>JBAJHW010000006.1:118284264-119484264 GCA_037013535.1 Intellagama lesueurii | reverse complement strand
CTCCCACTGTGATTCTGGGGCATGCACACACATGCATCAAATCAGTGTGTATGTGTTGCTTCCCCAGAATTGCAGCAAGGGCTTTGTATTTACCTGTGAGGAGTGGACTAAAACTTGTGATTTTGCTCAAAATGTAATAATGTGTCCAAAAATAATGAGAAACATGTACGAGAACCTGTTTTGTTCTTATCTTACAGAGAAGGACAAGACAAACCCCTCTAAAAGGAATACTGAAAAGTTAAACATTATTTTTAATTTAACCATACCATACCATTTCTGGCACCTATACACACAAAATCTACTAGTGAAAAAAATGGTATTACCAAGAATTTAAATGGCATTTTTGAAGCAGAATACACAATTAGCACTTACACCACCTCCTACAGAAAACCATTAGGTTATTACATTAAAATATTTTCCTTCTGTTTATTCACAGGTTATATATACTTTTATATTTATAGCCTACAGTGAATATATTAATATGTAAAGAATTGAACACATACACACATTTCCCTTTTAAATATGCCATACTGCTGATTTCTCAACTGTATTCCCCTCCCCCAAACACATTTTAAGCAATGCATTTAACATTAGCAAAATCACAGGTTTGAACTAATTGAATATAATTACTTCTTTTCAATAAGGAACATATCCACATCTGGTGTTTTCATGCAATTTTCGTCTTTTGCATTCAGTACAAAAGGCCTTTCAAATACAGCACAGGTTTAAAATAGTTCTATTAGAGTAAATCTATAAAATAGAAGCCAAAAGAATATATTTACACTTTTATTTAATTTGAATTCAGCATATGAAACAATCTGAAGAAGAACCATGGCATTCTACAGTCCGAATAAACACAGTGACATAAATACCTTAAAGACTGAAGTATACAAAAAGACGGAAACCATAATTAGTCCAATGTAGACAAATATTTTGTGTGTTTAATTTTGCAGGTATTTCAAGGATACACTTCATATACAGTGACTTAGAAATATAAAGACAAAAAAATATTAGCAAACAAAACCACAGCAGCTGGTTTTAAAAATTGCATAAAAAGAAGAAAATGGCCATCAGCTGAAGACACTGAAAGGTTGGAATAGCAAAAAGACATTGAAAGATTGGAGCAGCAAAAAGGCTTGGATAAATTTTAAAAAGTTTTTATATGCTAGCAAAGTGAAACCTGAGATGATATAAAGTGAGTATCTCTAGAAAGATAATTCCAAAGAAAGCACCACATCTGAAAAGATCATGTCTCCAGTTACCACCTCTCTTATTTCAGATGGCAGCTGGAAATGGTGCAGAGTCCAATCTCAAAAACCAAGCAGACTTGTACAATCGTCTCGAAAACCTCCTCTGAAGCTATTCAGGGCTTTTCTGGTTAAGACCACCACTTTAAAGTGTGTTTAAACTGTAGTAGCGCAGACATTGCTGCCAAGAGGTTGGGCATTTCCTATCTCCTTGCCCAACCCACCATCCCTGAGCTTAATAATTTTGCTGGCTGAAGCCAGTGATGGAAGGATGCTGGTGGAGAGACTGTAATCTAGAGAGGATTTTTGATCTGGTTGCTCCAATTTACCACCTTGGAAACTAATCAAGCTGCTGGGTGGCGAGTTTGCTGGCAGGGTGGAGTGGGCAGAGAGTAAAGGCAAATATTTCTAACATACAGTGAGTGTCAACTCCTGCAATATTCCACTACCTTTCTGTCTCTAGATATCTTCGGGGTGCAGAGGAAATTAAATTTTGCAAAGAAAATAGATAAACATAATTAATCAATCATATTTAACCTCAGCAGCAGTAACCTGGATAAACACATCAGAATCCCAAAGAATACAGTTGCAACAGGCACCACAGGCACCTGGTTTTGCTCCTGCTGTTTACAAGAGCTACTGAAATTCTAGTCTCCAATATAGAAGATGAATTCAAGCTAAATGTAAGAAATCACATCAGAATACTTTTTTCCTATTACACATTAATGGTCTTGTACAACCCAAAAACAGGCAATGCCTGAACGAAAGAACATACTAATGGAGTTTCAGAAGTGGCAGGGCTGGAAATTAATTATGCAAAATCTGAACTAAGATGCATTAGCACAGAAAGACACCTGAAATAGAGAGACATCCATTAACTCTCCAACTTAATACTGAGATGCCACCACTTAAAGCTTTTGGGAGCAGTTATATCTTAACACCTTTCACAAATCTGGAGAAGGAATTTCAAACACCAACTCTCTAAAGTGCCACTCCTGGCTTGCGACACAGCAGTCTTCAAGTCAATGATATTGCCCAAGTTTCCATTCCTTCTGTAAGGCCTTCTGATTTTGATCTCACCTATATATTTTCAGAACATTCTGGAGCAAAACATTCTGGAGATTGAAATGCAAAAAAAAAAAAGGCAAATAACTATTCTAGAGATCCTCACCAATAAAGATTTCACCACTGAAAAAGGCTAACAAGAATATCTTGTATTACTGTTAACTACATACCTGTACAGAGTGACTTTCCAATTTTAATTTTTAGCTGAAACTATTTCACTTAACAAAAGCAAGCAATCCCACTGAGCCTTGTGGCGCAGTGGTTAAACTGCTGTCCTGCAGCCAAAACTGTGCTCACGACCCGGGCTCAAGGTTGACTCAGCCTTCTATCCTTCCGAGGTCGGTAAAATGAGTAACCAGCTCGTGGGGGGGGGGGGGGAAATGTGTAGCCTGCATAATTAACTTGTAAACCGTCCAGAGAATTTAAATAAGAGGAAAGCATTAAAAGAATTATTTTATTGATATGAACTTAAAGGGCTCATTTGGAAAGAGAAATCTTATATCTTGAGGCAAACGTTTCCAATCATGAAATGCAATTTGGTTGACAGGTTGGTCATCCCTCTAGAGGAAGTGGACGAACATACCAACACTAGACTACCCTCCTTCACTGCAGGAAAAGCACAAGGTTACCGCATTTCAAAAAACTAAAAAAATGTCTGCAATCAAATTGCCACTGAGATTGAAAACTAATGGGGTTATTAACTATATTTGAAGATTTTTGTATGAAATCATCTTTGAAAATGAAAGTAGTAGTATCCACTGTTTTTATCTGAAATGTTTTTAAACGAACTTTGGGGTACCGAGACAAGCCAAGTCAACCATTGGGAAGGTCACAGGTTCCCCACTCTTGTGGTTTGATTGTTAAAAATATATGTTTATATTTGTTTGAATGTCAAGGAAAACATGACATTAATAAAGAGCCTATATAGAATACAAAAACTTGGACTGGACACACACAGGTTCAAACACTCCACTCAGTCATGAAGCTCACTGGGTAGTGCTATACAAGTCATTTCAGCCTCTCTTTCAAGCTTGTGAAGATTAAATGGAATAACCACATGAACACCAGCTTAAGCTCTTTAGAATATGAGTTGATTTAAAAGTGATAAATAATTCTGAGCTTCCTCATAAATGAGGGACACAACACAAAGCCAACTAATGTGATGACACATCTCAAATACAGGCTCTGGGTGGAAGACATCTACTTGAATAGAGACAGTTGCCCAACTTGAAAAGATGACTGTCCAGCAACAACAGACCTTTGAATTGAGACACTGATACTGAAACCAGATCCTGCTGCAGACCCAGATACCAACTCTGTACTCATGTGTACACTGTTTTAATAATAAAATTCACAGACCTTCTCATTCTCTCATGTGATGATAATATGTCATCTTTTGATAACAATATCCACATAGGAAAAATAGGCTAAAGATGGAGCAAAATAATGTAAAAGAATAAACTGGCATAGATCCTAGAAACAGTAAAATTAAAAAATGAGCAAGAAAACACCTCTGATTCCAAGGTGACCATCCTTAAATAAAGCAACTTCAAAGGCAAATTCTAAAGAGAAAACAGCTCAACAAGAATAAATTGAGAAATACTTTGTTCCTTGGCATGAACAGAACAAATATTTTTTTTAAAATGTTCACTGCATACAATAATAAGCTCTCCCATGTAGATATGTCTATAGTATGTTTTATGTAAACTATTTTTTTCATTCCTATTCCCTGAGTGCCTTCTGGTTTCAATCCTGCACCGAATGTGTGTATCTACAGGCCATTCTCCTACAAGTGGCTCTTAGACTTTTCTTCACGATACATGTCTTAGTCAACTTCTCTGTGCTCATACATATCCTGTTTCCCCGAAAAGAAGACCTAACCTGAAAATAACCCCTAGTATGATTTTTCAGGATGCTCGTAATATAAGCCCTACCCCCAAAATAAGCCCCAGTGAAATGAAACCCCGCCCTCCACCCTTGTGCAGCAACCAGAAGAAGATGACATGAGTGTATTTGAATCAATGTAGATGGTTGTACATGAAAAAAATAAAACATCCCCTGAAAATAAGCCCTAATGCGTTTTTTTGAGCAAAAATTAATATAAGACCCTGTCTTATTTTTGGGGAAACACGGGTACTTGTCACCCAGCAATAACCTCTGGACAAGTCCTAAAAAGTCACCATTAAAGATCTAAAGACCACCATGAAGACTATTGCCACATTAGTTTCTTTGCATGTCTACTATATTTTGCATTCCTCCTGTCCATACTGTCTGAGGCTATATTCCACACATGTGAAGAGGTGGACAACAGTCCATAAATAAAACTAATTCACGTTTAAGACATCAGAAAATTCTGCAACAGCGTGACGACTATAACACTTGTGTCATTTGCAAAGCTCCTCTGTTAGAGATGAGATGAGGCAAAGGTGTGCCAGCTCTTGGAGCACATGAGGTTTTGGGAGCATCTCAGTTTCCTTAAATAGCCTCTGAACTATTATACGTATGTAATGAATGAAGACCTGCACACAATGAAATTTAAGCCATATCCTTATACCTATAGCTCTTTGAAGCTATCAAATCTGCATGGTATTTGTCTGACAAAATTGACAAGGGAAGGCAGTGAAGAAAATTTTAACTTAGTAAATGGTCTCGTTAAAGTTGTAAAGAGATCCTGCCCTTTCTACTGAAATATACACGGAAGCCCTTGTGGGCAACTGAGATTGGTTTTTGACAATTCTTTATTACTCAGCCAGAGCATGTGCCTACAAATTTGGTATGGGAATATGAAATGAAGCAGCAAGTGACATTTTTCAAAAGAGGCAATAAAAAGTAATTAATAAATGACTAGCCAACTGCAATGCAAAATCATTGAACTGTAGAGTTGGAAGGTCATCCGTCCAAACCACTTACAATTATCAATTCAAAATTATCCTACCTACCTCAAAAGCCTATAACAGATATGGTTCCTGACATATGGAACATTCATAAATACAGGGGCACAACAAAACAGCATGCTTTAATCAAAGCAGAACACAATTGGGGGTGGGGGTGGAGATCACAACAAAGATCTTTAAGGTAGCTCATAGGAACAATAGTAAAATCTAATCATCACAATGCAGTGAACAGTGTTTTACACACATATAGACACATAGAACCTTGGAAAATATGAGTACTGTACTTTGGATTAACAATACTAATTTACCTATAATTAACTACCCTGGCATATTTGTTGAGGGGCATTCTAAGGCAACCCTATTACAGCTTAAAAACCCCCCGTTTCTAGTGCAAATCATTCCTAATTGTAACAAGGAAAGCTCTCACATCTGCTTCCTCTGAAGATCTCAACATACAGGGAAGCTTATACAGTAAAGTGTTTTTTATACAACTTGACTTTAGTTGCCCAGTTCTACTTTTTATGCACTGTTAAGACTTTGGAATCATTTAATATGTTTGCTCTAGGCCCATATATCTAGGCCCACTGTATGTGGGTACCCATACAAGCACACTTCCACACTAAACAGGATTGTATGTGCACTAGTATTAATTCATATTAAGCTTCAGCATTCCAACAATTTTAAAAATTGGATCAGATTTTAATCATTTGATGAAGGGGGCCCAGCAATCCAGTGAACAATGTAAACACCTTAATCTTTCCTGAGAAGCCTAGCGAGGTATGAGGAATAATTTGGCTGGGAAATCAAACTAGCTTAAAACATGTAATAAGTCTGCCATAAGCTACTCTTGTTTAGCCTGTAATGAAGTATAATGGTGAACTCCAGGGCAGAATATTATGTTCGCAGTCCTTTTCGGTAAGCTAGCCTCTGCTGTTTGCCTACCAGCTGATTAGAAGCATTTCTGAACTCTCCTGAGATGCTAGAGAGACCTTATTCTCCTCTGCAGCCAGCCTAGCACACCCCCTCAAATTTTCTTTTCCGCTTCATTCAGTATTCCATGGGTACTGAACATATTCAGTAATTTCTTTACTGTGGGGTGGGGGTGAGAGAGCAGGCTCTCTGAAAGAGTTTTTGTAAGTCTTGAAAGTCTTAGAAATTATCCAAGCCTGCCACTGCTTCCCTCCTCTTATGTGTGCTGATGATGCCATCTGGGTGATATAAGGATTGATACTTACCAGGACAAGCAGAGTGAACAACAAGGACAAAGATCATCACTCTGCCTTACCACCTACTGTATGATGACGATGTGTCATCAAAACAATTCTGACTTATGGTGGCCCCTGCCAGGTTCTCTCCAAAGCATAAAGTGCTCAGAAGGGGTCTACCAGTCCCCTCTCCTGGTGGTGCGCTGGGACTGTAGAACTACTTTTTGTTAACGGTAACTGTTCAGCTAATGATCACTATCATGCACTGCAACCTGAATAGAACAAAAGCTTTTCATCCCAATTAATGTTTATCTTCTCGGTGCTAGAACGTCTGTGTTACCACCCAATTACTGCTTGTTTGTTACCACTCTAAATGACCAATGCCCTTTTTTGCACTTCAGTTCCCTTATGTCACCCATGTAGAAAACTGGATTACATTCAGATGAAGGAGGAGTGAAAATTAGCAGAAGAAACATTAATAATTTAAAATATGCAGATGACACTACTAAGTACAGGACCTTTTGGAGGTTATTAATTCACAGTGTTGCCCTACTTTGGAAGCAACCTGACAACATATAACAACGACAACAACACCCATGCCCTCAAGCATGTACCCAATAATTTGACAAATGAAGCAAATACTCCTTACTTGTAATGAAGTAGGCTACAGCTGGAATCCACAATAGTCTATAAAAATCAAACCTGTTTAATCATTTAGGTGGCACAGGATTCTTTATTGCTTTTGCTGCTACTCATGCCAGAAGTACTTCTGCAGTATCTTCTTCTGTCATTACCTCAAATTACACAAAATTAACTATTTCCAGAGTAGAAACCACATTTTTTTTGTTATGGTATAGAGCCATCTGCTACCTTAAAGATTACAAAATTATGGTAACTTTCAGTAAAAAATTTGACAGCATTAGCTTTTGAAAAATGCCAAACCCCATTCATCCCCTTCTAAGATGGATCATGTTGTAAATGGAAGTTATCACTGCCAGGAACTAGAAGTATTTGAAAGAAGTCAATAAGTTCAAACAAGAGCCGAAATCTTGTTGCTTAGCGTACTTAGTTGTGCTAGAGTAAGCCCACTGAATCAGTGAGATTTGGTAACTCCTCTGTAAGTTTCATTGATTCAAATGGGCCTCCTCTATTCACAGCTTACTACATTAAGCAACAGAATTTCTGTCAATGGGTTGCCAGGGAAAGCATAAATAATCCCAATACATGATTATTTGGACATAACCCCTCTTTTGAGCTTCTATCCCCACTTATTTTATTGTCCTATGTGTGGCACATATCAACTGATATGTATCATATTTTGCTTCTCCCATAAAGGTATGCTTTCAACTGTTTTACTCGCTCATCATCTAGATCTCTCTTCATGAACCATTCAAGAGGTACAATAAGAACTAGAGACATTCTGACTTCTAAGATGCCATGATATCACAGCATTCATTCTATGGAGAGTTCTTCCTATCTAAAATTCCCACATGCTCTTACGGAATAGCCAGCATGAATTTTCATCCAAACTATATCTGCTGATGTCTCTTATTTTTTGTTCCCACAAACTTTTCTTTGTAAAGTTACATTTTCTACAACTCTCGATGGGGAACAGGCCTTTGTGCTTCTCCTTCATTCAGAGACATAACTGAGTGGGTTCATGTAGTAACCTTCTGGTAAATTATTACCTACTATTTACTTTGCTAGAATGTTTCAAATACGTTGTTGTTGTTGTTGCTGTTTCTTTTCAGCATTGCTAATGTGTGGAAGCGGACCAAACAGTCAAGCCTAAACATTAGGAGTTAAGTCCTAAAATCTGCAGATGAAATGTTTGCAAAATCAATTATTTTTTTAATTTCACAAAGCAAATTAGCAGCAGCTACTGCTGCTGCTGCTGCTACTACTACAATATTAACATCTCTTCTTACTTTCTTCTTTTCTATTTTTATAAAATATTATCACTATCCTAGTATTATTTTCAATTATATTCTGCTACAGAGTCGCTATGATGTAGTAGTGGTCAGAATCTTGGAATACAATTCCAGAGACCTTGCTCATATCACAGTGACCATAAAACTCACTAGGTAACCTTGGACTAGTCACAGTCTTTCAGGCTGCTCCTCCTTGCAGGACTAGCAACAAATATATAAAGAGTCAGTACACATGTCTAGTAACAACATGTTAACAAGAGGAATAACCACAGACAATTCAGCAGATCATGAGAATATAAATATTCTAAGGTGCAGAGATTTTGCCATGGTTTACTAAGCTGGCTTTACTTTGTGGCTGGCACTAGCATCTCCCACAAAGCATGCCTAATGAGTTTATGAAGCAGCTAGTCTTCTGCAATACACCCATCCTCTATCCACACTGTTTAACATTCACACATTGTCTGAAGGGGGAGCGCATCCACCTTGCTTAACCAGCATTAGGGTTTTTGTTTCTAGAAACACAATGAAATGTACTAGTAGACTGTCCTAGTGCTTATACTCACCAGATATGAAAGCTCAGCTGTGTCGGATGCAAGTTTTTGGTTTGCTTCCTTGCCCAAAGCTGGGCAAATGATAAATCTTCATTTTCATAACATTCCAGACACACACACACACACACACACACACACACACACACACACACACACACACACACCCCTGAAAAGCATGTGCTAACAAAGAGCAAAAAAGAAACCATTTCAGAAATGCTGAAAACTGTATACAGTGTTTATTTTTCAAAAATTGCCAATATATTTCAGCCTATTCTGTTATCTAAAGAAATTACTCTGGTGCATGTAACTCATTCTTTATCTGGAGGCAACTCCTCCAGAAGAATCAAAGAAAATCATTTTACTGAGGTAAAGGCTGTCTGCTTCCAACAGCCAGAGGCTTTAGTACAGCCAGCTGTTTTAAAAATGGTCCCCAGCATATGCCTGAGGTATATGAATTTTATTTCAGCAGTGACTGGAGAAAAGAAAAATATGCTGTAGCGCCTGCAGGCATCTCTACTATTCTGTACAAGAAGACAAAATTGTTACGACAGTAAAACTATCTGGGGAACAAAACTTTTTAATTATCTGAAAAGGTGTTGAGAAATCTTGAGACAGCATTTAAGAGAGTGTTGAACCATCTTTCCTTGGCAGTGCTGACAAACAAATGAAATGAAGGGAGCACAAGGCTCTCAGTGCTTTGAAAGATCAGGCGTTTAGCTTTCAATATTTGAGCAAAAGACACAAAGTGGTTCTTGAGTGGTTTGATGTTTTAAAGCTTGCTTATGCAACATTTGTTTCTTCAAATATTTGAATCAAGATATTATTTCATTCCACATATCTCAGCTGCTCCAGCCTAAATGCAGACAATCAATCAATCAATCAATCAATCAATCAATCAATCAATCAATCAATCAATCAATCAATCAAGGCTCAATAAAGATTCTCAAGTAAACAGGGTCAATCTATTAAAGTTAGCAACCCACAATGTTATGCAAGCAATGGTAGTTTGGGATTTCAGTAAGCACTCTATCATTACTGCCTGAAATATAGTATTAGTAATAGTAATTAAGAGATTTTTTTCTGTTCTATTCATTCACTGAATAAAATGATCAGAGATGTTACAAGACTTAAGAATCATAGAGATGATGAATACTGTTAATATGCTTGTAAATACAACTTAAAAATAGGGATCTGTAAACTTTTGAAGAGGCTTCCAACATTAATATACCATTCTCTTGTATCTCTGCAACCAAAATAAAAAACAAGGCACCTCATTTAATAGTCCAAGACTCAGATAGTGTCCCATGAAGTAAACAAGGTAAATGGTCTCCTTCCAATATTACATAAACTGTACTAAATATATCTCAGTTAGTATTCAAGCTGACTTAAGGAGTTTTAAACCCAGAAGTAACACAAGCACACACACACAAGAGATGAATGAAAAAGAGCTATACCATATAAAAGAAAAGCAGCAATTCTCACAAGGGAAGAAACTAAAGCCCCTGGCTGTTGGAGCAGACAAGCTTTACCTTAATAAACTGATTTTTAAACATTATTTCAGTACTTTTAGTATCCCCCGCACACACATAAAAATGACACAGTACTAATTAAACTAAAACTCAGGTTCCATAGGTTCCCAAACTTTTTTGCCCCGTAGACCACTTGCCGACTTGTTTGTTTTCCGTAGACCCCTTGCCAAGCTTTGATACAAGTCTAAACTTGCACCCCAAATTTTTTTTCTCTCTGACGTGGACCCCCTGCAAGTTGAAATCGACCCCTGGGGGTCCATATAGACCACTTTGGGAACCTAACTTAGACCATCAAAACTATATGGGTCCTTTTTCTACTTAGAGTGCGATTGAATCGGCATCTGTCCTGATGTTTGGTCCACTGTGAGCACCAGCTTGTTCATCTCTTTTTCCAACAGAGAATATAATTGCTGGCGTGACCCAGCCCATCCCCAACGTGTTCCTACCCACACCCTTCTGGATCACTTTCAGGGGCTACTACTACTATTTTGGTGTGGGTAGGATTGCTCCATTTTAGTTTGTTTCCAGAGCATGCAATCACTGGAATCAAACCAAAGTGAGCTGCCTTCTTTAATTTCTCAGGTGGTTTCAGTATTCCCATATCACTAGTGTACTTAAACAGACATTTTAACCACTTAATAATATGTTAAAATTGGGAAATTAAACAGAGAAATTAAAAATACCCTTCTTCTGCTCCTTCACAGTGCAGGGGAAGAAACTTTTTTTTTCTTTTAACCAATTCGGGCAGCACTAAAGTGCTGCATCATTAAAAAAAAAAGACATTTTCCTCCCAGAAGAGAAAGGAGACAGGAGGGGGAGGGAATGGGTATTTCTTGTTTTGTTCTTGTCTTTTAAAGAAGCCAGATCAAACAGGGTCACTTGAAGTGTGTATGCCACTTAGATGCCAGGATCATATGCACCAAATGGCATAATGGACATCTTCCCAACCTTATGCAACCCTATTTTGCCCACTCCAGCCCACTCCAATTTAACTTCTGCAGAGAAGCCCTTAGTTGAAAGTTTTCATAGATAGCACTGAAGCTCTACTATGTAACATACTTTATAATCGTTCATTCATGAAGGTTGTGCCAAGGCACATAGGCCTTTACTATTCCCTTTTTCTTTTCTTTTCTTTCTTTTTTTAATGCAGAAAAATAACTGCAACAAACAGACTGAGATGTCCTCATGACTGGTAGGAAATTCCATGGTTGGAAAAAATAAATCTAGAGCTTTTGCTGTCATTAAAGTTGAAAAATACCTTTTAGGATAACTGGAGATTACCTCAGTTTTTTGGGGGGAATACAATACAAGGAAAGTATTGCTTTTTAAAGGAACACCTCAAAGACAGTTTAAACTATCAACCAATTCACTGACAAAAGTGAAATATACAATTTATGTGCATCCAAATAAAGGTGGAGACAAGCAACCTCCATAGGCTTAAAGTAAGGTTTGGTTTCCCTTCCAAGCATTACAGATCTGCTCAAGATGTACAACTGAAATTATTCTTCCAAAAGTTTGAAGGCTGTACCAATATCAGTTATTCCTTTTTTCTTTGAAACTTCCTCATTGTAAAATTTCACACTAAAGCAGTAATTGTCAGAGACAAAATTATATAGCAATTAGGGCATGACAGCAAAAGCAAACAAGCACTGAACATGGGTTTGACACTTCTGGTAACAAGCAGGTAATTATCACAGCTGCTTGAAAGGGGCATAATCAACCAAACTGACATCATCCCACCCACATAATAAATGTGAAATCCCTTTACGTCCACTGTAGCTTTTACATGCAGCTGGTAAATATGGATAGTCTACTCACCACGTCTGACTCCTTTACAGCTGACATTTGTTTTAGTTCAGTTCTGACAACTACTTTTTTGAAGTGATGACTTCATTTGGTGCTAAACAACCCCATACTGAAATGCATGCTTTCACTCTTCTAAGATTTTGCATATTTTAAAAGGCAGTAATTATGTGGACCTTTATTACTGATCATAAAATTGCTGATGGTTATTTTAATTAATTGATCAATGCATTTGAAATAATTCTGTTCCATAAGTACTACATAGAAACAATGTAGGTTTCTTTCAACTTTCATTTAGTATGTAGTAGTCCATTTATATATTCTAAAACTAGGTCATGAAAAAAAGCTGTTTGCAAACTTTCAGAAAAAGATGTTAACACTGCACTGTACAGCGGCTTTATAATCCCAAAACAACTTTCAAGATTCCTGTGACATAAAATTGTCATCACCTGTCACAGATTTAAGCCATCAAAACAATCTGTTGCAAAGTTCATTTTAGTACACCCATAGTGATATTTTGTCATGCATTATATAAACAAAACAAAATGTATTAGATGGTCCTTCCACCAGGAATACCACATTTATGAAAACCTACGTTGCAATACAGTGTGCTTTCAACCAAACATTACTGGAAAGTCTGACTGCTGGACAGAGGTGTAGGAAAGCCTCACAACCATAACTTACATACTTGCTATTAGAAATGTGGAAAAGACTAAGCCAAATCAGAACTACTTCCAAAATTCAAGAAACCACAAAGGAATGTATTAAATTTTAACTCAGTGGATAATGTTTTTTAAACAAAGTGTAGATATTCCCATAATGATTGAAAAGTAAGGTTAATTTAACAGCTAAGGTAGGCTAATTTCTGTCTACGAATATTCATGTTTGAAATTTTAATCAGAGATGAAAGCTTAGGACAAAAATAAATGAACATTCAAACCATATGGGATATAAATCCAACAAGAATCAGCTCAAGCAATCTCAGAATTTTAACAATGACAAAGGATATTTAATGGACCCCTATTAAATTAAGAATAGTTTCTTATGTGATGTTAAAATAGGAGGCAAGTCTAGTACAACTTGTGAATTAATACATTCAGCTAAAGTCTCACTTGGTATTAGAGAAATTATAGCATGTGATATATTACCTTCAAATATGTAACTTAATCTTAGCTGAACCATAAATTATTTGGGTATGTGAGATTTACCAAAACAAGTAGAAGCCTGACAAAATCAAACAAGACAACTTTACCTACAATAGCATAAATTAGTAACTTTCTACACCATTGCACAGTAATATCGTACGCTAGGAAGCAGAGCTGTGAGCTTGTCTTTTTGCTAAGCACATATTTCTGAGGAGAACAAAATATGAACTGAAGCTCTTCTAAAACTTATGGAGAAGATTAAGCTACCATAAGACATATTGCATTTCAATTGTGCTTTAAAGCTTTTACACATTTTAAGCCATTATATAAAAACTTGTGTCTTGCTAAACACAGAGTACAAAAAAAGTGTCTTCAAACTTTGAGCTTCCAAATTTTCTATCAGTAAGCCATGGTTTGGCTTATGAAGCTTAAATGAAAGACCTCAGCTGGCACATTTACAGTTTTCAAACGTCAGTAAATTCCTGTTTCCTATTTCTTATGCTACAGGTGCTTAAAATGAGTACTCTAGCTCCTTGGTGATATAATTGCTAGTTGGAGAGCCAATTCTCATGATCCTCCAAGCATACTGAAGTGTGCATTAAAATCACAAGGACAGAATTTGAACACATAGTAAAGTAGTCATCTCATCTTAGTGTACAATGAAGAGGTCCCACACAAAAATCTTTTTTTTTTCAGTGCAGGCTTACACTTTGCAATGCCACTGCATAACCTCTGAAAGTTGCTAAATGGAATTGCAGGCTTCCCACAAATTGGTTCAGTTTGGGTTTAATTGTGACTTAATATCCTGTTCTGTTAATAGTTCCAGTTCAGGCAGATGTGTAACACTTTGCTTCGGGAGACTAAAATTTAGAGGACACTAAAATCTAGAAATCCTCTGGATACTACAGTACTAGGAGAATAAATGGCAATACTGTACCTCTTAGTCCTGTTAATAAGGTTATTTGAAATGTTTCAGTTTGAAAGCATAAACTTTCTCTTTCTTCCTTGGGGCAGGCACACCACATTCTCCTCAACCATTTTCTGGGGGACATGTGCCCACGCCTCAGGGCCAAGTGGGTGGGAGACGGTGTCAAAGATATTAGTTGAGTCTCTGAGTTCAGGCCAATACAGGTTTACTAACTGACAGGCTACACCTAGATATCTACAACTAATATGGAACAATGTATCATTCATGCTACAATGTTTGTCTGGTGTTAATGTGATATTGTATCCTATTAATTTTCAACACTGTTATATATGAGAATTAAAGGCTTGTGAAGGATAGAGAAAGAATTCTTCAGTAATTCCTTTCTCTTCACAGAACAAAGACAGTATAGCTAGAAAACAAGACCTGCTGCTTTAACACTGTTCCTCAAACCTGAAATTTAAAAGCATATTACAGATACAGTGTAATTTCTGTACACAGCACTTTTCACTTCTGATCACAGGCTATCTTGGCACAAATGAAAGTACAACCACTAGAGAAAAACATGTCAACAGGCAACTGGTACAGACTGATAAATGAAATACTCAGCAAAGGCAGCCATGGCCTTTAATTTGACTTGATGGTACACATAACAATAATGATCAATAAAATGATCATAGATTGGTCCACTACGACTCCAGTAAGTAGCATTTTTCATGCTAGTCACTTCTAGGAGGACAGCTATATTGGTCTATTTCAGCAACAATGGGTTGAATACAGATTTAGGCATATTTATTTAGTTATTTGTTTAATTAATTTATATTCCGCCAATCTGGCTACCAAGGCCACTCTGGGCAGTTCACAACAGAAAATGAAACAGTAGTCAACAACAATAAATTAAAATAAAATAACATCAAAATAATTGAAAGGCTAAACATGCACTACATATTATAAATTAGAAATGTTATATATTTAGAAATATGGCACAAAAATAGCATTTAATAATGCAACTGGGCTAGCAGAAGCAGCCTTCCCTTCCCATGGTATTCCCTGCAGCTTCCTGAACATGCTACATAGGGGCTCATGGTATCCTGAGGGATGGTGTGAATCTAGAAGGCAAAATCCCCCAAAATCAGGCAAAATCTTGCAACTAATCTGAAGGGAACTGTGACAACTTAAAGACTAACAAAAGTATTGTAGCATCAGCTCTTTTTCCAAATCAATAGATCTCCCAGAAAACTTTCCAAAATAGAATTTATGGCCAGTAGTATGTTCAATACTTACATGCATATTGAGCTCCAACTGCAGAAGCTGCCAAAGTGATCCAATCAGATGCTGGGTGTATATGATCAGTCACAGAACTCCCGCTTCATAGACTGCTGCAGTTAGAGTTCTGCATGTGTAAATATTGAACAGGATACTGGCCATCCGGATGTTTAAGAGCTATACTATTAAAGCTACCTCTTTATAGTATCATTCATTACTATACAGTGGTGCCTTGACTTACGAATGCCCCGACGTATGAACATTTCGACTTACAAACAGCTCCATTCGCAAAAAAATTGCTTTGACTTGCGAACGGAGCTTTGACTTACGAACAAAAAAACGCAGGGAAAGTGGGAAATTGACTTTGGACTGCCTGGTACTGCCTGGTACTGTAATTTTAAAATGTAAAAATTGGTTTAAAAGGTGCTTGGTTTGGTTTAAAGCTGCTTGGTTTTAAAGGTGTTCTGTTTAAAAGGTGTTCGTTCCCTCCCTCCCTCCTTTCCTGCCCTTTTTTTTTTAACCTAAGTCATCTTAGGTTAAAAAAAAAATCTCCCCCTAGTGGTAGAGGATGGATTAACCAGTTTTGCATTAGTTCCTATGGGAACTAATGCTCTGACTTGCAAACGGCGCCTCAACATAAGAACAAAAAACAGCCGGAATGGATTAATCGGTTTTCAATGCATTCCTATGGGAAATGCTGATTTGACTTACGAACGTTTTGACTTACGAACATCTTCTGGGACGGATTAAGTTCGTAAGTCAAGGCACCACTGTATTAGTATTAAATCATTTGATAGCATTGTATTTGACATAAGACCAAGAATCTGTCTTGTTGTTGTTTTATTTTAAAAGAAACCAAGTCAACTACATACAACTGTTTCCAAAGCTAAGCACAACTCTATACACTCTTCTCATTATGGTGGTCATGGGTTTCTGTGACTACAGGGAGCCACAAAGTGTCTCAGAAAGGACGCTGCAACTGAGAGGCTGAACTGTAAATTGTTCCTCATCCAATTAGGAGTCAAAACTGCTATTAATATTCATTCTACAGGTCACAGCTGTCTAAGTTTTATTTTGTGTATGAAATCACATTGATGATTTAAACCGTTTTCCATTTTTTAACTCATATATTTCCTCAGGATGCATACATACTAAACTGGCTGCTCTAAAAACTCAAGTACTGTACATTGGTTTGCAATTGAGGACTTTCATACAATCTATGAATGTAATACAAAGTATTTAATCACACTGCTCACACAGCTTTTAATTCAAACAACATCCATCCTGTCCGTATGATGGAAAATACTCAGGATGGCCAATAACAAAATAGCCACAAAATCAATTAATCCAACATGCCAAAACAATAAAACCACAAAAACCTGAAATATTTAAAGCAGTATTTTAGTCTGTGAAATTATACTTGGCTACAGCCAATCTGCCAGAGATTTTTCTATACTATGCCAAAATAGAAAGAGAGAATATTTTGCCTTAAAAGCAAATTACATGTCATGATGTGAGAGCTGTAAACATGCCTAATTTTATAAGCAGGTTCAGGTGGTTGGGATACATTCAATAATGCAAGATAGCATATGGATTTTCTGCAATATGTGGAGAAGAAAGCTGGATTAAAACCTGTTTCCTGGACAGTACTATTGTTGAAAATCTAGGACCTCTTCCTCCCATGCACAGAACTTTTCAGGCCGCTATCTAGCCAGAATTTTAGGAAATGGTAATTGTGATGTATTGTGATGTATAATGTGCTTTGCAATCTTTTATGTTTATATTCAAATTCTTATTGTTTAAAATCTTTAATCTTTGTTTCATTTTTATCATATAACGTAATTTAAAATTACATTTTAGAACATTTACATAAAAATCAAAAAGTAAACCAGCCAAGCAACAAATTCATGAGAGCCAGAGCCAGAAGTCATCAAAGCAGACCACATATTTAATCTAGTTTGTTGAATAAGATTTTTCACAAGTTTAAGTGAGTCATGCATGGAAAGATAATGTCAAAGTGGCAATTAATATTCAGTTTCTTCTTAAACCATATTATTAATGAAAAAGGAAATACTTTCTGTAGATAATTTTTTTTAATTAATTTAAAAATTCATCCCCTAAAGCCAAAGTCTACCCCCAACACCGTAGGTTCCCCTGTCACTGGGCCGCACTAGCCCCAGAAACTGCCAAAAATGGAAAAAATTAAAATCAGAATTGACCAGACATCCACTTCCGGTTATGCCTTTTCAAATTGTGGTGCTGTGCTTGAGTAGGGCTCGTGCCCCACTGTGTGAAAACTGCTGTTCCTGGAGGTTTCCTAGAGTACAATACTCAATTTCTTTTCATTGGGGAAAATACATTGGCATGGGGTTAATCAAAAGGGTTCCTGGAGGGTGTTGGTGAGCTCAGAAGTGGACTTTGTGGCAACACACAATGCACACACTGTATGCACTTTGCTCATCCATGTCATAAACAATGCACTTAATATATGTATATTGATTTATAAGAGGATCTTCATTATCTGATGTTTAGGAATGAACAGTTATTAGCTGACCAGTAGGAAAAGGTCAGCTGCTGAATAAAGGTCATTTGTTTTTAATGAAGTATCCTATAACCTAGATATTTTACAGCTAAGCCAAAGGATTCAAATCTTTCCTACTAGAAAATACTACTGTTTGCAATTTAAATCAAACCAGGGAAGACATCTTTTCTCAGTTGTCAGTGTGCTTGGCTGTCTGTATTTCTTGATGTCTTTTCTTTCTCCTTCAAATCCTAGCAACACTGAGCACTGCAACATTATGGTATCTGAGTACATACATTGTGCAAACAGTTTCTAAAACACTGATTGTGCAAACAGTTCATAAAACACTGACTGTTGTTGTCGTTTAGTCGTGTCCGACTCTTCGTGACCCCATGGACCAGAGCACGCCAGGCCCTCCTGTCTTCCACTGCCTCCCGGAGTTGGGTCAAATTCATGTTGGTAGCTTCGATGACACTGTCCAACCATCTTGTCCTCTGTCGTCCCCTTCTCCTCTTGCCTTCACACTGACTGTACTGCTTCCATTTTCTTACTAGAACTTCACTCATGACCACTAAATTCCAAATACCGAGAAGAAGAAAAAACACCCTACCAGTAACATTTATAAGATAAGAATTGGAAACTTTTCAGACAGTGTACACTATACAAGGTAATTCAAGATACCTTTCCTTCCAATAAGACTATGGTGAAGGCTAGATCTATGCCTCCTATTCTTTTTTCTAGCCAGGCTCGATAGGAATGGCAATATAGAATCTATGTTTTACCGAGCAAATACCTATAGCAAATCATTTCAAACCGACTCAAAAAGCAACAATTGTGTTTCTATTTAAATTCAGTTGTAAAGAGTTCCACTAATGTCAGATTATCTTTGTCAGGTTGTTCCAAGCAAAGGTCTTACAAAAATATTTAATGTTCACAAATGTAAGAGCAATTAGAAATTGTCGGTATCTTTTGATGATTTTCTGTTCTTCAACAACCAGCACAACATTTACTGTGGAAGGAATTCACCGAACTTCCCCTGTCCTATCCTGTTCACAAATATTTTCCAAAATTATATGAATGTGTCCTCTTGTTCTAAAAGTGTGCTGGTAATGGGGCCTTTTTATCTTCATTCTCCTCCAGAATAGGAAGGAGAGTTCCTGCTGAACACCTGGGAACGGAATGGAGAGTGTTAGAGTAAACACAACCTTCGATTTTACTGACTGCCCTACAAATGTCTCTTGCTCTCCAGGAACCTCATAATAGGAGGCTACTCCAGAACAACCTAAGAAGGAGGCTCAGAATCCTTGGGGCATAGCCAGTCATATTCACCTTCAAACAGCCAAATCTTAGCTATCAACCTAGTCCTCTGCTGTTCTGAAAAAAGAGGCATTTGACAAAGATACAAGGTGTAAGATACTGAGGTGGGCTTCCTGGGATACATGCTGTTAGTCAGCTTCCTAGTGACATACCATGTTCTGGATACTTCCACAGCACTGAAAGGAACTGTGCAACTAGCACACAGCACAGAGCCAAGGAGAAGGAAACAGATGGTTTTGCCTAACAGAGGGAAAGATTATCTTGCATACCAGACATGAGGAACAAGAACATCAATGACTGTTGACTAGGATGGGCAATTAGCAACTCTCCAGATGTTCTTGAGCCCCAATTCTGAACAACATGTACCAATGGGTATGCCAGCTAAGGGCTCACAGGAGTTCCCCATCTAACAACAGCTGGATGGTCACATATCCCTGTGGTTAAACTCACTAAAGAATAAAAATCATGATGCGTACTGCTTGGAGACAACTAATAGTGGCAAACATAAGAACACAGAGATAATTTCTCCCACAGTTTTCCTAGCAATGCAAGGGAGGGGGACACATCTCAGAAAAACAAAATTTTGTTCATCTGACTGTGCAACCAAAGGTTGAGTTCAATTCCCCACTGTGCATCCTGGAAAAGCCATCCCATCACTTCTTAGTACTCTCTGCCTAGAAAACCCTGAAAAAGGTCACCATAAATCAGAATTGACTTGATGGTGCACAACTATTATTATGCAAAGATTTACTCAACCCTGTACCATGTTTCCATTCAGATTCCAATGGAATGTATATGGAAATGTAAACCAACAATTTAATTACTGACTAGAAAGGTAAAACACACAAGATAACAGGAAATGAAAAAGAAGACACAAGAAGTCTATATGGAAAAAATAATGCTTAAAAGAGGAGGGGGAGCTATGGTAGAAAAACCTAAATGATTTTTAAAAGTATGTTTGAACCATAACAAATACTGTGCATAGTTCTATGCCAGTAAGTTATTCTACTCCTTCATCACCAGCACTGGTATATATATTGGCCAAAATCTTGTTAGCCACATGGATTACTTGGATGTCCACTTATATGTTATGGACTGGAGTTGGCAGAACTAAAATGCTCCCAAGAAAATGAGAGAGGGGGTTGCGCCAATACAGTCCTTAGTGAGTGAGGAGAACAGGCAATTTCATACATATGTCACTGTATTCTATTGCCCACAAGTACTCCGGAAGTCTTGATGCTAGCTGTCACAAATGCTTATGAAGTTGCTTGCTACCAGGTGAAATTTATTTGATATCCTTATTAATTGTACTGTGGTATAAAAAAGGAAGAATAAAAACTCAGTAGGATTTTGCCCTTGCAGATTAACATCTGTCTTCATTTCAAGCATTTTAAAAACTAAATTTTGATATAAAAATCAAGCACAAATTTGAGGTTCATTCAGAATACGCTTCCAAACATTAGCCCTAGTCAGGGAAAATAGTGGAGCAGGGCTTTATGAATTGCTGGGTAATACTATCCACTTTCTTTCAGGATAGAAGGTCAGTATAAGTAGAAATAATTTAGACAGAATCTGTGTCTTTCGCTATGTATCCATTATTGCACAGATGCATTTTAAGGTACATTTTACATATGTGTGTGACCTGTGATGCACTAAACCAAGCTATATTATGCACCAAGGACAGTGGTAAAATCAATGGTAGGAGTATATACAACTGTATGTTATTTCTTGCCTGTTGAACATCTTATTGGTCTATGCTGTTTCCTTGCACTGAAGGAAATTTTAAAATTTCACAGTTATATTATAAAAGGGAACTGTTTGGGGATACAGAATATATAGCTTTTACTAATCAATGTGCTTCATGTTGCTGAGATCTGGAGAACCATAACTGACTTTCATGTTTTCTTAACAATTCCACCACTATCAGCTCCTTGATATCTAAAGATAAACAAACTGATTAGGAGCATCCTTGTGCAAAGAATATGAATGTGAATGGTAGTCAAAGATTCCAGGAAAACCATGGGGTGGAACATTCCCTCAACAAACATACTAGTCCAGGCAGCCTTAATAACTGCTCCTGAACATCAACGAAACTTATTAGGTTGGTTTCAAAGCACCCATATGGCATCTAACTGGGGAGTTATCACAGTAAATACTTTTAAGAAACTATTGATTTAGAAGTATTCATTTGTTTGTACATTGGTGACATTATTACCAATACAATACATATCTACAACAATTCTTCATTGAAACTGCTTTAAACAGTGTTAATAAATTAGCCACTTTAAAGCTCCAATATTACTTTTTACCACAATTTCAAGAGATACAACCTTTCATATCTACTACTGACCCAATCCTACTACTTACTCATACTCCCATAAATCCAATGGTGTAAATCTCAGCAATGAATTGCCACCAGGAAAGAAGTAAAAGCTTGTATTTCTCAGCCTGCACTAAGTCACATAACTGGTGTGCAAAAAAGAAATGGAAACACTGACTTCTTAACTAATGTCAATTTGCTGCTGAAATTTCCTTCGACTTATACTGGGGTCATAATTAACAGGATGCTGGCCCTCAATAGTTGGTAGAATACTGTTGGCCTACAAATTCCTAAACATGCAGACAAGGATCTTTAGCTGTGGGGTATAAACAGTTCGGACGAAGAGTTCTTTGAGTTTCTTGGGCAGTAATGAGAGCTGGCTTCACAGACAGTTTCATCTAATCACAGATATTTTGTCTTCCAGCAATCTATCACAAACACTGCTACTGAAGTCACCTCTTTTTTTATGAAACACCTGCAATGTTCATGCTAAGTGGTGAGGTCTCATCTAATTCTGCCAAGATTTTTTACTTCTGTTTCATCCATCTTTTTGTCATGTTCTCAAAGAGGAGGACAATCTTTTCTGACAATTTTCCAAGCTTAAGACTGCCTGCCTGTCAAATATTTCTGGTAATCTCCTTTTTTTCATGCTGCCCCCCAGGAACAGCTTGATGCCTCAAAACTCCATCCGTTAGAGGGTCAAATTCACAGTAAAAAGACTTGATCTGCCAGGCTAAATATAGTAAATGTATGCCTAAATTACTTTGAATTGTATATTTTAAATATTTCTTTATATCTTCATTTTGCTTCCATCACTTTTTATTTTAGTTGTATGTTCTCTTAGGTCAAGACTGTATAACCATTTGTAAAACACCCAGTATATAAAATGTCATCATGTTCTTTTCTTTTTATAAAAGCACAAAATCTATCAAGAGACAATTAATATTTGGAAATATACTAACTAATCTTCCTTTATAAGGAGTGGATTTGATATCTATAAGTCAATTCCTCAACCTTTACATATAGTGTCATGTGGAATATTTATTTATTTATTTATTTAGCTACCGTGTTTTCCCAAAAATAAGACAGGGTCTTATATTAATTTTTGCTCCAAAAAACACATTAGGGCTTATTTTCAGGGGATATTTTATTTTTTTCATGTACAACCATCTACATTGATTCAAATACAGTCATGTCATCTTCTGGTTGCTGCACAATGGTGGAGGGCAGGGTTTCACTTAACTGGGGCTTATTTTGGGGTAGGGCTTATATTACGAGCATTCTGAAAAATCATACTAGGGCTTATTTTCAGGTTAGGTCTTATTTTTGGGGAAACAGGGTAGTTAGTTAGTTAGTTATTATTTAGTTAGTTATTTAGTTATTTAGTATCTTATTAATTATGACCCCAGTATAAGTGAAAAGATGCAGATCATTTAGCTATTTGATTAGTCAGTCAGTCAGTCAGTCAGTCAGTCAGTCAGTCAGT
This sequence comes from Intellagama lesueurii, assembly GCA_037013535.1. Lineage (NCBI taxonomy): Eukaryota > Metazoa > Chordata > Lepidosauria > Squamata > Agamidae > Intellagama > Intellagama lesueurii. The sequence goes on along the minus strand of JBAJHW010000006.1, from coordinate 119,461,059 downwards.
CAGTCAGTCAGTCAGGAAGGAAGGAAGGAAGGAAGGAAGGAAGGAAGGAAGGAAGGAAGGAAGGAAGGAAGGAAGGAAGGAAGGAAGGAAAAGTATCTAAAACCATGATTCCCAATCTTGGGTCTCTCTAGATGTTCTTAGACTAAAACTCCCAGAAGCCTTCACCACCAGCTATGCTGGCCAGAACTTCTGGGAATTGTGGTCTAAGAACATCTAGGGACCCAAGGTTGGGAACCACCAAACTTAACTGATTTAACAACCCTTTACTGGCATCATTAATACATAAACAACCAATCTTTTACATTAACTGGAATGATAACTCCTAACAAATCAGTAGTTTTAATATGACCATTTCAAAAACCTTAATATGGCATTGACAATTATATCTGCCAAATCTCTAGTGCTGTCTATTGTTTCACTTACTATATCGAGAAACATAATTGCCATTTGTTGTACTGCATATAAGCAGTTTTTAAAGTCTCACTAGCACTTACTATTAGAACTAGAAGCACATAAGATGATGATGTTAGTACAGTGAACCAGGAAAACACACACACACACACACACACACACACACACACACACACACACACACACACACACACACACTATATTGCAATAGCTAGTTTCCACTGGTTATAAGCAGAAATTCCTCAAAAAGACACACACTCTGGCAGAACAAAAACTAACAAGGGAAATGCAATGCACATAAGCCAAAAGAGTAGAAATATTTTTTCTTAATTTTACTTCAATGCCACCTTTCTCCCAATGAAGGGACCCAAGGATAAAGTGGGGAGAACAGCTACGTAGGCCACCTTGAGGTCAGTGCAGGAAAGATAGGATATAAATATAGTAAAAAATGAATAAATAATTCTGTGAGAGACAAACAACACTGTGGAGGTATAGCAACTGAAAGAAATACCTGTACACATATACTGCAAACAACAAAAAGATTACTTGATGGTATATCTTACTAATTTATAAAAAGTCACTGAACTGTGATATGTCAGGTTCCAAATACAAATGTTTGTGACAGCTGTATCCATGGGGTATGCAGCAACTGCTTTCAGAACATTAAGAAATTACTACACATAGCTCTTTAACAAGGCACTAATAAATAGCTTAACCTGAATGCAACTGTATCACAATGCTGACAAAACAGTATGTTGCATTTACTTTGTATTCATCTTGAAAGTACTAAAGTTATTAATATTTTCAACAGTCAAGTATTTTATTATCAAGACATTCTTCCCATGGGATGAGTTTGTTTTATTATGCATAAAACCAGTGCCAGCAGTACTTTTAAAAACTCAGTACAAAATTAACCTAGCTACACTTAGCATTTTTATTTGGGTCTAAAAGGTTTTGTTCAGAACTATTCATACCACTGATGTTAGAAAGCTTTCCATCATCAGCACAGACCCACCTGTTCCCATGTACTTCAGGCAGGCACATGTATAGTATAATGCACATTTAAACAATAGCTTGTATTATACTTCAGAAATTCAGAATTTTTTAAAAAAAATAAAATGTATGTTGTTCGGCTAAATGACTAAGGTCATTTAGTTCATATCAAGATACATGTACAGTAGTTCTAGTACCCTTTAAAGACTTCTGTGTCTGAAAATACAACTAAAGTAATTATAAAGGCCTTCTACTGAAAGAAGTACAACTTGCTGGAAGAGTTCTTCCTTACACTGTGTATCAAGTTCGTAGACACAAACTGATTACATAACGCATTTTTTTCACTTACGACCTATTTCTTATAGAAAACCAACTGCAATTTTAAAATAGCTTCAATGATGCATTTTAGAACACTCCAACTAATACTTCCAGCAAATTGTCACAAGAGAAAATATTACATCGAGAAGTTTCCTTTTAGAATTTATGGGCGTACAATTGTTCAACTTGACATTGCTTGCAAAAACAAACAGTTGTACTGGTGACTTTAATAAATGTTCATCTCACATTCTTTACTATAGATTATTCAACAATCTGGCATCAAACAGACAAAATCTACTAAAATAATTTCACCTGTGCAATTTTTTGAAGCATGGATCAGACATCTGAACACATGGCTTTCATCCATAATTTAGCTGTCACTGCACAGCAGAACCTTTCCATTTGGTCGCAGGGTGACCAAGGCTTAAGAAAGACCGGTACCATCATTTTCAGGACGTTTTGAGATTATATTGTGTGTCTTAAAGCTAAGATTCCACCTAACTTTCACGGGGAGTTCCTCGGGATCCCACTGTCACTCTTCTAACCCACTCACAGTCTCCACAGCACTGTAACACAGCCTGCCACCGACAGCCCCCCCCCCCCCGGGGGTTGGTGTCATATCTTGCCCTCCAATACAAAGAAGTTAACGGCAGGGTACTCACCGCCGTCCAATTTTTCCTGCACAACATTATCCGCAGCCTTGGAAGCGATCACCAAAGCCCTTGGGAGAACGAAGAAGCTGGCATCAGTGCCCGAAACGGACAACCCGGAGAAGTTATTTACATGTCAGAACCCAAGCTCCAGCGTCGCACGAAGGAGAAGAGCAATCGCTCAGCGCTCCCTTAGATCAGCCATATTACTCTCCCAAATCAAACAACACACTTCGATTCCCAGGCAGCTTCCTTCCCTCGCAGCCCCTGCGAAGGCAACCGACCGGCGCCCCCCCTAGGCCAGGCTGGCCCCCCAACTCCCTCGGCGGGCGGTGGCCCCGGAGGTGATCGGCGAGCCCCCCGAAACGTCTCGGAACTTCAGTTCTCGGGATTCTGCCCCCCCCCTCTCCCAACACCAGCCTAGAGCCGCCGGAGGAGGAGGAGGAAGAGGAGGAGGAGGAGGAGGGGAAGGGGAGGGGACGAGGAGGGGGAGGAAAAGCGGCGCTGGGGAAAGTAGATCCGACTCTTCGAGCCGCCGCGAATGGACGGACTGGATTCCGCTCACGGAGGATCCGGAACGACCAGTTTCCAGCCAGGCTCGCTAAGCGAGCGGCCTCCGCTTGAACTCTTTCCCGACCAGATGGAAACGTCTATACTGCAAACGGATTTTCACTCCCCCCCCCCCGCCCCGATCGCTTCCAAAAGGGAGGGAAGAAACGAGGAGCCCAATGAAGGCGGCGAGGTCCTGGCCCGACGCAACCCGAATTCGTCTGTCTGCGTGAAGACCTACACGTCCGAAAGAGTGTGTGTGGTCAGTTCTCAGGGCTGGGACAGCCCTGCATGTAGCGTAGTCTGTGGGTGACATATATATATAAGGAGACTTTATTCTTCCTTGTCAAACACTTCGTTTCCTCACTTATAGAACAACGTAACAACATGTTTCCAAGCACTGGACAATGCTGGTATTTTTCCCCACCTTAAACTATAGGATGGTTTTAAATTAAACTATATTCTCTGCATAAAGATACCGTTTTCTCCTTTGTCCACTATTCCAGTCTCTCAGTGGCCTTCTGTCAAAAACAAACAAACAAAAAACACACACCTTTCTCAACTGATCATAAACAAAAGAAACCTTATGTAACTTTATTCTGCTTGCCCTGAGCTTGTCATCTAAAAATATCACAAACTCCCCCGTTATCCTTCAAAATTAAGCAAGTCTTGAGTTACAAGGTCAAGGATGGGTGCTTGCTTTTGACTATCTGAAAAAGGTCTCTATTTGAAAGGATATGTCCCTATGCTTTGCGAGTATCACCTTCATGCTAAAGATTAAGCAAAATTGTAGACCAAAATTCCTGTTTCCCACTGCCACTTGCCTCCGATATTGTTTTAAAGAAACTATAATATACTCTTCTGAAATTATTTAAGATGTTCCCCTGTAACACAAGTATGCTATTTGGTTCGAAATATAAGACTGATGTCTTACACGTAATGCCTGGGAGTAAATCTCATTAAAATCAGTAAAATGCATTTTGGAGAAAGTGTGGATTAGACTTTACGGGCATTTGATGCATGAACTGTGTCTGCAACATCCCCTGATAATAACCCATTCTAGTGCAAACCAAGTACAACAGTTCACACCATGTAGCCAGGACCTCTCCTACCTCTGCTGTCCAATCACGTATCAAGCAACAAACAAACGCAAAGAATTACGTGGACACACTGGCTGATGATGATATAGCAGTGCCATTCCGTTGTTCTGTATCAGCACAATATGTTGTGTTGGCTCATGATATCAATATCACAATCTGGCATTGTCCAATTACACTTGTGCAACAGTCATTGTACCCAATCTTCACCAAGGCCTTTGGCTGATAACACAATTCCCCTGACAAGATACTTCTGTCATGTGTCATGATACAATTAAATGGCATCATGCAAACCTTAGGAAAAGAACCTGCTAGGCAACCGAAGTTTAGACCTGTATATAACAACTACGACAGAAAGAAGTTCGAATAGTTATAATATCAACTAATCTTAATTACAAATTTATTGAGTATTCAGTATCCTCCTGGCATATTATTATGCAAATCATGATTTTAAATGGGATTTCACTTTTCCACTTATCATGCAGACAATTTAGATGGAATAAAATTTGAAATAGTTCTTCTATATATTGTTTATATAAAAGAAATGTTTACACACTGAAATGTTAAACAAGATATATTGTATGATAAATCACCTGTGATATAGAAACTATAGCTTTTCCATCAAGAGAAATGGCATGCTACAGGTTGGCACTGAGGGTGTTCTCCAATGCTAAAATAATTTCCTGTGCTGCACTGTACATGTGTCAATGATTAATTTTATTCACAGTACTACATGTTACACAAGACACAGGACAGCATAACAAATGGCATCCCCATATTGAGTTCTTCCCAGTAAAATACTGTTATATTTTAGAACTATGGGCCACTTTTCAGGAAAACTAAGAGAATGGTGTATAGAAGATAGTAAAATAATAAATAAAGCAATGAGTTGAAACAAAAATGGAACAACAGCAATAAATGAATCAGTGCAGCCACAAAAACAATTATAGCGACCCCTGATTGAAACCAGAACACACTATGTGCTGGAATACATATTTAAATAAAAATATCTTTGCCTGGGTGCCATGTTAAAAAAACAACAAAAACCTCTTCTCCCTATTTAACTCCTGGTGGTGAAGAAAATCCAGTGGAAAGATAACTGTGTTGTTCAAACAGGCTTACACAACAGGAAGTAGTCCTTCAGGTACCTACAGGTCCAAAAGCACTTTACATTATGCTTGAAAATGTACTACTTCCAGAGTAGTTGTTTTTAAAATGACAAGCTACATTCCATATTTCTGATCTTCATTAAATGGCTGTTCAGTTTTGTACTAATTATAGTTCTAAGAAGTTTTCAAAGACACAGACTCTGTTCTAGAGTAGCAGAATGGGGAAAACAGTGGCCAAGATACTTCTTTCCAGGAGTGGAAGCCATAACTGGTACACCAGCCAAAGTTGATGAAAGCACTATGTGCTGTAGTAGAAGGTAGCTGAGCCTTATGATAATGCTAAGTTTGGCAGCACCACAAGCTATAAATGTACATTTTAGGGTGAGCATGGCTCTATTCAAGATCCTACCTCCCAAAACAGATAAGTCACCATAAAAAGAAACTCCATCTTCTCTGAGGTTTACTGGCCCTCAACCATTCCATTATTTCAACTACTGGTTCTGCTCCTCTCACTGGTTGAATTAAGTTCAGTAAACAACAGAAGTAGAACTGGGTACTGTCAACATACTGATGACATCTCACCCTAAATCTGTGAATCTCTTGTTCGTGTTTTATAATTCGATATGGGTATTGATAGCCCAAGCGCAACAGAGCCAAGCAGTAGTCTCACAATACCACCTTCACAAATCAGCTGTTCAAGAAGGAACATCACTTGAAAACAGTGTGACTCAAATGGTCTTTTTTAGAATAATGTCATGTCCAGTAGTGTTGAAAGCTGCTGACAGGTCCAGAAGAACGATCAGGGTTACACCATTCTACTTTTGTCTATTGGAACCCATCAAGGAAATCAGTTTGTATGCAAAAATCACAGCTGACATCAGAAAGAAATTGACCAAAGTCATAAGTTTCATTCAAGAGTGACTATAATTGCACAGGGATCACTCAGGAAGGGGACTATGCAGAATCAGTTAACAGTTATAATAATAGTCTAGGTCCAAAATGGGTTTTGGAGTGACTTCATCTTTAAGAAAGCTCTCTGACAAAGAAGCAATGGTCACCTCTGGAAACTAGCAATTCTATTTATTTGTTCCCTTTCCTTTCTCCTGATGAAAGGAGCATACAACTTGTTGGAAAAGGTACAGCCAAAGGCACAATAAGTTGCAGTGCCCCAAGAAGCCAGGTAGCCCCGCTCTCCATCTTGTCCTTCCATTGTCAGGCAAAGATCTTCCTTTTCAGGCAGGCTTTCAACCTGGCCTCCTGAAGTAGGACATTCCACAACCTGAGAAGAGCCATCAGAAGAGCCCTCTCTTGTATCCTCACCAAATATGCCTGTCAGGGCCGTAGGACTTAGTGCGAAATGGTTTTGTTGAAGAGAGAAAGTTCTGACCTCAAGATCTTAAAAACTGGGGAGGCTCTTATGGAAAGCCTCTCCAATAATCCCTCCTCATTTAAGAATTTTGTCTCCTAATAATCCTTTCTTATTAGCTATTATAAACTGTCAGAGACAAAGATTAAGAAGACAGATGGTCGGCTGCACCGCACCTCATCAGTATTTTCTGGTCACAGTAAAAAGAAACCCATTCAACAAAAATGGACGATATTATCTGCCAGACATATCTAAAAAACCCAGTAGTATCAAGATTGGGAGCACAAACACTGAACTTTTATGCTCAAATGGTTTTGCAAACAAGTCACAGTGGGCCACCAAGGGGTCACCCACTACTTCCTGAAGGCCAGGCTGGAGAAAACCCTGAACCACACAGAAAATCTTGTTACTCACAGAACATATTTTCTGCCTTTAAAGATGCTTCTTTCAATTCCTCACCTACATTCACACTGGAATGTAACATTGTTCATTATTATACTTTATTAATTTAACTATTTTTTTTCTAGGAAGCCAGAGTTTTGCACACACACAAATCTAGAAACCACTATCCAAGTTACTGGCAGAAATTATAAATTTTAATTAAAAAAAAATAAAACAAGCACAATTCTAAGTTAGGGATGTGACTAACACACACTATTTCTTTGCAGTTTGGCTTATAGAACTCCACAGCAATACATAGATGCCCAGATCCAGATGAATGCACTATGCATGTGAAGGCTGGCTACCCCATATGTATCTCCCACTGGAAAGAACGCCACATGCACAAACAAGTGCTGCACGCACAACAAAGTGCTTCATGAAAAAGGTTTACCTGTGCACAGAGAAACTTCTAGTACCTGAATCATCAACAGCAATCCATATCAGTTGTTCCTCTTACATGACAGGTATATCTGAATATGCCCAAAGGTTTTCAGGTATCATGGATGGCTGCTATCAAAGGGCAGAAGCTCTGTCAGGTTTATGAAGCTCAGAACACTCCCATTTGAATTTTGGCCAAGAAGGTGAGAATTAATTTTATTATATATGACTTTTATTTTATTTTAATTGCAATAAGCCCCGTAAGTAGTGTCAGCACCAAAAGGGTGTGTTGTTTGTATACCACCAGCTCTCTCTGGGTAGTTTACAATTTATTTATGCAGGCTATACATTGCCACTGTCCCCACCCCTGCAAGCTAGACGCTCAATTTACTGACCTCAGAAGAATGGAAAGTTGAGTCAACCTCAAGCCAGCCACCTGAGCCTGGGATCAAACTCAGGTTGTGAGTAGAGTCTTCACTGCCGTACTGCAGTTTAACCACTATGCCATAAGGCTCAAAAGTGATATATCCTTTTAAATACATATATAAATAAAAGTCACCGCAGACTTTTAGGAGAAGCCTTAAAAACTCAGTTACCATACTGTTTTTTCCTAGAAGGATTTTACCGAGCTGTCAGATATATAATGTGGTATTAACTATTACTTATTGGGGTTTTTTTCCCCACTGACCACCTGTTTTCATGTCAGAGTTACTTGATAACAGTATTGTGGTCTTAAAAATCATTATTTCGTAGCCAAAATTCTTTTGCGGGGGGGGGGGGGAGCAGATTGCACAGTGACAATCACAGAAGTAGTGCTCCACCCCCACCCCCGCCAACCCTTGGTGGACCGTATTTTGCTAAACTGGCTGCACAACCAATTTTGCAATCAGTGTGTGACCAGCTGCATGAAGGACAACATACCGACTGCTTGCATAATTACCATTGTTATTTCCCTAACATATTTCCGGCCTGTGTTAGAGCCCATTTTGACACCTTTTTGTCATGTGATCACTGAAAAATACTTTGGATTCACTTGTGCCAATTGTGGAGCAAATCCTGAAGTATTTGTCAATGTAGTTGCAGCCTCAGTACACTCTTTCTGAAAATGGGAATGTTTCTGATTCTATAGGTTTTCTGTTTCTTCTTGCTCTATCTATACATATAATTTGTGGGATAGGGTTTTAATAGCTTTTCAATTAAAAAAGAATTACCTGCCCATTCTTTACTTTTATCTTCCTATGGATTCTAACATACATAGTGAATAATTTCAGACTCAAGCTCTCCCTAGACAGAGAATAAATTCTTGTTTGAAGAGAGGAGATCTGCAGAGCCAATCAAATACAATAGTCCTATAAATGTGTCTCATTGAGAATCTAAGGTGTAATACCTACATAATAACTAACCTAACACTACAGCACCTGGCATGCTACCTCAAGTTATCCAATGTACTGTTAACAGCTGTTTTATTGTTACCTTTTGCTACACCATCTGCTGCCCTCATTTTAAACTTGAGACTATGGCACTTCTTCACAAACAACACATCTTGCCATTGTGAATATGTAACAGTTAACCTAATGAGGTTCTAACACAGCATTATGAAATATCTAAAAACCAATCCAATGTATTTGTTTACTTTCTATGAAGTGGACAGAAGATGAAAATCATCATAAAATATGTACACATTTAAACTTTTAGACATATAATTATTATTGTTTCACATGTGCCAACACTATATGCTATAAAACAAAGCTTATAAGATTTTCCTTCTCTAAACTCAAGGCAATTTGAAGGGGAAAAAGTAGACAGAATCTCGATTTATTGTAAGAATGCAATGTATTTTCATGCCTTGATATTAAAATTTCCAATATTTGTTCTGAATAGCAAACATTTCTATTGATAATAACAGGATCTATATATCAGCTTTTCTTCCCTCTTTAGTGGGCAGGAAACTGTACTTCCATTTAGATTAATCTTTCAAGAAAAAGATCACATACATAAATAATTATTGTTGTGTGCCATCAAGTCACCTCTGACTTATGGTGATCCTATGAATGAGCTGTCTCCGGAATATTTCATTATTAACAGCTCTGCTCTGCTCTTGCAAACTCCAGCTTGTGACTTCTTTTATGAAGTCAATCCACCTCTTATCTGGCTTTTCTCTTTTCCTGTTGCCCCCCACCCTTTCTTAGCAATATGGTATTTTCCAGCAAATCTTGTCTTCTTATGATGTGCCCAAACCACAACAGCCTTGCCACTTTTACCTCTAGAGAGAGTTCAACCTTGATCTAGTCTAGAACTCACATGTTGGTCTTTTTGATGGTCCAGGGTATCAGCAAATCTCTCCTACAGCACTGTATTTCAAATTGTATTTCACAACTTTATATAGTAATTGGAAATACAGTCACGTTGATAATCTTGACCCTGGTCTCCAGTGACATATCCTGTATGTAATGATCCTCTCTAGTTCCTTCATAGCTGCCTTCTCAAGTCTCAGTGTTCTTTCTATTTCTTCACTGCAGCCTCTATTTGATTAGATTATTGAACTGAGATATACAAAAACTTTAACAGTTTCAATTTGTTTGTTGTCAACATTAAAGTTATATACAGTAGGACAGCAATATCCACAATATTGATCGCCAAAAATCACAGATAAGTGAATGCTCTCTCTCTCTCTCTCTCTCTCTCTCTCTCTCTATATATATATATATATATATACACACACACACACCCCGTATTTTTCCATTTATAAGACGCCCCCGTTTATAAGACACCCCCACACACACTTTTCTAACTCAAAAAGTAAGAAAACTTAGCTTTGAGTATTCAACCTCTGGGCTCAGAATGCTCAGACATTACGAGTCCCTGTTGCATCTGAGCCTACAGGCTCCACCTCCGACGAGGTGTGTTCCAATTGGTTTGTTCAGCATCAGCTGACGTCAGTTCCATAAGGTTCATGACTGGAGGAAGCTAAGTCTCCTGACTGTAGGAAGCTAAGCCTCGTGATTAAAGGAAGCCAGCTTACAGAGGCAAGGTACAGGCTGTTTTGTTCTCTCCTCAGCTTACTTCCATGTATAAGATGCCCCTCAATTTTTAATGTAATGATTTTAGGAAAAAGTAGCATCTTGTACACGGAAAAATATGGTATACAGCATGGTCTCTAGTGGCTAGTTAGGGTAATACAGCTTGGAAACATTTTTCTGGGTATTTTTATTTAATATTTTCAGGCAGCGGATAAGTGAAACTGCAGGTACTGATCCCATGGATATAACAGTTCTACTATAGCTCTTCTGTTGTCTTCTTAATGTTCAGCTACCATCCCAGTTTCCTTTTTCACCTTCATCAGCAGTTGTTTCAAGTGGCGGCGAACCTTTTTGGGCCCGAGTGCCCAAACTGGGGGGGAAAAACAAACCAGCAGGCGGCGTGCCGCGGTGGCGGCGGAACCGGAAGTGGTGGCAGAAGGGGGAATCCCAGGCACAGAGGTGCCTCGAGACCCCACTCCGGATCCGCCGCCAGCGCCAGCTCATCCGGATCCTGACCCACCGCCTGTCGAAGCGCCAGCACTGCGGCTGCAGCCGCCTCCTCAGGTTTGGCTGTCGGGGGGGAGTAGCGATCTGGCGACTTATGTCTCGCGTGACCGCAGAAAGGGCTCTGCGTGTCAGCTGTGGCACGCGTGCCATAGGTTCGCCATCGCTGCAAATGATAGACAGATTTTTTTCTGAAATTATTCAGTATGCTCCAGAAGCAAACATACATTTGTAATATGATCTTTAATGCCTCTTCCTGTTTGGAATTCAGCCTGAACATCATGAATTTCTCACTCCATATAGGTTATGCTTATTTGTTGCAATACTGTGAGCATCACATTTTTGTTGGAAATTAATCCAATAGTCATATGTCTTTGCTCTCCTTGACATTTCCTTTCTTAGGGATTGGAATGTATATTGAACATTTCCAGTCCGTTGGCTACTGTTTTGTTTTCCACATTTGCTGGAATATTCTGTTAGGATTTTGACAAATTTAGTCTCCGAAGCTTGAATTAATTATTAAGTTACTTCAAATGGTTGCCACTGATGGCCATACTGGAATGCTTAGACTATAATCCTACCAACACATACTAGAGAGAGGTCCAGTGAAAATATTAGACTTACCTCATGGTGTTAGTATTGTAGTCTAAGCATCTCAACATGGCTGTCCATAGCAACTACTGAGGATCCTTAATAATTATTTATGTCTTTGTTCTTGTTAAGTATTACCAGAACACTTGTCTTCTTTTCTAAAACAAATTTAACCCAAATAAGAATACAACGTCTATTCAACTGAAGGACAAAATCTGATGTATGGACTTTTTTATGATCACAAAACAGAAGCAAGTTGGGCATACTTAAGTAAATTGATTTTAATGGCCTTATACATACCTGTGCCAGATTGGGTCATGTAAAATTATTTGTTTTGGTAGAATGTCTTCTACTTAACAAGGGGAAAATGTTATTTAAAAGCACCAAACAATGTTCTTGGAATGTTCAATGAAATGTGGCTTTTCATTTACTTTTGAGTTCATATAACTTTAATCTTTGCACAAATGGACAATATTTAGATTCACTTCACAATTAATGTGCAATTAATGGCAAAGCAGTTGCATGCAACAGATAATGAGTATAGAGATTTCTTAATTTATGGTGGTTCACTTTCAAAATTATACCTTTTGCATAACTATACAACAGGATTTTGGCCACTGAATTAATTTTCAACTACATCACAGAAAGCTTTTTTTTTTTTTAATCAAGCTTGTTCAACCTTTAATTGTAAAGGAAACCACCATGGGGTGACACTCTGAACACTAGCAAAAACAGACCCATTAAGAATGATACAGGTTTGCAAACTACCAGGTCCAGGACATTTTTCTGGTTGCTCTAGGAGATCTGCCAGCTTCCCCAGATGATGATCATGCCAAAGCTCTAACTAACTTCTGGAAATGGAGGAGATTCAGACGACCTAAATACCTTTTCCTATTCTGCACAGCTTTGTCTTGATTTTCTACAGAGCATAGCCCCTAACCACTGAGATGCTTAGACAGCTACAGCACTGTGGGAGGAAGATTCAGAATTAATCTGACTAAACACCAGCCATTGTAAGACCTAGTCTGTGGCACTGATAGCAGCAAAGAACTTATTGTTCTGTAATACCAATTGCATCAGCACAGTGACATTCAGAGAAGATATTTTAAGTTGTAAAAAAGTTGCTACATTCTGGGCACCAAAACAGTGAAGAGAAGCTCTCAAACTGCTGTGACAAGTTTGCAAAACACTTCGCCAATAAAATCATTTGTATCAATAGTGAGTCAGACTACATTAAGAGTAGGCTCTCAGGCAGTGATTGGGACAGTAACTTGTCCAGTTTTCATGTGCAAGTTTGATCTTGTGGAATCTAAGGATGCGAAGAAGTTACTCAGGGGAATGAAGATGACCACTTGTTTATACAACCCTTGTCTATCCTAGTTAGCTAAAGCTGCCAAAGGGGAATAGACACTGGCTTCAGCACACATGAAGAAGGCTGCTGAAATCACGAATTTCTGCATGGGTGCAGTGATGAACTGGATGTGTGTTAACAAACAGAGGCTCACTGCAGAGAAAACATCAGGACAAGGGGTATAACCTGTTCTGGATGGAGTTGCACACCATTAGAAGGATCAACTTTACAGCTTCAGGGTGCTTCCAGAACCTGTATTACTCTTAAAAGGTCATGGGGCAGGTTCAGTTAGATTGTAATCTGCTTTTAAAGGGAAATTTTCTTGCAATGAATCTTTTTTTTAACCTCATGGTAATAAAATACAATGCAAAGATGCCACAGCATTAATAACAGAAAGATCTAATGTTCAGTAAAAATGTTTTACTGAATATGATCATGTGATGCTCAATAATCTGAATTAACATTAATAATATTTGTTTACATGTGTTATTATAAAATACCAGTATCAAATCCTGTAGGTATCCTTAACATGTTTACAAGCATCACCTTTCAGGATACATATACTGTAGATATAATAGTATTTAATGTGTAGCACAAGTAGCATAATTTAAATTATTACATTATCTTTTTCCATTTTTGTCACATAGGTAGCATAAACAATGTAATATGAAAAAACTTTTCATTCTCCTGGTTAGATTCACTTTAAGATCCTTTGTTCATTAGCATATTATGATATTATATCTGCCTCCTTAAAACATGTTGGCCAGAATCCTTCTGGTTAATTACATCAGTGTAAGTGCCACCTTGAGTCTCTTTATGGAAGAAAGGTGGCATAGAAACTGCAACAGTGTAAATCTCAGTGGCAAATTGCCATTACTTAGCAAGTCACAGGACAAAATCCTATTGTGCAAATTTATGTCAGTGGAAGCCAATGACATCACCTGGCACCAGTAAAATTTTATTTAAATCAATTGAAAGGTTGCTGCCCCCCCACCATTTAAGCTTCCAAGGCTCCATAGGGCTTCCTTTTGCCATGGGGAGGCCTTTGGATGCCTTGAGATGGGAGGTGGGAGCCTTTAAAAGCCAAAAATCATCATTACATCATTGCTAGCAGGATTGGGACCACAGGCAATACTGGCAAAGATTGTTGGCTCTTAAAGTTCTGCCCCCCCCCCCTTTCCAAAGCTCCCCAGGGCAAAAGGGAGCCTCAGAAGCTTTCAATTAATTTAAAATAAATTTTACCATCTCCAGAGGATGATGTAATTGACTTACACAAACAGGATTTTGGCCACCATTCACATTTCTCTGTATATCAGCTGTATGAGTTAATGCATAATGAGGGATAGAAGTGGCAATTAGTCAGCTAGCATGAATTCACCACTGCAATTTACACCACTGCACTTGTATCAGTATTTCTGATAGGATTCTGGCCTGTGTTTACATACTGCACTTGTATCAGTGTAACTAACAGAATTCTAGCCTGGGTACACATGTGCAAGCATTTCTATGAATTAATTAAAATAATTTTCCTCCTAATAGCCTGGCAGACAAGATTAGAAAGTTTTCAAGGAATTTCCACAAAGCAACCTTTCCTCCACTTCTGGGAAGAAGCTTGAAAAAGGGACTGGTTCTGCAGTAATGGCTTTGTAAATCCTTCTGCAACAGGTACCCCTTGAATCCTAACCTTGATGAGTGTAGGTTCAAATCTAAGTAAAGTCATGCAGGGGCTTTGGCTGTAGTATCAATAAGCTAATGAGTTCTAGATTACTCTAGCTCACACCTCATGTTAGTCTGATAATGCTCATTTTATGCAGTATTTGGTTGCAGTCAGCAAGTGTTTGCAGGCCAAGCTGCTGCAGCTCAGACTAGTCAAGATTGAAAGAACAGTTGACAAGCCTTTGTCCTGGGGTGATGTGTTTGCCAGTTACTGATGCTGTACAGTTTTCCTCAATCACTTAGGCTCATAGCCTAAGGATGCCCCTGGATCACTACATCTGGAATGCTAACTCCAACCAGTAGATCTTCCCACCAGTTCCATCCAGAAAGAAGGCTGCAAGCCTTGTCAGATTCAGACTGGTCAACTGTCACTCATGCCTTACAATATCAAGACTGCAATCTTGTCATTTTACATTAGATGTCAAGTTGCACAGTAGGGATCGTGTCATTTTTGTATTCTGCCTAGCATCCAGCTTTCTATGGGTGCCAGATACACAGCAAACAGCAGTACTATTTGAAAGAACAGGTACTTTTTGATGATAACTTCTTTAAGATGTGTCTGGTACAGGAAAAAATTCCACCTCCTCAATGGCCTGAATGAATGTCCTCCATTATTTTTTTGTTCAAGGCTGGCACACATCTTTACAAACACCAAATGCTAATTTTGTCCAGCAAGGTGTTGAACAACTGGAGTCTAATGTTACTTATTCCCTCTATGTCAGAGAATCTGCCATAAGCAGCCTCCACGCAATATCCTCTATGTGCAAGGAACAGTCAACAAGAATAAACAGGTGCCCTAGCCTTGGAACCCCCTTTGAAAATGGCTGAATCTCTAACCTCACCATTTAACTTAATGCTATATGATTCAGGTACATTGTATGTGGTGGCCACGGTTGACCAGGAACATAGTGTAATGTTATCACATTTACGATGAAATATAGTTATCTATTTTTGATAAAGTACTGTAAGACTTTTGAGGTGTATGACAGAACTAGATTTGTTTAAAGAAACAGACGCTGATCATCAACCTTTAAGCATGATAGTCTGTCCGTACTGACTGAAACCCATCAGAAGACCTAGGATGCAAAAACGCTTACTAGAGAATAAGCTTGCTGAGTCCAGTGAGAATTACTGATGAATGAACCTATAAATATAAGAACATAAGAAGAGCCCTGCTGGATCAAAGCCAAGGGTCCATCTAGTCCAGCTTCCTGTATCTCACAGTGGCCCCACCAAACGCCTCTGGGAGAACACAAGACAGCTAGATACCTGTCTCCTGATACCATTCCCCTGCATCTGGCATTTGGAGGTACCTTCCTTTTAAGCCTGGAGATTATACATCCCCATCATGGCTTGTCACCTGCGATGGACTTTTCCTCCAGAAATCTGTCCAATCCCCTTTTAAAGGCATCTAGGCCAGATGCCATCACCACATCCTGTGGCAAGGAGTTCCACAGACTAACAACACCTTGGGTAAAGATATATACATTTACATTTACAATATACAATTACAATATACGCCTCCCAAAGTCCACACTTCAAAAACATGCTAGATAGGAGACAACGAGTATTCTATTGCTCACAGATCAACCAGCAGAACAGAGATACAATAATCTTCTGCAGTTCCTTGTGTTCCCAAAGTCTGATCTGGGAAGGGGAGATGGTCAAAAATAGCCCTCCCTTCCAATTCTCCTGGCAAATTCCTTATATCATGGAAGGACACTAGCCACACATCATTCAATAAAATTAACAGCCCACACATGAACCAAACATAAGCAATGATGTTGCAAAATTTACGGCAAATTCATCATAGAAGCTAGATGATATATCAAGCAGCAGGTGGAGGCAGATTAGATTCCCTACCAAGAACACCTTTACCAGATGATATTCCACAGAACTAACAAAAAGAAAACAAAAAATTTCACTGCTGCAGCCTGTTGCCTGGGGTGTGTATTGTAGGAGTTCTTTAAAGAACTTGTGTCCAAATGGTAAACAGTTCTGTATGGAAAGAGTCCTACATGTTACATGCAGCTAGTATCCATACTACAAGAGGGGCTTATTTTTTTAAAGATTGTTTTCAAATATTGACTATCCCAATAATAAGAGGGAGGAAAGGTGTCTTTCCATTATAAAAACAAGCGATAAAAATAAGTAGCTAAACAGAAAATCATGCAGTCATTATTATTATTTGAATTGTTTATCAAATTCAGCATTTAAAGGAATTATTTTATACTATATTTTGGTTTAAACGAATCTTCCCATCTAACTATTTCCTAATTTCTCTTCTATGGACAGTGATTATGCAGATCATTTGGTGGTTATAGAAAAATATGGATACCTTTCTCGCATCAAACAAAACGAAACAAAAACACTTTGGATATCCTTTAAGAAAAGTATCAGAACAGTTCAGCGTCATACAACTGCTTCTGAAAACTATCTAATGCCAAGACCTTTCCTGCTAGTTTGTACACAAAATCAAATATTAGCTACTAAGTAAAGTTTGTTGTATGTCATCAAGTCATATCCAACTTATAGCAACTCTAACAAAGTTTTCAAAGTATGTGAAATATTTTAGGAGTGGTTTTACCAGCATTAGCAGCCTACAAGTTTGCTTTCATGGCCAAATGGGGATTTGAACCCAAGTCTCCTGAGTCCCAGTCTATCACTCTATCCACTATACCACACTGGCTTTATGTATAGATAAATGACCTACAAATAAAACAGGTAAATTGCCATCTTCAATAGCTGAGGATGGTATGCCTCCTGAATATCATTCAAAATCCCCAGTCTATAGTTTCAGGGAAAAGACATAGAAGCCATTGCTGCTGTGTTGACGTACAGAATGTCTCTTAACTTTTTCCCCCTGTATGTTTAAACTGAACATTACAATGGTAATACAAAAGTAAAAGTAAAAGCAATCATAAGAAAAGAAGATGAGAAAAGAAAAACAGAGAAAAGAAAACAAGAACCCCAGCTTTACCTGTATATTACTGAGGCAGTGCCCATAATGTAGCATTTCACACAAACTTTGACATTTTAACATAAGCATCTGAACTTTTAAAAGGAAGCACAGTGTGTCCATTATAGTTTGTGGAGAAGTATAAAAGCTATGTTCCCAAAAGTCAGCCATGATTCATTACAAACTGCCCTTTACAATGTTATTAGATGTTGGAGTAATATATATTTAAAAAAACAAATCTAAAATCACAGCATCTTAATTGGCTCACACTGGACCCATTACCTCAGTCCATGTTAGTATATAGTGCAGAATAAGCATGTCATAATAAAGTACTCCCAAACATCAGTGCAAAGCGAACTATGTCAATGTGTGTGTGAATCATGCTTTCTGTCTTAAGGCAAGCCCAAACCACCTGCACAGCAATCAGATACAAAGAACACCACCGTGCTCCTTTTATTAATAAGTACTAAAAGGTCTGTGAATGAGACACACATTTAATTTCTTCCCATGAGCTGTCTGTCAGGATGCCAGCAAACAGGGAAAGATGGCAGTATCAAGAGACAAAAGCCAAAACAACAGAGTCTTCCCCTAGCCCCTCTCTCTCCTCTCTCTCTCTCTCTTGCTGATGTGGATACCCCTGGCTGTGGCTTTTGACAGCTCCAAGGGAGGAGCTTCCCGTTACACAATCACCTCTTCCTAGGGCTGGTGGACTTGCTGTTTGCATGCACACACCGAGGATGGGGGCTGGTGGGGCTGGTTTGGAGCTGTGCCCCGAAGTAATGCTTCTAGAGGGGGGGGGGTGACTAAAAGGAAGGTGACTGAAAAGCGGTGGGGATAAAGGGGAGGGCCCCCCCCCGAAACGGGGGAGGGAGAGTGAAAACTTGGAAACAAACTAGGCACAAGAGAAGGAAAAAGAAAACTAGACCAAAACAGAGAAAAGAAAGTAACAAAAGGAGAGGACAAGGGTGGTGAAGGCGAAATGGTAAGTGATGGAAGAGCCTTTCTAAGCCTTCAAAAACACACACACAGCAGAAGAAGGGACAGGCAGGCAAAGGAAGTTGGAAAGTGAAGGGGAAAGAAGCAGGGCAGTGACAAAGGGCGGAAAGGGAAGGGGAGGAAAAGGTGAGGAGGCGAACCAGGAAGAATGGGACCCCTGCGCCTGGCCCTGGGTGGGCGCAGAGGCTGGGACCAGGAGAGAGAGAGAGAGAGAGAGAGACAAAAGGCCGGGGCGGCGAAGGAGGGCAAAGGGCAAAGGGGAGAGGGGAGAGGCGGCTGCTCTCTTGACATGGCAGCTGGCTCCGAGGCCAGCAGGGCTTGGAGCCGCCGCTGACAGCCCGCTCGCCCTTCCGGCCCAGAGGGAGAGGGAGCGGGAGAGGGGGGTGGGATGTGCGTGCGTGCGTGCGTGTGTGTGTGTGTGTGTGTGTGTGTGTGAAGGAGAGCGCCCTTCTCTCTCTCTCTCTCTCTCTCTCTCTCTCTCGGTCTTCTCCTCGCCAACCTCCCCCCCCCCCCCCAACGCCCTGAACTTACTTCTTTCTGACTCTCTGGAAAGGGGAAGCGCCATCTTTGCGAGGCCGGCCCCGAGGTCTTTTGTCTGTGGCGGCGGCGGCGGCGGCCGTGGGGGGAGCTCCTGGCTCCGGGAGTTGTGGCGGCGGCGGCTGAGGCGGCTGAGGCGGCGGTTGAAGCGGCGGCTGCTCCCCCACCACCACCACCACCACCACCGGCGTCGTCGTCGTCCTCGTCCGGCTCTGCTCCTCCGTTGACATCCTAGTCAGCAGGACGGGAGAGGCACATGGATTCGGAGCGGGGTGACGCGGAGGACGGGGATGGAGACGGGGTCGGGGGCGAGGAGGGCGATCCCGGCGCTCCTCCTGCCCGGCGGTTGGCGGCGGTTGGCGGCGGCTCCTGCGCTTCTCCTCCTTCTCCTCCGCCTCCGTCTTCTTTTCTTCTACCTCCGCCTCGCATTGCTGGCCTCCGCCGCCGCGGACCAGCGCGCAGGTAGCAGCAGCATATGGGGAGGAGAAGAGAGGAGAGCCCGCCTCAGTGACACGCAATGAGACCTTTTCGGGGGGCTGAGGGAGGGCGGAGGGGGGGGGTTGGTTTGCAGGAAGAAGAAGAAGAAGAAGAAGAGGGCAACCCAGGCAGGCAGGCAGGCAGACAACCGCCCTGGTGCGTGTGTGTGTGTGTGTGTGGGTCTCTGAGGAGAGCCTCTTCTCCCGCTCGCTCGCTCGCTGCCTCCTCGCGACCCCCCTCGCAGGCCCCGGCGGCGGCGGCGGCTGGAAACACGAACTCCTCGCCTGCCCTCCTTGCTCGGGCTGAGGCGGCGGCCGCCGCTTCCTCGTCGCTTGGCCCGCTGCCCTTCCCCCGCCCCCCCCCCGAGGAGGAGGAGGAGGAGGAGGAGAGGCGAGGAGGCGGAGGCCCTGCCGGGCGGAGGGCCGCGGAGAGGAAGTTTTGACAGCTCCTCCAGCTGCTGGGCGAGAAGGCGCGAGAGAGGGCCGGGGAAGCGGGGAGGGAGCGGGCGAGGCCCGGAGGGACCCCCGGAGGGCGGGTATGTGTGTGTGTGTGTGTGAGGTGGGGGTCCGGAAGGTGAGCTGCTCTGGGGGCGCGGACGAGTCCTTCCCTCCCTCCTTCCCTCCGCTTTCTTTCCTTTCCCTCAGGCAGCCCCTGAGGTGGCGAGGCAGGAAGTTTTACTTGAGGAGCCGCCGCCCGCTCCCAAGGCAGCAGCTCCAAAGGGAGCGGGGAGGAGAAGCGGGCCGCGCCTGAGGGACTGGCTTGACGGACCGAGACCGAGCCCTCTGAGGCGGCGGCGGTTGCCGTTCGCTCCGCTTCGCGCTTCTCCAAGGGGGCTTGACCGAGGCGCCCTTATTCGGCTCAAAACAGAACGGAAAGAAAGACACGCGAACAGAGAGTGAAGTTTTTGTTTTATTTTTATGTTTCTTTTTTTTTTTTCCCCTCACAAACGTGCCACCGCCATCGCCTCCTCCCCCCCTCTTCCTCCTCCTCCTCCGCCTCAGGAGGCGAAGACGACGACGGACGGACTCCGCTCCTCCTCCTCCTCTCCCTCCCCTCAGACAGGGCCCCACACTGCGCCCGCCGAAGGCGCCCGCCCACTGGCCCGCCCCTTTTCTCAGCGCAGACATCTCATTCGACGCACCGCCCTCTCCGCTGACCTCACAGCCTCTGCTGGCAGCAGCCGCGGCTGTGGTGGCGACGGGGGAAGAGGTTGGCTTGAAACTGTGGAGCCCCGGAATCCCGCGGACGGGATGAGCGCGTCGCTCCACGGACTGAGCGCCGCGAGGAGGAGCGTCTCTCTCTCTCTCCGTGTGTGTGTATATATATGTGTATGGGCGCGCGCGTGTGTGCCTATGCGGGCACGAGCGCGCGTTGTTGGGGCGTGGGGTGGGGGAGCTTCAGGTGCGTTTGCCCAGTTGGTTGAATTGTGCACCTTTCCGGAAGAGGGTGAGTGGGTGTGGAGATACAGCGGGGCGTGTCTTGTAGTGCTGTCATGACGTGCTGTGTACACACTTGTGAGCCAGGGCATTCTCTGCAACGATGTGAATGGCACCAACCCCACCTCCCTTCTGTTGTTGTTGCTGTTGTTGTTGTGTGCTGCTCTCTAGTCTCCTCTGATTTATGGCGACCCCATGGATGAGCATTCTCCAAAATGTTCTGTCCTCGACTGCCCTTCTCAGCTCTTGCAAACTCAAGTCTGTGGGTCCTTTGGGGAGTCAACGCACCTGGTATTTGGCCTTCCTCTTTTCCTGCTGCCTTCAGTGTTGCCCGGCATTATTGTCTTTTCCAGAGAACCCTGCCTTCTCATGATGTGCCCAAAGTAGGACAACTTCAGTTTCAATTTACTTATTTCTAGAGAGAATTCAAGCTTGATTTGATCTAGGACCCACTTATTAATCTTTCTGGCAGTCCAGAATATCCACAAAACTCCAAGACCACATTTCAAACTAATCAATTTTCCCCCCTGTCAGCTTTTACTGTCCAGCTTCCACACCGGCACATGGTGATCAGGAATGGAAGAGTGTGGCTGGTCTTGATCTCCAATGACACATCCTTACACGGGATGATCTTTTCTAGTTCCCTTCCCAGTCTCCTGTGGGAAAAGATAAGAAAGGAAAACCCATGTACAGATAGATAGACAAGCATGCACTTTTCTCTTTCTCTCTTCTCACACCCATGCAGAATATAATCGGCGAGATGGTGTTATTTAGGTCTAGTTCAACTAAAACAAAACTGAACTGTTGGAAAAGTTGTGCTCTCTTTAATGTTTAAACGGCGCCTTCCCACCTCCATGGAAACGATTGATTGTATTTTTCTCCCAAGAATTGAGACTCGTATATCAAATTTTATTAAATAAATCAGTTGTGACATGTTATTTGTTGGTTTATAAAGTTCTCGCCTCAGACTGCACTGTTCCAGGCAAGCGTTGGCTTCTTCGCTTTGTGTCCCGGCTGCCCAGGAAAGCTGTTGGAGGAGGTCTATAAAATCGAAATGAGAGGATAATATAAATATTGGAAGAGGAGGGGAGAGGGTTGCCCTCGAAGAAAACAGTGCCGTTTGTTAAGAAGCGAGGAAAGAAGACGCGATTTTTGGGCGTCGGCAGGCGTGTGACTCGGTTTCTCGAAAGGTGCCCGGTCGTGTGCAAAGTCGAAGAGGCGCAGGACTGAGGAATAAAAAGACAAACGCGCAGGAAGTCCCGGCAGAGTTGGAAGTGGGGCGCGTTTAGGGGTGGGCGTTGCGGGCTCCCGCTCCAGGCGCTTTATGGCAGATCGCGGGCAGTTCCCGCGGAGACCCCTCTCGCCTCCGCCCGGCTTGAGACGCGAGTCTGCTCGCCAAGGGCTCGTGGATCGCAGCCCTTGGCGAGCTGCGGCGCGACCACGCGCAGCTGGGCCGCCCCACCACCGGCTGCGCTTCTTACCTAGGTGGCACACACCTGCGCGCGCGCGCATACACACACGCACGCACATGCATATGTACAAACAGGCATCGACGTTCGCCTTGGTAAGAGGCCACCAGCCGGGAGTGTTCAAAAGGAGGCCGGCCCTGCTGGGGGGGGGGGGGAAGTGCTTCCAGCCGGGTGGCGGCTCCAGGTTCCCCGCGGGGGTGAAGGGAGGCGGCGGGGGTGCGCGCTACCCGAGCGCAGCAGAGGCGGCGGCGGGGGCCGCGCTGGTGGCGATCGCGGCCAGGCTCGGTCGCCCGAAGGAAAGGCCCGCCCAGTTCAGCTGAACTGAAGCCGGAGGGCCTGCCCTTGGCGCGGAGGGGCTGCAGGGGTGGGGAGAGGGAGGTCCCCTCCTGGGGATCGGGACGCTTTCCAGCCGCCCTGGCTGCAACAGCTGCTGCCGGAGGGTCTGTGTGTGAGAGAGAGGGTAGTAATGGAGGAGGAGGGGGCGGTGCTTGCGCTAATCCTCACCCCAGTCCCCCTGGGATGGGGGCCTAGCTGGCTGGCTGGCTACCTGCCCAGATTCTGGGAGGCTCAGCGCGGGGGTTAAGCCTCATTACATGGGATTTAACTTGTCCCACAGTTACACAGCCGAAGCATGGCTCCGAGGGGGAAACTGCTTGAATGTCCCGTTGTCAGGACAGGGGAGTTATTTATTGAATTTATTTAAAACCTGTTTACCCTGGCTTTCTCCTTAAAAAGCACCCAAGGGTTAGCCACAGATGCCATGTGCAGGTGAGGTCTATGTGAGTGGGGTGGGGTGGGGGGCACCTCTGGATGCTCACACACAAATGCCCGGAAGGAGCTGAACTTCTGGACTTCCCCTTTCCAAATCTCTTGCCAATGTAGGGATTTGGTGTTCAAACCTATAGCTTTTACCCCTTTTACTAAGAAGAACCTTTGTTGTGTGTTTCTGTAATCCCCCGACAAGAATTAGGATTCTCCTGTCCTAATAGCAAGCAAACTCATTTTGCTTCTGGATCATGGTGGGTCTTCCCCAGAACTTTCCAAATCTTTCGCCCGGCCTCCCCAAAGGATAGCTTTTGGTTTAACTAGCACATGTAAATGCCAACACTGTTAACTGCTAAATCATGCTACCAGAGTTACTGTTAATTAAAAAAAAATTACCTGTAGGATCTTTCAACAAGCCATAGGTATTTAAGATGCTTTGGCCAATATGCATCTAAAATAGCCACAGAAACATCTCTTTTGAAACAGAGGAAGGAACTTATACTCACAATTTTGCAAACAACTAAGACTTTTTAAAAAAGGATTTTGGTGATGGAAAATAATTTTTTTAAATGAAGAAAGAAGTGTGGCGAAATGTATTGCCGTAACTTGAGGACTACAGAACTTAGAATGCGTATATGTGGGTGTAGAATGTTGGTTATTTATCTTACACCACTCTCAGCTAAGCCAATATTATGAAACAATTGGTAGCTCAGCTGTTGTGGGAAAAGAAGTCCATTTGACTACTTTTGTTGTTGTTGCAATCTTTTTAAATAACTCTGCAAGGTTGTTTTTCTCATATTTAGCAATCTTAAGACATGGCTGTACAGGCAGGCCTTCCCTACAGCCATCACCTACCCTGTTTTTTTTCTATTCTTTTTCCATCTTGGATTCTGCTGTTAATTTGGGTTGTATCTTTAGTTCATTTATACCTTCTTAGTTTATTTTTTATATTTTGTGTAAACCACCCAGAGTAGACACGTTCTAGATGGGCAGTATATAAGTTAAATAAATAAATAAATAAATACTTCACATGGAAGAACTGTAGCTGGGAGTGGCTTCCTTAAGGCCATCTTAGACTTTTGTGGCCAATTGAAGACCTAGGTTGCTCACACTCTTTAACTGCAGTTCACCATGTCTTGAATAGGGGCCTAACTTTCAGTTAGAAACAAACAAAGCTCTGTGGCCGAAGCTTTGCCAATTTTCTAATAACAGTTCCTGTTTCAAAACCTAGCAAAAATTTTTACCAACCTCTGCCCCTGTAAATAAATAATGCATAATAATATAGTAGGGAATGCTAGTACCATCAACAGACAGCTTGAGAAACATTTGAGCCAGAGCTGGTAAGTGATGGAGAATAAATATGGTTTATAACTCCTGTACTCTTTTTGTCAAATTACTATTTTAATTGCCTTTTTTCAGATTGTCGCATTTTCCGGTAAAAAGGTATAAAAAGTATGTTGCAAAGCAGTAATGTAAAAGCACTTTTTGACAATGCAAGCCATCCTACCTTTCACGAAGCTCTCACACTGTTGCACAACAACATGCTGATTGTGTGATAACAGAAAGGAGTTTTCTCAGAAAAGCTGTGGGGCAACCATTGCACAACCATTTGTTGCAGGGTTGCATGAGGGCTTACAGTATTCTAGCAAGGCACCCTCTGGAGATATGCCTGGGCCAAAGGAAGACCATTGGGCCTGTTCTCCTATGTACATTTACTCTCGTTGCATGATGTGGGATTTAATGTTAATATGTAGTAGAAGTCAGGGCTGCAGTCAGAAGCACACTGTGAAATAAGTCCCAGTGAAATCAGTGGGGAGTACACATGGTAAGGATCATAAAATGGTGGGCAGTTTCCATAGGAGCGCATCCTTCAGAATCCACCGCCCCCCCCCCCATCCCTGGGCAATTTTATATAGCACCGTAATGTGACTTATTTTTATTGGTCCTGAAAGAACTACGGTGCTGTAAAGCTATTTTATAGAAGATGGTACAATCTCCTTGTGCAAATGCACCCTTAGGAGGACTAGCCTGTGGATGAGACTAAGCGTCTATGACTATAGGCCATTATACCTAACAAGTAAAAGCAAACCCTCTAATAGCGTCCCAGTGTTGTTTCTTCGTGGCTCAGTGGTTTAGAGCTCTGGCTGTGGAGCCAGAGTTTGTTAGTTCAATTCCCCACTGTACCCACTTGATAGGGGCTGGATTCAAATGGTCCATAGAGTCCCTTCCAGCTTTGCAGTTCTAAAATGATGATGATGACTGTTCCACCTTATTTGAAGTACAATACTTGCCTGGACTTGGCAAAGCAATGGCAGGTGTTGAGTTGTATCAAGTCAGGTTTGCTACATCAGCCAGATGTTGTAGACCTCACCTTTCACCACCCCTTTGTTTCATTTTGGATACAGGAATTATGGAGTCCACTGATATTGTGAAGTCTAGTGGTAAAGGAATTTTTTAATCCTCCATGCAATACTTGTTGTTGTTTAGTCGTTAAGTCGTGTCCAACTCTTCGTGACCCCATGGACCAGAGCACGCCAGGCCCTCCTGTCTTCCACTGCCTCCCGGAGTTTGGTCAAATTCATGCTGGTCAAATCCATGCAATACTACTTTGTATATAAATATGCTAGTTTAGTAGCATAGTGGTTCTCATCTCAGGTTTCAGTCACCATTTGGCTCTTTGTGCCTTCATAGCTATTTCCCCCCTCCCCAGCTCATTAGTGTAACAACCAAAGTTCTCATCCAGAAGCTAATGCTGAGTTTGCCTTTTTTTTTTTTAATACCTGTCTATACCTGAAAATTGAGGTGGGGGTGGGGAGGCAGCCATAAGTCAGAATTAATTTGACAGCACATCATCACCATTATCGTAATTTTGGTGGTGGTAGCGATCAAGAAATGTATCTCAGGATGAATTCATAAAGGTACAGATGGCCTCAGCTCCTTATGGTCACTTTCTGCTACAAAATAAGTGAAAAATATTGGAACAGGAAATGGATTTATTGAAGGGAGGTAATCATGACCTATTCCTGAAAAAGTTAAGTAACACTTTGGAGCAATAGCACATTAGGTAAGAAGACAATATCCTGGATGTACCTTGTAGAACATTCTGTGGGTCAGCAGAAAATAAGACAAGTCATTTGTGTCTTACTTACTCCATTTCTTGACTGCTACATAAGGTGTCCACAAGCTTCTGGTGATGTAACCCATGGCAGCTTTGAGGCTATGTCTCCCCAACAGCGAAAGACCTGCACTGATTGCCAATTGCTTTTCAGTCCCCAGTTGGAATGCTCTCTGTTGAGAGTCTGAATGAATTGTTCTCACTGTTGGCATTTTCAACTTTAAAATTTTTTAAATTGTAAACTTTTTTAAAAACTGGTTATCAGGACTATCTTAACCACTTTTATTATTGAGAGTTAATGTTATGTACTTTCTAATTTGGTTTTAGTTTAATGTTTATCTTTGTTTTGTTTTAATTTGTTTTCCCTTTAATGCTATTTCTTAGTGGTGGAAAATAAATATAATAAATTTAAATAGGTGGACCAAAACACTCTATTCTTGAGTATTTTGGGAGATCAGATGAATTGATTCAACATGTTTAGAAACATGTGGCTGTGTCCCAAGGGAGGTCACAACTGATTTAGACTTTGCTTAGGGAGCCAGGTCTATTCCTCTGTTTCAACTACAAATGCTGGGCCTCCCTGCTCTAGTTATTATCCTTGGCTACAGGTTTCTGTATTGACTCTAGGTGTATGATTACAGGCTTGGTTACAACTTTAATGGAAGTGGAGTGAGACATGACTATTACAACCCAGTTTTAATACTTAGGCAAAGAGACCTCCTTCCCCCCCCCCCCCTCAAGGGGTGTCCTTTGTAGATTGTTTTGTTTTTACCTGTGGTCAATCCTTTACACCTGTCTCTGGAATGAAGTCAGGAACACAAGTTATGTGCGTGCATTAGTGGTGAGGAAAAAGCACTCCACCCTCTCTCTCCACCAAGATCCTTCAAACTTTATTTTTCCACTCTTGTTTTCTTAGTCAGAAAAACACATATACACCTGCTAACACCCGGAATGAGAATTTAAATCACAAGCCCTGGGGCGTTTTTTTTTAAAGTCTGCAACTTGGCAACAGGCTTGTTGGAAAGTCAGCTCCTACAGAAAGTGTGTTCAGCACGGCAAGTGGCGGTGGAAGCTTACCTAGGGTTAATCTCTGGGGCAAAGTCCGTGCCTTCCCCCTCTATTTCTGATGCCCTGGGGGAAGCTCCCACGCTGGGGCTGCGCCGGTCTCCTGGGTTGAGAGGGCGAGCGGGCGAGCGAGCGGTGGCCTCTGCCTGCGTGGACTTGCATCGCCCTTCCCGTGGCTGGGCCGGGCGCGGGGAAGCCGCCGGGGTGCGGGCTGGCCGGGGACCCCGCCGGAGGGCCCCGAGGAGGGCTCGGCGCGGGCGGGCGGGCGGGCGCGGAGCACGACCAGGCAGGCAGGCAGGCAGGCAGGCTGGCCGGCCGCTCCGCCAGAGGGACCACGACGGGGGGGGGGGGGGGGAAGCTGCGCTGCGCCGGGCCGGGCCGAGCCGAGCCGGGCCGGCGACCAACCCGTCAAATCCACTTTAGGACAAAGTAGGTCAAGCCTGCTCCCGGAGCCCGGGCTTCCCCTCCCCCGCGGGGCACCCACCGGGCACGCAGGGGCGGCTCCTCGGGCTGTCGCGTTGCCAGGAAAAGAGGGAGGGAGGGAGGCGGGGGAGGGGAGGAGGAATCCCGCCCCCCCCCCTTTTCTGGGTCCTGGCTCCCCTCTCTAGACCTGACAACAACCCCGCTTTCCAACCTGGAAAGCCACCCTCCGAGCCCTCTCCTTCCTCCGCTCGGCTTCCTCTCCGGCCCCTCCCCAGCCCCGCCGGGTGCATTTAGAAAGGCGAGCGCGGGGGGGGGGGAAGGCGGAGGGAGGGAGGGAGGGAGGGAGCGCGGGGGGGGGAAAGAGAGGCGAGCCCCGGCCTCCCTCTCTCTCCCCCCCCCTCCTTGGAGACCTGGAACGGGGAGGAGCCCCGGCCGTCGCTCCGCCCCCCCCGACGCGCCCAGCTGAAGACGTCCAAGGCCTGGATGTTTGCGCGGGGATGCCGCGCGGTTGGAGCGTCGCCGCGTCACTCACGGCCGGGGGGGGGGAGGGACGGAGGACGGGGGGGGGGGAGGAGGAGGATCGGCCTCGCCAGTTGGCCTGGAGCCGGGAAGGGAGGTGATGATGAGGATAGAGCGCTCCTGTCCGGGAGAAATGAGCGAGCCGGAACGTCCCTGCTTCGGGGAGTCCTAGTCCAAAAAAAAGTAACGTTTCTGAATCCTGCTTATTTGTGTTCATGTTTAGTAGAGTAACTAACAAAAGAGAATCTATCCATCTCTCTGTCTCCATCACAGCAACATGTTGTAACATGTCTTCGGATAACATTTCCCTCCGTTTTGGTAAGTCAGTGCACTAAAAGATGGCCAAAATCCGTATACTAAATTGCACTAGGGTAGGCCCATTGAATCCGAGGGGATCTGGTGAGTCCACTCCCCGGTAGGTTCTGTTAATTCCAACGGGTCTACTCTAACCATGACTTACTATGCAAAAGTAAGTCCGGGTTACAAGAGGCCAGTTTGAATAAATGGAACTTACGGAGGCGCTGACTCACCCGACGCCCACCGGTTCAACTCTAGTGCAATTTACTACACTAAGCAACAGGATTTTGGCCCTACATGCATCCTTCCGGGATCCAGAACAGACACAATAGTGCTGATACCCTAAACATCCTCTCTGTCGACGTTGATATGAGATAGATATATATGAGATAGATAGATATATATGCACGTGTATGTGTGTCCATACGTCTGTCTGTTGAGTGGCCTAAGGAGACCTCGGATCCCTCCGTGCCTGACAGGTCCCCGCGGCTCGTCTTTCTCCGTTCCTCCCCTCGCCGTGCTCGGATCCCGGCCAAGGAGAGCGACCTTAGGGCTTCTCCACTTCCGCCTCTCGTACCCGGAGCGGCTCCCTCCCCCTCTTTCCTCTCATTGGTGGAAGGAACCGAAGAATGGCAGCCGCACTATTTTATTTTAATTTTTTTGCGCGGAAGAATCGGACTCTTTGGAGGGCGATGAGCGAGCCAGAGACTCGCCGCTTTGGGCGCAGCGAGGAGGGAGGGAGGGAGGAAGGGTGCGTGCGTGCGTGGGGTGTGTGTGTGTGTTTGTGTGTGCTGTTGCAGCACCCTTAATAATAGTGGACAAAACCTCCCGTGCGACGCCTGCACAATCCGTGTACACGTGTATATATTTATAACCGTCTTCTGTGTCACAAAATACGAGGCAGCGCAGTAGGTGGAGAAATCAGCGGGTGTAAATGGGAGGAGTGGATCCTCCCCGTGGCCCTGCAACTCTCTCGCCCTCTGCACACCAAAGAAAGAAAGAAAAAGAAAGCAGCTGACCATTGCCACGAAGCAGGCTGCTCCTGTGTATGGTTGCAGCAGACCACGACCCGTCACATACAGCACGGCTAAAACCCTTTTAAAAAAAAATCTGTTCCATACTTTCAGCTGCATATTTCCTCCAAAAACTTTTGCTTTCCAGGGGGATAGTTTTGTGAGCCCCTGGCATCAAAAACAACAAAGGACCCACAAGTTTCATTTGGCACAAGGTTTGGTGGGCTGTAGTCCACTTCCTCATTTGTATAGGATTGTAGCCTTAGGCAGACATTTAGCAAGCAGCAGGGAGGTCCAGATATGACATATAATGGAAATGTAAGACGTTTGACATGTTAAGACATCTTAATAAGCACCACAGAACCCTTTATTATATTTGCTCCAGTATTGATAAGCTTTAAAATGTGGGTGAGACAATGGATTTCACCACTGGAATACAAACAGGTCAAATACCATTCGATAAGGGGGGGGGGGGGAAGCTACATTTTCTTCTAACATCCTTTTCTTCTGTATCTTAAAATAGGCATTCTGATGTTTGTACACAAGACATCTAAAGAAACCTCAGCGTGGATAATAAAGGGTGGGTCACCATGTAAGCTGCACTGACAGGCATGTTTATCTTCAATGTTCTACCTACTCTGTTACTGACTGGATTTTGCTCCCTTTGATTTCACTAAAAAAAGAAAAGAATAAGAAGAAAACTGATACAGTACTTTACTGCTCATCTCTGTAACTAGATAGGTGCTTCTGGGTACACAGGTGAGGTGGATGCAGCTGCCAGGGTGTGTGAAGCAGCCAGCTGGGGACTGGAGAGAAATGAAAACTTGCTGGGGTGTGTGTTATGACTGGCGCATCTCTCAAAATAGTGGGAATGGCCATAAATTTGAATTATACATAGGGATGGATGCCCCCTTCCACACAAAAAGGGAAGAGATTTAAGAACACAAGGCAAACTGTGTTGGTCTAAGGACCTGTTCAGTCCGGTATCCTGTCCATACCTTTGCCAGTCCATTGTCTTTGGGGAGCCCATGAGCTAAACAAGGCTGTTGAGAACAGGAGACATTTTGGAGACGGCTCTTTCATAGGGTTGCCATATACAGTCAACTCTCGACTTACAAACTTAATCCGTTCCGGAAGGAAGTTTGTAAGTCGAAAAGTTCGTAAGTCGAATCAGCATTTCCCATAGGAATGCATTGAAAACCAATTAATCCGTTCCGGCTGTTTTTGGTTCTTAGGTCGAGGGGCGGTTTGTAACTCGAATCATTAGTTCCCATAGGAACTAATGCAAAGCGGGTTAATCCGTTCCTACCACTAGGGGCAGAATTTTTTTATTTTTTTCCCTTTTAACCTAAGATGACTTAGGTTACAAAAAAAGTTTTTTTTTCGGTTCGTAACTCAAATCTAAGTTCGCAAGTCGAGTCAATATTTTTCTATCAGAGTGGTTCGTAAGTCGAAATGTTCGTAACTAGGGCCATTCGTAAGTCGAGGGTTGACTGTAAGTCAGAGGTGACTTGACAGTGTGTTACAGCAACAACAAACGGATGCATTGAGACCATGCCTAAAGAACCTATGTACATATCGACGTATCTGCAAAGTTGTCGACGTAGCTAGATGCTTAAAAGCATGGACGATTATGGATGGATCTCTTGGGCAGAGCTTGGAAAAACTTCTTTTTTTGGCGGGGGGCTACAAGTGCCAGAATCTCCAGTCAGTGTGACCTGAGAGTGAGTGTTTTATCAACCTTGCCACACATTCGGTTGTCCTTATTTCTCACAGCCCTACAGCTTGCAGCTGCACTAATCTTCCGTTTGGTGCTACCGAGGTTGATCTTCTTTAACATCGTAAATTATGAGTCTTTGCTGAATTTCTGTGGTGCGCTGGAGTGGGGGGCATGCACTCTGGCACCACTTTGTACCACAGAGAGCTATCTATAGTTCCTACCAATGTATGTAAACAGTACATTTATATAAGCCTGTTCATAAACAGTGTGGCGCGATGCATAGAAACAGTTGCCATTGTTGTATCCTTTAAGGTTAAAATCTTTTCAATGGTAGAAAGACAAGAATGGGAGCATTTATTTAAAAAGAATAAATGTTTGGCCTTGGCACCGCATGAATAATTCCATGCAGTAAGATGGGTTTGCATATGCGTACTGGACTCTGGAGAGAATTCTTGGCTTGCCTTTTTTTGTTTTGAACCCAGGGTAGTTTCGCAGGGATTCTTCTTATGTACAATAAGCAGAGAGGATACCCAGTGTGGCGTAGTGGAGAAAGTGATGGACTTAGCATAGAAACTCACTGGGGGAGTGGAACTGGCAAAACCACTGCTAAAATATCTCACTTACCTTGAAAGTCCTATTAGCATTGCTGTAAGTCTGTTCCAAAATTAAAAGACGTCTGCTTCTTGGGAGGAAAGTGATGAGAAACCTAGACAGCATCTTAAAAAGCAGAGACATCACCTTGCCAACAAAGGTCCGCATAGTCAAAGCTATGGTTTTTCCAGTAGCGATGTATGGAAGCGAGAGCTGGACCATAAAGAGGGCTGACCGCCGAAGAATTGATGCTTTTGAATTGTGGTGCTGGAGGAGACTCTTGAGAGTCCCCTGGACTGCAAGGAGAACAAAACTATCCATTCTTAAGGAAATCAACCCTGAGTGCTCACTGGAATGACAGATGCTGAAGCTGAGGCTCCAATACTTTGGCCATCTCATGAGAAGAGAAGACTCCCTGGAAAAGACCCTGATGTTGGGAAAGTGTGAGGGCAAGAGGAGAAGGGGACGACAGAGGACGAGATGGTTGGACAGTGTCATCGAAGCTACCAACATGAATTTGACCCAACTCCGGGAGGCAGTGGAAGGCAGGAGGGCCTGGCGTGCTCTGGTCCATGGGGTCATGAAGAGTCGGACACGACTTAACGACTAAACAACAACAAGAAGTCTGTTCCGACTTGATGGTATGTAGCAAACAAAATAAGTGAAGATACCGACAACTTATCCTGACTCATCCTACTGCAGCTGATCCCTTATGCCAGGTGAGTGAATAGCCGTTCACCTCTGGGGCTTTTGAATCTGCAGGTAAGGATCAAGAACTCCACAGCCTTAAGGCTCTTCTAGATTGTGGCAATAAATGTGAATCTGTTATAGGATTTCGAGACATCAGTATCTCGAGAATATATTTGTATTATGATTTCCATGGGAATAGCCGTGTTAATCTGTGGCACCAAAACATACAGCACCTGAACACATTGTTTTCTAGAGTTAGCCATCAGATATGTAAAGGATTAATCTATAAAAGAAAGTCTGTCTACTTCTGTTTCTGTTTAATAGTATCAGTTTCCGACAGTAACCCGTGGGTGAGAAGAATGTAGCCAAATAGCTTAAAATACTCTGTATTGTGTACAAATATTGGTTGGCTTAGTTATCGTTACCATTTGAAGGAGCTTCAGCTGACATTTTGAAAATGACTAAGAGGAGAAACTGGCTTTGTGTATTTATCACAATGGGATAGTAGAGTGCTATTTGAATTAATCAAGGGTTTAACAAAAATTATTGATGGAAGTCTGTAAAGATCTGCCAATTGGTCATTACATAAAGACAGGTTGGTGAGGGCACTGACAGTGGGTAAGCAGCATTGGTCTGTTTTGGGCCTGGTTCTTTTGTGGCTTATGGGCACATGGGTTTTTTAACCTGTGAGTAAAAGCTCTTCCAGATTAGGGTGGGTGGGAAACCTTCTCCTGGTTTGTCCTTGTTTGTCATGGGTGATCAAGGGACTCACTATGATTTATCATTCATGTCTATGCTTTTCTTGGGCTAGTACACACTCACACACAAGCCCAAGCAACTGGCTGCAGCAGCTCCCACGTGGCTTTGGAAAGCACAAGATCCCATGTTTAATTCCTGGTGTCTCCAGATGTTGGCGGCAGCTGAGGCAGGAACAGCAGCATCCTACAGGGCAGCATACTCTCCCCACTGGACTTGCAGTCAGGTTCCAAGGGTACTTAGTCTATGGGCACAGGTGGACGGAGGGAAGGGTCCTTTTAAGGAGAAAGGTGGGATGGAAATATTTTAGATAGATAGATAGATAGATAGATAGATAGATAGATAGATAGATAGATAGATAGATAGATAGATAGATAGATAGATACCTACGGAGCAAAACACAAAACCCCCGAAACTCAGAGCAAACCAAACCAAAACTCACAAAGGGCTCATCAAAATGGAGCATTTGTTCCTCTTGTGGTTTGTGCTGGCTGGTGCCACTTGGGCACAGACCTTACCAGAATATCTGCCTACATTTATTCTTAAAGAGCTACTTGTCATTTAAGAAACCAGCATCTCTTCAATCAGCATCTCTTCAAGAAATATCTCATGGTTTCCCCCAAAAAAGTTTTGATTCTTTTTTTTTCAGGATATCTTTGAAAATGATCTCTGCTGGATCGTTTTTCCTTTGCTGTAATAGATTAGAACTAAACTGAAACCCTTGGCATAATAGACTGAAACACACACAACACATCTACAGAGTGGGAGGTATAGGGAGATAAGGGAAGACAAAAGCTGGCATCTACTTGGGGCCACATACAGGAGACAAAGCAGAAGGCTTTCAGTGTCTCAGCCTTGCTGCATCCTGAGATTGCACTCCATTCCCTTGAAGCCACTTGGCCGTTCTCCTGCTGCTGCCATACCTCCTCACTCAGCAATGTATATTATGCCCTGCTTTCCACCTGAAATTGCCTGTAGGGATTTACAGCACTTGTAAGTGCTGAATGTTTATGAGGGGGTTGTTTTATAGGAGACCGAAGCTGAACTGATTTTTTTTCTGACTGTAGAAGCTCTTGCTGATTGAATGCCATCCCAGTAAAAAGTAAAACAAACGAAGCACTTGCAGGAGGTGGTTTACAAAAAGCATGGAAAACCAGGGGATTTTTTGTTGCTTTGTTGACACTGCAGCAAGAATATCAGTATCATCAACACACAATTAGGTACAAAACAGAGAACAAATGTTCAGTCTAGAGGGAGCCAAAATTGCAGATTTTGCCACTGTTTGAATTGAGAAAAGATTCATCTCACGTGGATGGTGGGGAGAAATACCACTATCATCAGGGACTGATCAGGTACATTTTGGAGGATATGTGTGCCAATTTGAAAGAGCCCTGAGATGTAACTGTACTAGCTCATTTGTTGTGTAACCAAATTCTGTATTTTTGCATTGATAATTATGATTTACCCACTGACCCGCCTTTTCATGGGCTCTGCTGGATCTTGTTGCCATGAAGAATAACATGCACCCTTCAGTGTTTTCAACAGTGTTGCCTCTTCAAGAAAGGAAAGAACCCGAATTCAATTCAGTTGCTTGGAGGCGCCTTGTAAAGATTAACCATGAAAAGTTAGAACGATATTCACTGGTGGCCTCCATGCAGTGTTTACTGTTTCTGAAAGAAATTCATTAAGCAGGGAAAAAGCTGGCATCAAACCCGTCTTCCTGTAATGTCGCCTATAATATGCTACAAGGGACACGTTTACAGTCACTCCTGGTCCTCTTTATAAGGGTACTGCGACATGAAGGGCTAGCTCACAGCCATAAGAATTTTAATGAAAAGGAGTTGGTTGCTTTCCACAACCCAAATCATTTTTCAGGCATCTCAAGTACAGCATGGGCTTTTAAGTCCCGGGCTTTCCCAAGGATGTGCAAATAGACTCATAGCTGCAATCTTTTGAATTTCTGCATTATAATTACTTTGTCTCAAAGTCTTCGTATTTCATTCTAGGAAGCATTCAGATCCTGTATACTTTACAGTGCTTATAAGCTTTCAAAATAACCGCGTGGTTCATCTGTCTTTATTTTATTCATCTTTACCTCCTTTTATAAGCTTTTCCAAATAGAATTTAGTAAAAGGAGGGATACTTTAGTTTTGGCTGTAAGGCACCCCAGCCAGATGTAATCAAAGGCAGCAGGAACTTGAATTTTCTAAATGCAAGGGATGCAAAGAATCTTATTAGGACATGCAGGCAGATTACAATTTGCATCTGATCACTAGATTTTAACCAAGGCTTCTGCTGATCTTTGCATTTGCATCTTGATGGGCTAAAGATGCACTTCTTGGACGTCTGGCTTCCAAATATTTACAGGCAAGAAGCTCCACTGCATCCAGCAGAATTTGATACTGGCATGTCTGGTCAGACCATGTACTAGGTTAGTCTGAAAAGGAGACATCGACACTTTTATTGACTTTTCTCTATAAGGAGAATAAGGGAGGGTGAGAACTGAGGATGATAGGTGAAGCCTGCTGAACAGATAAGTTCAGCTTTGCTTCCTGTTCACTATCAGTGAAGTATGCTATGTTTTCACATAGACCCCATTCAAGTCATGAAGGCATCCTATACATTTCAGATTCCTTAATAAAGGTGCCCCAGCTTCATGTCTCTGGTTAGTTTGTCCTGGTGGAAAATCAATAGCAGGGGGTTCAGCAACTCCCTGTCTGCTCCTTAAGTGGTTTCAGTGCCATTCGTTAGTTGGAAGCTCAACTTAAAAACAAACAGATCCACAATCATATTCAAGACCAAAGCCACGAGGACTAGCATTGGTGGCAGGCATTATTAGGCAACCACTAAGGCCCAGACTCACTGGAAGGACAGATCCTGAAGCTGAGGCTCCAATACTTTGGCCATCTCATGAGAAGAGAAGACTCCCTGGAAAAGCCCCTGATGTTGGGAAAGTGTGAGGGCAAGAGGAGAAGGGGACGACAGAGGACGAGATGGTTGGACAGGGTCACCGAAGCGACCAACATGAATTTGACCCAACTCCAGGAGGCAGTGGAAGACAGGAGGGCCTGGCGTGCTCTGGTCCATGGGGTCATGAAGAGTCGGACACGACTTAACGACTAAACAAGGCCCAGACTCCTGAAAGCTGTAAGTATTAAGACCTTCCTAGTTCTACTGCTACTCTTTGCTGACCTGTTTTCCCTCAGCATGCAAGTCCCAACACTGGTAACCTATTACAAATAGCAATATTCTTTGTTAGAACATTCGTTTCGTGGGTAATAAGAGCATAACTGTGTTATTTTTTTGTGAAACAGTGGGACAACAAATAACATTACATTTTTAGTGTAACAAATAGTAACATTGTTGCTATGTGAGGTTCATTCTTGACAGATGAAGCCAAAGGCCACACAGAGAATACAAGTATACACAAACAGTACCATATTATTAATACATTTCCAAAAGAGAGCCCATTTGGTCTGTTGCTGCAGAAACAAACGTTTTGGTGATACCCTAAAGCAGGGGTCCCCAGCCCCCGGTCCGCAGCCCCGTGCCGGTCCGTGGGCTTCCTAGGACTAGGCCGCGGAGACGGATCTCTGTCCCCCCCCCCGCATGGTGGGAGTGTCGTGCTTGTGGGCGGGCATGTTGCGCTCGTGGGGGGCGTTTCGCGCTCACAGCATGCGCGCGAGCGCGACACGCCCGCCTGTGAGCGTGACACGCCCACCCGCAAGCGCGGGGGTGCCCCTGCCCCCCTGCACATGGAGCCCGCCCCCCCAACCGGTCCACAGTTCCAAAAAGGTTGTGGACCGCTGCAAAGGCTAAGAAATTTATTACAGCGCAAGCTTTCATGGGCCAAGTTCACTTCAACAGATACTGTTCATTAATACAGAAATTATCACACAGGAACTGGAGACGGCTTAGAACCTTTCCACCACTTGGGGGGCATAGCTTTCAGTGCAAACTCCAGGCTGGAGGGGGTCCCTTGTGTATGATGGTCTTGGATGACCACGTCTCTGAGATAATTTCCTGCTTTCCTTTTACTATGAGGAATGTAATGGCAAGATAATGCAAATGCAGATGAGTTGCATCAACAAAAGTATGGTGTCTAGATCAAGGGCAGCAATAGTACCATACTATTCTGCTTTGGCTAGACCTTACCTGGAAAACCGTATCCAGTTCAGGGCATCACAATTTAAGAAGGATATCAACAAGCTGAAACATGTCCAGATGAGGGCAACCAGAACGGAAAACATTCTAGACATCAAGACCCATGAGGAACATTTGAAGAAGCTGGGTAATGTTTAGCCTAGAGAAGACTAAAAGGTGACACAATGGGCATCGTCAAATATTTGAAGCATTGTAATTCCTCCCTCCAAAATACAAATAATTATCCCTGCAATGATTCCCACTCCCCTGCTGCTAGCTAAAGTATTACCTAGCAGTGAACAATGGACCACAGAAATAAAGACTGATATGCTTTTTCACCTAGGCAGGTTGCCTAGTTACTTTTGAGATGAACTGTTTCTTATCTCTACAAATTATTTATCTGTTTTCAAGCCTGTGTTTTTACCTATATGTTAATTATAACTGGGATGCAAGTAATTTGAAAGGCATGGAAAATGACAGCTTCTTAGCCAGGGGGTTAATTCAATTTAGATTTGGCTGATTTTGCAGCCTCTGGCAGGTTGACTTTAGCCACCTCTGGTTTTGACAAGTTGACACCAGTATAAAGAGAAGCAGTACATGCAGTACATAATGGTCTGTCATCTCTTTGGAGGGAACGACTAAATAGGTAGAAGGGTTAAAACGTTTGTGCAATAAAACAGTATTTAGATAACATTTCCCTCAAAAAACTGCTTTGTTATGCCAGTGAAAGGAAAAAGACAGAAAATAAAGGCAGTTTCTACAAGGAAAATATTATAAATTTATCAGCAATTTTTGTATGTAGAAGGGCAGGGTAATTAGTAACGTAATGAATATATGATTGAATTATTACTCATTTATGCAGGTTTTTTAATGAGCCTATGCATTCTATTATCTTGTTCCCTTTGAAAAAGCAACCGCCGCCCTATGAATCGTGTCGCTCCTGCGAGGCCCATGCTCCTGTGGTAGATGGCATGCAGCTATTGTCCATCACTCTTCCACCACAACTCTATTTGTTATTTATTTATTTGTTTGTTTTGTTTATAAGCCACCTTTCTCCTAATAAGGGGAGCCAAGGCAGCTCACAATATTAAAAAGAATAGAATTCAAAACTTAGTAACTTAAACATTAAAAAACAAAACAAAACAATGAAACTGTAGGTTAATTAAAATATAACTGAATCATTAAAAGCAAGTAAACATTTAAAACTATCTTAACTTTTCAAAGGGCATTCCAAGATACAATCATGATTGCTAAAAGCCTGCCTGAAAAGATGGGTCTTGAGCTCTCGGCGGAAGGATAAAAGGGACAGTCCCAGCCTGATCTCGGGAGGGAGAGCCTTCCATAACCTGGGAGCTGCCCCAGAGAAGGCCCTCTGTCGTGTCCCCACCAACTGTGCCTGCGCTGGCAATGGGACTGAGAGGAGGGCCTCCTCTGATGATCTTAAAACACTGAGAAGGCTCCTATGGGGAGATACGGTCCTTCAGGTAGCCTGGACCCAAGCTGTGTAGGGCTTTATAGGTAATGACCATCACTTTGAATTGGGCCCGGAAGCAGGCTGGTAGCCAGTACTGTTGTTGTAGCAGGGGTGTTATATTATGCTCCCTGTAACTGGCTCCAGTCAGTAGTCCCACTGCTGCATTTTGAACACTAGCATATTTGCATCAGTATGAGTGTGCTACAAGTGAATCTTTAAAGGCAATGGACCTGATCCACCAGACAGAACCAGTGTGATGTAGTGTGTAGAATGATTGTCTAGGACTCAGGAAACCTGGGTTGGAAATGATATTTCTTAAATACATACCTCAAAAATGCTGTTAGGGTCCTTGTACATCAGGTGTACTCTTGAGAGTCCCCTGGACTGCAAAGAGAACAAACCTATCCATTCTGAAGGAAATCAACCCTGAGTGCTCACTGGAAGGACAGATCCTGAAGCTGAGGCTCCAATACTTTGGCCATCTCATGAGAAGAGAAGACTCCCTGGAAAAGACCCTGATGTTGGGAAAGTGTGAAGGCAAGAGGAGAAGGGGACGACAGAGGACGAGATGGATGGAGAGTGTCATCAAAGTGACCAACATGAATTTGACCCAACTCTGGGAGGCAGTGGAAGACAGGAGGGCCTGGCGTGCTCTGGTCCATGGGGTCACGAAGAGTCGGACACGACTTAACGACTAAACAACATCAGGTGTAACTTGATGGTACACAAAACAAGAGCCATAGTTCAACAGTTTTATATTTGATTGATTTGGTTGAAGAATATGACCTCCATGGGCAGAAAAATGCATAATTTAGGCTGAATCACGGCCAACTTCTTAAATAAATTCATTTAATTTATATTAGTCACTGTTGCCAATTACAAATATATATACTGGCTAATTGTAGTGGATAGAGTGATGGATTAGGACTCGGGCCATGGAAATGCACGGAAAGGCAGAGTGGCACTGGTAAAACTACTCCTTTGAGACCTCAGTTACTTTGAAAGCCCTATTTGGGTCCTCACAAGTCAGTTCCCACTTGACGGTATATAGCAATCTCATTAATCTCAAGAATAGCTACATAATCTCCTGTTTCCTCACTAAATTCTTCCATTTATTTATCCCACTGTCCCTGCCAACCACTGAAGGAAACATACATGGATGAAACTTACAAGAAATTTCTTGCACATCTGATGAAGAGAACGACTTGAGCAAGGTTATCCAATGAGCGTTGTCAACCTGCAATGGAACTGAACTCAAGTCTCTCTCGTTTATTCCATATCAATCCATGTACTCTAGGATTCAACGTGTGATTTAGTGAGTGCTGTTCCACAACACAGACTACTGTCAGAGTACCTCTGATGACTCTCCCCCTAAAAAAAATGTCTGCTTATTTAAATAACTTTTGCTTAGTTCACTGAAGTTTGATATCTCACTCCCTGAGCACCAGATGTATCAGGATGCAACTATTCGACACGCGCCGCCCCCCCCCCCCTTGAAATCTTGAACCATGGAGTACTGACATGCATTTCAGAATTATTCATCCTTCTTCCCAGAAAAACTTTGTTGAAAACAAGCAGGAAAAAACTGGCCTTAAAGATCAAGATGTGTTTTATAAGACTGAATCAACAGAATATACATTCCTAGTGGTGCATGGTATATTCTTTTTCCCACCTAGAAGTTTCAGGGGGTGGTGTTTCCCCTCACCACAATCCCTGGCTCACAATTTCTTCCAGGGAATTCTGCATGGAACTCCCTCTGACCTCTGATAGTCCAGTCAACCATTCCCTAGGATTTTGACCAGCAACCCCAGAATTTTTCTGGAAACCCAGAGGGAGAGATTTTGGATATCTGCTTCCTCGCTTTCAGATATTTCTATGAGAAGCCAACTTTTCTTGGAGATTTTCACAAGAAGGTTGCAAAAATAATGCAGAATTAGGGCAAAGGGAACCCTCTCCCCCTGAATTAGGCTAACTTAACAAACTGAAGTGTGTGTGTATTCAAGTGAATTTATTCCTAGGAACTAATCAACAAGCTTTACAAATTGGATAAACATGGCTTCAGCATTGTATATATATTTGCCTACACTGTTTTGGTGATCTGTCATCAGAATGAATAAATAGGAAATTTTAAAAAACAGCAAACAACCAGCAAACGGCAGCCCCTGATGGCCTCTAAAACCATTTCATCCTTGCAGAAAAGTATATGGTTGCCTCTCACAAGAAAGACCAGCCACCTGTTCCACTGCATGTCATCCAAAGACTGAGATAATCTGGCTGCAGAGGAATAGCATTTATCACAGTCCGAAAATTTCTTGGAACAGCTGGCCAGGTAGACTCCTTTCCAGGAATATTCGCAGCGAAACCAATAGTCTTAAGAATAAATCAACAGGAAAAGCCTGAAGGGCTTGAGTGAATTATTTTTTTTCTTGCAATGGTAGTGTTGAGGTTTAATTAGAACTGGACACTAACTGGAAACTTGTACAGCCAGAGAACCCAAAACACCAGAACAAACAAAAGTTTGTAGACGAAGATATGTGTGCTTCTTATTCATATGTTACAAAAAGATTTTCTTAAGATAGTGTTTAATATTTTCCCCAGCAGCTGAATGAAGCGGGGGGTGGGGTGGGGTCCAACTGTTCCTCCAAAGCTTGCATTCGCAAGATCACGAAGATGGCAAGAGCATCTATTAACTGGTGCATGTGTCATGGAGAATAGTAAGTCATACTCATCTGTAAAAGAAACAGGCTTCATTTGAGACCCAGCAAATGAAAACTATTCCAAGAGATACAGAACGTGTGCTTGTTTACTTTTATATTTCTGCAGTCTCAGTGAGGCTGGTGGAGTGTGATCAGCTCGTTGAGTTATAATGGCAGAACCCAATGTTTAACTTTTAGCCCTCTTTAATAATAATTAATTCTCAGCAGTGTAATGCTTCCCTGTTACATAATGATCTTCTATGAGAGGTAGGGCCTTATTTGTGGTAACCCCATCCTTGTGGCATCAGCTCCTGGAGGAACTTCGCCTGGTCTCCTCCCTGGCATTGTTTAAGAGGCAAATGAAGACATGGCTCTTTAGGGAGGCCTTCCGCTCCAACCCTAGTTGAGTTGATGCAATCTTAACATGACCGTCCAACCATTTGTTATCTGTGTTTGTTCTCATTTTTTTTTGTTTTATACTCTGGCGCCTTCTGTGTTGATGTGATTAGATTGTTTATGGTTTTCTTATATTAATCATTGAATTGTGTATTTTACTGTGAACCGCCCGGAGTAGTGCTATGGCAATAGAGGGAGCAGTATATTAAATTGAAATAATAAATAAATAAATAATTCATGCTACCTGCTTTGGTGTCGACGTGCTTACATCTATGTGGGTGTCTGTTTCCATCTGTCTGCATGGATTCCTTGCCGGATTGTAAAACTTTGGATGCTTCCCAATAGATGGCTCCAAGTTCTACCAGTCAAAAGACATTGTGTTGCTATTCCTCTTTTCTTCCTTTACACAATATTATAAGGAGGGTTAGGGATGGACAGAAAGGAAGAGAGAAAAGAAAGGAAAAAAAAGAACCCTCCTCTCCACCATAAAAATGATTGAATACTGACTACCAAATGGGGCAAAAGGATGGATAGCTCAGCGGTTTAGATTTATGGCTGTGGAGCCAGAGGTTGGAATCAATTCTGCACTGGGCTTCCTTGACAGGGGCTAGACTCAATGATCCATAGTATCCCTTCCAGCTCTGCATATCTAAGATGGCGTTGTTGTTGATGATGATAATAATAATAATAATAATCACCACCAGGTTGGTACAGTATGGCAGCCTAGTAGCATGAGTATGCACATGTCATGCTACTACTGCTGTGTAAACCTTTACCAGGATGTTAATTCTAATTTTTTTAAATTTTAATTTGCTGACTAAACAAATTAAAACAAACTGGATTGAGCCACAGAGCCTGTTTGGGGGGCGGCGGGGGAATAGACCTTACTACTGAGGGCCAGGCTTTCACAGTGAAGTCATAAACTAGTGTCTAGTATGTACCACGTGAGACTACAGATGGGCAGGGAGAACATGATTCAGTCATTTGTGTGCAGTTGGTAGAACAAGCCAGATGCAAGTCTGCGGCCTCGGTGAAAGCTTGTCCTTTGTCCCCGATATCTTGCATTCACTTATTTTTTCTGCACATGGAGGCTAAAGTTCTTCAGAATGGAAAAAAATGTCCTCTAACACCAGACCAGACTGTTTGTCCATCTGCCTCGGGACTGTTACCTCCAAGAGATGGCACAGTGGTGGAGGTTTTGTATGTGCTCTCTCTGTGAGTGAGGGCCCCACAAAACATGCACACAAACTGCCTTTCCCTCACTAGCACCCTCACACAGCTCTTGTTCAGGAAGCCCTTGGCCTCTTTAGCTAGAAACTCTAACTTCTAGGTCAATTGAGGCACTTTGTTTTCTTTGCCTTGTTTGGCACCAGAAATCCTGTCCGTGGAATTTCGGTGCCTTGTGTACCGCAGGCCCCAGTGCACAGAACAATGTGAACTGGCAAAACATTAAGAGAACGGCAGCCTGTTTTGCTTATGATATCACTGCTTATCAGTGAATTCAACAGTGCTTTTCTTCTGATGGGTGCTTGTGGTTTGGGCATTCTTAGGCATTCTTCCACGGGGAATCATCATTTCCTTCCAAGCTGTTTTCCTCGCTGCTTCATCTCATTCCTTGCTCAATAAGCTTTTTCTTCACAGAGGCTATTTTGTTGTTCTGGATCAAGGCCATTTAATCAAGTGGGATATGTGGAGGAGGAGGAGAGAGAGAGAGAAAGAAAGAAGGGGAGAGACTGCTAGCACTGTTCCCACTTATCCCCAAGTCTGATCTTTATGCAGCTGTGATTCCGTGGGACACCTCTGGAAAGAAAAGGCAGCCTATTATTACCCATCTTCTCCAACTCCTGTCAGGGAACTAAATATCCTGAAGTCAAGAGTAGCCATGGCACAATGCCTCTTTATAACCCTCAGTGGGCCTTCTTTGCTGGCTCCAGCTGCCTCTACATGCTGTTTTTCCTCCGTTCTTTTCTTCAATATTTTTTCCAGTTGACTTAATTATTACAG
The DNA here is from genome assembly GCA_037013535.1 of Intellagama lesueurii. NCBI lineage: Eukaryota > Metazoa > Chordata > Lepidosauria > Squamata > Agamidae > Intellagama > Intellagama lesueurii. The sequence continues at coordinate 119,417,024 of JBAJHW010000006.1, read as the reverse complement.
TGCACGGACCGGACTAAGGAAAATATACTGATGGTTGGAGCTGGCATTGAACCGAGAGCCGGGAGAGCAAAGAGCCTTTGCCATGCAATGACATCATCTGGCGGGTGATTGGCTGAATTCCTGCTGGAGGGAGGTGCTGGCCTGGGGCCTGCAGACTTGCTTCAACTTCCGTGATACAGAAGAGAGAGAGGGGGCCCCTCTCTCCTGCCAGCTTGTTTTGCTGCCAGTGTCCTGGCAAAGCCTGAGAGGCATTTATAAAAACAGTACAGTCCTTGGGCTTGTGTGGAGAGGGGAGGTGGGAATACAAAGTCACTTCACAGCTCCGACTTGGACCTGAAGGAGGAACAAGCCCATGAAAAACCCCAACAAACAACACCGCTTTATCCAGACCAGTTGGAGCCCCCTCCTTAGAGGTGCCCGAGCACAGCGGGAGAGGCCTGGAGCTGGTCTCTGGGCGATGGGTTGGAGCACCAGACCGCAAAGGAAGTTTCATTTAGTGGCGTGCAAACACTGGCTGCCACGCTGGTGGTTTATGGAACCGTCACATAGGACACTGGGATTAGCAGTCTCTTTGGGAAGATTCCTCCTGGGTAGGTGAAACCTGATGTGGTGCAGGAGCTACGGAGAAAGAATTCCACTTTAAACTCTAGCTCCTTCAAGGACTTACTTTCATAATGACCCTGCCTCATGCCGCACCTCTGTTTTCACTCACATAGAGAAAAATGCCTTTGTATTATTGCTATTCTGATAGTTTTATGTTTTTTTTATAGTTTCACAGGTTTTTGTTATCTCTTAATTCTTCTTGCTGCGAACTACCTAGAACAGTGCATCACACTGTAATGGGGTGGTATATACAGCTAATGAAACAAATAAAATAAAGAAATCACTGGGTGGCCTTACACACTCTCAAAATCTCTATATCTCTAATGTGGGCAAGATTATTTATTTATTTGTTAGTTAGTTAATTAGTTAGCTAGTTAATTAGTTAGTTAAATATTTTTTTACCCTGCCTTTCTCCTTAAAAAGGACCCATGGTGGCTTACATCATTAAAAGACAGTATTTAAAGCTAACACAGTGAGTATACAAATACTAAAAAGGATCAAATGAATGCCATACTAAAAAATATAAGCAATATCAAAACACATTCCAAGCAGTAAGGAACAATAATTGTAACATTAGCATACACTTAAACAAATAATCAAACATGGAAAAAGAACAATTAGCGTGTTTTTAAACAAAGAAATAAATAGGCTTCTCTGTCCTAGATGAACCTAATAATCAAAGGAACCGAAGTCCACAACTCCTATGAAGGGCTTCACTGTCATTTTTTTGGAGGTGAATCTATAATTTTATATTGCTAAACCCTTCTGCATTGAATGATCATAGGTTCACAAGATAAAGATACATCTGTTGATAGCTACCAAACCACAGAGATTTTAACTTGCCCAGTGAAAGTTATATGTAAAGAGTAAAGTAATTCACAGATTACCCAAGAAGGCAGCTCATAGATCTGCAAAGCTGGAACCTATCGGACAGCAGTGGGTTTTTGAAAAGGATTCTGCAATTGTTCCTGTCAGTGAAAATTGGTAAGATGAGTTAAGTGCTAAAATTATGACCAGTGTGACAGAGTCTGAAAGCTGCAATCTGATTTTCAATTTCTGCGGTAGTTTTTACTAACTACATGTCAAAGACATTCATGCACTCTTTTCAATTGTGCCAGGATTCTACTAGATATAAACAAATAACACAAGCATTACCATATATATTGTTATTTCTCAACATGTTACTGGAGCTTGGGATAAAACTTGTGCTCGGCATGCAGCAGGTTCAAGATTGAGTCCCTGGTATTTTGAGATAGCGTTGGGGAAGCGTCCAGTTTGAAAACATGGACTGAGGCCACCAGGATAGAGAATAATGAGCGAGATGCACCAATGGTTTTGTTTCAGAACAAGACATTTTATGTTCCAGTATAAAATGTCCCCTACCACACATCCATAAAGTTAAACAGGGTCTCTCTAGCAAAAACAAACAAACAAACAAAAAAAAAAAAAGGAGAGAGAGAGAGAGAGAAAACGATCTTTTTCTGCAAGTGGGTCAGTATCAATACACACTCATTTTTTCAGCTATGATATTTTTCAACCTTTGCTTAAGATCAGATAAAACTGCCCTAGACAGCCAGGCTGCCCAACGTGTGAACTACCAAGTGCAATGAAGCTACTATATACAAGCTGTCCATCATGCTCAAGGAAACCCCTCTCTTTTGCTGCCTAGTCTTGCAAAAAGCAAGCAATCACCTCTTGGGGCAACACAATAGGCCATCGGACTTTTCCCTGCTTGACGAGTTACAAGTCAGGGAGGCCTGATTGACATCTCGCACTACTACTGCTGTAACAGCAAGTCAATTTCTGAATATTTCTGCATGCTTTAAGGCTTCTAGATTATTGGCTTTTCACACTCATCTGGACTTTCAAACTGATTCACTGGGTATTCTTAGATATCAGTATGGTGATGCCAACTTCAACAGTTCCAGCACAACTGGCTTGTTAATTACTATTGTAGCGAGTACAACTCTATTTCTGTTTTTTTTTAAGTAAGTCATATTTATGACTCCCCAGGAGGTAGTGAATATAATTTATGGAGTGCGCAATAAAAATTAACATTTCTTGCTCTAGGGCTCAGGCGCCAGGAAAGCAAATACTTTCTGAGGCCAACACAAATGACTGAAGGCACTTATTCCAGAAACCAAAATAGTAAAACATAATGACACAGACATTCAACACAGGTCTCTAGATGACTGGGGGGCGGGGGAGGTAAAACTTGAAGAGATCAGATAGTTGTCTCCTTTTTATGGTTGCCATGGCCTCTACTTTCATGGCTGGTATAAAGAAACTAAGCAGAAACTACTTTCTATTTTGCCTCCTCTTCCCATAAGTGGATTTATTTAGGTCTGCATTCATATGGTCTTTCGTTAGAGGCGCTGGATAGTTCCTACTAAAGATGAGCCCAACAAAGCCTGTCATCTCTTCCTACTTTGCACCTAAGATCGTGACTAAGTTATGCGGCGGCTCTAGCCATTCTGTCGTTTAGGGCTATCTAACAGCTTCAGAAAAATGCCAAATTCTGAGCTGAATCAAGGCTATTTGTATCAATCTGGGCAAAGCCCAGAGCGAAATAAACCACCTAGGTCTGCTTTTGGTGCAGACACATCTGAGCAGTTTGGGCTGGTAGCTATAGGTGACAAGCGGGGCATTCTGTTCCTCTTTTCTGGGTACATGTTTAGGTCTGGCAGTCTATTAAAGGCTATTAGACATCATGGCTATATACCACCTCCAGAACCAAAATGCCTCCAAGTAAGAATTACTGGGAAACAACAGACTATAACTCAGTGAAGAAACAATCCTATTATGAAGGGAATGTTCAGAATGGATATAATGTTGAAAATGTATATATTGTGTGCAGTGTTTTGAAACATTTGAAAAAACCTGGCTTTTCATTGCAGCTTCTGGCAATCACTTCATAATTGTTTACATCATCTCTTCCAAACAGGAAGAAATTATGCTGAGGTGCATAGCAGTTTCGTTCACACCAAACCTGACACAACCAAGGCAATACTTTACTTTCTCATCACTGCCAGAAGTAACTGTGAAATTCAGTGATCCAGACCTCCCCCCGCAGATTGTTTCATAGTCCAAGTACAGACTCAAGAAACAGTTTTATTATTTATCAGATCACACTTTCTTTTAGTCCATTACAGAAGTAATGTCACAGAAGTACTATTTAAGATGTGGCAGCAATTGACCTTATGTTGATCAACCATGCCCTGCTGCAACCAGCAAAATTGCTGGCAATAAACACTAGATCTGAAAATAAAAGCTTTGTCTTCCTATCAAAATCATTATAGCTTTTTGGCATACTCTGTCGAGTAGGTAATTTAAATTCAAGGTTACATGTAATTCACTGCTACGCATTTGAAAGCAACAGAATAAACAATCAGATGCCATCACATGCAAGGAGGTGAAGTAGCCTTGAACTGCAAAGTGTTCTATAGGAATTGGGGGGGGGGATTCAACTTCATTTAAGTATTTCAAAGGAAATACTTAAATGAAGTTAGTAGACATCTGCTCTGTGGGCTTACTTACATGCCTTGCAATTGGATCTAACGTACTGGTAAGGAACGAGGACTTTAAATTGCAAGAAGACAAAAGGGCAAAGCTAACTCTGGCGTTTACCCCGTGGCCTGTCGGTTCCCTGTCTTCAGTTCCCCAGACCTGGGTTCAGAAGCCCCGCCACTAAGCTTTTCCACAAAAGCTCTAGCAGGTCACCCACTTCTTTACCACAGACCTCTGACTAAAAGGTACCCACAACTCCAGAAAATTCACTTTTAAACTTTGGCTTTACTGGATTATTTCGTATCCCGCCGCTGGACACCAATTGTGGCGTTTTTTCCTTTCTGTCAGACCGGATCTTCTGAGTTAGCCTCCTTGTTCTATAAATCCTGAGGTAAATATTTTATTTTGAGTAGGTACTTTTCCCCTTCAAGGACTTCCTCAGATCTAGGTTTAGAAGCCCCGCCACTAAGTCTTCCCTGAGACTCTAGCAGGTCACCCACTTCTTCACCTTAGATCCAAAACTTCCTTCTACTTAGGAATACCTCACTCTCAAAATATTCACTTTCCCACACTGGATTATTCGTATCCCGCTGCTGCACACCAATTGTGGGGTTTACCCCGTGGCCCCTGCTTGTTTCACCAAACACAGAGCTCACGAAGGTATCCCAACACGCCCTTTAACACGCTGCCACCCGTTGATCTCTTTATCAACCTATATTTCCTATGAAAGACTGAGGTCCATTCAGTACTGAACTTTTAAACAGAAACAAGTTTATTGATTACAAGTTGTTTTAGGACTAGTTCTTAAGCACATTCTTAAAGTTACACAAAGCTTCTGTATTTTACTTTAACCTTTTCTATCTTAATTAACACCGGTCCCACTCTGACTAATCACTCCTTAAACACTCTCTCTCTGCCTCAAACCCCAAAACTCTTTTTCTCCTCTCTGTCTCTGACTGAACTCCCTAGAAGACTCTGACTCACCCCTCCCTTCCTGGTTTCTCTCGCTCCGCCTCCCAACAGCTCCCATTGGTGCAGGCCAATACCATTATATATATATATAGGAAGACAGGGTGTTCTAACAATATGGAAAATTGCTTGTGGACTGAAAATGGCTGCGTACCTTTCATATTCTAATCATGAACCCATGTATACCAATAGATGCAAGGAAGCAACACTTTCGTAGCTCACCTACACACTTCAGGAAGATTGACAACATTCTTGACTCTCCTTGATCTTCTGTTTGTATTTAACACCATCAGCCGTAGGATTATTCTGGGAATGGACGGCACCACTTTGTAGTGATTGAGCTTCTGTTTGGATGGTCAGCTTCAGAAGGTGGTACTTGCAGTATAACACATGGGATCATGATTCACCAGTAGGAGATTTTTGTGCCGCATACTATTCAATATCTCTACAAGAAACGGGCAAACTCCAGGGACCAATTCTACCCTCAGAGACTCATTGTGGACAGTTCTTTCACTGCAAATGTGTCTTTCCCTTACACCCCCCCTCCAAAGCGAGCAAATCTACACATCTAAGTTTTGATGAAAATATTAGAAACAAGCCCCCCCCCCCCCCAAATTGCCACTCTGGGAGGCTTCCAGGAGCAGTGATTCTCCTTTTGTTTTATTTTGAAAGGTGGAAATGAGGGCAGGAACGTGGGGAGGAAGCTGCATGTGGCTTGTATTTTGCCCACCATTTGTCTAATGACACCACTGAGTGGCATCCTCTGGATTTTGGAGTACATAGATATCAGAATGCTGATGACACAAAACTCCATCTTTTCTTTTTATCTTCATTGGAGGGGGGCTGTACATGTGTAGTTTGATGTCTAGCTGCCGCAAAAGACAGAATGAGGATCATTTAAATTTAAGCTGGATTCGCATGAAATCAAGACGCTGTTAGCAAGTTGCTCTTTTGATCAGAAGGTGTTCAGCTTCTAGGAGCTGGTGCTTGTCATGGATCTATAATTGTCACTTGAAGCTCATGGATCTATTAATGTCACTTGAAGCTCATGCAGCCTCAGCAGTGTGAAATACCCTTTATCATGTCCAGCTAATGGCCCAGTTTTGTCCCTATCTAGGCAAGAGTAACCTGAATTCAGTACTCTACATTCTGCCACTCCATTCCAAAAGACAGTGTCTCTGGCAAAATGCCTCCTATGTAGGGCTACCTTTGAAGAGAGTTTGGAAGCAGTAGCTTGTGGAGCAGTAGCAGCCAGTCTGATAGCAGAGGTCATAAGATATGAACACATCACATGTATTCTGGCCCAGTGCGCTGGCTGTCCCTACACAGAGTACGTGGCTTAAGTCCCCAGCAGATGGTACACATGCCCTATTCTAACCTACCAAGATGATCAAGATCTGCTGGATGCCGCCAAGTGCTTCTTCCATGGAGGCTTCACAGGACAGGCACTTCCCCCAGAACCTCCCTCTCACCAGCATTTGCCTCGTACCAATAGTGCCATTACTTCTGCATGAAGTACACCCAGGCATTTCATCATATACAGTTGGGGGGGTCTTTTAACATATTATTTAAGTGGTGTTGTTTAATTTCTATGGCTATGTTTAATGTTTCACTCTGTGCTACTATTTTAAGGCTGGTTCATTTCAATATAGTGACACCTGTTTTATTTGAATGTCAGTTTTGCCATATGTTGTCTTGAATCTTTTTGAAAATATGCCTAAGAAATTTACTTAGCAAAATTGGCTTATGTAAACTATGGTAGCATATATGGCCTATGACAAGTGACAATAAAGGCACCCCCGCTCCTAAGTGTTAAGGCAACTTAAAAAAATCTGATAAATGTGTCATGGCATTCTAAAGACAAGCCAGAATTCACAAGGAGTATATTATATCAGTATATCAGCAAGAGCTCTTGACACCTAGTAGTCTTACAACAGAAAGTGAAATGAAAAGTTTTTTTAAAATCTGATATTGCTGACCTTGTAGCAATTGCTAGTCTCTCAGCCAATGTCCTTCATCTGTAACAGATTAATTGGTTTTCTTTGATAGAACTTCATTTAGCTCTACTGGCTACTTAGTTTTGTGCTAGAATCCCTAAACTATAATAATTCAGAGACGCAAGATTCATGTTTGCAACAACAAAAAAAAGGTGGCTGAAATCCTGCTGTGTAGTTATATAAACATGTAACTTTTGAAGCAAATTGCTATAAGAAACCTCTGTAGATGCTACCGTGTTTCCCCGAAAATAAGATAGGGTCTTATATTAATTTTTGCTCAAAAAAACACATTAGGACTTATTTTCAGGGGATGTTTTATTTTTTCATGTACAACAATCTACATTTATTCAAATACAGTCATGTCATCTTCTTCTGGTTGCTGTACAATGGTGGAGGCCGGGGTTTCACTTAACTGGGGCTTATTTTGGGGGTAGGGTTTATATTACGAGCATCCTGAAAAATCATACTAGGGCTTATTTTCAGGTTAGGTCTTATTTTCGGGGAAACAGGGTATCTGTTCGGTACTGAGTTGTGTGACTTGTCATGTAACGAATAATGCCTATGGAGATTTCTTAACATACGAGAATTTATATCTAAAAGTTGTAACTTTTGTGTAACTGTACAACAGGATTTCAGCCTGGATATGACTTATAGAGTGCAGGAGATAATTGACTTCATTTCCTCCCCACTCTGATTAACAGAACTTGGGGTTCTAATAAGAATAGTAGATCTTACAATCTTCCCATCCTTGCTTTGGAACGTCTTCCATGGGAAAACCTTTAGAAGGGTAGCCCAAAACTTTATTTTAGAAGACCTTTGTCTGAGTTGAAGTTTTAGGTTGATTGAAGTGGTTTCACTCTTCTGTTCTTATTGTTTATTTAATCTATTTAAAATATTTCTCCCCAAAAGGACCCATATTATTTTTTAATGTTGTTTTATACTTATCCTGAAATTATTAATTCCATTTTTTAATCAGCCATTTAAGTCTGAAAGATGGGACAGTAATAAATTTTAAAATAATACAATATGCCTAATACAAGGCATAACTATGGACTATCATCCCTGTAAGAGTATATCCTGGGTCTGACTATATGGTAGTCAGTAGCTGCTGCTGCTAAATTCTCTCTAAATTCTATCTGTATTTGCTACCTAGTATTGCCCATATTCTAGAATCCATTTGAGGTGTACCACTCAAGGGGAAATAATTCAGATAATTCATTCTGAAATGCACTGAAAAATTACCATTTGCTGTCTAGTTTCTATATGTTTTCTTATCACAGCTATAAAGCATTTCTTATTAATTGATAATGGTTACTGAGAATGCTGACGTGCTACATGCTGAATTCTGCACATACATGTTCTACCAAGACTTCATACAAGATAAGCTTCCTCCAAGAATGTTGCTCATTTGTTGTGCCATTGCATGTTTTTAATATTTATAATAATGTTTAGAATTGCAATTCAAACTAAACGTTAAGACAGCAGTCCAATCCTATTCCAGGATAATTTCAGTTGAAAGTGCAGCCCTATAAATGTCTATATAGAAATGACATCCACTGAGTTCAATGGGATTTATTCCCAAGCAAATAGTATAGAACTGGATCCTGAAATGGAGATAAAAAACAAGCTGCATAGGGGGTGGTGAGAATTTGGCGCATGTTCTATTAAGCTCAGTGTCAAATATACAGTCAAGTGTTCCAAGTCCAACTTTATACTGCTTAGTCTACAATCAACTTCTAATGCTGTAGAATGAATGGCAAGATAAAAAAAACCCTTTTCTTAGATTTGATGGATAGGTGATCTTTTCCTATTAAGTTTCAACACTTCAACTGTCAGGAGCACAAAACATGATATCCTATGCCTTTTAAAACTACAGTTTAGGAAACATTGGTAGAAACATGTAAAAGTGTTTTGTTTTTCTTTAAAAAATGTCATATGAAGTATACATTCACTTAACTGTAGTGCCAATGGATTTCACTTTTAAAAACATTGAAGTGTTAAAACTGGATTCCACATTCCGTTATATTAAATGAGCATTTCAATACAGTGTTATTCCGTACATGACAAGAACTAACTGAAAATCCTTTGGTGCTGCCTGGATGGCAGTGTTTGGAAAAAATGATTCGATGGGTTATCATTTGTTGCCACGACTTACAGAGGTAAGGTCGGTAGTCCATATCTGTATCGCTGCGGTACTTTCCTGAGCTTTCAGTAGTGATCGGCGCTTTTTGCATGATCGTTTGAGTTGTTGCAAACAAAACTAAATGGTGCTCTCTGACAAGCTTCTCGAGGACCTGAGCACATTTCTTTAGGTTTGCCTCTTGCAAGCTAAGGTTTTCCCCTCCGTTGACTCTGTCAATCCAGTAAAAAGCTGACATACTGTCAATAATCAGGAGGCAGAGAGAAGGGTGAGAGCAAAACATGTTATCCAAGGAGTAAAGGGTCAGAAGAAGCTGAGGACTGCTGTTGCAGTTAACGAAGAAAAAACGTCCCAGGCACTGCTTTATTGTCTCTTCTGTGCCTTGGAACAATCTGTGTTCCAGAATAGTCACTAAACGCAGCATGTCAAAATGGAAGTCTGTATCAATAAAAAGCAAGCCAACTTCCAAGCCACCACCTGTTTTGGGAAGAATGCAGCGGGCTATAAGATGATATAGCATCTCTGTTTTTCCTGTTCCTTCTGGACCGTGGAATTCAACAATATCACCTGTTCGGCAATGAAGAAAGAAGAGTCTGAGCTAAAAAGCTGCGAGTTAAACAAAAGCCAGAAAAAACAAGCCCTAACACATAACACGCAAGTCACATTCCAATCTGAAGTAAAGATCCATGGAATTCTATACAAATTTAACTGCTCCAGTCAATGAGAACTAGAAGATGGTAACTTTAGTTGAAGTACTTCCAGAATGCACATGAACTGACCAGGAATAAATGGCACTATAGACATGAAGAAAAGAATCCAAGAAAAAAATGTTCGTTTGCACTAATATATTTAGTGGTTTTCTGAATAAAGTTTTTCAAACCATTACACAGTCTCCAGATTATGTTACTTTTGAAATAAAAATTGGACTACTGCAGAAAACCAAAAACAAAACTCTGAAACAGAATAGTAGAACATTTTCCCAAGAAAAAACTAACGGAGAAAAACAATTACATATCTCACTTTTAGATTTCAAAATAAGTTGAAGTCTTCAAAGACTTCATCACAATACAGTCAGAATTATTATTACTTATATACTGAATGAAAGGAATTTGGGTTGAATGCAATAAAAGTGTATATTTGCATGTATTTAGTATTTCTGGGAAAATCTAATGTTTGAAATGTTAATATTTGATTTCACTGTTGTTGTTTTACCATGAATGGGATATCCTTCTTCAGCAAACAGATAAGGTTCAAGATTTTTCAGAGAACTTCTGCCCTCCAGTCGTGCAAGCAGCTTTGGAAAAAACAGAAAGGCAATCTGTTAACTAAAATTAATGTATCAACAAACTAAATGTATAAATTGTTACAGAACTTAATGTGTATTCAATGACTTCTCAGCAGTTGTTTTTAAATACTTTGATGTGTGTAACTGATTAATTTTTAAAGAGTATCCAAGCAAGCAAGTGTACACAGGAAGGTTGCAAACTGAAGATGTTCAGATTCCCCAGAAACTTCATTAATTGTGCATTCAAAGGCCACAATCAAAGTGCAGTCTGGATACTTCCTGAATGAACACACCTGTGGTAACAACCAGAATAAAAGGGATATTAAATGGGGCATAAATTTAACATTGAATCACCTTCTTCCTAAAATGGAAAGCCTTGCACTGCTTCCCAAATTCTACATGTTATTGCTAGGCAGAACTGTATAGTAAGCAGTGTTCTGTTGTGGCCACTATTGAGAAAGACTGCTCTCGCTTCTGATCTAGCTTCTTGATTAAGGGGTATAAAGCAAGGGTGTTCCTGATCTTAGGAGATTAAAAGCTCATGGGGAAACGATTCTTGACCCAGTTGCTGTTCCACACTGTCAAAGCCAGAATTCTGAACAGACCTGGAAACCATCAGCCAGGGTACAGCAGGAAATTCTCACCCTCCTCTTTGTACTAAGGTTGGCCACTTTCTGCCCCAGTGTTTGCTTCCAAACAATTTTCAAGGGTACTTCACACAAAGAACATAAAAGTGGTTGACCCCAACACTTACAGCAACATGCACAGTGATTCCTAGATTCCCCCTAGTCTGCAGATTAAACAAAGCTGCTAAAAACAGTGGTCCATCCACTGTCTGTGTGATTTCCAAAGGAGACTAAGAAGTTCAGGAATGCACCTGAACTGTGAACCCAATCCAGCAAGGTCAATGACCTCTCTCCAACTACAGACAAATATTAAACAAAAGCAAAGGTGGATATCTTGCAATAGAACCTCCTTTATTATTGCTCCTTGTTCAGCACATGACAGAAAAGACTTGGAAGATTTGCACAAGGACCCATCGTAAATAGCTGTCTCTTTTGTCAAAATTTGCTGAGGGATATGGAAGGTTTAGGGGAACTGTGGTGCCCCTGAACATTTCTGGCAGATAAACCCCGCAGGGAAACGAAAGCAATCTTGGTTCCAAATGCAGGCTCGATTCAAATACAGTCATGTAGGCAGTGAAGTAAAGGTCAAACTATCTTTCTTCTTTATTTGCCCATTTGTCTTTTGCTGTAGCTTTCTAGACACAATGGGCTATTTATTTTGGTGCACAACCTTCACGACATTTACCAAGAAATTCCTCGATAGCACAGCCAGAGAGCCTAATGCAATATGGATTTTTTTGTGTGGGATGGACAAGTCTTTCAATTTAATGGGGTGTTTTGGTTTAATACCCAAAATGTCCTTAGGTACAAGAAGACAGTCATAGACAAATACAAATCAGTGTCAGAGAGCAAGGCTTCAGTTTTGCTTAACAAGATTCATTTTGAGATTATTTCTAGTTTGGGTAATTGTTCTTTTAAAGTAAAGTACAAATATTTGTTTCATTTTAAATCTCATGTTTTCTTTTAGAGCTTGCAGTAAAGACTTTTTGAACTCTGGAGCAGCAATGCTATCATGAAAAATAGTTACACCTTCCTGTTTTCATTTTTTTAACAGAAGTATTTTGAGTTGACAGAAATGGTATAAAACCTTGATCCAAAGACAAGATCCGCAAACAAGTAAATACTTCTGCACATATTTTCTGGGAATTAATATTGTCTGTGAAGAGGTAATACGTCAGTCACAGAGCATATGCTTTCCATGCAGAAACTTTCTTGTCTTGGCTGTAGCATTCCCAAATATAAGTATCTCAGGCAGCAATGATGTGAAAGAGTCCCTGCCTGAGGTTCTGATAAGCCACTGCCAGCCAAATTGGACAAATCCTTGCAAAATAGCCCAATAGCCAAAATGGGCATACATTATGTAGCTTCCTACATTATGTACGTCATTCTGTGGCTGCTTTTCCAACTCCTCTCTCTTTGCTAGAAGAATTATCACACTCATTGTTTATAATAGGCAAGTATAACATCATATTTTCCTCAAATAACAGCAGGTGCTTAACTGCATATGCAAATTATTATGATAATATAAGTACCAATGCACCTGTGTTCCTCATGTGTGTTTACTTTTTAAGCTTTTAACGCAAAATAACTGCCGCCATTTAGCAGCATGCTGTGTGTGGTGGGCAACACCACAGGGGAGCCAGCTAACGGTTTTCCAGAAATAAAAAAGAAAGAAAGAAAGAAGGAAAGAAAGAACAATCTGAGTTAAGAGATTGCCTTAAGCCAAATTGCTACGATATTAAATATTAATCTTCACAAATGACTAGTAAAGGTTGTATTTTTGATAACATTCCAAACAAGCTTTAAAAGTTTACTGACCTGCTAAATTCCACTACAGGAAAACCTTTGCCAGCATTTATTTATTTTGTGCAGGGAGCTCAAGCCATGATTTGCTCTTCCTCACTCACCCCACACTTTGTTTTCACAACAACACTATGAGGAAGGTTATTCAAAGACAGTGACTTGCCCAGGGCAAGGTTCATGTCCAGCAATAACCCCTACTACTGTATCATGGCACAAATTGACAACCAAAATGGAATTTTGTAATAATGGAAACAAAGTGCTCTACTTACTCATTGCCAGTGGATTGAATAACCCACATAAGTACCATGCCAATTCAGAAAAGAAACTAATTTAATTCAGCGCTCTGTTCACATAATGGCCTAACAGATGCCCATGGGCAGGCTATGAGTGTAGAACCACTTTCTGGTTACAGTCCCCAACAACTGGGACCACTTCTGATCCTGGTTGCAATATATAGCCATTATGACTAGTAAGCTTATTCTCCATGGGTTCACCAAATCCTCTTTTGAAGAAAACAAATTGATAGCAGCACTACTTCTTGTAGCAGCAAAGCCCAGGTTAACTATGCAACTTGTGAAGATGTGTTCATTTTTTTCTGCCTGAATTTCATATCCTTCAGCTTGACTGGATGACATGACGTTAAAAAACAATGAAATAGAGAGAAAAAATATATTCTCCCAACCCACTTTCTTCATACCATACATAATTTCATACACTTCTGTCACAGACCACTTTCCCTTTTCTAAGCTAAAAGGCCCAAAATATAGAAAACCTTCCTCACAGAGTCATTGCTCAATCAGCTGAATCATTTTAGTTGTCCCTTTGTTCACTTAAAGAGGGTTTGCCAGTTTGTTATTAAAGAAGCTGTTCCCCAAACAGTGATTCAGAGAATAGAGTTGTCTTAATAAAATCAGCCAATGTGTCATTAACAGTGCATGCTTCAATCACAGCACTACCTGCACTAAATCTACAAATAAAACACAACAAATAATTTCTTTGTTTTCACTTGGAAACATTTTGGAAGGCCAGGGAAAAAACGCTGTTGGAACTGCTTTTAACACACATCGGACACATAGCATCCTGTGCTGATTGTCAGGAGTTGAGCTTTGACAGTGCTGTCACCGCCTCACAGGTTTCTGTGTGTATGCAAACCGAGTTCTGTCCCTTACTTCCAAAGGCTCCTATGCCTTTAACGTTCTGTTTGAATGCAAACAAAATTCAACAGACAGAAATTCATCTGGAAAGGCCAGCTTCACTTTTTGAATGTTCATCTTGTATTCAGTTGCTTTTCCTCATCGTCTATGGCCAGGACAGGAAAAACATCACTACTAGTTTATGTTGCTCATGTTATTATTAAGACACATCAGCCAAGGTCAGAAAAACATGTGGCATCTCTTGGATGCATACAGCTATTAGATCTTGCCACTGGCTCCAACAATGTATTTAGATGGACCTTTCCCTCTGTGCTTTATAGGAAAACAGCTGGCTTGTGTAGTCTTACGAAAGCTACACAGTCCCAGAGCAGTCCAGAAAAAAGGAAAGGCAAACCACTTCTGAGCACTCTATAGGAAACCCTGGAAAAGGTCACTATAAGTCAGAATCAGCTAGATGACATACAATTATTCCTTTTCAATGCTGCCTTTAATCAAGATAAGATTGTTACGGCCAGCCTTTTCAAATTTTGCATCTGATTCTTATTTATACCACTTCTATACTACATTATGTTTTTTGTTAGGGATTTCACTTACCAGTTCAGAGACCTAAAAGGTTTCTTGAAATAATTAAAAATGAACAACTGTAAAGTCACAGGAGACAGCTCAACTCAGTGAAAGAGGGAAATAAGACATGTTAAAAATTATTGATCAGAAATAATAAAAAATAAATTTGTCGGAATCAGGAAGAGGGAGAAATGAATGAATGAAGAAACAAGGCCACCACCCATCTTTCAAAGAACCTCCTCTGTCATGTTTTGCTTTTCCTCAAGTGTCCAATAATTTAAGATCTGTTGGAGGAGCCCTCGGTTTTTCACCAATGAGAGCTGTACATCATGTTGAGACCAGGAGAGGGGTTTTGCAGCTGTAGCATCATGTTTAGGGAATGCTCTCCCCCTGGAAACCCTGCTGTCAGCAACACTGCCTTTACTGGTTGTTCACCTAAGCAGTTGCAGAAACTACAGCTTGGCCATCATCCTTCAGTCTGTTTTAATCTTGTTTTAATTAAGAAACTGTTCTGAAGCCTTTTCAAATATTGTAATGTGCTTAAATTGCACTAATGTATTTTTACAAATTGTAGTTTACCCTGAAATCTGTCCATACAGAGCAGGCTAGAATTTTTTAAATAAATAAATAAACAGCCAATGAGCCTCATAAACTAAAGACAGGGGCTGGACTCAATGATCCATAGGGTCCCTTCCAGCTCTGCAGTCCTAAGATCATTATTATTAAGACTGTATGCCCCATTCTTTTCTTTTCTCAATCTCTTCAGCCTTTGGTGTTTTTAGATTTTAAGCCTGAAGGAATGGCCTGCCTTTGCTAAAAAAAAACCACAGATATGTAATCCACTCTGGGAACCTTTCCAGCTACAGAATGGGATCTAAGTGCTATTCACTAATGAAATAATATAGAGGGGCTCTTTTATGTCCCACGCCAGCAGTGCTCAAACTGTGGCACCAGTCCTGGTGAGCTGCAGAAGTACTCTAGAGGGAATGCAGTGTTTTCATTACACCAGCTAATAAAAATAGCCTGATCACAATTGTTAACTGCAAAAGGAATTATTACTTCTGTTTTCATTTGCACCTTTGCAATTTTTATATCTTTAAAACACACTCTAAATGATAACCCTAGAACTTAAGCGCTGGAAGGGGACCCTATGGATCCTCAAGTCCAGCCCCTGTCAATGAAGCCCAGTTGGGAACTGAACTCCCAACCTCTGGCTCTGCAGCCAAATGCCTAAACCAGAGTTTAAATCTATTAACAGACTGCTGCTAAACTAACCAGCTTCTCTCTCGGACAGGCACACAAGGAAGTGGGTTATAGTTTACAAGAATGGATTTCCAGCAAAACCGGTCGGCCTTTTAGATACAAGACGCCATGCTTTTGTTGCAACAGTAAAAAAACAAAACAAAAACACTATCACTCCCAAATAAACTCCCTTCTCCGAAGTGGGCTTTTTTGTGCCTTGTCACCTTCAGGTCTATATTCTTTGACACTGACTGATGGGACATAAGATACCCTAAGTTTGAGAAATAGTCTTCTATCACTACACCATGGATGGGGTGGGGGGGACACAAAGTGTGGTCCATGGGACCCCAATGTCCTTGCCCTCCCTTTTCTTAATGTTACCTCAGAAAGTCCCCTCAGAGCAAGATTTTTCCCCCCCTTTTAGGAGCTTTTCTCAGGTTCCAGGCCCCCCTGAACAAACTCTGCTTACTATACTTTTTTTTTCCAGTTTGTGCCCCCTCTCAAAGGTGCCAGGGCTCTACAGAATTCAATTAAACATATTTGGGGGGTAAAATTAAAAATTGCCCTTAAAGTGGCTTTAAAATTAAATCAAATGGACGACTAAGGAGGAAAAAAAATACTTCAGGGGTTCAGCCTTCCAGGAGGTGGGCATGTGCGCCCCTAGACTTCTGGCAACTGCCCACCCCTGGAGTATACGGGAGCAGATAAAAAGGAGGGAAAGGCGAAAATAATAATAATAATAAAGCCCTTTGATTTTTTGCGGCTTGTGAGTTTCCCACAGATCACTAGGAGACCCCTGGAGGAGGAGGACTCTCGCTCTGGCGATCCAGACCCGTGAGGCGAAAACGAGCCCCTCACCTGGGCACCCGATTCCGCCTTCCCAAGCCCCTCAGTCATCCCTCCGGCCGAGCTCCCGGAGCCAAACTCGGCCCTCAGAAACTTAAAAGAGGAGCCCACGGCTTCGGGTCGCACCGCGCATGCGCCCCAGCTCCTGCGCACGCGCTCTTCGCGACCCCAAAGACGCTTCCCCGTAAAGGCGAAAGAAGGCGGAGTCGGCTTTTAAAAAAATGAATAAAAAGCCTAGCGCTCTCCCGCCCGCTTCTCTCGGTCTTGCCCATGCGCAGTACCCACTCCGAGAGAGAGAGAGCCCTTACGTGCTGCTGAACTAGAGCGTCGCTCACAATGTTCCTACCTGCGATCGTGAATCGCGGGCGGGGTGTTCTTTTGACGCACGCCTCTCCCGGGAGGTTTCGTTTTAAGGCTCGAACTTGAAGTGAGGCGTCCTGTGCTTCTGCAAGATGGATCGCCTTCTATGTTCATTTGTCCCACCCGGATTGCTCCTTTTATTTCTCTTGACCCTATGAATGAGGAATCTCCAAAATGCCCTGTGGTCAACTGCGCTGCTCAGCTGTTGAGAACTCAAGCCTGTGGTTTCCTTTAGGGAGTTGGTCCATCTCCTGTTTGTTCTTCCTCTTTTCCTGCTGTCTTCCACTTTTCCCAGCATTATGTTTTTTTTCCCCAGGGAATCCTGCCTTTTCATGATGTGCCCAAAGTTGGATAGCCACCGTTTCATCCTGAAATAGTTCAGGCTTAATTTGCTCTAGGACCCACTTGTTCATCTTTCTGGCAGTCCAGGGTACCGGTAAACCTCTCTTCCAGCACCACATTTCAAACAAATAAATTTTTTCCTGTCAGCTTTCTTAACTGTTCAGCTTATTGTGAATACAAGAGTGTGGACGATATTGCTCTCAGTTGCCAGTGACAAATCCTTACACTTGATGATCT
This sequence comes from Intellagama lesueurii, assembly GCA_037013535.1. Taxonomy (NCBI): domain Eukaryota; kingdom Metazoa; phylum Chordata; class Lepidosauria; order Squamata; family Agamidae; genus Intellagama; species Intellagama lesueurii. Next base: position 119,399,349 of record JBAJHW010000006.1, on the reverse strand, counting down.
TATCTCATTCCTTCATTGCTCCCCTTCCTAGTCTCCCTTTTCTTCTAATTGCTTGGGTACTCTCCATTTGGATTGCTGATTGAACCAAGGTATACAAAATCTGTTTCCATTTCTTCATTGTCAACATTAAATCATTGAAAATATTATAACTCAAATGTGATCTGATACCAAATAAGTGGTGGTGTGATTTCTACCTGATACCACAATCCTAATGATTTTTTCCCTAAGAGCTGAATGCCATACTTTTGTGTTTACTACTTAGTAAGAGTAAATTCATTTTCTGGATATCTGCTACATCTAGTTGTGTCCCAAGACAGTAGAATTCGTGCAATAGGTTCATATACTCTCAACAAAAACAGTAAGTCCACTACTAGCATTGGTATGATTTTCTGATCTGTAGCAGACTCAGGTTTCTTTAAATAGTAACCTCCAGAAATCGTGCCTGCTTGGTGGTGGCACCAGCCCTTTGGAACAGGCTTCTGGTTGAGCTACGCCTGACCCCCTTCCTCTCTACATTCAACAGGTTGCTTAAAACGGTACTTTTCAAAGAAGCTTTTAATAGCATCCTCTAAAAGAACCTGCCAATTTTGTCCTGCCCGTCTGACCATTGCTGCTGCTCTTGGTATGTTTTATGCTGTTTTTCTGATTTGTTCTTACTGTTTTCTATTTTGATTACTATTCACTTTTATTGTTATATGGTTGTATTTTTTTAAAATCTGTTTGCTAACCACCCCAGAGTAGTGTCTCACGCTAATCAGGTAGTATAAAAGTGGAATGAATGAATGAATGAATATTCATGGACAAACTATCAGATGCAAATATAACAATCCAGTTCCTGCCATCTTCCACATTTTGAGTTCATTGCACCATTAATCTGCTGAGGGGTAAGGTACCCTCTGTGAACCACTTTGTGACTATGTTCTCTCAGCCATTGGAGATGGATTTAGAGGGAAGTGTTGAACAGGATCAAGGTGGGAGTCTGATCATTTCACTGAAAAATGCTGCGAAACCAGCAATTATTTATGGTCTTTCTGTTACAGATTATAAAGACACATTTTCCGTTCAATTGCATTCCTGGTGCTTTCCATGGCAGGATCCTTAAGCACTTTACAAATATGCATGAATTAATCCTCTCAGTATCTCAGGAGAGAGTATACATTAAATTACTAAGGTAATTGAAGAAAGATACAATTACCTTTGGCTAACAGAGGAATTACAAGAACCAGAGCAATCATCTGAAGAACTATACTGCACAGCTGGAAATATGCTACAACTGTGCTTATGTGACAACTTCTGCAGTTTACCTAAAATAAACCACACATGCAAGCAATTTCCTGACATATTTGATCTAACATAGGGATGCATATTGTTATATTTTTGAGGAAATAATATGAGATGCAGTTGGACGTCTTCCACCTTAAAATGAGGGCAGGGGCTGTAGGAAAATGTGACAACTATAGAGCATACAGTCAGCAAAAATATTTGGAAAGGATTTTACTGAGGTTGTGTCTTTTTTTATAGTCCAAAGGCAAGGGTAGGGTATTAGACCATGGGGGAAAAAAAATCACAGATGTATGCTAGTTTTTGACCCATACAGGTCTTCATCAGGCTGGGCACCACTTATCTCTGGATGGTAGAGAATATACATAAGATTTCAAAAAAATCAGGGCTAGAGGTCTACACCAGGCTTCAAAGCAAAGTCAAGCTGGGAGTCTTGATTGAAATTCCACCTATGTAATGTTGATTAAACCTTGCCGACAAAGGTCCGCATAGTCAAAGCTATGGTTTTTCCAGTAGCGATGTATGGAAGTGAGAGCTAGACCATAAAGAAGGCTGACCGCCAAAGAATTGATGCTTTTGAATTGTGGTGCTGGAGGAGGCTCTTGAGAGTCCCCTGGACTGCAAGGAGAACAAACCTATCCATTCTGAAGGAAATCAACCCTGAGTGCTCACTGGAAGGACAGATCCTGAAGCTAAGGCTCCAATACTTTGGCCATCTCATGAGAAGAGAAGACTCCCTGGAAAAGACCCTGATGTTGGGAAAGTGTGAAGGCAACAGGAGAAGGGGGCGACAGAGGACGAGATGGTTGGACAGTGTCACTGAAGCTACCAACACGAATTTGACCCAACTCCGGGAGGCAGTGGAAGACAGGAGGGCCTGGTGTGCTCTGGTCCATGGGGTCACGAAAAGTCGGACACGACTTAACGACTAAACAGCAACAACGACGATGTTGATTGAATTGTCCCAAACTCGCCAGACAAAAGCTGCTGTCCGTCAATTTTTTGTATAGTACATCCTAGTTGCAAAAGTTTGTCTACAAGTCAACATATGCATTTCTGCCCCATTGCTCCCTTCCTATTCTGCTTGCCAGGTTTAAGTTTCAGCTTAGAAATTCAAGTGCCTTCATCATATACCAATTTCTGCTTCCCATAAACCTTGCATCTGTCACGGGCTACCAATGGCCAGGATTCCATTGTTGATTTACATTTCCATAAGGAAAATTACATAGGTCTTGTTGGGTAATTGCTGCTCATTAATGAGGGGGATCATGTCCATGCCTAGGAATGCAAGCAGCACTTTATGAATGAGCATCAATTTGCAGGCAAGACTTAACAATTTCCATTACCCAGGATTTTCTTCCTTGGCAAATGCTCAGTTTAATTGGTCTTGCAATTTATTCAGACAGAGGAACTAAACTAGAGAAAAATAGGTAAGACCAGTCGGAGCACTCATATCCTTTACTTCGAGCTGTTTCAGAAATGGGAGTGATCAAATATATGGAAGCAGAAAACATGGACGTGGGGGGGGGGGGGGACTTTTTTTGGGTGTGCGTATGCTACAATTCCCAGATCCTCCAGCCAGTGTGGCTATGCTGGAATCCTGGGAGTCACAGACCACAAGACTAACTTTTTGAAGCTCTGGGTCCAGTGTATGTGGTATTATATATATTGGCTGCAGTGGGTCTCCGAAGATGGAACCCTCTGCTGAACAACAGCACTTTCCCAACTGTACTCATAGATAATATACATGTTCAATTTGGTGCATTTAACTGAATCAGCAGACAATATTTCTGGGAAATTTGGAAAGGAAGGGGACTTATTTTGATCTAGTTTAGGCAAATCCAGTCTCTAATTCTTAGATGATGGCTGAAATCCTGTTGCACGTGGTATAGCATAAAGTTACGTCTGCAGAAATTCACAGGGAGTTATATCCAGGCAATCTGCATGGCTGATTGGGCCACGAGTCGTGTCACTGCACTTGCAGAACTTCTTGCTGGTTACAGTTTCTGCTTTGTGCAAATTCTGCAACGGCTTGAGTTACACAGGCATAGCTATGCAACAGGATGTTGGCTTCTGTGAATTCATTATGCGTATAATCTAAGATAGGTTTTTTTTCTGCCACAATTTAGCCACTTTGCCAATATTAAACAGGGGAGAGGGACATTACATCCCATCAGTAGAGCACATACGTTGCATGTAGAAAATTCTAAATCCACCCCCTGACGTCTCCAATAGAAGAATCTCAGGGAGCAGGGACAAGATTTGAAGACTTTTGCCCTATGGTTGGAAGAGTCACCATTACTTCCAGCTCCACTAATACTGTAGGTAGTATTGAACCAGATAGACCAACTGTGTAAAACAGTTTATGCCCATTCATGGGTAGCTACCACTAGCTGAGAAGGTTGTAAAGCAGGCAGGGCAACCTCTGTCTCTACAATTAAGCAAGAATAACCTTACTTTCCCCCACTAGAAAACCTTCTTTCAGTGGAAGAAGGAAAATGAAGAAGGTTCACTATGTATGCTTGACTGGAAGACCACCTCCTTTTAGTTTACTACTCCTTCAACTGATTCCAGTTGCATTGTAAGGTTTTTGCAACTCCAGATATTGATGCCTGAGTATGTTTTCCCCCCTTCTTTCCCAATTTCTTTTTCTTTTGTGTTATGTCTTATAGATCCTAAGCCTCAGGGCACTGGTAGCACCTCTGGGAGGCTTCTCAGCTGAATAACAGCTTAAAAAAATGCTATAAATACTTCCACTACATATGACCCTGAAATATTTTACACTGTGGTGTGGGTGACTGAGATGAGATTGGAGCGCTAGAAAGAAAGGGTGGTGGAACATGAACTATGAAGAATGGTGTAGCTGTGAACCAACCAAAAAGGCTTGGACTAATCAACCATAAAACACATGCGCGCGCGCAAACACACACACAGAGATGGCAAGCTCTATGTGCTTGAGATCTCTTCCCACAGATACAGAGAAAGGGGATACAGGTAACAATATATCTGGAATCTACGCTCACCCACATGCCGGTTATACTTACATGATATATTAAATGTTGCATTGAACCGTGTGGACCATGAGAGAGAGAAAAGCAGGTTATATCTTGAATTATTAGCAACAAGATTTCCTGCAGGACACATGTAAGAATGTGCACAACATTAAAGAAGGCTGTATTGGACAAGCATGAGTTCTGAGCTATTTACAGTATTTCTTATAACTAAATTCGCCACTTTAGGTGGAAGACCATCAAATAGCAAACAGATAAATATCGATATACTGTATACTTACAAGAGTCTTCCAATAAAAATACTGAGAGCCTATTTGCAGTATATACATATAGATCCTTTGATTTCAGATATACTTCACCAGTGGGAAACTACATCTCCATATTAAAGCACAATCTATTCGCTTTGTTCTTCTGTGCTCTGGAAAACGAACATCTTTTGGAAATTCTGAGTAATCTGTGGAAGAAGCTGTTAAGAAAGCTGCAGTTCACCAAGGATCTATGATCTGCTTTGTAATGCAGGGAAGCAAACATTATTTATTTTCCGTTAGTAGGTTTATGATGGTATACCTGGGATGATTTCATTGTATCACTGGAATAACCACATGCCTAGATGTAACAAGAAATACTGATTTGCCATTATGAAAATGAACTATTGTAAATTTGGATCATATCCGTTGCAGAACTTGGAAAGTTACTTTTTAGAAGAGATAATATAGTGACATACTAGTAAAATCCTGCTGCTTAACATAAGAAAGTTCATAAGTTTCACTCTGTTACTAACAGCAAATAAAAAAATCCCTGTCACAGTTCTTGGAGGTATGTGGACAAGTGCCAAGCCAGCAAGCAATACATACTTAAAAAAAAAAAAAAAACCAATCAAACAGATCAACAGCAAATAACTGCCACCAACCAATTAAAGAGAGGGATAGAACACTCAGCAGAGAGGTGATGGTCTCTTTGAATTTTAAAAGCTGGAAGGAACTATTGGTTTATGCTGAATAGATGACAATCACTTCAGCCCAAAAAGGTCACAGTCACTCAAATAACAGACAGCATATGAGGTTGTAAATAAAACTCATAACCTTGACCAAATCTTGGTCAGCTCTGTCTTGAAGAGATAAAGCATAGAGGATGAGTATTTTAGTTAAGTATAATTATAGAGGAAAGCGATGACAAACCTAGACAGCATCTTAAAAAGCAGAGACATCCGACAAAGGTCAGCATAGTCAAAGCTATGGTTTTTCCAGTAGTGATGTATGGAAGTGAGAGCTGGACCATAAAAAGGGCTGACCACCGAAGAATTGATGCCTTTGAATTGTGGTGAACAATAGGAGAACAAACCTATCCATTCTGAATGACATCAACCCTGAGTGCTCACTGGAAGGACAGATCCTGAAGCTGAGGCTCCAATACTTGGGCCATCTCATGAGAAGAGGAGACTCCCTGGAAAAGACCCTGATGTTGGGAAAGTGTGAAGGCAAGAGGAGAAGGGGACGACAGAGGACGAGATGGTTGGACAGGGTCATCGAAGCGACCAACAGGAATTTGACCCAACTCCGGGAGGCAGTGGAAGACAGGAGGGCCTGGCGTGCTCTGGTCCATGGGGTCATGAAGAGTCGGACACAACTAAACAACAACAACCATTATAGAAGGTATGTGGAGGGAGGGGAACTATATGAGACAGCCTATTGCAGTGCCGAGGCAGGGAGATGTCTCTTCTTGACATCTAAGATTTGATGATGGTGATGCCTGTGGGTGCCCCTTGAGCTCTCAGTGGATCCTCTGTTAGAAACACACCTATAGATTGCAGTCATGGCAGGAACAAACCCTTTCAAAATGAAAAGCGCAAACACTTCTCTCTTTGCTAGATGTACCCATCTCTTTCCCCCAGCATATCTGGTACAAAGGTTGCTCCTCGTACTCGGCAGTGATTACTGTGTTTAATAGCATAAGTTAGCACCCCGCGGGCCAGTTTGTGTTGCATAAGTAAGGAGTATATAGAGTAGATTGCACTCAAGAAAGGAATTCATACATTTGAATTGCAGCCGGAGGGCAGAAGGAGCTCCTTGCTGGTTTCTGCTCTTTTTCTAACTTGAGATTACATGTCATTTCTCTGCAAGGCAAGCTCAAGATGGACAGTTGCTTCCATGAGTCACACACAGCAAAATGTGGGTCATGTGTGATGGGAATACGGGCAAATGAGAGGCTTTGCACCTCACTGAATGAGCAAAGATGCTCTAATACTTCTGTGTAAGAATTAGGTGCAGCATGAGATATTGTTAATGCATGATTTGAATTGTATTTTTTTTCCAGAGAATCATAGCTTTGTACAGCTGGAAGGGATTCTCAAGGGTCATAAAGTCCAACCCCACCCAAAGCAGAAAACCAGAGCTAAAATATCTCTGACAGGTGGCCAACCTTTGTTTAAAATTCTTCAGTGAGAGCGAATGCACAGTTTCCCAAGCAATTTCCAGAAAAATAGCCTTTTCAGTCTGTCTTAGCATGTTGGCAAAAAAAAAAAAAAAAAAAAGTGGCGGGGGGAGGCAAAATCCTGCGGCACTTTAAAGACTAACAGGTTTATTTCAGTGTGAGCTTTTAGGGATCAAGTTCCACTTCTTCAGACTGCATCTGATACCCATTAAGTATTGCAGAAAGTTGGTTTATTAAAATATGCAGTGCACTGAGATGCCACAATCCAAGAATGGATGTCGTGTGTATGAAGAAGTGGATTTTGATCCATGAAAGCTCACATTCAGATAGACCTGTTAGTCTTTAAAGTGCCATAATATTTTGCCTGATCTCCAGCTGCCTTGCTTTATTTTTGCCGGTAGGCTGAGACAAACTAACGTGGCTACTCCTTTGAAAACTGAAATGAATCTATTAGTCTTTAAAGTGCTGCAATATTTTGCTTTTTTCCCCTCTGTTCCCCTCCCCCACCTTGTTTTGCTAGCTTTCTGAGGTTGTCCATTTCATTTTCTAACTGTTCTTGCTATTAGGAGGTTCTTCCTAATGTGTTGTTAAACAAACAAAGACCCTTTCTTGTAATTTGAAACTACCATTTTCATTTCCGTCCTTCAGTCCTAACAAGCTGTGATATCTTCTCTTTTCCAGGCTAAATATCTTTTTAAAAAATCCTATGTAAAGATGAACTTGAGGAATGCATGTCTGCAAATAAATCTATTTACTGGGTAGCCTTGATTTGGTGCACATCCCAAGGAGTGATTGCTCCATGGAAAACCCAGTTTGGCCTCTGAATCACATGGGGAATGGTCCATTTTGAAATCCTGAAGGTGTATATTAAGATTGCACCTAGCGCTGGAATGTGTTTGCCAATTAATAAGCCTGGTCTCTAGGAGGACCAGTTAAAATGAAAACGATTAGCAAAGTATAGCGATCATATCTTTTTTTCCAGCAAATATACATAGGCAGTGTATTTTCCTATATTGCAAAAAAAATGCAGTATGGTTTGTCAGCCATCTACCAGGTTCACAGCTCAGACAAGATTTAGGTCTTAGTCCTATAAACATGTGGGGGCCTTACTGGACTCATTGGTGTCAATGGGCTTCTGTGTACATATGCAGCGGACTGGGATGTCCAGAACAAATATTCCTGCTTTATATCTAGTATTCTCATCACTGGCCTATACCACCTGTCTTAGTTACTCGGGGGGAATAGCCCCCGAATCCGTGCTCCAGTAAACTCATTGTTCCACTTCTTTGCTGTTATCATAGAATTGCCTTATCACTTGAAGAAATTTTACCCTTGAGCTACCCTAACACATATGGCAGAAGGCTTAGTCTTGTAACGGCTAACTTGCTAAAATACATTCATTGTTCTAAAGCTCATTAATATATTTATGGACCCAAACAAAATGAAAAGGCAACATTAAACTCAGCAGTTCTTTATTTGGAGGAGTAAGCAAGTCTTCATTTTATAATGGACAGTGGTCATTTAAAAAAAAAAATGACAGCTCTATTTGGCAAATCAAGCCAGCCTAACATCTGTGATTTGCTACGTGAGGCAGAAAATCAATTGTACCAGAACTTACGGACTCTTCTGCTTCTGCCTTTTCCTTTCCAGGCGACCTCCTGATGAATGGCTTTCCTCCTAACAGATGCCAACACTTAATGGCATATTAGCGCCTAATGGATATTGTTTTGCTCATGCTATATGGAATGTGGCTAGAAAGCACCACTGTGAACAAAGTGTGAAGGCAGGATGTGTGTATTGGGGGAGGGAAATCACACTAGCCTAGCTTGCAAAAGTTACTAAGAGAGTTTGGCATTTGGAGAGATCAGGTCTAGGTGGGACTGTCGTGCTTTACCTTCACGTGGAGTGACTATAACCAGATCCTCGTTGTAATAGTTGTAGGTAATTTTAATGTTTCAAAGGCTTCATATACACACTGAGCAATCCATACAGTGCCCATGTAGAGTAGAGCAGATCAGCACTGTTATGTCCGATTGCAGTGAAGAATTGGGCAGGATGGATGGGAATGATTTTTCTAAGGCACTTAATGACTTTAATAGCTGAACTCACTTCTGAATGGATGTGCACAGGTCCTTGTGGGTTCAGTGGAAATTACTCCCAATTAAAATGCATGAATTCAAGCACAAAGAACAATAATTTGCTATTATTGCTCTCTCATGTGTCTGAAAGGAGCAATGTGTCTTCTACAATTGCACCCCAATGGTTCTCAAATATTATTTAAGCCAATTAACAGCTTTGTTGAACAGCATATTTAGAAGATTTGCCACCTGTTCAGTTGTAGGCACCATTTTGGTCAATCAAAAAGATTTTAAAGTGATTAAAAACTGACCCATCAGTTGTCTAAGATTCCAATCCTATACTGTACATATCTATTAAGATATTCATTTTATTTAATGGGACTTATTTCCAGGAATTGTTGTGTAACTGTTGCAGTGCTGTTTTGAATAGCACCACCCGTAAATAGGAAGTTAGCAGAATGATATAAGTAAAAGACAGGTTGGTGGGTCCAAGAAGCAATCAAGCAATCAGTGTGTTCAAAGCAAATCCATAATTCTTCATGAAGGAACATGATACAGTGTATAAGTTCCTTTTGCTGAGGTGAAGAACCATGAAACAAGACAGATAATGAAACTCACATGCTTGTTGCACATGAGACTCCAGCTCATGGATATTTCATGTTGCATGCATATCTGCCATATTATGTTGGGCAAACTGCTGAAGAAGCAAGGCACGTGTAACTTTCTAGCCCTCTTGTCACAGGCTGTACCTGGAATATTATCCTTCCATGCATCAGAAGAATTGGGATGTATCCATAAATGCTCATGCCAAGTAGAATTTGTTAGCCTTAAAGGTGCCACTAAAGTATTTGCCTTTTTGTTTTAACAGACTGCCTCACTGGACTTCTGTTTTTTGTGAAAACACAAGTAACAGGAAAAGCTTATTTATTTAAAATATTTTAACTCACCTTGCTTTAAGAGGACCCAAAGCAGCTTACAACAATTAAAAGGCAGTATTTAGGATTATTAACAATGAGTATACAATACTAAAATGATGAATGAATAGAATACCAAAAAACATAAGCAACACCAAAATACATTCAATGCAGTAAGGCACAACAATCCATTTAAAAAACCCCACTTGGCAGCCATTCACTCAGGGAAAGCTTGCCTGAATAGAAAGACCTTTGCCTGCTTCTGGAAGGACAGGAAAGATGGGGCCAGTCTAGCCTCCTGTGGGAGGGAGTTCCAAAGTCTGCAAACAGTGAGAGAGAAGGCTTTCTCCTGTGTCTCCACCACATGCATGTGTGAAGGTGGCAGAATCAAGAGGAAGGCCTCTCCTGATGATCTTAACACTCAAGCAGGCTCATGAAGGGAGATGTGATCCTTGAGATGGCTTGGACCCAAGCCGTTTAGCGCTTTATAAGTTAAAACCATCACTTTGAATTCTGCCTGGAAACAGACTGTCAGCCAGTGGAGCTGCTGTAACCGGGGTGTGTGTGTGTGGGGTGTGTGTGTGTGTGTGTAAGAGAGAGACAGATCCCTGTGTTCAGCCCCAGTTAGCAATCTGGCTGTTGCATTTTGGACCTTTTGAAACTTTCCATAGAGTGTGTTACAATAATTCAGCTGGGATTTAACTAAGGCATGTGTCACTGTGGTCAAATCAGACCTTTCCAGGAATGGGAGCAGCTGGCACACTGGTTTTAACTGTGCAAATACACTCCTGGTGATAGTTAAAACCTGGGCATCCAGACTCAGAGACAAATCCTCAGGCTGTGCACCTGTGTTTTCAGAGGGAGTGTCACCCCGTCCAGCACATGCTGAAACCATTTTCCCTGATCTGCCTTTCGACTGACCAGAACATAAGAAGAGCCCTGCTAGATCAGGCCAAGGGCCCATCTAATCCAGCTTCCTGTATCTCACCGTGGCCCCACCAGATGCCTCTGGGAGCACATGAGACTACGAGATCCCTGTCTCCTGATACCATTCACCTGCATCTGGCATTTGGAGGTACCTTCCTTTTAAGCCTGGAGATTATACATCCCTATCATGGCTTGTCACCTGTGATGGACTTTTCCTCCAGAAATCTGTCCACTCCCCTTTTAAAGGCATCTAGGCCAGATGCCATCACCACATCCTGTGGCAAGGAGTTCCACAGACTAACAACATGCCAGGTAAAGAAATATTTTCTTTTGTCTGTTCTCACTCTCCCAACACTCAATTGGAATGGATGTCCCCGGTTCTGGTATTGCGTGAGAGGGAAAAGAGCTTCCCTCTATCCACTTGATCCATCCCCTGCATAATTTTATACGTCTCAATCATGTTCCCCCTCAGGAGCCTTTTCTCTAGACTAAAGAGCCCCAAACACTGTAGCCTTTCCTCATAAGGGAGGTGCCTCAGCCCAGTCATCAGTTTAGTCGCTCTCTTCTGCACCTTTTCCAGTTCCATGACGTCTTTTTTGAGGTGCACCGACCAGAACTGTTCGCAATACTCCAGGTGTGGCCTTACCAGCGTTTTGTACAATGGCATTAGAATGTTGGCTGTTTTATTTTCAATCCCCTTTTTAATGATACCTAGCATGGAATTGGCCTTCTTCACTGCCGCCACACACTGGGTTGACTCTTTCATCAAGCTGTCCACCAGGACACCAAGATCTCTTTCCTGATCCACCATGGGCAGCTCAGAACCCATTAGCTGAAAAATAAAGTTTAGACTTTTTGCCCCAATGTGCGTTACTTTACATTTTCTTATATTGAAACACATTTGCCATTTTGCCGCCCATTCTCCCAGTCTGGAGAGATCCTTCTGGAGTTCTTCACAGTCCCTTCTGGTCTTCACCACCTGGAAAAGTTTTGTGTCATCTGCAAACATGGCCAACTCACTGCTTATCCCTGTCTCCAGGTCATTTATGAACAGGTTGAAAAGCACTGGTCCCAGGACAGATCCCTGGGGCACACCGCTTTTCACCTCTCTCCATTGTGAAAATTGCCCATTGACACCTACTCTCTGTTTCCTGGTTCTCAACCAATTCTCCATCCATAAGAGGACCTGCCCTCTTATCCCATGACTGTGGAGTTTTCTCAGCAGCCTTTGGTGAGGGACCGCGTCAAACGCCTTCTGAAAATCCAGATAGACAATATCCACTGGTTTGCCCATACCCACTTGCCTGTTGACCTTTTCAAAGAATTTCAACAGGTCTGTGAGGCAAGACTTGCCCTTACAGAAGCCATGCTGATTTTCCCTCAGCAAGGCTTGTTCTTCTATGTGTTTTAAGATTTTATCTTGGATGAGGCTTTCCACAATCTTCCCTGGAACAGACATTAGGCTAACCGGGTCCCCCCTCCTTCCTTTTTAAAAGATTGGCATGACATGTGCTATCCTCTGGCACTGTGGCCGTTTTAAGGGACAAGTTGTATATTTTAGTTAAGAGGTCAGCAACTTCATTCCTCAGTTCCTTAATAACCCTTGGGTGGATGCCATCTGGGCCCAGTGACTTATTGATCTTCAATTTATCAATTAGGTCTAAAACATCCTCTCTTTTAACCTCTATCTGATTTAATTCATTAGTCAGGAGGGGCCGTTCGGGCAGTGGTCCTGCCCAAACCAGGACCACCTCTGTCTTTTCTGGATTAAGTTTCAGTTTATTCATGCTCATCCAGTCCATTACTGACATGAGACACTGACCTAGAGCTGAAACAGCCTACTCAGATTTAGTTGGCATGTGAACAAACCCCCGGAAACCCAGATTCCCTGGTGAGACTTCACAGCAAGTGAATGCAAGTGGATTCACATTTTCCTTGCCGTGTAGTTGCACCCTCAGTATCACCTACGCTGACTGATAGTGACTTTTGATGTTTTTTCCCAGCTGCAGATGTGTGATTATAAGTTGCTTTCTATCTGAGAAACAAATATTAAAAATATATCTGAAATAAAATTAAACAAGTGCACAGAACTATTATGCTTGACTATCCAGATGAAAAATTAATGATTTTGTCTTGTACACACAACTCATAGCAATGTGAGAGATTTGGAATGTGGGAAGCAACTCAGACCTGAATGTTTGATGTTACTTGAACAGAAGTTTAATCCCAGAAGATCTTTCTCTATTTTTATTCTTAGCAGATTTGACAGATATTATCTCTGTACTTACTTATGATTTATACTTTCTGATTTAACATATGGTGACACTTCACTTTCCAATATTCAATTGACATTTCTTGATGTTTCTTTTGGATTGTTGCCTCAGTACAGTACGTTTGCAAATAGTTTAGTGCTTGGTTTAAAATGAATTCACTCCCTTAATTCCTCTTGCAATCTATTATTTATGACTTACAAATGTTAAGATCAAAAAGGAAAGAATATGATGTATATTAAATTGTGGCATATGGCCTAGTGGGATTACAAAACTCCAGAAACCTTAACGCTAAATTTACGTAAAAGGAAGAATTCCTTTCTCTACAGAAAACTGCAGAGTATATTGTGTTCCTTTAAAAGGAGAAGACCGGATGTTTTTAATTAGTCATTCTTGTTTTCTCTATGGGAAGAAAAAGTATATTTGACTGGCCTATATTAGTTTTATAAACTAAAAGAAGAATTAGAGCAAGTGCTATTCTTCTCTGTTACCAATTATGTACAATTTTGTGAGTCAAATTTAACCATAAGATGCATCCTCCACTAGCTTTACTTAAAAAAGTTCAAACTGGACTATGTATATCTTCTTCTCAGCCTCTCTTACCTGACGCTGGACATCTTCATGGCCACTCTGACCTTGCACACATTATAATTAAAGAAACTTAAAAACACAGAGTTTGTGGCACTGCTTGGATTGATTTATATGCATTTCTCCCCATTTAGCAAAATAGCACTAGATGAATAGTGGCTGTGTTATTATGATCATCATGAACATATACCCCACCATGCCTCACAACTAATGTGGCTAACAAACTGCATGCAAGTCTGTACCTGTATCTCCAAGGATGTGTCTGATACTCATGAAGATGTGCATGCCTGTCCAGGATTACATGCTGCATGTAGTGATTAGTAGAGATGGTGAACGCTTTAATCCACATTCTCCTTGGATTAGTTTGAGAATCATGGAGTGTCATGAAAACAACACCCTGAATAATCTGAAATCTGTGAAAATGATCCCCATGCCAGTCTCCAAACCCAAAACATACTTGCCTTTTTTTCCCGTTTTTTAAATTGAGAGCAGCAAAAGAGGTCACTAAGATTCTCCTCATATCTTCTCCATAATATTAGATAGCAGAATGTGAGTTATGGGGGTGGAGTATGGTAGCTGTAGTTTTTCCAAGCAGGATTTCTCCCCCACCCCAAAGTATTTCTCCCAAAGTGTGTTTTGCTTCCAAAAAAATTAAAAGAAATAAAAGAGGGCAACCCAAATGATCAAGAGGCTGGAGAAACTCCTTCCCCTCTAATGAAAGGTTATATTGGGTGCTGTGTTTAGCTTAGAAAAAGAAATGATTAAGGGTGGGGGGGATTTTTAGAGGCATAAAATTGTGCATTTTGTGAAGAAAATGAATCAGGAGAAAGTCTTCTCTCAATTCTTGAAGCTGGAGTTTTCCACTGGAGCTGAATGGAAAGAGATTCGTGACAGATAAAAAGATGTGCATCTTATTATTATTATTATTATTATTTATTTCATTTATACCCCGCCTATCTGGTCTTGCGACCACTCTTCACACTGCATAGAGTAAAACTGGAATTTATAAACTGCAGAAATCAGAATGTCTGAGACATCATACATTCAACTATCATCCTCATCCCTATTATTTCTAATGTTCAGGCTATGGAGCTGCTTAAGGAGCCAGAACAGCACTACTGACACATATATGAACAGGCTTGGGGGGACTTTGCAGAAATAGAAAAACACTGGGAAAAAATCCTACTTCAAAGAACCTCTGGAACATTAACTGTTGAAGTGGAGGGGTGAAAAAAAACACACCTGATTTATAGGGGAATTAATTGGAGAGTCATCGTGGAAGGCTGCATCGTGGATCACTGCTTGCTGCACCCAATTTTAATTTTTTCTACTACTCTTAATATGCTATAAATATGTGCCTATTATGCATCCCTATTATGCAGTATGTGGACCAAGAACTCCCAGAAGTACAAGCTGGATTTCGAAGGGACAGAGGAACTAGAGACCAAATTGCTAACATGCGCTGGATTATGGAGAAAGCCAGAGAGTTCCAGAAAAACATCTACTTCTGCTTCATTGACTACGCAAAAGCCTTTGACTGTGTGGACCACAGCAAACTATGGCAAGTCCTTAAAGAAATGGGAGTGCCTGACCACCTTATATATCTCCTGAGAAATCTATATGTGGAACAGGAAGCAACAGTTAGAACTGGATATGGAACAACTGATTGGTTCAAAATTGGGAAAGGAGTACAGTGGTGCCTCGACTTACAAATGTCCCGACTTACGACCAATTCGAGTTACGACCAGCTCCGGCTGCAAAATTTTGCTTCGACTTGCGACTGGCGCTTAGAGTTACG
Organism: Intellagama lesueurii; assembly: GCA_037013535.1. Lineage (NCBI taxonomy): Eukaryota > Metazoa > Chordata > Lepidosauria > Squamata > Agamidae > Intellagama > Intellagama lesueurii. The sequence continues at coordinate 119,384,052 of JBAJHW010000006.1, read as the reverse complement.
AACGGAAAAAAAAGGCGGGGAAGGGGGGGAATTTGAACTGCTTTCAGTTAACTGTTGGTCAGTGAAGAGGCTGCTTCTCTGTAGCTCTTTCGCCCCAGCGGTTAGAGAGTGTGGGTTCGGAGAGAGACTTCGGACTGCCTGGTACTGCCTGGTACTGTACTGTACTGTATTTTTTGGGGGCATTTTGTTTTTTTTTAATTTTTGCTTTTTGGATTTTTGCTTTTTGACTTTCTTTTTTAAAACAGAGAGACTGCCTGTTCTGGGTGAGTACTGTATGTACAGGGTTTTTGCAGTGTGGGTTTGGGCTGGGTTTTTTTTTAAGTCTCTCCCCCCCCCCCCCCTTGTCTTTTCTCTCTCTCTATCCTCTCTCTTTTTGTGCTTAAAAGCACAAACCTTTGTCTGAGTGGTCTGTTTGCTGGAATGGTTGCTGGAATGTTTTTTTTATTTATTCTGTGGCTCCTGGGGTTTGTGTATTTTACAGTACTACTGTGTGGTGTGCTGAACAGTACTCATGGCTCCAAAGAAAGAGTAGAGCAAAGGGAAGAAGATCATCTCCACTGAAGTGAAAAAGGACATCATCAAAAAGCATGAGCATGGCATGTGTGTGACTCAACTGGCCTCTGAATACAAGATGCCAAAGTCAACCATCTCCACCATATTGAAGAAGAAAGATGTCTTGAAAGAAATTGATGTGGCAAAAGGAGTCACAATCAAAACAAAGAACAGGACACCCCTGATTGAAGAGGTTGAAGACCACAAAGAGGAGTTGACCACAGAAGAACTTGCAGAACTGCAAACTGAGCAGCAGAAGGCTCTTGTGGAGGAGCTTTCCACTGAGGAAGAGGGAGCGCAGGTTAGCAGTGAGGAGATAAGATCCATCTGCAAGAAATGGAATGAGTGCCAGGACTTCTTTGAGAGGCACCACCCAAACAGGATTGTGACAGGCAGAGTTTTGGACATGATGAATGACAACGTGGTCAGCCATTTCAGAAAGGTTCTGCAGCGCAGGACGAAGCAGGTGACATTGGACAGATTTTTCATGGAGCCTGCAGCCAAGAGACAGCGACAGGAAACCCCTGGAGAAGATGACCCAAAGGAGGGGACCTCTACCTCCCAATGATGACCATCTCACCACCCACCTGCCTGTCTTCCAGCCAGAAGTCACCTCTACTGTACCTAAAGAGACCCCTGATGGAGATGTCACCATGATGTCCTCCAGCACAGAGGTCGTCAACCCCCGGTCCGCGGCTCGGTGCTGGTTCGTGGCCTGAGCCGGACCGGGCCGTGGAGACAGACCTCCCGCCCCCCGCACGCACTCCCCTCCCCACAGCTGCTTTGCGCACGCACACGCGTGCCAGCGCCGGCTTGAGTGCTCCCCCACCCCTTCACGCATGCACCTGAGTGCCCGCGCGAAGGGGTGGGTGGGCGCGCGGGGTGTGTGCAGGCGCTACTGTGCATGCGCGAAGGGGTGGGGGAGAGCTCATGCCGGTGCTGGCGGGTGCGCCCGCTCCCCCACCGCTTCGCGCATGTGCCCACGCCCGCCCGCGCAACAGACCTCCCGCCCCACCGCACACACTCCCCTCCCCACAGCTGCTTTGCGCACGCACACACGTGCCAGCGCCGGTGTGAGTGCTCCCCCACCCCTTCACGCATGCGCCCGAGTGCCCGCGTGAAGGGGTGGGTGCGTGCGCAGGCAGGCGTGCAGGCGCTCCTGTGCATGTGTGAAAGGGTGGGGGAGAGCTCACGCCGGCGCTGGCGGGTGTGCACGCTCCCCCACCGCTTTGCACATGCACCCGAGAGCACCTGCGCCCGCCCGCGCAAGCGCAGGGGGGGGGTGCCCCGCCTTCCTCAGAGGCTCAGCTGGTCCACGGTCCCAAAAAGGTTGGGGACCACTGCTCCAGAAGACACCAAAAGCTAAGTGATCTCTCTTTCGTTTTAAAAGGTGTTTGGTTTAAAAGGTGTTCACCTCGACAGGCGGACCATGTGCACTGGGGGGGCAGTCCTTACGAACGCATGTTTGAGCTCTAAAATATTCCAGAGATCTCTGCGCAAGCGCAGATTAACCCATTAGTGTGCATTCACAGAGACCACGAAGAAGCAGCTAAGTGATCTCTCTTTTGTTTTAAAAGGTGTTGGTTTTAAAAGGTGTTGGTTTAAAATGTGTTGGTGTAAAATGTGTGGGTTTAAAAGGTGTTGGTTTAACATGTGTTGGTTTAAAATGTGTGGGTTTAACATGTGTGGGTTTAAAATGTGTTTTAGACTCCAAAGTCTCTCCCCCCCCCATTGTCTTCTCTCTCTCTCTCCTCTCTCTTTTTGTGCTTAAAAGCACAAACCTTTGTCTGAGGGGTCTGTGTGCCACAGTGATGACCTTCTTTCCTCATTGTTCCCTCCCTCCCTCCTTTCCTGACCTTTTTTTAACCTAAGTCATCTTAGGTTAGGGACATGGTGGCGCTGTGGGTTAAACCGCAGAAGCCTCTGTGCTGCAGGGTCAGAAGACCAGCAGTTGTAAGATCGAATCCACGCGACGGAGTGAGCTCCCGTCGCTTGTCCCAGCTCCTGCCAACCTAGCAGTTTGAAAGCATGTAAAAATGCGAGTAGATAAATAGGTACCACCACGGTGGGAAGGTCACGGCGTTCTGTGTCTAGTCGCGCTGGCCACGTGACCAAGGAAACTGTCTTTGGACAAAACGCTGGCTCTATGGCTTGGAAACGGGGATGAGCACCGCGCCCTAGAGTCGGACACGACTGGACTAAATGTCAAGGGGAACCTTTACCTTTACCATCTTAGGTTAAAAAAAAGTCTCCCCCTAGTGGTAGTGGACGGATTAACCGCTTTTCCATTAGTTCCTATGGGAATGACTGCTTCGACTTGCGACCGGCGCCTTGAGATATGACCAAAAAACGGCCGGAACGGATTAATCGTGTTTCAATGCATTCCTATGGGAAATGGTGCTTTGACTTACGACCATTTCGAGTTACGACCATCTTCTGGAACGCATTAAGTTCGTAAGTCGAGGCACCACTGTACGACAAGGCTGTATATCAGTGGTGGCGAACCTTTTTGAGCTCGCATGCCCAAACTGGAAAACAAACAAACAAACAGGGGGCGGTGGAACCGGAAGTGGCGGCGGCAGAACTGGAAGTGGCGGCGGAAGGGGGAATCCCGGGCACGGAGGTGCCTCGAGATCCCACTCTGGATCCGCCGCCAGCACCAGCTGCTCCGGATCCTGACCTGCCGCCTGTCCGGGCACCAGCACCACGGTTGCAGCCGCCTGCTCAGGTTTGGCTGCGGGGGGGGGAGGGGGGAGTAGCAATCCAGCGACTTATGGCTTGCGTGATGGCAGAAAGGGCTCCGCGTGCCAGCTGTGGCACGCGTGTCATAGGTTCACCATCGCTGCTGTATATTGTCTCCCTGCTTATTTAACTTATATGCAGAATACATCATGCGAAAGGCTGGACTGGAGGAATCCCAAACCGGAATTAAGATTGCCGGAAGAAATATCAACAACCTCAGATATGCAGATGATACCACTCTGATGGCAGAAAGTGAGGCGGAATTAAAGAACCTCAATGAGGGTGAAAGAGGAGAGCGCCAAAAATGGTCTGAAGCTCAACATCAAAAAAACGAAGATCATGGCCACTGGTCCCATCACCTCCTGGCAAATAGAAGGGGAAGATATGGAGGCAGTGACAGAGTTTACTTTCTTGGGCTCCCCGATCACTGCAGATGGTGACAGCAGCCACGAAATTAAAAGACGCCTGCTTCTTGGGAGGAAAGCGATGAGAAACCTAGACAGCATCTTAAAAAGCAGAGACATCACCTTGCCGACAAAGGTCCGCATAGTCAAAGCTATGGTTTTTCCATGTATGGAAGTGAGATCTGGACCATAAAGAAGGCTGACCGCCGAAGAATGGATGCTTTTGAATTGTGGTGCTGGAGGAGACTCTTGAGAGTCCCCTGGACTGCAAGGAGAACAAACCTATCCATTTTGAAGGAAATCCACCCTGAGTGCTCACTGGAAGGACAGATCCTGAAGCTGAGGCTCCAATACTTTGGCCATTTCATGAGAAGAGAAGACTCCCTGGAAAAGACCCTGATGTTGGGAAAGTGTGAAGGCAAGAGGAGAAGGGGACGACAGAGGACGAGATGGTTGGACAGTGTCTTCGAAGCTACACGACTTAACGACTAAACAACAACAAATCAAATACTAAATTACTGTTTCATACAATAGCAGAAAAAAAACAGTAAATGGTAAAAGAAAATGTATCTTCATCTACCCATATATATAAAACTGTCCTGATCCTATCTTTAATGAGAACATATCAAATACTAAATTAGTTTCATACTATACCAAAAAAAATATGCAAAAATAAAGTAAATGGTAAGTAAATATATGTGTGTGCGTGCGGGTGTGTTTTAAAATAAAACAGCACACATATACACTTTTACTTTTCTGAGCTGAACTATAAACCCTGTGAGAAAGCAAAACCTGGTGAAACCCTATTTACTTCGACGCTGCTTTCAAAGTTTAGAAGCCTGACTACCAACAGCCTCCTATGACGCCAGCCATGGATGGCCGCAGGCCTCACACCAGCCGTTGCTAAGCAACCAATGATTTCTCACACACACCCCCCCCCCCCGCCGCAAGCCTGAGAGGAGATCCTAAAGGCAAAAGGCCTAGGAAGCTGTGTCCCGTCCCAAAATGGCCGCCGGGGGGCACCGTAGCTTATGGAAAGCGTAGGAAAAGAGTCACGTGGTGTATGTGTCTAGCGGGAGGGGGGGGAGAGAGAAGAGGGTTTAAAAAAATAATAATAATCACAGCGTGGGTTTAGCGCAAGCGCGTCACGGTCCGCGCTGTCAGCGCAAGTGGCCCGCACGTTGCTGCTGCTGCCGCGGCTGTAGAGGGAGCGTGGTGGTGGGGGGGCTTCCCTGGCAGGGAGGCGGGCCCGTCACGGGGGTTCCCTCCTCCCCGCCCGCGAGACCCAGAACATGGCGAGCCCCATGCCCCCGTGCGTCGTCGACGGCGGCACCGGGTGAGTGACGGCGGGCGGGGGCTCCACGCTTTGCACGCCTCTCCCCCCCCCCCCCCGGCCAGTTCCTCCTGGGCCCCCTCCACCGCCCCCCCCTCTCTCGGCTCCTCTCCTCTTGTCCGTCCCCCCCCCCTCTCCATTTCTTCCCCTGTCCCGGTAAATAAAGACCTTGTCCTTTTTTTAGGGAGCGAAGGCGGCGGGAGATGGTGGGGATGGCCTTCTCCAGAAGGACCCCCCCCCTCCCTGCTCCGCGGCCCCCTTCCCTCCCGCCCTCCCTTTTGCCCCGGTGGGAGCCCCGGTTTCTTGCCACGATCTCCTGGGTTTCAGGGTTGGGATTCCCTTCCCGGGGCCGGTCAGACCCCGCGCCGCTCCGATCCTCTTCTCAGGGCAAACTTTGCTCAGAGCAATTCACTCGATGGAGTTAATGTATTCTCGAAACTCAATGGAGTTAGTTTATGTGGTCAGGACGGTGAGTGATGTGTATGGGTAGATGTAGAGATATACTTGGACACACACACACACACATATTTACCATTTATTTTTGCATATTTTTTTGGTATAGTATGAAACAGTAATTTAGTATTTGATATGTTCTCGTTAAAGATAGGATCAGGACAGTTTTATATATATGGGTAGATGAAGATATATTTTCTTTCTCTTACCATTTACTGTTTTTTCCCCTGCTATTGTATGAAACAGTAATTTAGTATTTGATTTGTTGTTGTTTAGTCGTTAAGTCGTGTCCGACTCTCCGTGACCCCATGGACCAGAGCACGCCAGGCCCTCCTGTCTTCCACTGCCTCCCGGAGTTGGGTCAAATTCATGTTGGTAGCTTCAATGACACTGTCCATCCATCTCGTCCTCTGTCGTCCCCTTCTCCTCTTGCCTTCACACTTTCCCAACATCAGGGTCTTTTCCAGGGAGTCTTCTCTTCTCATGAGATGGCCAAAGTATTAAAACTTGTTTTTATTGTATGATTTTAATTGTTGTGAGCCACCTTGGGCCCCCTGATGGAAGAAAGGCAGCATGCAAATAAATTAATTAATCATAATACTCCACCTCAAGGTCACCCAGTGATAACTGACCTCTTTTTATTTCCAAGCAGAGTTGCCCTCTGTTTTCTACAGCCTTCAGAAGCAATCTGTCAGTCTTTGTTCCCCTTCTAAAAATAATTTTGCAAAGGGTTGAATGAACAGTACGGTCATGGCCATGCAATGTAAGTCAGAATCAAGATGGCCTGGAAATGTTTCCTTGAGATGAAGAATGTAATATGCAACCATAACTTAGAATTGACTTCAGATTTATGCTCCATATTGTATTTTGTATTCTCACTACGCGGTATGGAACTGTGGACTTTAACACAGGCTCATTTGAAACATGAGTTTATCACAGCATGCTAAACATTCATGGACCAAGAAGGTGGCTGAAGAAATGTTACAGCTAATGAAAAAACACCAAGAAATGGTAAAGCATGGAACGTTGGAATACTTGGAATGAGAAATGAACACCACTGATTGTTACAGCTGATCATTCAAGATAAAAATAAACGGGTCAAGAAGATCAGGAAAGAGAAAAAGTTACTGGCTGAAAAATCTGGTTTGCGTGCAATACAAATCATTCTTTAGAGCTGCTATGTCCAGGGTCAAAATAGCTGTGACAATTTCTAGCCTACAGTAGGAGAGGAACAAGAAGAGAAAAACAGAATGGTCTGACCCTTCTCCCAGGAACTAGAACTATCCGTGGAGTCACCAGCTCTCTTCCTAGCGATGATATTTTATCTGGATCAACTTTCCTCATGGTTTTGAGATACCGTCAGCTTGTATGCCTGCCACCGCCTGCCATTCCAACAGGGTCACATCTTTAAAATTATCCCCTTGATAGGATTTCTTCAGTACTACCATTTCATTGATTCTTCTGGCATCAGCTGCCACACAAAGCCACTTGCTGCCCTTCTCCAGCTCCCATATTTTATCAGGCTTCTTACCGTTTTAACTTTTCCTTCAGCCTTATATTTCACATATTCTGAAGTAATGACGTACGTATTCAGAAAAAAGATTTGATAACATTCTATATATGCTGATTTGCTGATGGCTCTTCCTCTTCCTGTCTTTGTCAACTTGTGGGATGTGTTTTCCTTGCCATCTGTGTATCAGTTTTGTAAGGATCAAATAGAGACAAATGAGTTTATTGTAGGAATTAGGAACTGATTTTTTTTTTTACCAGTGATCTGTAATGCTGTTATTTCTCATGTTTCCTTCTCCCTCTTAATTGAGCAAATGACTGGGTTACAGTGCAATTTCATTTTAGAATCCATTTCTTAAAGTGCAATAAAAACTGTCTGTCTCTGATCCTTTCCCTTTTTTTGCTTAGGGGAAAGAATTGGAAGTTATAGAAACTTTTGGTTATAAAAGCTCATGCCAGCATCATGCTTCGAAATTGGTGGGCAAATAATCAGGTTTTAATCTGGCACAGAATCAGTGCTGGTTGAACTTCACTAGGGAAGGCATTACAGAGGAGGGATAGACACTACCTCTCAGAAGGACCTCTGGCTATCTGTGTGTACATGTATAAGTGTTGATGTGTGCTTCAAGTTATGTAGCCTGTGATATGAATCTGCCAGCATTCTGAGAATGCAATTTTCACATGAAAGGGAAAAAGATCCAGCTTTTAACTCATGAAGTTTCAAAGATAAATCTGTGAGAATATCAGTATTAGATGGGGTGGGAATTAATATACAGAATACATTTGATATAGTTTGACCTAGTCACATACACTTAGATCCCATTGGAATCCAGAACTGTTTTCGTTAACTGCTCAGTTTTGCCATTTGTAATCTCTTTTTCTGCCTCGGATTTCATGGGCACAACTAGAATAGCGTTATTGCATTTTCTTACCTTGTCTGATCATCGTTAAAGTGCTTTTAACATCTCCGTGCACAAATTACATGGCTAAACTGTTTTGCCTCCAATTTGAGTTTCCTAAATTTCCCTCTCCTCTTACAAGTTTCCCTGGTGATTAATTACATGCTGACCCTGCTCTCACATGGGATAAGGTGATTGTTTTAAAACTGTTTGTGATAACATGTGTCTCTGGTGTTAAAGCACCTTATGTAGCATTTCATACCAAATGGAACTTATAACTTACAACCGCCCAGAGTAGACACGTTCTAGATGGGCGGTATATAAATCTAATAAATATAAATAAATAAATAAATAAATAAATAAATAAATAAATAACATTAATGAGATGCTTTGTTTTGTTGTTTAGCAAAGTAAGGTAATCTTGAAGGTGAGCAATCTAAGTCTGTATTTTTTTGTCATGCTCCATTTGTGATTAAAGTATAAATACTTGGGAGCACATTTTTTCAACTCAGCAGGAGCTACTTCTTCATAAATGCATTTAGAACTGTGCTATAATTATTACACTTTATGCGAGTGAAATGAAATCCTGTACACCAACCAAAGTTGTTCACTCTGGTGGCCAAGCCCAAAGAGAGAGGTTATATCAGTCTGATTTCATGCAAAATACTAAAAAGTCTTTATGTCTTGCATGGAAAATTTGTGTCACATACAAGAGTTCTTAATTTAGGATAGAACTTAGAAGAGAGATACAGTGTAAGCTTTCTCCTTTTACAGGTTTTATGTTTCTATTGCACAGTTTTTCAAGAAGGCACCAACTTAAGCTTTATATAAAAACTTTTCCTCTGCTTTGTGATGGGTAGTTTTAATATCTGGGACCCCTGAGAACTTATTTGGATAGTAAAATGGCGGCGGTTCTTCCCTCAAACTGCCTCTTGAATATCCAAAACATAAATCGTACATTTATAGAAATAGGTATCAACTCTGACCTCACAGACGCTGTTCTTGTCATATTTGTATGAAGTTTGTGTAGCTTGTCAAGGCTAACTGATGGCATTTCTCAGTTACATGCCTGTGCAATCAAGATGAGCCCTGGCACATCATCAATTAGCTGCAATTAGCCACAGCAAATTATATAAACTTTATGTGAACACCCGTAAGATTTCGACCGATGAATCCTATAAATCCAATAAAACAGAAGGAAAAGATTTTATGGCAACATTCATGTCTAACTCTTTGGCTATGCCCATGCATCCAAGAAAACTGTTTTTAGAGTGACCTTAACCTCGGAGAGTATTTTTGTATACAGGAGTTTTCAAGTTGAATTCCTGGGATCTTTGGCTAGCAGGATCTCTGATATAGAAAATATACTTTTCTGACCTTGGAAACGGTTGCTAATCAGTGTAGGGGATACTGAGCTAGAGTGATCAATGATTTACTAAGTGTCCTAGTTCTGCATATGAAGCTGATGGTGCATTTTAGTAGTGTCCAAATGTGTCTATTACGTTTATTTATTTAAAATCTTGATAGGCTGTGTTTTAGAGTCAAATTCCCTTAAGGTAGCTCCCAGTATGTACTTTCACCACATGTAATCAATTCAGTTTAAAACAACAAGAACACTATAGGCTGAATCTTGATTTTAATTCTATCAGAGTTGCCAGGATGTGGGCATACAAGGGTGGAAGCAGACTACACCAGACATATCTGGGTGAAAAAAGTCAAATCCAATCAAGTAGATCTGGTTGGTTCAAGATAAGACAGGTCCAGACAAGTGTGTTAGGCTAAAGTCTAACATACTCAATTATAGATAAATCAGACCAGGTTGAAGCAAGGCTACTGCTACTGAACCTTGGCAGCTTCAGTCAAGATGTGATCAGAACTGTGGATAGCTCCTTTTGTGCTTGGTTAAAGATTCCCCAAAGAGGAAAAGCCTTCAGTTTAAAACAAAAAGCTGTGATTGAAACTGTGCATGCAAGCAGACCGCATATCACTCCCTCCATCTTTATGATTGATGCATCCTTCTTATATCTTAATGTCCACCCCAAATAGACACAGCAGTATATTTGCACTAGCTTCACCAGTAGCACATCACTAGTGGTGTGAAAATACTGAAATGAAACCTAGGCTTTGATAGTATCAATATCTAAAAATAGCGATACAGTTTTGCTCCTCTCTTGTTTTGCATGAGGACTGGAGGTGTTGATCTGTGATCTAAATGTCTGTGTTTTGCTTTAATCATTCCTTTCTGTTTGGGGAATTTCCAAACTTTATGCAACATAGGAATATACAAATATAAATTGTGGGCTAATGAAGTATGTCCTTAATGAACATCAAAAAGTAAGAGTTTTTTTTTTAAGGCACTGCAAAAATATAGTAAACAGTCAAGAACATTACAACTTTAAGACTCATTGTATAAAGCAGACAATCTTATTTCAAACAGTTTGTACTTAGATCGTTAAGGGTACCAAACCCACTCACAAAGTTGAAGGAGCTGATTATGTAGAAATTCATATATTCATATATCTGTCCCCTGTAAAGTGTAGGCCATTGAATCTGGGGATTTGGTGAGTCAACTCCTCTGCAAGTTCCATTGATTCTGTGAACCTAATCTATACTACACTAGAGTAAGTCACAACTAGAATCAATGGCACTCATGTGGGAGTTGACTTACCAAGTCCCCACGGATTCAATGAGCCTACTCTAGGGTGACTTACTATGCTAAGCAACAAGATTTCCGCCAATACTGGATCCAGTCAGAACAAGAAAATCAATTAATCAGAATTAAGCAGCACCATATTGTATAGCAATCCAGTAATACTCTTCTGTATAAGAAAGCAATTTTAAACAATTGGATTTTCAGACTCAGTTTAAAGACCTGTAAGTTTTACATAGTATATGTGCGAACTGAGACACGGTTCAACAGCGTAAGAACCTTATCCTTTGTACCTGCCATCCTTATCTCTGTGAGCATCCCCCTCCCTGGCTGGTATGAGTGTGAAGACTGTATCTTCTTTGCATGCTAATAAATAAATAAATAAATAAATAAATAAATAAATAAATAAATAAATGTGTGTTCTACCAAGTAGCTGGATAAAGAAAACCTCCCCTCTCCCAGTCTTCTGCATTTCTGTGTTGGTTGTCATGGAAGGGATTTATCCTTTCTTCCAGTTATTTATTTATTTATTTAGTTATTCATTTCATTTCATGTCAATTTTATCCTGCCTATCTAGCCGAAGGCCACTCTGGGCAGTTTACAACATATTCTGTATAAACAACACGATTAAAATAGAGGACAGAAAACAGAAATAAGAAAATGCAAATAAAACAGTACTGTCAAAACCTAAAAATGCATTTGCAGAAAACAGAAGTCTCACTGACTCTCATGGAATTCCTCACTTGCACAGAATTATTGATAACTTGCAGTTATGTTACTAGTTATGTTAGTAAATAAAAAGCTGGTGTGACCACCAGGTCTTCCGTAACTAACTTTTTTTTTGGTGTTTGTTTAACTCATCTGTTTGAAAGCAGTTTTTCCTGCCCTCATGATATGCAGTTTTTTGTTTTTCTCTTTTAGATATACAAAACTGGGGTATGCAGGGAATACAGAACCACAATTCATTATACCATCATGTAAGTACTTCTGACTATGTAGTGAAATAACATGTTTTCTTGATAAAAATTGATTTCTTCTTGGCTGTGCCCAGATCACTTTTCTTCAGTTGATCTCTCTCTCTCTTCCTGGGAAGTAATATTTACTATACTAGCTTCCTTGGTTAGCTGGAGAGAAAAAGGTTTCTTTCCTTCTTGCCAGGACAGGCCCTCATTAAACCAGTTTCTGGTTGCTATGACAAGTTCTCTTTCCTTCCTATTGCCATTGTGTTGCTGCCAGCAGTCTTGCCTCAGCAAACAAGTGACTTCTTCTTTACCTGACACCATGGAGACGACTGGAATAATCTCATGGGAGCCTTCCGGTCAATTGAAATAGCGAATTGCAGATGCCACCTGGTTGTTGAATTGCCCATGTTTGAACTGGCTTTTAATGAGATTGTTTCTTGTAATTTTTAAAATTTAGGCATTGCAATAAGAGAATCAGCAAAAATTGGTGACCAAGCACAGAGAAGGCTGACCCAGGGTGTTGATGATCTTGACTTTTTTATTGGAGATGAAGCCCTAGATAAACCTACCTATGCTACAAAGGTAAGTCCGGAGCAAAAACTGAAGATGAACTAGCAAATGTACACATTTCAGTTTTAAACAATCTGATGCACAATATATCTTTTATGAAGGCTTGGTGACCAAGTCCGTGACTATTGTGCAGAACTGAATGGGGTAATTCTAGTTCTGTAACACTACTGCTCTAATGTCTCTGCTTCTTGCAAAACAATCTCTCTTTTTCTTTTTTGCTGTTCCTTAGGCTGGGTTGAACTCCTTCCCACTAAGGCAGTGCCACCTCTCTTTATTCAAACTTTCCCTAGCATCCATGACATCTTTAGCTCTAGTTAAAGTTCCCTCTAGTCCTTTAGACCAACACATTGTCCTTAATGATGATTGAAACGAAACCAAAGCATTTGTCTAACCTTGCCTTTATTGATTTATTTTGAAGAACTGTTCTTCTCAGCCCACAAAGGCTTCCAAAGCAATACACAACAGAAATGTAAAAATAAGAGAAGAGGTTTAAAAACCATTTTAAAAAGTTTTTTTTCCAAATGTTGTCCTTTGAAAATATATTAAGGACACTCTAAAAGTCAGCTTTAAAACTGATATTAAAACACCAAAGGCTGTCTGACACAATACAGTCTCATCTGTCTGCAGAAAAACCCATCAGGGATGGAACTAGCTGAGTGGCCTTGGGAGGGAGTTCAACAATCAGGAAATAGTCTATCTTGTTGTATGAAAAGCATTTTGCAATGTATAAAGCGTTGTCTGGAAAACTGGCAGCATCCCACATTAATTGCTATGTGGGCTGCTCCCAACTAAACAGATGCCAATCAATTCAGGTTTCTACCATCCGTGAGTCTCATCTACAGTCTCTTACTTTGTTGCCTTATGATACAGTAGGACCCCCATATCTGCTAGGGATTGGTTTCAGACCCCTTGTAGGTACTGAAAACTGGATAATATTTTGTTGTTGTTGATTAGTCTTTAAGTCGTGTCCGACTCTTCGTGACCCCATGGACCAGAGCACGCCAGGCCCTCCTGTCTTCCACGGCCTCCCGGAGTTGGGTCAAATTCATGTTGGTCGCTTTGATGACACTGTCCAACCAACTCGTCCTCTGTTGTCCCCTTCTCCTCTTGCCTTCACACTTTCCCAACATCAGGGTCTTTTCCAGGGAGTCTTCTCTTCTCATGAGATGGCCAAAGTACTGGAGCCTCAGCTTCAGGATCTGTCCTTCCAGTGAGCACTCAGGGTTGATTTCCTTCAGAATGGATAGGTTTGTTCTCCTTGCAGTCCAGGGGACTCTCAAGAGCCTCCTCCAGCACCACAATTCAAAAGCATCCATTCTTCGGCGATCATCCCTCTTTATGGTCCAGCTCTCACTTCCATACATCGCTACTGGAAAAACCATATCTTTGACATGCAGACCTTTGTCGGCAAGGTGATGTCTCTGCTTTTTAAGATGCTGTCTAGGTTTGTCATCGCTTTCCTCCCAAGAAGCAGGGGTCTTTTAATTTCATGGCTGCTGTCCCCATCTGCAGTGATCGTGGAGCGCAAGAAAGTAAAATCTGTCACTGCCTCCATATCTTCCCCTTCTATTTGCCAGGAGGTGATGGGACCAGTGGCCATGATCTTAGTTTTTTTGATGTTGAGCTTCAGGCCATTTTTGGCGCTCTCCTCTTTCACCCTCATTAAGAGTTTCTTTAATTCCGCCTCACTTTCTGCCATCAGAGTGGTATCATCTGCATATCTGAGGTTGTTGATATTTCTTCCGGCAATCTTAATTCCGGCTTGGGATTCCTCCAGTCCTGCCTTTCGCATGATGTATTCTGCATATAAGTTAAATAAGCAGGGGGACAATATACAGCCTTGTCGTACTCCTTTCCCAATTCTGAACCAATCAGTTGTTCCATATCCAGTTCTAACTGTTGCTTCCTGTCCCACATATAGATTTCTCAGGAGACAGATAAGGTGGTCAGGCACTCCCATTTCTTTAAGGACTTGCCATAGTTTGCTGTGGTCCACACAGTCAAAGGCTTTTGCGTAGTCAATGAATCAGAAGTAGATGTTTTTCTGGAACTCTCTGGCTTTCTCCATCCAGCTCATGTTAGCAATTTGGTCTCTAGTTCCTCTGCCCCTTCGAAATCCAGCTTGTACTTCTGGGAGTTCTTGGTCCACATACTGCTGAAGCCTACCTTGTAGGATTTTGAGCATAACCTTGCTAGCATGTGGAGTGCAGTTGTATGGTAGTTGAAGCATTCTTTGGCACTGCCCTTCTTTGGGATTGGGATGTAGACTGATCTTTTCCAATCCTCTGGCCACTGCTGAGTTTTCCAAACTTGCTGGCATATTGAGTGTAGCACCTTAACAGCGTCATCTTATAAGATTTTAAATAGTTCGACTGGAATGCCATCACCTCCACTGGCCTTGTTGTTCGCCATGCTTTCTAAGGCCCACTTGACTTCACTCTCCAGGATGTCTGGCTCAAGGTCAGCAACCACACTATCTGGGTTGTCCGGGACATCCAGATCTTTCTGGTATAATTCCTCTGTGTATTCTTGCCACCTCTTCTTGATGTCTTCTACTTCTGTTAGGTCCCTCCCATTTTTGTCCTTTATCATGTCCATCTTTGCACAAAAGGTTCCTTTAATATCTCCAATTTTCTTGAACAGATCTCTGGTTTTTCCCTTTCTGTTATTTTCCTCTATTTCTTTGCACTGTTCATTTAAGAAGGCCCTCTTGTCTCTCCTTGCTATTCTTTGGAAGTCTGCATTCAATTTTCTTTACCTTTTCCTATCTCCCTTGCATTTTGTTTCCCTTCTCTTCTCTGATAATAAACATTAAAATATTTTTTTCCTGGATTTTTTAAAAAATATTTTTCAACATTTTCAGTCCGTGGATAAGAGAATTAGTGGATACTGATCCCATGGATAAGCGGGTCCTACTGTACTGTTCTAGGGCTAGTCATGCACATGCCTTACAGGTGCCATTGGGAAAGGAAAGGAAAAGGCACCCACCGAACAGATGATTGAGGGAACATTGCTCAGGGCATAGAACTGTTACTTTTCTGAAGAAAATCCCCAGAATTTCCTAGCCAAGCTGGTTGTAATGTAATGTTTTCAAGCTCTGAAAGCAGTATATTCATAAGGCTAGTTCTGGGTTTGGGGAGGCCGTTGAGTAAGTTGTTTTGGAAGCGTTAACTGTTGGAAGAAAGATGAAGCTCATGAGCTGTAGCAGACATTGGGGCACAGAGACTGAAATAATAGTTCAGAGTGTCTGCCTAAAACTGTGATATTGGTGGAAGGACTAGCAAGATCAGCACTCATCTGTAGTGCTTCAGTCTGGTTAGTCTTTGTTACTGGAAAACTCTTTCTAGGAGAAAGGTGGCCCATAAGTACAGTCAAGCCGTTAATCAGTAAACCAAAGTAATGGCTCTGGCTTGCAGTTGGTGCTTCCCATAATGAGTATAGACTCTAGAACTATCCCCTGCCTCAGTTTTTGGCATGATGTTGGAACGTGGGACACATTTAAACCTGGTAGCAATGTTCCACTAATTTGCTTGGATTTATGCATCAGATATGACGCCTGTGTTCTGTTGCCTGATAGAACTCTGATTCGTGCCCTGGAAGTTGCATGCTGTATTCTCTCGTACTGAACCCAACGGGGAAGGGCCTTGTTCATGATGAGCCTCTTGTGCACAGTGTCCTCTCCATATGTACAACATTACCCATTGGAGTGGGAGAATAGAAATCTGCTTGTATTATGCAAACATGACATGCCCATTCATCTGTGTGATGCTATGCTTCCACTCACCTTTGCTTTAGTGGCCTGTACGACATGGTATTGTGGAGGACTGGGATCTTATGGAAAAGTTCATGGAGCAGGTTATTTTTAAATATCTTCGGGCCGAACCAGAAGATCATTACTTCTTAATGGTAAGGCAAACGGGTGAAAGTTATGCCGTTCTTAGCATCATTTTGTAGCCGTCAGGGGACTGTTTTCGTTTTGTAGGTTGGCTCGCCTGCTGGGAGCAGTCCTTTAGACCAGAGGATTTTAGGGGTGGAGGGGTAGAACTCCACCATTTCCCTGCTGTCCCCAGATGCCCGTGTCTATTTCTGGTTTCTCTATGCAGAGAGGCACGGAGACCCATGCGTCTGTCTCTAAGGAGAAAGTTATTCCATGCTCCTGTCCTCTATTTAGTTGGATAGAGCAAGTCACAAAAAGGGTATATCCAGGGATCCCCTCCCATCCATTCTTCCTCCCCATGGAAATGTAAGTACTAGGAGAAATTACTTTCCCAACAGAAAGGAAGACTTTTGGACCACCTGTCGCCACAGTTCCTCCTACCATATTTCATAGCCTCATGATAGTTTCAGAGAATTTTGAACTTACCGAGATTTACCAAATTGACCAATCTTATCTTGTTGACCGATGTCTTTGTTTGATGTCTTTTTCACTGCATGTACATGTCATAGTATTTCCACTTACAATATCTTAGTTTTACACCTAAAAATATACTACGTAGAAGAAGCCCTCTGAAAGCTTTTTTATTGTGTTAAGTTTTCATTCATTTGTATTACTGGGGGCATAATTTATAAAATCACATGAGAACTGTATTCTAATAAATTTCTTTGGTAGGCTGCCTAGCTTGAGTGCTTTTAATAATAATAATGAAAAGCTCTGGGTAGCTTGATTAGATTACAGATGCTGCTTGATATAATTGGCTGATTTTTACTTAAACAAAGGACAGCATTACAGCAAAATGAGAAAAAATGTAGCTTAGCAATATGCTATTTTAGCAGCTATGGGCACAATTATGTATTGCCTTTTGTGGTAGCTTTTTAATGCAGATAACATTAAATTGCTTTAATGCAAGATATTTTCTGAAGGTTCCATCAGTTATTTTTTAAATGTTTATGTAAAGAGTATGCACAATACAGTCAACTCTGCTTATTAATATAATTTTTTTTTCTGGAAAAAAGGCATGCATATAGATAACCTGGGAACTGAATTAGCTCTACTTCTAGGCTTCTAAATGGTTGCCTTTTATTCTGCTTCTGCACTTCCCTGCCTGCCTTTCTCTTTTTCTAAATGGAATGGATTTGTTAGTAGTGCACCTGGTCTGCTACTATTTCAAGCTTTGCACACTTGAAATCAGTCCAGGTTTTGTGCTTATGGGGCAGAGTTCCATGTAGGCCATCACACATACTTTCGAACAGGGACTGAGGCCAGGTTTTCAGCCAGGAAAAGAAGGTTTGTTTTATTTTATTTTTTATGTCTATGCCATCTTTATCCCAATGAAATGACACAATATGAGGCTCACAAATTATTAAAAAAGAAACCAGCTAAATACACAATAAACTATTACATTAAAAAATTAGGCATGTAATAGAATTAAAACAATTGGTTAAACACAGTGGAAAACTCTTTAAAAAACACTTTAAAACATAAATAAAATAATGCAAATGTTCAGAACCCAAGATCAAAACTCTCCACTGCCCAATTAGTTGTTAAAAGCTTGTCTGAAAAGGATGGTTTTCACCTGTCACCAGAAGGACCAGAAAGAGGGTGCCACGCTCTTTCGCTCAAGACCTCTAATCTCTAAAATAGCTTTATCAATGATCAATTACCAAATAAAGTCTCAATCCCAGATTTACAGGGGACTCTTTAAAAAATGTATTCTGAGTAGAGATGGGCAGTGTCACGATTCCCACGTGGCCCGTTTGTCTCACCAAACTAAAAGCTCACGCTACGTGTCTTTCAGCTGCCACCAGTTGATGACATCAACATTACCTATTATTAATAATTGAGGTCCAGGCCATAGGTCATTTTAAAAGAACCAAATAGAAATTGTTTATTGATACAGGTGTTGACAGAACAAGCCATGTTGTTAACTCTTGAACAAACATTCTCCTTTATCTGGCTCAACCATCACTCTCCTGCCCAAACTCCAAAACTTACAATCTCTTCACCTCTAACTCCCTATCTAACACTCTAACTAAAACTTCCCCTCCTCCTGCTGAGTCTCTTATATCTTGTGACTCCGCCCCTCCAGCACACCCATTGGTCTATGCAGATGGCATATGAATATTCATGACCTGGGCGGACGCCACAGGCAGGAAGCACGACAAAGTGCTTTGTACAAAGCTGTCAGTGCAGCACCCCAGATGCCGCGCTGGCCCGTCTCCCTCCTCACACACCGCCAGGGTCCAACCCCACCTCCTCCGGCAGCCAACCACTCCAACAAGGGGGCGGGATGAGGATTCTTCTGATGAGTGGTCAGCTGTTGGAGGAGGCACTACCGGAGGAGAAGGACCCCGGCAGTGTGCGAAGAACGGTGGCCCAGAGCGGCACCCTAGGGTGCTGTGCTGACAGCTTTGTGTGAAGCACTTCGTTGTGCTTTGTGCCCATCTCCAATTCTGAGAACCAGTGTACGTTTAATGGTTTTCTGGTTAATATGATTAAATTCCATAACATGTGTTCGATCCGTATTTAATAGAATGCTTTGTTTTTAAAACAGACTGAACCACCTCTGAACACTCCTGAAAACAGAGAATACCTTGCAGAAATAATGTTTGAGTCTTTTAACATCCCAGGGCTTTATATTGCTGTTCAGGTAAATAGTGAATACATCCTTCTTGGGGCAGAGGGTTAGCAGAGAAAACTGGGGCTTCTCTGTGCAGGTTACTGGGCATGTGCCATTTGTTTTTGTGTGTGATGTTTTTGGACTCCAGACTTCAGAGTTCTCCATTCTGGGACTTCCACTTGTCAGCTCCATGCCTAAATTGTGCTTACCTGGAGAAAGGCTGGGCTGGAAGGCTTTGTGGCTTTGGACAATGCTTCGTAGTGGAAGAAAAACTGTTGCTAGAAATCACAATCCATTTTTAAAATGTACGTTAAACATTTTTAGCTCTTAGCTTCTAGAGCAGTCCTTATTGCTGCTGAAATACTGCTATCCTGTAGAGTTTAGAAATGTTACTTTTTTGGGCTACAAGAAGAGTGGGCATTTCTAAGTACCTCATTTACTCTTACTAACGTTAATATTATTATAATTTCGTGTACCCTTTTTTCTAGAGAAGATTCTAGGTGGCTCATATATTAAAATATAAAGTTAAAAACAACAAACCCTCTGTAAGTAATTCAAAGCCACACTCTGAATAAGAACAAATGGGGTGAAAAATCATTGGCACAAGGCCGAAACTTAAAAATTGGCAGTCATATTACACCAAATGCAGAGAAGTAGAGAACTGAACTGAAGTGTGGGCTGTTTCTTAACCAGTCCTTTAAGAGAAACCTAAGAGTATATTATTATTTCTTTTTTTAAAAAAGTGACGCAGTGTCTCAGTGATAGTCTATCAGAGTTTTAAAAGAAATTTCACTTCCTCTGCCCCTCCACCAAGAAGCAGAGGAAGTGATCAATTTGCCAGTATCTTGAAGTGGCTTGCTTATTCATCTACTTCATGATATCGGAAGGAGCTGGACCAAATAGGGTCACTTGGGTTCCGATTGCCATTTGGATACAAGAATTGCACCAGATAGCGTATTGCATCTCCACCCAACCCCAAGCAACCCTATTTAGCCCACACCAGCCCACTGCAGAAGAGCCAGTGTAGACAAGGCCTTAATTTGTTTCTAGATGTTGTTGTTGTTGTTATTGTTGTTCTTCTTCTTTTAAAAATCTTGCCCAGGCAGTGCTAGCTTTAGCTGCATCTTGGACTTCACGGCAAGTTGGGGACCGAACCTTAACAGGTACAGTTGTTGACAGTGGTGATGGTGTGACCCATGTAATTCCAGTGGTAAGTACCATACGTGGCATTATATATATTAAATGTTTTGTGCTTTGTTTGCTACAAGTGAAAAGAATGTATTCATCATTATCTTCTCAGTTGGTGAAGGTGAAAGAAAGGTATATCCTTATCAAATGAATATGCTTAACGTTTAGTATCAAAATTCACGAAGCACAAATATGGACATCAAACAAGAATGTTTTCAAGTTCATTATGCAAACAAAGTTAGGAATAAGAACATAACAAAAAATACATTGCAGAATTGTCCAGGATCCATGTGAGATTCTGAACTTCTATTCCTGAAATCTCCAATTTTTAATTGTACACTACTTGAATTGTTGAATTGTTATTGACATGTTATACTTAAGAAGGTTATGTCTTACATTTCAACCCTTAGAAAGGCCCCAAAGGAAGATTCTAATTACCATTGAAAACATTGAAAAAACACATTAAATTAAAGATATTAAAAGCTTAAATTAAAAAAACTCAGCTATTTCCCCCCCCCCCCCCCCCTGGCTTAGATTGAATGTCTGGAGAAACAAAGCAGAAAGCAACTACATTGATCCATAGGAATAAAAATCTAAAATACATCCATGGGCAACGCCTTTATTAAGATCAATTTTGACTTCCCCAGAACTGCTTACCAGGTTAGATAGCAAAAACTGGCGAGAAGGGAAAGGTATGGAAATCCAAAAGAATTTTGGCAAAGTGTTTTAAGCCATGGAGATCAGCATTTAAACTCAGTTCCAAGACAGAGAATTGTTTTGTTAAGTTAGAGAATCATGCAGACCTTGGGTAGCCCCCGTTGGGATGAAGGCAATGGGGAGATTTTCCTCCTTTGCACACACAGAGAGAGTAGCCGTTCATGCATCTGCAGCTAGTTTTAGATGGGACACAGGTTTCTTTAGCAGCATGGGCTAAAAAGAAAGAAAAAACCCCCACAAAAACTTATTAAGGCATCTAAGGTTCATAAGAGGGGACTGACAGAGTCTCTGTGGTAGGAAAGTTCCATTGCTTGGCTGCCAGGAGAGAAAAGGCCTGCTTTTGTTTCTCTGCCAACACCTCCCGAGAAGGTGGTGAAATCTTAGGGACCAAAGCCATAAAACATTGCATATATGCCATGGACAGATCCATTCAGGAGAAAGCAACCTTCAAACGTCTCAGTCCCAAACCATTTAGGTCTTTCTACGTAATGGTCAGCACCGTGAATTGTGTCTGAAAATGAGCTTTCGCAAATGCAGGTAACTGCAGGAAGGCACTCTACCAACTGGCCCCAGAGGACTGCTGCATTTCACGCAGCTGTAGTTTCCAAAGGTTTTTTCAAAGGCAGCCTTACATTAGAAGAGTGCATGGCAGTAATTGGTGGTGCAGCCTGGCAAGGGGAACTGCTGCTGAAAGGAGAAGGGGCGGGGAGTCCCACAGGGCCCACATAAGCCCCTGGGTATATGAAAAGTGGCTTTTTGGATCCCAACCCAGGCTGATTAAAATAGCTGTTTCTCCCTTAAGGCATTTCTTTAGTTGTGTTTCTCTTGCTAGTTTAATCCTTCTGAGATGCCGAAGAAGCTAACATTCCACCTGCAGAAGAAAAATCAGAGCTGAGTCACACGACATTTCTGCTTGCCTCTGGCCCTCTCCTTTTTTGCATCCAGATGTGCCGCTCATTTGGCAAATGAGTTGTCTCAGTCCTTTGTCGTGAGCGCAAGCGGTTGTTGTTGCACACCTATCGATTCCTCCCTCGTTTGTGATCGGGGGGGGGGCTTTACCTCGGGGACCACTGAGCTATGAACAAAAGGCAGTCCAGAACAGGAAGAGACAATTCTGCAAGAGAGTTTATATGCTTTCATGTAGCACTCCTATCTTCTACGTCCTCAACACATAATGTTCGCAGCTGCAGTTCTGTATGTACCAATTTGGGAGCAAGTCCCATTGAATTAAATAGGTCTTGCATCCAGACATGTATAGAATTCCATTGTCCAGGGAGGTCACTCTATTGAGCTTTTATTGGTCACTAATATTAAAGTTGTTCCCTATTTTTAAATACCAGCATTCTGTTCCTTAAAGATTCCCCCTTTTTTGTTGGTGGTGTTCCTGTGATTTCATGATGCTTTAAGTTTTATTATTATTATTATTTTTAGATTTGTAATTCGAATCAAGCAGAGGGGTAGTTCCTAATTATTAATTTTTCAATATATAACCATTGGTGGTATTTGTTAATGTGATTTCTTTGAGTTCAGATGTCTAAACAATGGCAAATGTTGAATTCGTTGCAGTGTATCTGTTATTGGTAAACCTTCTGACTGTGTAACATTTTTCTCCATCTGTAGGCAGAAGGTTATGTAATTGGCAGCTGCATCAAACACATCCCTATTGCAGGTAGAGATATTACATATTTCATTCAGCAGCTCCTAAGGGAGAGGGAGGTGGGAATTCCACCTGAACAGTCATTGGAGACGGCTAAAGCCATAAAGGTAAACACATCTGTGAAACTAGGTTATTCAGAAATATCTAAGGGATTGACATTGAATAATTTAAATATGAGAATTTGGCAGTAACTATACTTTCACTCCTATACCCTCCATCCCCTTTTATCTTATCCCTCGACTAACTATAGGCAGTTCACCTATGTTATACTGCAAGACCTCCCATTCCTGTGTTATTATACTTATTTATATCTGTAGGAACTTAGCAACCACCATTAAGGGCTTTATTTATCACCCCCTAGGATCTTAAACAGTCCTTAATAGCCACTGATTATCCATTGCCATAATAAACTTCTTGCATTTCCAACAACAAGTCATACGTCTGTTCCCCTCTCGCCCCCAATTCAATGTATAATTGTCTGTCTGCTAGGGCTACACTCTGTGCATCTGTAGAAGTAGACGTCATTCCTCAAAAGCTAAAGCCAAATAAAATTAGTTTGTCTGGAAGGTGCTGTAAGACTCTTTGTTGTTTTTGCTACAACAGACTAACACAGCTACCTCCTTAAAAGTACCGTATTTTTCTGTGTATAAGACACTACTTTTTCCTAAAACCATTACAGTAAAAATTGAGGGGCGTCTTATACACGGACATAAGCTGAGAACATGGAGAGAACAAAAATTCCTCTGTAAACAGGCTTCCTTCAGTCATGAGGCTTAGTTTCCTCCAGTCAGGAGCCTTATGGAACTGGCGTCAGCTGATGCTGAACAAACCAATTGGAACACACCTCGTTAGAGGTGGAGCCTGTAGGCAACAGGGGCTCCTAATGTCCGAGTGTTCTGAGCCCAGAGGCTGAATCCTCAAAGCTAAGTTTTCTTAATTTTGGGGTTAGAAAAGGGGGGGGGCTTTTATAAACAGGGGCGTCTTATAAACGGGAAAATACGGTAATACTTTCCCTGTTTAATTTAGTATTAACTAACCACCCTCTTAAAAAGCTAGCGGCTGCTTTTTGACCTTATTGTAGCAGAGCCGCTGCTGGGACAGAGCAACAGTGGAAAAGGTATCATCCTCCAGCTGCTGTTGAACATCTCCCATTATCCCATTATCCGTGCTGCTCAGGGCTGAAGGCCATTGTGATCTAAGAACATCTGGAAGGCCACAGCTTTCCCAGTCCTAGACTAGGGGAAAGGAGTTTGCACCTTCTCTTATCCTAATTAGAACCTCTCTCTTTTTGGATTCTGGAAGTGATGTGGCTGACCATACAAAGGCGTAGCAAAAAGGGAAAATAGATCCTGATGCTAGGTCGAGATTTTAATAAACTGAATTCAAAAGCCCAAAGCATTTTTGGCAAACAGGCTGTTCTTCGGTGCAGTGGTTCTGTATGTTCTGTTTTGGGAAGATGAAAGGAAATTAACTACAGGGCAATTCCTTCAAGCTGTCCTTAGGTGTGCAGCTACATGGGCACACAGTGGCTCATGCTATTACACATAGGATTAGAAGCATTTCATGTGAACTGTGCATGTGTTTTCCTCAGCTACCGTAATCATGGACGTTCTCCGGGCTATCTTTGCTTTCAGGAGCATTTACTCTTTTCGGGTGCAACTAGTTGGGGGAACTGCGTCCTGCATGAACAAACAAAAACAGATAGAACTGAGCAGAACCCTGTATAAACTAAGTTTGGAATTGGTCAGCTATGTTGCAGGATTAAGAATGGATACACTATCCTTTTAATATATTTTTTCAGTTCTTCCCAATAATAATATTTCATGTTCTCCTTCACAGGAAAAATATTGTTACATCTGCCCTGACATAGTAAAAGAATTTACCAAATATGATATGGATCCACACAAGTGGATAAAGCAATACACGGGTATCAATGCAATCAACAGAGATAAATTTATTATAGATGTTGGTTATGAAAGATTCCTTGGGCCTGAAATCTTTTTTCATCCAGAGGTAAGAGATAAAAGTGACTATGTTAATAATAAATAATAAATAATAACAACAACAACAGCAGCAGCAGCAGCAACAATAATAACAATGACAATACTAATAATATGGCATGTCTGGTGATTGAGCACCATCTAGTGGCTAAATCATAGCAACTGTATTAGATGTATTAGAAATCTAGTGGCTAAATCATAGCAACTGTATTAGCTGTATTAGAAAATGCACTTCAATCTGTCACTTCAACTAGGGTCTATCACTTCAGCTATTGATAAGTTCTGTGAAGCTTAAACTGATGGTAATTCTTAAATGGGGGGTTATTTACCTGCAGGGTGAGACTTTTGGTAGATTAGCAGTGTTAATCTATATTATGCATGTACATTTATGCTTTGGACAAGGGTCTGTGATCCTCCAGATGTTTTAGATGCATTTAACAGCAGCCCTAGCCATCATAGCCGATGGTGCGAGATGGTGGGGATTGTGATCTGACAACATCTGGAGGGCCACAATTTGCCCAATTCTGGTGTAGATGTTAAGAACTACTTTGGCTAGAGTGCTTTCTTTTGATGATGTAGGCACTGGCTTGACAAAGTTCATGCTGGGCCACCTTTATAGTCTTCAGGATGCCTCCAGACTGTTAAACTGTGCCTTGCTGCTATAGACTCAAAGACTCTCCTGAATTTTGACTCTGTAACCTAGCCTTGTAAATAGGCCCACCGACATCAATAGCTTGCAAAACAAAACAGAAAAAAAACATGTTTCCCTGAAGGAGGAACCATGAGATCTGGCTGTCCGCCCAGTCCACTAGATTTCTGTGCTAGGTGCAATGAAGGGGGCAGTCGGCTTGGTTTTGGTCCCATATCACCAGTTGGGATGAGACAAATCCATCTACATGCTGTGCTTTCCTCCCTCCACTACCAGGCAATGCCTGGAATCTTTTTATCACTGTTATGCCTCCATGTGTCTAATTAACCAGTGAGCATTGTTTCCCCCCAGTTTGCCAGTCCAGACTTTATGCAGTCCATTTCGGATGTGGTTGATGAAGTTATACAGAACTGCCCTATTGATGTTCGGCGTCCCTTATATAAGGTATTGTTATTATAGTTCTGGTGTGATGCATTACTAAGATATATTCAGCTGAAAATTGAAGGCAGGGTCAGAACTGGCTAGTATTTGGATGGGAGATCATGAAGAAATACCAGTAGTCTTTAGGTAAGGCCAGGAAATAACTCTGCCTGAAACCTTGCAGAGTCATTGCCGTCAGTCAGAAGTGCTCATACTAGGTTGGGTGGCCAATGGTTTGAGTGAATATCAGCCAACTTCTTAACTTGTCCATTGATTTTGTATTTTAAAACACTCAGTAAATAAAATATTCAGATGTACATAGCCTTTGTAGGAAGACCATTCTGTTTAATTATAAGAGCTGCTGGTGGGTATTGATAGATACTACTACATTGCTCTCTCCTCCCCAATAATGACTCTATGTAATACCCCCTAAGCTAGTGGTATTTTATTATAGTGAATTATATTAGTTAATTTTATGTCATGAACAAGGAAGTGAGTTGTAGACTTGTGTGGTTATTTGTGAGCTTAAAATGCCCATCTCTGGATCATATTTGGCAATCAACTTATGTACAAGAGCCTTGCGTTGCAGTGGTTAAACTGCAGTACTGCACTGAAGACTCTGCTCACGACCTGAGTTCAATCCCAGGCTCAGGTAGCCGGCTCAAGGTTGATTCAACCTTCTATCCTTCTGAGGTCAGTGAATTGAGTACCGAGCTTACTGGGGGGTGGGGTGGCGGCGGCAATGGGTAGCCTGCATAATTAAATTGTAAACTGCCCAAAGAGTGCTTTAAGCACTATGGGAGGGTATATAAGTAGCACACTTTGCTTTGCATCTAAAGAAATGGTGTGTGTGGGGGAGATGGGAGATAGCCCAGAGGGAAGAGAACAGAAGGAAAATGAGAGAGCCTGGCTTTCATGTGGACTCTATTTGAAAAGTCTGATTGTTACCATATAACAAAAGAGGGCTGCTTCATCCCTGCTGTCATCATCCTTTTTTTTTTTTTTTTGCATTTTAAGTATTTATAGAGTGTGTTAGTCATTTAAATGCTAAATGCAGTATTTGGGAGTCCCACTGCACTCTCCATAGCAGGAAGCCTACCAGAGTCTGCTTTTATTAATTTCAGCCTTTCCTTTATTTCCTCTTCCTTAAATCTTTTCCAACGGGGCTTAAATTACTTAGGTCTTCCCTGGAGTGTTCTGTATTTTTGCCCTTTTTTATGCTGCTTTCTGAACAGCAGCCAATGTTCTCTTACGTTCGGCTGGCAAACTGTGCTTTTTTCAGCAAAGCTGGCCCTGGGAGGAAGCAATCAAGGATGATAAAGTGAGTTCTGCATCCGGAAGTAGCCCTATTCTTTTCAAACTTAAGGGGCTCTGATAACCATCATTTCGGTTACTATCTGCCTTTTTTCT
The DNA here is from genome assembly GCA_037013535.1 of Intellagama lesueurii. Classification (NCBI taxonomy): domain Eukaryota; kingdom Metazoa; phylum Chordata; class Lepidosauria; order Squamata; family Agamidae; genus Intellagama; species Intellagama lesueurii. Next base: position 119,357,380 of record JBAJHW010000006.1, on the reverse strand, counting down.
TCCCCCAACATGTTAGCCCCGTTTTAAATAGTAACTTATTTTGGAATGGCTGTTAGCTGGCTTTGCAGTTACGCAGTAGGAGGTATAAACTTATGGGAGGATCAAGTGCAGCAGAGATGAAAAGAAAAAAGACAAGAAAGAGGAAGAATATTAAAAATTTGGACAGAAATCATAGCATGCTTAATTTAAACTCTCTGTTTACTGTCAGATTAAAAAGAAAACTGAGGGATTAAGGAGGCGGGTGGCTGAAGTGATTAAATAAATATTGAACCTGTGTCCCTCACTATGCCAAGGGGCAATTGTATTATAGATTTTGGCTTTCCTAAGTCATACTATGTTGGCTGAATAGATCAGTGGTTTAAATATCTGGCTGTGGAGGCAGAGGTTGGGAGTTCAATTTCCCACTGTGCCTCCTGCAGGTAAAGCCAGCCTGTGTGGCCTTGGGCAAGCTGCACAGTCCCAGGTCGCCCCCTAGAGGAAGGGAAGGGTAAACCACTTCTAAGTATACTCTACTTGGAAAACCCTGAAAAGGGTCACCGTAAGTCAGAATTGATTTGATGGCATATGATGATGATTAATGGTTGTACTTGAGATGCCTTAGGCTACTGTTTGCCATCTGCAGTTGATTAAAAAAGGTACACCAAAACCTGTTAAATTGGGTTCAGTTCTGTTTCTATGCTAAAAAGAATTTGTAAGGAGAAAATACTGGAATCAGTGTTGAAATTCTTTTTTTTTAAATTCACACTTCCAATAAATGTATCAAAAGAGAACATAGTATAAGATAAAAATTCTGTAGCAAGTGCTCAGTCTTTCAGGAACAGAATAGAATCAGAGAGTTGTATAGCTAGAAGGGATTCCAAAGGTCAATGAACCCAACTCCGTCCCAAAGCAGGAAACCTACGTACATCTAAAGCATCCCTGGTGAATCACTATCCAAACCAGTATTTCATGCTTTCCTCGACATACAATGTGTTGGTCAATGCTGAAGCCACGAGCAAGCTCCCTGGTATTTCCAATCAACTAACATTGTTTAGGGTCATTTCAAAGAACCTGGTGATCCTAAGTAACTTTTTTTTTAAAGAGAGAAGAATATGTGCTTTGATAACGGCAAAAATTGCAAATTATAAACACCTCCTTAAAGAGGTAGCTTAAAAAACCCAGGATGATAGATAGGTGGCACTGTTTGATTACCATGCTGTATATACCTAGTTCGATCATGTAATGTTTTAATACTGATATTGGTGGCTGTTTCAAAAGTTCCCTCATGGCCCTTGTTTCTACTTGTTCCAAGAATATCTCATACAGCTCAGTTAAAATCTCCTTGTTTCTAATTTGAGTCCATAGTTTGGCCAGAGAACTAAGTAGGAAGTCCCATTTTGCTCTGTTTAAGTCACTTCCTCTGAGAGGGACACAGGTGTGGACTGAGGTTCTTACAAGAGCTAGTATTACTTATGTTCAAAGAATACTTATGACTTTTGTGTACATGGGTTCATATTATAAGCATCCCATAAATTAGTCTCTTAGACGTGGTTACAAAACGGTACAGATCTTCAGCATAAGCAAGGGGAGACACACCTTACATTTAGGGTGTTGCAGAGTTACCTGGCATCCTAGTATATGCTTCATATTACAAGCATCCTATAAATTAGGCTCTTAAACATGGTTATTAAGTGTTCATGGGTTTTCAGCATGACACACCTTACATTTAGGGTGTTCCACAGTTACTGACTCCACAGTATGCAAAACGCTGGGATGAGGACAGGATGGTTCAAGTTTTTCTGTAACTGGGCCAGCCTACAAGGAAGAATGGGGAATTGCGCAGAATTAGATTGAGACAGACTGACCATTGGGTCACAATGCAGTCACTCTATGAAACAGTGTGGAGAAATTCTTTTGTGGCTCCAGAAACATTCTGCACTATTTAGAACACTCAGTTAAAATGCTTCTATTTTTTATTCGGGATACTTGAATCTGAGCTCTCTCTAAGAAGGTACAGGCTGTTGCCATGGGGGACACAGGTGCCTCTCCTGACATCCTTCTCCTGCTCTCCCTTCATTCATTATTTTAAGGATTATGAATTAAAAAGGACATGCAGTAGATGAAGGATAGAAACAGTAAGCATCTCTGAATGATCTGCCAATCTGTCCATTTACACTATATGGCACAATCATTTGTTATAGAGGGAGATATAGTGTGCTGTAATGGGTAGAATATTGGATTAGGCTCAAGAGACCTGGGTTCAAATCCCCACAGGGCTATGGAATTCATGAGGTGTTACTGGGGCCTTTCAGCCTGACCTACCTCACAGGATTTTCCTGAGAATGTAGTAGAATATAGTAGCACTGCTTTAATCTCATGGAGGCAACAGAAGACAGAAGTATAACAAGTAATAAATATGGTTAAGTGCAAAATGACAACCACATTTGTATCCTTTCTATATATCAGTGTCCATGAAACTTTCCCAAATATTTGGTCTGACATGTTCTCAACACCTATAGGGGAAAAATAGCCTAAAGGGATAACATCTTTTATTTCCTCCCCCCACCTGTGTCCTGTAGAATGTAGTTCTTTCAGGAGGCTCCACAATGTTCAGGGATTTTGGACGTCGACTACAGAGAGACATGAAAAGAGTAGTTGATGCGCGACTGAAAATCAGTGAACAGCTCAGTGGTGGTCGGATAAAGGTAAACAGGTTTTACTGCCTGTTTAAATGCCTGAATGAGCAATACAAGTGCACATGTAGCTCTTAAGCAGGGCTGTAAATCAGCTGACATTTTTACTAGTGTACTGAAAGCATCTCTTCGAGCTGAAGTCCACTCCTGAGATGCTGGGGTGAAGTCAAAATGGTTTCATAGAACCACAGAATTGTAGAGTTGGAAGCATTCCCAGGAAACATGTGGGCCAGTATTCACCCATGCCAGAATCCACCGCAAAAGCATCCTTGACAGATGGCAATCCCACCTCGGTTTAAAAAAATCAGCAACAAAGAAGACTCCACCTCAGGGTAGTCTGTCTGACTGTCGAACAGCTCTCACCATCCGGATGTTCTTCCATTTACCGTATTTTTCCGTTTATAAGACACCCCCCCCCTTTTCTAACCCCAAAATTAAGAAAACTTAGCTTTGAGTATTCAGCCTCTGGGCTCAGAAAGCTCGAACATTAGGCGTCCCTGTTGCATCTGAGTCTACAGGCTCCACCTCCAACGAGGTGTGTTCCAATTGGTTTGTTCAGCATCAGCTGACGTCAGTTCCATAAAGTTTGTGACTGGAGGAAGCTAAATCTCCTGACTGTAGGAAGCTAAACCTCGTGACTGAAGGAAGCCTGTTTACAGAGGCAAGGTATGTGCCGTTTTGTTCTCTCCGTGTTCTCAGCTTACTTCCATGTAAAAGACGCCCCTCAATTTTTAGTGTAATGATTTTAGGAAAAAGTAGCGTCTTATACACAGAAAAATACGGTATATTACTCTGGCACACGAGGTGGGACAGCGTTAGGATTGTGATAAAGGACCTCTGAGTATTAACACATTTTGTTGTCTTTCAGTCCAAAGAATGTCACCTTTCAGAGGGCTTTTAAGATGGCCCAAATCATGTACTGTTATTATTATTATTATTTTACAGAGAACTCACTGGCTGAAATCTGCATGCACAGCAGTTATGACATTAGCCGTAGTGGCAAATTGCCACTGATTAAAGGGTTCCTTTGGGGATTTGGGAGTGCGCTCCACTTCATCACATTGTGTGCTAGTTGCATGCACCATGAAATCACTTTTAATCAGCATTAATTTGCTACTGATGACAATATCATCTCTGTGGCACATGGAGAGCTGTGCAACCGGATTGTAGCCACTTAGTTCCTTAGGATCTTGTTATTGTTTCTCTTCTCAAAGCAATCAGTTGCATTGTGTACTGTTAACACGGGGTGCGGTTGTTAACCAGTACTCCAGAAGAACACAGAGAAGTGCTTTCCTACTGCCTGGTTCTGATATTACACTTTCAAAAGCACAAAAATGCAAAAGATAAAACAGATCAACACTTCCCTTGCCACTTTGTATTGAAGAGAATGGGATAAATCTTGAAAAATTCCTGTCAAAAAAGTTCTGAAAATGTTACGTTAAAAAGTAACTTTTGAAAATAAATGGAAAATGGCTCATTACACTAAGAAAACAACCTTGTAACTATTCATTGTGTTCCTTTTGACGTGTTTTTAATTGCAGCTATGGTACCCTAAAAGAACTTTTTATAACTTATTATTTCTACGTTCTGGCTATGCTTGAGATGCATGTGGCTTTGTAACTGAATGGTATCTTTAATTTTTTAGCAGCTGGGGCTACAGCCTGAATTTTCCACACTTGGCAATTGCATTCCTTACTTTCCATGTGGTGTGGTGTCTTGCAATAGAATCTGACACTCAAAGGGGAGCCTATATCTAGGTGGACAAAAGTAAATGGGTGAAGAGTTTCTGGACAAAAAAAAAAACATATGCCAGCATTTGGCATTTCAGCACAGCTGAGTATTCTGGCTTCCCTCTCTCATCACAACTGCTTGAAAAATATAGGGTAACGATGCAATTGCTATTGTGACTAGCAAGTAGGTCAGGATGGTCAAGGGTTTGCTGTGGGGTGAGAATATATTGAACTGGCATTGTGTTTTCCTTGCAGCCCAGACCTATAGAGGTTCAAGTGATCAGTCATCCCATGCAACGCTACGCAGTATGGTTTGGAGGATCCATGCTTGCATCAACAGTATGTCTTTTTTGAAATCACATGGTTATAGAAGAACTGTGTAGGAAGATGTATTTGGTGGGAATCCTGTGCTCCCATCCCATCCCATGTATGGAGACAGGATCCTCTTTTATCAGGCTCCCCAGAAGATGAGCAGATCATCTTTAACACCATTGTTTTCTCCTTTCCAGGCATGCTTTGTCTATCTGTGAATAGGTCACTACTGCACATGGTCCTTTTCTTTTATATTTTTCTAAACGTGACTTTTAAAATCTGTGGCTGAAATCCTGTTGCCATAACTTATGCTGCATAAGTCTGATGATGTCATCAGCAGTGGCATTTAAAAAAAAATTAAATTGCTGGGAATCCATGGAAGCTGTGGGATGAGAGGGGAGGATCTTTAATAACTGCAAATTCCTGCCACTGGTAAAGTTGCCCCAAAACTTCTGGGTCGTTAAAAGCTTGCCCTGCCATCCTACGGCTTTCATGAGTTCCCATTGATGACAGGGATTACATGAGAGACTCGAGAGCTTTGTGAGAGAAGTTGGAAATGTTTAATTTCAGAAAAATTGCCACTATTGATGATATCATCAGCTGTACATAGTGTAAGTTACGGCAATAGGATTTCAGTCTGTATCTTGCATTTTTAATCACATTGGAACAAACTAGCAAAGGACATTAGCCTTCAGTACAACACTTGGTAATGCTGACATTTAGTGGGTATGTAATGGATAGTGGCCAAAATCTTGCTGTTTAATTTAGTAAACTTCACTAGCGTATGCCCAGTGAAGTCAGTCAGCTCCTCTGTAAGTTCCGTTGATTCAGGTGGGCCTACTCTAATTGCAATTTACTGTGCAAAAGCAAATTACTGTTAGAGTAGGCCCATTTGAATCAATGGAATTTACAGAGGAGCTGACTCACCAAATCCCTATTGATTCAGTGGGCCTACTCTAGTGCACTTTTACTGTGCTCAGCAACAGAATTTTAGCCATTTTGCTAAAGTTTCCGAAATGTGGAAATCTCCGCCCATCTCGCTCCTGTACTGCCTGTTCTTTTCCACTTGCTTTGCTGTGTATGTTTGTGGACATGAATGTGGCATTGCAAGTATTGACTTGAAGTGGTTTTGTCATCATCTTGATCAGTATACTTTTTTCCATATGCAGCATCTTGTCTTTGTTTCTTTTCTTTCCCCAGCCAGAGTTTTTCGATGTTTGTCACACCAAGAAAGATTATGAAGAATATGGCCCTAGTATTTGCCGTCACAATCCTGTTTTTGGAATTATGTCCTAATGCTCATGGTACAGTGGTCTCTGCTGCCACGGAGACCCTTTTGCTTGGAAGGAGAAGATTGTTCTTGGTGCAGAACACAGTGTGACATGGAAGCCTGCTTCCTCAAGGCAGAGAACATCAGTCCCACCATGCGCCATGGAGTTGGGTGTTTCAATACAGTGGATGACCCAGAACCATTGGAACAGATGCCCCTTGTATCTTGATTGAATCTCTCCTTTCCACTAACAACTCTTATGGAGAGGCAGGGGAAGCAAAAACAGCAGAAGATAAGCAGTTCAGCCAAAATATTTCTGCTGTCAAACTTTCGGAATCAGGGAAGAATTTTTAACTGTTTTCCTATGTTGGTTTCAACCCTGCAGTTCATTCAGTCTGTAAGGATGAGACTTCCTCTGGAAAACACTGCATGGATTTCAATGATGCTTGTTGCCCTTGACCTCCTTCCGGAACAGATTAGATTGTAAAACAGGAGCCTTAATGTGTAGAACATTTAAAATACTCTAAACTTGTAGTACAAATCCTTTATTCTGAGAACTTTGTACTTCATTACATCTCCTGAGCGGTTTTTCTCAGTTGAATGCAAACCAAAAGTTGATGCCATGAAGCTGGCGGAATTATTTCAGGTTGTTGATAGAACAGTAGACATATTAAATGCTTTCTTTTTTAAAAAAAATAAGCAAATGTTTGAAAGGAGTGGTACTACTTTTATTTCAGTGTTATCTTTAGCGATGCCTCTAAAAACGACAGTTGAGATTTATTGTTGCTATTTATTTATTTTTTTCATTTTTAAAAAAAGCTTGGGAATGAGCGAATAGAACCACTCTTGGTTACTGGTGAAATAAAAGTGATGTTCACACAGAGAGCTGCTTTGTTGACTAAATTCACTGTTTAGTGTGTTCTTTTCTACAAAAGTGTGTTCTTTTCTACAAAATTATATATGGAATGGGTCTAATTTCTCAATACCTGTTTGGGAGAAGCAGATGCAAGAGATGGCAAATGTGGTCCCCAAGAATGTGTTGCGTTATATGCTGTAAAGTCTAACAGCAAGCTTTAGTAGAGTTTCCAAGGTATGTGAGATATTTAAAAGATTACTTTTCCAATCTCCACCCCCAGTGAGTTCTGTGGCTGAGGAGGGATTTGGACCCAGGTCTCCTGAGTCCAAGTCTATCTATCCACTACACTACCCTGAGCCCAAGGATAATGAGCTGTTAATACGCCAAAAGATGTCATTTGATTAATAAGCAAGCAAAGAGGAAATTTTTTGTTTTAGTTGCAGAGGGGGACACACTGTCTTGATAAACTAACACACAGGGCCAAACCATACAGTAAAGGAACCTGTCAGTAAAAGAATGAATTCCTTAAATGCCCCAAACATTTGATTATCACATCAGGACTTTTTCACGCCTCCTGAAGTTTACAAATTAGCATGCTTTGTTTTGTGATTGGTCCTCAAGTGGTAGACACAGGCTCTGCTTGCGAGTAAGATTGTGCAGTCACAAAGATCTGCCTGAAACACATTCCTGGAACACTGATGGATTTTAGAGAGGCTACCTATAATGTGTAGTTTGGCCCATAAGATCATGGGATTTTGACAAGTTGAGTGCCTGTAGTTTTATATATGCCTCCTCTCCCCTCCCGGCCATGTGTGCCTGCATAAATTCATTTTTGTGTATTTATGCATGAATTTGGGGAACACAAGGGACATAATTCACTTTAAAAGCACCATACTTTGTTTATCTGAAGTTTGGCAGGTGTAATTCCCTCTTGCAGTGCTAGTGTGTCTGCACTAGAGATGGGCACGAATCGCTTCGTGCCAGGTCATCGTGTCATCAGCGCAGCACTACAGGTGACACACATTCCCTTCTCCCACCCACCCCTGGATGGCTTCTCCACTCACCAGCTGGCACGCACTGCTCTTCGTGTGGCTGTCCAGTCACTGCAGGAGCATGTGCTTCTCCGCCTCCTCCAGCAGCTGCCCACTCAGACGAGGAGGTGGGGCAGAGATTCCAGCAGCGCTGCCTTTGAGTGGGCAGCTGCTGGAGGAGGTGGAGAATGGAAGCATAAGCTCCTACTGCGACTAGATGGTCATGCGAAGAGCAGCATGTGCTGGCTGGTGAGTGTGGAAACCGGTCGGGTGGGTGGAAGAAGGCAACACGCATCACCTGTAGTGACACACCAACAACACACAATGATTCACATTTCATCAATTTCTGACAAGTAGAAAAACACTTTCTATTGGTTACAGCCATTTGTTGATTTCCAGTGATAACCAAATGGTGAAATGGAGATACAGATTTATAGATCAAGATTTAGAATTAATTAAATGGAACAACCTCTGTATTAATTGAACCTGAACAGGACTGTTCTCCAAATCAGAGTCAGATTTAAACCACATCTTTTAGTTGATGAGAATGTCTTGTGAAAAAATATTTGCTCCTATTGTCTTTTACACTCAATAGATTTATAAGGACAATGTTTTCACAATTGGACAAAAGAATTTCTTGGAAGCTGGAAAAGGTCGTTGTTGAATTACAGCACGCAGATTAGTGAGTTAGAACAAATCAGATGCTTAATATTTGACACCTTTTCCTAGTTTACTCTGCCTTTCTCCAGTTAAATTTTTCACTGGATTCAAAGTTTACGCACTACTATTACCACATGTGAGAAATGAGCATAAAGCCACAGGAAATGGTTCACATCTTTATCACTCATAGTAAAAGATTTATCAAAACTGTAATCAGTATAAAACTTAGATTGTTTTTTGGAGGCCACACACACTCATCCTTGTCATCTTTTTTCTTCCAAAATGAGAACGGATACAGAAAACAACAACCCTCTTTCACATTCTAGTGACCAAATATTTAAACGATCGGAAAAAAGATTGCTGGCCCCCCTCAAAACATGGCAAAATTGGCCCCCCCATTTCCTCTAGAAGCCAGAAGGAAACTTTGATTCAAGAATTTTTCTGCCCCTCCCCCCAAATAGGTTTGGAGCAGTGGTTCTGGGAGCCTGCATTTGGGTCTGTGAAGGGTGACATATGGCCTGTGGCCCACATGTTGTTTACCCCTACCTTCAGCTACTGAGGAAATGGAATAAGAAGGCAAGTGAACTGGTTGAAACTTTCTCATTTATCTAAGTTGATTGTGGATTCTGGTACAGTAATCAGAAGAGGGGGTGGACAGCTTGGGCAAGTATTTCCTGTAATAACTTTTGTTAACTACCCTGAGTTCAACTTAAAAAAACAAACCAGTCTTGTCAGATTTGGGCGGTTGGCTCTCCATCCCATGTGGCTAACCACTGGGCTGTTTCACTGGTAAATGTTTTAATAACACTTCAGTTTCCTTGCCATAAATCTGAAGAACATTGTGCACATGTCTCACCGTGGAACTTTCAATTAAATACAATTAGCAAACCCTTGACGTGACTTGAAGTGCTGATCTTCCTGTAAATAATTCATTCTTTATGATCATGCTGTTTTCTCTCGTCTGGAAAAAGACTACAGTCATGCCAAATGAGCGTCTGAAGAGGCCAGAGTGAAAAGCTTGCTCAAAACCACCAGGGAAAGAGACGGAAGCAGCAATGTATAATCTGCTTAATTGAAAAGCATTACATAATGCCAGAGTTACTGTGAAAAGAAGCTATGAAGTAATGCTGTCTGGCTTGGTTGTGGCCACTTCTTATTTTTTCTCTCGAAGAGAATTTATTTAAACACATTGGCCAGAATCTTGTTCAGTGATGTCAATGGAAATACAATGATATAAATTGCAGAAGTGAATTACTGCAGGTTAATGAGTTGCCAGTTGCATTCTTTCTCATGCGCAGACTCATGCAACTGGTGTGCCATGAGGGGTAGACATGGTGATTTATCTCCCTGCAGTTATGCATAACTAACTGAAACTGTGAGGAAGGAATATAGAAGACTAGAGGAGATTTACAGGTAAATGGGTGGGAAACCGTGGATGTAATGCTTGAACTTTGATACTATCATGAGTGAGTCTAAGAAAGGTGGGCCACAGGAAGTAAAGTCCCTCATAGGTATGCAGCTTGGCAGTCATCAAACTAAAAAAAGAACCATACAGTAATATGCTGGCGATGCTGGAACTCTTAAGTAACTTTACTAATGAACTCACTAAGATGGTGGATAGGTAAAGGTAAAGGTTCCCCTTGACAGTATGTCCAGTCGTGTCCGACTCTAGGGGGCGGTGCTCATCCTCATTTCCAGGCCGTAGAGCCAGAGTTTTGTCCGTAGACAATCTTCCGTGGTCACGTGGCCAGCGTGACTAGACATGGAACGCAGTTACCTTCCCACCGAGGTGGTACCTATTTATCTACTCGCATTTTTATGTGGTTTCGAACTGCTAGGTTGGTAGGAGCTGGGACAAGTGACAGGAGCTCACTCCGTTGCGTGGATTCGAACTGCTGGTCTTTCGACCTTGCAGCTCAGAGGCTTCTGTGGTTTAACCCGCAGCGCCGCTACTGCGCCACTGAATCTGTGGGTACAGTTAGAAAGGTGTTTCACAGTATGGCAAGAAACAAAAGCTGAGGACAGAGAGGCTCCATTCAAATTAGTGAAATCTAGAAGCTAACCAAACATAGCAAAGGACAGAAAAACCTGGGCAGGACTTTAAAGAGAAGCAGTAAAGCAGAATTCTAGTGGGTGGACTGGCTGGCTGAAGAGAAGGAAAGCACATAGTTCCAAGGGGAAGGGGTTAAATGTAAAAGCTTGCTAGAATGTCATGTTTTATTCCTAAATCTGGACTGTAAGGTAAGTTCTGATGTCCTTGTTCAGTGGCTGCAATTGCTCAATCTGCTATGAAGCACATCAGACGAGGGTGAGATTCCCAAGGGATCTCAAAAAGTAAGCCCAATAAGCCATATCAGGATGGTACATAAAGTTAACAGTGGCAGGCACAGTTCATAAAGAGCAGGCAGTGTAAAAAGTCAGCAGTAAATTGAGGTCAAGTCATAGCCCTACTGAGTCATCAGTCCAAACGAGGAGTAGCCATTAGTGAACTCAGTAGAGCATCAAGGTCATGTTGACAGGATATCAATCTGCCATGAATCGAACAAGCAAAGTGTAAGAGATAATAAGGTACAGCTCAAGGAGATTCCTGGAGAGTTAAGGCAGGCAGAGGTGGAGGAAGCATGGCTTGCTTTTTGGTGTTCTGGATAGTCCAGAATGATGTTCCTTGCTGCATCCAAGTCTCTTCTAGCTGAGTTGGCCTGTCCTTCACACTGGACTTAGCTTCAGGTCTTCCAGCACCACTTAAGGACAGGGATGGGGATTTGAATCACGGGACTCACTGTCAGGTTGGACTTAAGTCACACTGGTGACTCAACTGGGTCCCCCCCCCCCAATGACTTGCAACCCATCCACCCCTGCCTTGTTTCTGGGGGACAAAGCCTATTTTTAATAGGGACTCGGACTTGGGGCATCGGACTCGGGACTTGGTATCAAAGACCTGCCAACATCCCTGCTAAAGGAGACTCTTTACTCATGAGGAGATACAAAGCAATCTAAAATCTGGATCAAATGTTGTAGCTATGAGATCATCAGTTACATTCTGCCCCAAAATTGCTATTGATCAGTGTGGAACTGTCGGATTGCCGCTAGCAAGGCATAAATGACAAGTCGTCCTGGGAATTATCCAACGAACAAACATTTCCTGTCTCTGGCTATGTGGGATAATAACTGACCAATAACTGACCATTAGCCAACTTTAGTGCCATTTTCCATAACATTAACACTGTAGCATTATGGCTATGCTAGAATACATTGCCACTGAGTACAGTTTAAACCTCAAACTTCAGAATTTTGAGGGCTGAAAATTTTGCTAATTTGGGCAAAATATAATTTCTGCACAGATTGCAATAAGATATTGTTGTTTGTTTGTTCTCTCAGATTTTTTTTTTAAAAAAAACACATACAACTTTCCCATACCATGAAAGGTATATTTTTGGAGCAATTATTTGAAGACCATATTACCTAGGGCTATAGAAGTGACCAATAATATGGAGGAAGCATAAGAGCTGTCTTTGTTATTCGATTATATTCACAGGAGTTTGGCAACATATGCCCAAAATATGTGTAGATAATTAAGGTAAGGTGGAACAAAATGGGTTGGCCTTCAAGTATCTACCGGGAATAGCATCCTTCTGAAGAAATGCAGGGAAAATAGAAGATAAAGGCTGATGCCACATGCTGCTCATATACAGTCGGCATCCCCGTACCCACTTATCCGGCTTTTTTATAGAATCCAGAAAAGCACTTCTTTGAGCACCCATCGATCTGACAACCAGTGGCCCTCCAGATGTGTGCAACTGCAACACTAGCAGCTCTTGAAAGCAAAACCAGTTCCAGGATCATGAGAGTTACAGGCTAGCAACATCTGGAGGGCTACGTGTTTGCCATTCCTCATAAGTTGACCAGCTTTCTGTTTCCCATGATGTGCATTTAGGAAGGAGGACATAGCCCTTCATACACCCCTCTACCTCTGAGAAACTGCTTTTGAAGCTAAGGGAGACCTGGAATGATATGAGATATTGCACCAATGCCTGCAGTAAAAAAATCAGTATAAAATCAGGTGCCTCACCTTAGGTCCGCCACTGGCACCGATGGAGGTTTTCCTGCCAGAGTGAACAACAGCTGCAGTAAAGCCATTTTAAATCAGGATCACAGCTGGAAGAGGGAGGGATGCTTTGCTTCCATATCCACTGTGATCTTGATTAATTATCCTCTCCCTCCACAGCCCTGGCAGCTGTTAAGCTTGTATTTTCAGAGCTTCGAAAAGTTGCATTTGGGAACTGCATTTCCCAGAATCCCACAGCCAGCATGGCTAGTGGTTGTGATGGTGGAGGCATCTTGGAATTGTCCACAAAAGGAAACTTATCCAAGCTCTGCTTTGTTCCAACAAGCAGACACTAATTTTAAAATATAGCTGGAGGATTTTTGGAGCTGATGTTTCTTCCGACCTCCGCCGTTAATATAATACCTACTTTGGTCCTTGCATGTTCTTTTCATTAAGGAAGTCACTTGATTTTGTTCCCTGCATCACTTGGTGTTTCCTAGTATGTTAAATTCCCCCTTTCCTCCCTTTATCCTATGGTATCGCCTACAATACATCAACTGCTAGTGGCAATTAAAGGATTAAGGACAGGCTGTAATTACAGCCCTGTGGAATAAAGTTCTTAAATGAGTCTGCTGCTGCCTATATTGTAATTATTCTGCCTATGCCCTGATGGGCTAGGATTAATTGTGGAGGGAATACAAATGGTTAGTGCTGAACACACAATTCACACGAATAGGCAGTTTGTGTTTGGGTGGCATAAAGGAAGTGTTCCATGCTGCTGCTGATTTCCAAGAAAGGGGCCTTCTAATTGCACGGCGGTGGTGTCAAAGTTGGTGCTGAGCTCTCTGTAAGCCAGATCAGCATACATAATTTTGCATCAAAATATGATATAGAATCATCGAATCATGAAGTTGGAAGGGGCCTGTAAGGCCATCGAGTCCAACTCCTTGCTCAGTGCAGGAATACAAATCAAAGGATATCTGCCAGGTGGTTGTCTAAATTTTGGTTGAACGCCTCCAGTGTTGGAGCACTCACCACCTCTTGAGATAACTGGTTTCATTGTCATATTGCTTTAAAAGTTAGGAAGTTTTTTTTCCTGATATTCAACCGAAATCTGGCTTCCTTAAACTTGAGCCCATTGTTGCATGTCCTGCACTCAGGGATGATTGAGAACAGGTCCTGCCTCTCCTCTAGATGACTACCTTTCAAGTATTTAAAAAGTGCTATTCTATCTTCCCCCAGTCTTCTTTTCTGAAAGCTAAACGTGCCCAATTCTTTCAGCCTTTCCTCATAAGGCTTGGTTTCCAGCCCCCTGATCATCCTTGTTGTCACCCTTTGAACTTGTTCCAATTTATTGACATCCTTCTTGAAGTGTGCTGTCCAGAACTGGACATAGTACTCAAGATGAGGCCAAACCAGTCCTGAATAAAGGGGAACTAGTGCTTCATGGGATTTGGAGATTATATTTCTGTTAATGCAGCCTAAAATAGCATTTGCTTTTTTTGTAGCCACATCACACTGTTGGCTCATATTCAGCTTGTGATCTACAACAACTCCAAGATTATGAAAATACCATTAAGAAACAAATGATGATGATGACAATGACAACGACGATGTGCTGTCAACTCAATTCTGACTTATGGTGGCTCTTTTCAAGGTTTTCCAGGTAGAGAATACTCAGAAGTGGTTTCCCATTCCCTTTGTCTGGAGGCAGCCCTGGGACTGTGCAGCTTGCCCAAGGCCACATAGGCTGGCTCTTCTCCCTGGAGGCCCAGTGGGGAATCGAACTCCCAACCTCTGGCTCCCCAGCGAGATATCTAAACCACTGAGCTATCCAACCAGCTAAACCAAACAAAATACCAAGCTGGCTAGCTACTCTGAATGGGACATGGACACAAACAACAGCTGAAATCCAGTCGTACGTTGCAGCTAGAGTAGGCCCATTGAATCAGTGCGGATTTTTTTGAGATGACCCTTAGTAAGTTCCATTGGTTCAATGAGTCTACTCAAGTTGTGACTTACTACTGGATTTCAGCCAATATGTTTTATTTGCGAGCCCTTTTGCCCAAGGCCAATGGTTTTTAAAAGCTTTTATTTTTAAAGAATGCTGGGGGTCAACCAGGGATCCTCCTTTTCCCAGAGCATCTGTTTTATCCCTGGACTATATTTCTTTCTTTGAGATTAGAAAACAGGGCTGAGTTTGTGTGTGTGAGCCTTATCATCGACTGATATGGCTAGTTATGAGAGCCTATGTGGTATACTAGATATGCTGTTGAATCAGGATTTAGAAGACTGGGGTTCAAATCCCTGTGTGGCCACTGAAACTCACTGGGTTGTGTGTGGCTATGTTAAACCGCTTCTTGTGTATCTCACATACCTCAAAAGCTCTACTAGGGTTGCCATACACTGAAAGTGACAAAGCTTAAGAAGAGCAATAGCTGGAATAGCTCAGTGGGTTGGAGTGCCTGGCTGCAGAGCCAAGGGCCAGGAGTTTGCATATGCACTGCGCTATCTTGCAGAGGGCCCAGCCAAGATCACATGGATCATGTGTGCCTAATGGATTTAGATGCCCTGCAACCTGTTTGACTTTGGGCAAGTGGTGCAGACGAAGAGCACCATCAGAACGACGGACTGGCAAACCACTTCACTTCTGAATATTTTATACCTAGAAAAACCTGGGAGCATCACTATTAGTTGGAATTGACTTGGCAGCATGTTGTTATTATTATCTACATCAACATGGCATCACCAGAGATGAAACAAGTTTTGTGTGGGGATTATAACTTCCAGTGGATACAATGGCAGTGATGGTATGGATATGATTGGAGTCACACTGCCAAAAAGCTGCTTTCCCCTCTCTGAGCTGGCAATGCACAAATAGCCAATCTAGAGAGATACATTGCTTAAGTCTTAAGAGGGAAGGAGAACAACCTCACACTCTTCTCCTTTTTCCACACCAGGCATCATTTTATAAGCATCTTTCTTGCTCCTGTTGAATCTTTTGTAAGATGCAAAGCCCTAGTGACTTCCGTGCCTTGGTCAAAGACAACCAGAAAAAGAGATTGCTGAGTGGGGAAATGCAGGTTTTGCATTTTCTTGTGCGGTGCACTGTAGTGGCATCATACCATTCACCAATGATGACAACCAGGTATATTGTGCGATCGACGTACAGAGTGGTTAGTTCCCATAACAGGTGGCTTGGTATTCTCACTAACTAGTTGGTGGTCACCATTGCTCTGTGGTATGTCTTTGCCTGTAGACACTCTCTTCATTCTTGCAGTTACTAAAATCTGTTTACAGTATCTTGTAATTAACATTTCCCCCCCTTAGATTTCGCTTTTTAGGCTGAGCACCTTATCAGGCCACATTCTGTTTAGTTAAGTCATACCGGCGTTGAAAGTGAAAATCCAATCCCAACAAAGGCAAACTAGGGCAAATGTGTATAATGTTGCTACAGGTTGAGACGTTGTGAGGCAGTTAGGTTGGACCTGCCCCTTTGGTGCATCTTACTAACCTAGTTTCCCTTAGTTGGAGCCAGTGCTGCTGCGCTTGGCAGTCCTTGTGTGAAATTATTTATGCATGCCTTCGGAGACAGGACACACAGTCCTACACATCTTCCCCAAATCCCTGTTGTCTTTTAGTTCATAACATTAAGATCAAGCTGACCTATTCATACTTATAATTATCCAGTGAACTTTGTTAAGCAGCTTCGGGAACAGTCACTGAGGGCCAGACTAAATGTGATGGCAAACACGTAATCACATTTAATGCTCCTAAATTAGTGGTTTCCAACCTTGGGTCCCCAGATGTTCTTGGACTACAACTCCCAGAAATCCTGGCCAGCACTGCTAGTAGTGAAGGCTTCTAGGAGTGTCAGTCCAAGAACATCTGGAGACCCAAGGTTGGGAAGCACTGGTATAAATAAAAGCTACTTGGGGAGCAATTACGTATTATTATTATTATTCTCTCTAAAGTACCAGATAGAGATTGTGTTGGGGAGAAGAATAAAATAATGGATGGATTTTCTTCTCCTTCTTTTTGTAGGAGAATGCTTATTATTCTAGTCATCTAACTTAAAACTTTAAACAACAATAATTTAACGTCAACGTAAACGTTAAAAAATTGCCCCTTTCAACTTAAATTAGATTTCTGGGCTTAATAATCAGTAACCAATCTGTTAACCACTTTCTACTAACTTTCCCAGCTTTAGAGAACAGTTTTTTTAAAAAACGAATACACTCTCCTATACACAGCTTTCTTTTTAACCTTCCTTACAAAAAGTCTGCAATGGATGCAGCCTTCATTCTGTGTTGCCGAGCGCATTTTAGCATCTTTCTCCATGTGCAAAGACGTGACTCTGTTGCTTTATGTAGAAGGAGAGGGGTTTTGAATGGAAAGTAGACATGTGCATATTAAACCTGTCTCATTGGGAAAAGCATTAGGAAGCCAGAAATCCATTTCCATGATGGAAATGGCCCTGTTCAGACTGTTTTAATTAGAAACAGAAATTGGGATCTGCCTTGTATGGTGCTAGTGTACATCCTGAGCCACAGGAAACCAATTTGCTTTCTTTCTGTATCCATACATGTCTTCCTATAGAAGGTAAATGTGATAGAATATGATCCTCTATATTAATGGCTGCCTTTTGGCCTTAATAGAAAACCAGTTAGTTGATGAGCCTATTAGGATTTCTATATGAAAGCCAAGCTTTTATCTCCACAAGCAGGAAGTAGATGCTAGACCATTATGGTTTTCTAGAATATTTTTCCATTGGGGATAAGATTATTTTGCAAGGCATAGATCCTGATAAGAATGTACATGACTTAAAACACAGATGAATAACATCCCTTTGTAATTAATCTCTCAATTCCAACTGCCGGTTGAGTCCCAAATCTTTACAAGGCTCCCTTTTGATACCAAGAAGCATTTAAATAGGATATGTCATTATATTATGAGCCTCCCCCCCCGAAAGAACCCAAAATGTATCAAACATGAATGCTTTCACTATGCAAATGTCTAATAAGTCAGAGTCCTGAGTGAATTCATGTGTTGTGGATGAGCTCTCTAGTGCTGTATTGATGTCATGTAAACAAAGCTGGAGTACAAGAAGACGCTCAGCAGTTTGGAGGCTATTTTCTTTCTCATCCCTCAGTTACACCACGGGCTTTACTCCCTTTGCCACAGGTGGGCACCACCCAAATCTAATACCCTGGAGGCAAAACCAACCACTTCTGGTTACCGTAAAATGTTATTTTAAAGATCCAACATGAAAGGAGGTGGAGTGGGGCAAGCTAAGCCTTTTTTTGCCAGAGAAGGGAGAGTCTGTAATCAATCAATCAATTTATTGTCATTGAACGTATATATACTCTATACTCATACAACGAAATTCACAAAGAACACTCAGAGACCAGACCAAACACCCCCCCCCCCTAACAATCCCTAAAGCCTTTGTCATTTCTCTCATCTGCAACTTGAAATGACGTTCGGTTTGTTGGCATAGGTTTTTGTGGACTGAGGTCACTTCAAATTCAAGGTAAACTGACTTAGCAGAGAGATATTTATGTGTGACGTGCACATGTGTGTAAGAATGTCAAATACAATAGAAATGCAAAAGGTACCAACATAGTGATCGTCTTGTACAGGATCAGTTAACAGTCATATGCAGATCTGTACAGTAATTATTAAAGAGTTATTCTAAATTGATTTAGGCATCTGACTGCAGAGCCAGAGGTTGAGAGTTCAATTCTTCACTGTGCCTCCTTGAGAAGGGCTGGACTTGATGATCCAGAGGGTCCCTTCCAGCTCTGCAGTTCTATGATTCAAAAGTTAAATTCTTTGTGGGTGACATGTACTTCCAAGCATAGATAAACAGGTTAACATGGGTAAGGTTAACTCAAGTAAAACAAGCAATTTGAGATATTGCTTCTTATAGCCCTATATCCAGAGGAACAGAGATAATACCCCGGAACACTCATACCATCTAGGTCAAATACAAGAGAACGGTTGGGCTGCAGTATCTCCTTTGGGGCGAAATGTTGGCAAATTAATTTCTCTGGGGTGGAGTATTATGTGCCTTGCTTGGGTGATGGAGGGTGGGAAGTACAGTTGGCCAGTCTAATCAGCAATTATCTCAGAATGAGATGTAAGGTTTGCTCCATTTGTGAAGCATTATCCCTGGTTGTTCAGAATGGATCTTTTGCAGAAAACACTTTACAGAAGGCTAGAGGGAGCTGTTTCATTGTGTAAAAAGCATGTTGAGTTTAGCGAAAAAGGCAAAGCAGCATCTGTAGCCCTGGAAGTCATGGATACTTACAGTGCAACCCTGTGCGTGTTTACTCAGAAGGAAGTCTGAATTTATTCAGTTGAACTCACTCTCAAATCAGATATACACAGGATTTCAGCTGGAGTACATTAAAAACCACTCTGTAGGTTATTCCCTTAATCACAGCATCTTTCAAACTGTTTTTAGTTAATGGTGTAAGAAAGGAAAACGTAATTTCTGAGTGCCATTCTCCAGAACGTATTCTAGGGTGTTGAGGTGTATTTGGTTGTGCAAACCGGCACTTTTATGGGTGAAGACACATAATTGTAAGATTAATACTATCTAATAACCAAGGTGTTTAGTTAACGTTTACATACATCTGCAGTGAAGCATCACGAGATACTTAAATTCTAGTTTGCAAGTCTTGTTAATCTGTCCTCCTTTAAAAAAAAATGAAAATAACTACTAATAGAAGGTAAAATTTAATGTGACAACAGTACTAAAACAGTAGAAACAGCATAAAAATAAGGTGAAATAAAAGTAATTGGTCACAGCAGTAAAAATTCAGTAGTAAGGAAGTGGATCGTTTGTTAAAAGTGGAGAGGAAAACTGTAGATAACAAGATTTTTTTAGCACTTCAAACTAAACAAAGTTAGCTCCGGGTGAACTTCTCTAGGGAGGGTATTTCATAAGACGGTAATATCAAAGAAGAGGCAGGAACATAGAGACAAAAGTTCTAGAGCTTATTTTAACATTGGGCAGATTCAGATTTTGGCAAGTTTGAGATCCAGGGCCAAATTACAGATAGCTCATCATTAGAGGAGACAGTTCCTTAGTATCTCATTGCAGAGCAAAAGCTTTTCATACCTTTTGCTGTTTGCAAATTGCCTACTTCCTTAAGGGAGGACAGTCCTCCATTTGAAGGACAGAGGCTAGCTGTCCTTTTCATAGAATAGAATCATAGAATAATGGCGTTGGGAGGGCCCTGTAAGGCCATCAAGTCCATCTCCCTGCTCAATGCAAGAATCCAGATCAAAGCAGATCTGACAGATGGTTGTCCAATTTTCTCTTGAATGGCTCCAGCATTGGAGCACTCACCACCTCCTGAGGTCATTGGTTCCATTGTTGTACTGCTCTAACAGTTGAGAGGTTTTTCGTGATATTCAGCCAAGATCTGGCTTCCTGTAACTTGAGTCCATTATTATATGTCCTGCACTCAGGGATGATTGAGAACAGATCCTTTCCCTCCTCTTTATGACTATTTTTCAAGTATTTGAAAAGTGCTGTCCTATCTCTTCTTTTCTCAGGGCTAAACACACCCATCTCTTTCAGTTTTTTTTTCATAGGGCTTGGTTTCTAGTCCCCTGAAATGTCTTCCCTCTTAAGGGCTGTCTGGTCCAAGTCTGAGGGAAATTCAGGACTGTTGAGGAGACCATTGACCATCTGGCCAGCAGACACACCAGCCACCTGGTGAGTATTTTCCTACTTGGGTGAGAAGCATTATAATTCTATTTAAATTATAAAAATCATTCTTAATGTTGCATGTGTACATATAAATTAACATATGCAATTTGATGTAAACCAGTCCTGTTGTTGTTGTTGTTATTTTTCTTTGCTGATGAATGTCCTAATTTTTTGTGATGATGTAAAAGGGGCCACCCTTAAAGGACCACTGTGTGCCCAAGTGAATATTTGGGCTAGTTCTCACTTCAGTTCTAACAACTGAATCTGTTCTACAGAATAATTTTTCCTCTGCAGTTTTTTAAAAAAACTTTTGGGCTCTTGCTGATTCATAAATCTTAATCAGGATCAGCGTTGCATGACAAAGTCTGTGAAAGATCAGGATAAATTTTAAATTTTCAAAGTCCTTCTACAGAGTCCTGAAGCATTTTTTAAAAACAACCTTTTATCTTTTGGCTGGAAAAGACATGGAGAAATGAAACCTCAGAGATATTTTGACAAGGAAGTCATTTTAAGCTCTCTAATCTGCTGACATGGCATGTTTGGTTAAAGTAACCATGGTTAAGATCAGGCAATATATTTTGGGGGCTATGTAAGCTCTGACAAGACCAAATGTGTTCCTGCCAGTTAGAATCTTCCAATAAAGGTTTCATTGTCTCTCTTCCCTACATGGGAAGTGATAAGTGACCCTGATTTTTCTCTACTCAAATTTTTATCGATAAAAAGATAGTTCTGGATGGATTATTCCTGGCTGATTTTTAATAAAGTGCTGTTTTATGGGTTGTCAGTATGTCTTGAAATGGAGAGGTGTTATATATTAAGCCACAGGGAATTCTTCAGTCACACAGCCACGAGATATGCAGAGTAAAGGGAGTGAAGCCACTCCACCTCTCCAGTACATAAATCACTCTCGTACAAATAAATACATGGGAAAGGGTACATTGATTGCCTGCTGGCCCAAATGTGTTGCCATAACTCAGAATCCTGCTTGTTGAACCAAGGCTGTTGCTTAATGAATCCATCATAGACCACTGCTTCTTGAAAGAGATTGGGTATCATGGACGTTTGCTCACCTGGACCTGAATTTCAGTTCTCAATTTGTATTTATGTATCACATTTGTATTCCTCTTTGCTTCAAGGAGCTCAAGGCAATATGAACGGATCACCTGGTGTGATTATATTAGATCCTATAGCTAATGGTTCTCCTTGGCTACCAGGTGGGTATTGCATTCTGAAACAGGAAGAAATGTTTCTAGTCCTGATTTTGATTGATAGTCCCACTGTATCAGTGGCCAAAATCAAGTAGTATGTTGCAACTAAAGTAAGCCTGTTGAATCAATAGAACTTACAGGGGAGTTCCTCACTGATTCAATGAGCCTACTCTAGTTGTGGCTTTCTTTTGGAATTCAGGCAGTGGGATTTAACCTAAGCAACTGATTCAATGACCTGCTCTAGTTTGGACTAGCAACTGAATTCAGAATGCTTTCTGCTGTTGCAGACTGTAACACCTCTTTGAAATCTGAATTCCATGGGGAGTTCCAGTTATAGGAGGCCCACTGAATCTGTGGGATCTACTGAAATGTTGACTCACAATTCATCAGAGAATTAATTAATTCATCAGCAGAGAAAGCAGAGAAGGTTATTAATAAGCCTTATTTCCAGCTTGTTAAGGCAGCTCTGCTGTAACTGAGCCTCCTGTAAATCTGGAGGACCAGAGCAGAGCTACCTTAACAACCTGCAAAGAAGTCTGAATGCCAATTTCCTCTTCTGAATCCTCTGTGGTCAGCTGAGGTGAATTCACTCAGGGAAACTGGACTTCCTTGGTGCAACTTCACAGTGAGTCAATTTGCATTTTTTGTGTGCAGTGTAGTCACATCCATAGTTAGCTTTTTAATTGATTTCACGAGGATCTAAGTTAGCCCGGGTCCAATCTGTACAGGGCAAATCCAACAACCATGTTTAGAAATGTATATACACCAACAAAGTGTGATTAGCTGCATTTTGGCTGGAGCATTCTGGGAACTGCACTCCAAAACAGTAATTGTTCCAAGATCTGGGACAAACTGGCCCCAAAATACTGGTGATGAAGATGAATGAAATCATTCTCCCACTGATACATCAGTTTCATGACCTATTATCCCTGAGAAAGTGTGGCATTGGGATTGACTCCTTTGCCTAAAAAGTCTTATACATCTCAGTGGGTTTACTCTAGAAGGATCAGGATTGGATTTAGTTCCAGTGCTAAATCAGCTATTAACTCCTACTCTATATGCACTGTAGATGCACCCCTGCCACCTTGGTGTTATGTCGGTGGATGTATCCATGTAAGAACTGAACATCTGCTTTTGTCTCATTTTTAACTGCACCCATTTTTGTTTTTTTTAAAGTTTATTCTGTTCTATCAAAGCAGAGATCTATCCTGGCATAGGATTGCTATTTCTCTCTCTTTCAATTGATTCCTTGTCGGGAATAACAAGATCAATCAAAACATATGGCTAATAAAAGAGATATAGAAGCCATAAAAGCCTGAGAAATGTACCATCTGGTAAGCTGAAAATGAGCCACTGTTCAAAGCGGGGACTTCCTCCTTGCATTAGAAACTCATTCACACTCCTCCATACCATAACACCGTCTCTTTCATCCAATTAATTTAGTGCTGTTAAGGAATTCATAATTATGCCATATAATGTTGACAGCTGTAGGTCCTTAAAAAAAATCTTCATTTTAGAAGCATTGTGCTTCACGCAGGTGGACCTTTGGTAGAGAAGAAAGACCACTCTTATTGTATACTATCATGAGACTTTCACTGAAGGGAACCCTAACAATCATCTTTTTTAAAAATTAATCTTTTGCACTAGTGGTTCCCAACCTTGTTTCCCCAGATGTTCTTGGACTACAACTCCCAGAAATCCTAGCCAGCACAGCTAGTAGTGAAGGTTTCTGGGAGTTTTAGTCCAAGAACATCTGGGGACCCAAGGTTGGGAACGTACTGTTCTATGCCATGATCTATCCAAAGCAGCAATACTCTTTAGCACCACTGAGCCACTCAGTTCAGTGGGACTTCAAAGTGCCTAACCAAGGCTAGTCAATGCCATGGACTCTGTCCTTCCTTGGTACAGAATTAGTGCTTCTAAACAATATCTCTGTTACTGAAACCAGATTGGAGAATTTGGTTCTGATGACCTTCCGTTCCTTGGAATGAGTCTGGTGGTGTCTGCGCATGAAGACAAAGGAAGACTCTGAGAGGTAGTGCGGTCCTGAGATTATTTCCTGCTCTTTTTGGATTAAAGAGACTTTAATGGGACTTTCGAGCAAAACCGTGTTCTGCCCTGGCACCTGGTTAGTACATGTTTATATAGAATCCTGTTTGGGCTATGTTTCTCTTATTGCTGTTGCGCTTTTGTTCCTTGATTTAAATTTTCAAACCCTTGCAAAGTTAATTGTGTTTGCAATGTTTGTTTAAAGCTAGCCCCATCTCTCTCTCTCTCTCTCACACACACACATACACAGACACACACACACACACAGAGCGAGAGCGAGCGAGCAAAAGAACTCAAAAGAAAAGAAAGGCTTTATCTCTCTCTTCCAGCTATTGTCAAAGGAAATACAAAACAGTCAAACCAACCACACTTCCCCAAACAAAAATGAAACAAAATTCAATCAAAACATGAAACAAAAACCAAAGAGCAAGTCAGTGACAATGGGAAACTGTTACTTTTCTTGATCCACAGAGTTTACAGTTTACATATGTTGTTAGAAAGTATATGAGAACTTCCTGAAGAGTAAATTTGTTACAAAAACACAGGTTTCTGGTCCACATGAAAACAATATAGAGTTAGGTTAGCAGTTATGGGGAACAGTGGTGGAAATAGTGCAGATGAAAACAGTTCTTCCATTTGTTAGGGAGTTCAACAAAACAGTTAAAATGGTTTCATAGTAATTTCCTCTGTCCAGGAATTCTGGAAATGGTTGTTGAGGGGTCAACTACTAATTCTAACAATATCTAATAACATTTTACTATATATCAATTGCCCAGGATTCTTTGGGAAAAGCCACAAACTAGTATGAAACTGACATGGCTGTTGTATTTCTACATCTACCCTTCTGCTTTAGAGTTAATTATTTTTCTCTCATGTCTGGTGAATAGCACACGAGGCTCTCACGTTTCACTATCCGTCCTATTTTAAATTTTTGAGATCCTGCTTCTTCATTCTTCAGCACTCCACATTCTGAATATTAGAGTAAGTATGAATAATAAAAAAGGGGAATTATGCACACATATTTTGGTTAATGCATTCTGAAGGCAGAATGTGGGTTTTTCATAACTGGAAAGAAAGAAGGAGAGAGAGAAAAAGACAGATAGCTCTCAGTGGATTGATTACATGACAAAACTGTTATGAGATATCAAAAGACCATGAACATGGAAGCGCCTTGATGGACAAGGTATAAAATGGATAAAATACAGAGACAAATGCAATTTTCACAGTGAAACAGGAAGTTTTATCAGGAGTTATTACCTACTGCTTAAGAATGTGAGGCAGGAGGAGATAGCCAATAAAACAAGAAGACAGCAGTTTATTATTTTTAAGAGGTGGAAGTTTAGAAACCTACTTGGTAATATCTTGCTTGAGTTCCAGCAGACACTGAACCATCTTTTCTTTGCTGGCTAACCATCACTTTCAGCAGTGTGTCCACCACTTCTTTGGACATATTGAGAAAGAAACTTTCATTGCTTGTGGCTAAAATTTCTACCAGTGCTATTTCCTGAAGTCTACAAATGTTGGCTATTATCAGGGTGAGAGAAAAGCATTTCGTATAACAACAACAACGACAGTCTTAGGACTGCAGAGCGGGAAGGGACCCTATAGATGGTTGAGTCCAGCCTCTGTCAAGGAGGCACAGTGAGGAATCAAACATTGAATCTCCGGCTCTGCAGCCAGAGACCTAAACCACTGCTCCTTTGCTCAGGTGTGGTACTAAGAATACGTTCTGAAGAGTAAACCCTGGAATAATGTTGAATCTGGCAGTAAGCATGGAACACTTTCTATAGAAGGGGGAAGGCTACCTGAAGGACTGTATCTCCCCATATGAACCTTCGCGGTGCTTAAGATGTTAGAGGAGGCCCTCCTCTCAGTCCCATTGCCAGCGCAGGCACAGTTGGTGGGGACACGAGACAGGGCCTTCTCTGTGGCTACCCCCAGGCTGCTCTCAGGAGATCATGCTGGCCCGCTCCCTTTTATCCTTCCACCAGCAGCTGAAGACCCATCTTGAATCTTACATGCCTTTCAACAATCATGACTGATTCCCTGAATGCTGTTTTAAAATTAAGATAGTTTTTAATGTTTTATATGTGTTAAATTATTCAGTTTATTTTAATCAGTTTCATAGTTTAATTGGTTTTTATTGTTTAACTTATTATGTTTTTTATTCTATTCTTTTTAATATTGTGAACCGCCTTGGGTCCCCTCCTTGGGAGAAAGGTGGCCTATAAAACAAACAAACAAACAAACAAAACTCAAATCTTCTGCCATATTTGGTGCAGAAAAACCCAGCTAGTTGCTAACATACGTAACATTCTGTAGTCCACTGTGTTTTTTTTTAAATGGGTATACCTGTATGACATAGTTTGGGAGATCAGATGGGAAATTAGTTTATGTGGCCATGATTTTTTTTACTTCACAGAGGTCAATTCTCTATTGAAGGTCTGCTCAATATGTTTAAAGTTAAAGAATTAAAAGCAGAACTTGGAAATTTACTTTTCTTTACGCTTGTTGTTGTTTAGTCGTTAAGTCGTGTCTGACTCTTTGTGACCCCATGGACCGAAGCACGCCAGGCTCTCCTGTCTTCCACTGCCTCCCGGAGTTTGGTCAAATTCATGTTGGTAGCTTCAATGACACTGTCCAACCAACTCGTCCTCTGTTGTCCCCTTCTCCTCTTGCCTTCACACTTCCCCAACATCAGGGTCTTTTCCAGGGAGTCTTCTCTTCTCATGAGATGGCCAAAGTATTGGAGCCTCAGCTGCAGGATCTGTCCTTCTAGTGAGCACTCAGGGTTGATTTCCTTCAGAATGGATAGGTTTGTTCTCCTTGCAGTCCAGGGGACTCTCAAGAGCCTCCTCCAGCACCACAACTCAAAAGCATCAATTCTTCGGTGGTCAGTCTTCTTTATGGTCCAGCTCTCACTTCCATACATCACTACTGGAAAAACCATAGCTTTGACTATGCAGACCTTTGTCGGCAAGGTGATGTCTCTGCTTTTTAAGATGCTGTCTAGGTTTGTCATCGCTTTCCTCCCAAGAAGCAGGCGTCTTTTAATTTCGTGGCTGCTGTCCCCATCTGCAGTGATCATGGAGCCCAAGAAGGTAAAATCTGTCACTGCCTCCATATCTTTCCCTTCTATTTGCCAGGAAGTGATGGGGCCAGTGGCCATGATCTTAGTTTTTTTGATGTTGAGCTTCAGACCATTTTTGCGCTCTCCTCTTTCACCCTCATTAAGAGGTTCTTTAATTCCTCCTCACTTTCTGCCATCAGAGTGGTATCATCTGCATATCTGAGGTGGTTGATATTTCTTCCGGCAATCTTAATTCCGGTTTGGGATTCCTCCAGTCCAGCCTTTCGCATGATGTATTCTGCATATAAGTTAAATAAGCAGGGAGACAATATACAGCCTTGTCGTACTCCTTTCCCAATTTTGAACCAAACAGTTGTTCCATATCCAGTTCTAGCTATTGCTTCCTGTCCCACATATGGATTTCTCAGGAGGTAGATAAGGTGGTCAGGCACTCCCATTTCTTTAAGGACTTGCCATAGTTTGCTGTGGTCCACGCAGTCAAAGGCTTTTGCGTAGTCAATGAAGCAGATGTTTTTCTGGAACTCTCTGGCTTTCTCCATAATCCAGCGCATGTTAGCAATTTGGTCTCTAGGTCCTCTGCCCCTTCGAAATCCAGCTTGTACTTCTGGGAGTTCTCGGTCCACATACTGCTGAAGCCTACCTTGTAGGATTTTGAGCATAACCTTGCTAGCATGTGAAATGAGTGCAATTGTACGGTAGTTGGAGCATTCTTTGGCACTGCCCTTCTTTGGGATTGGGATGTAGACTGATCTTTTCCAATCCTCTGGCCACTGCTGAGTTTTCCAAACTTGCTGGCATATTGAGTGTAGCACCTTAACAGCCTCATCTTTTAAGATTTTAAATAGTTCAACTGGAATGCCATCACCTCCACTGGCCTTGTTGTTAGCCATGCTTTCTAAGGCCCACTTGACTTCACTCTCCAGGATGTCTGGCTCAAGGTCAGCAACCACACTATCTGGGTTGTCCGGGACATCCAGATCTTTCTGGTATAATTCCTCTGTGTATTCTTGACACCTCTTCTTGATGTCTTCTGCTTCTGTTAGGTCCCTACCATTTTTTTTCCTTTATCATGTCCATCTTTGCTCAAAAGGTTCCTTTAATATCTCCAGTTTTCTTGAACAGATCTCTGGTTTTTCCCTTTCTATTATTTTCCTCTATATCTTTGCACTGTTCATTTAAGAAGGCCCTCTTGTCTCTCCTTGCTATTCTTTGGAAGTCTGCATTCAATTTTCTGTAACTTTCCCTATCTCCCTTGCATTTTGTTTCTCTTCTCTTCTCTGCTATTTGTAAGGCCTAGTTGGACAGCCACTTTGCTTTCTTGCATTTCCTTTTCTTTGGGATGGTTTTTGTTGCTGCCTCCTGTACAATGTTACGAGCCTCCATCCATAGTTCTTCAGGCACTCTGTCCACCAAATCTAGTTCCTTAAATCTGTTCTTCACTTCCACTGTGTATTCATAAGGGATTTGGTTTAGATTATACCTGGCTAGCCCAGTGGTTTTTCCTACTTTCTTCAGTTTAAGCTTGAGTTTTGCTATAAGAAGCTGATGATCAGAGCCACAATCAGCTCCAGGTCTTGTTTTTGCTGACTGTATAGAGCTTCTCCATCTTTGGCTGCAGAGAACATAATCAATCTGATTTCGGTATTGCCCATCTGGTGATGTCCATGTGTAGAGTCACCTCTTGTGTTGTTGGAAAAGAGTGTTTGTGATTACCAGCTTGTTCTCTTGACATAACCTTAACATACTACAAACACGTTCTTGGTAGCTTAATCAGTAGACAACATGGCAGATGGGCCCTATGGCACTTCTTTGTGAGTCTTCTTTTGGTGTGAATAACCAGTCAGAGCACAGACTGTGGACTGTCCATCATGGCATAAACTGCACCACACACATTTATTTATTAATTTGTCTTATTTATAGGCCACCTTTCTCCCAATAAGGGGACTCAAGGCGGTAAATGTGCAACTGTCATTTGCCATTTGCTTCCTAGCAATGCAGGAATCGTCCTCAACTTCCACTTGGGAGGCCTTTAGCTGTTAAAATTAAATAGATGCAATTAAACACTAAATAGGAATTACAGGCACAATGGGAGTTGGGAGATATTGATTTGAATTCTACAAGAATAAACAGGAGTCCTGTTTGACTTAGCTAAGATTATATTTCACCACTAATTAAAGTTCAATGGCATAGCATTTCCGTGCATATAAAGAGATTCCGGCCTCTGTGGATTGCTTAGCTAACAGCAAGGAGACACAGACCTTGTGAGAGCTTGCTTGCCGTTTTCTTGATAATGAAACAGATGCACATTAAACCACACATAAAGTCTGTGATTCTTTACACATCTCTGAGCTCCTCAGCTCTAATAAATCTGAACTGTTCAAATCGAAAGGAATTTCACCCTTGACAGCTTGATCTTTGCTTCATCACCTGATTTAAAGCCCAAAGTAAACTCCTGATCCCAACGCCTGGCTTTGTTCGTGACCTTAGTCATATTAAAATGGTAAATACAATAAACTCAGTAATAAATTGTGCCACTGCGATGATTTAGGGAGGATAAATTTGCTACCCAAACGAGAATCTCGGTGTTCCCTTGGCTGCTGTGTTACTGTGTGGGGTGAATGCTAAGTACGGCTTGGTTATGATGCAAATGTTACAATAATAAATAACTTTTATTCTGTGCCGGTGGTCTCATAATTCAAACAGCTCCTGCTTTTTGAAATAGCCTAGTGAAGAGGCATGGTTTTGGGGAATAACTTAAAAACTTTCTGTTTGGTTTTAAAACCTGTTTTGAGGGGCAGGGCAGGAGGAGAGATATGCCAACAGCTCAATTTTGGGAGGAGAAAGCATGCATTTGTTGACCCGGTGGCCAAATTCCTGTTGCTTAGTTCAATAAAATATATTAGAGTAGGCCCATTGAATCAATGGGGATTTAGTAAGTCAACTCCTGTGTAAGTTCCATTGATTTAAATGGACCTACTCTGTGACTTACTATACTAAAGTAAGTGTAAAACAGTGGACAGGAAATAGAATCATAGAATCGTTGTAGGGTTGGAAGGGACCTTGGAGGTCTTCTAGCCCAACCCCCTGCCCAAGCAGGAGACCTCATACCATCCCATACCTCATACCATCCCGGACAGATGGCTGTCCAATCTTTTCTTGAAAACCTCCAGCGATGGGGCACCCACAACATCGGGAGGCAAGCTGTTCCACTGCTTCATGGTTCTCACCGTCAGGAACTTCTTCCTTATTTCCAGGTTGGATCTCCCTCTGATGCGTTTCCACCCATTGGTTCTTGTCTTACCCTCAGGCGCAAGGGAGAATAGGATTGATTCCATCTCATTGGAGATTCCAACCTAGGTTGCCCGAGTCCCGGAATGGGCTGCCTAGGGAGTCTTTTTGCCCCTCAACCCTCCCTGAGGCTATGGATCTGCAGTATCTGGTTATATCCCGCTCCTGTGTTTACTCTGAAGACTGATTCCATATAGTCCTTCCATAGGCTGAAACCCAAGTTCATTTGTCTTCTGGGGCAAGATATATATGGGGTGTGGTGGGAAGGAATATAAATCCTGATTATACAATTATCCTCAAATCTTTCACACACACACACAAATGGGGGGGGGGGACTTGTCCTTGCAAAATTACAAGGATATTTGATTTTAAAAATCCTGATGGCTGTTTTGTTTTTCTCAGAGAAATTTAGCCCATTTTGTAGATTTTTTTTACACATTTATGTGCGGTGTTTGACAGGAATATTTAAATGTTGAGTGTGTGAACTAGAGATATTTTGCGTGCAATCGGATTTCAGCCAGTGTCTAAATGGGTCTCAGGATATCTCTGATGGTGGGGTATTGTGACCTCCTCTGGCACATACTAGAAAGTGGATGAGGAAAAGTTGAGCTTAATGTTGAACTTGAGGGAATGATGTCAGGAGAAGAGAGAAGAGCTAAATCTGTCGTTTTTCCACAAGACTTACCATGCACACTAACATGTAAATAAAGGAGAGGAGAAAGACAAATTATGTTAAGCAACAACAACAACAACAAAAGTTAAATAAAAGTCCACACAAAAATAAAAATCCAAAAAACTTATTTCCTGTGTATGTATAAAAAGGGGAGTTTTTTCATTATCAAAAATAGGGAGCAGTAACAGAGGATAAATAATTAGGATAATGAATGAACGAAGCATACCTCCCACCACTGCAAGTGTAAAACAATGGGTCTATTTAGTCTTGAAATAAAATCATACAGTTGGTATTGTGTGGAAGTATTTAACTGTCTACTGGAATAAGGCACTAACTCATGGAATGTGAGAGATAAAAATAACAACTACATGGTTTATATGGTTATTGGGCCTTTCTGATAGTGGCTGTATAATTCATGAAGATACCCTAGGTATGACTGGTTGCATTAGGGACTTGCCAACACTAGAAACTTGATTATTCTAGAACTTCATCTCTGTGGAAGCTGATAGAAGAATGAGTTCGGTGAACAGTGGTTGCCAGACTCAGCAGAGGTCAGAAAATGGAGGGCCAGTCCAAGACATTTTCCTGCCTGAGGTAGAACAGCACACAAGCTCTCCTCCCTTCACTCAAGTCAAGGTGCATAGTATCCAAATCCAGACAGCTTGTTTTTGGCACTGAGATGGAAAATCCAACAAGTACCCCTTCCCCCCCCTTTCAGCTGGTAAACTTGCAATAATACCAAAGAAAATGCTGAACTATGTTCTGCCGTTTTATGACACCCCCAATCTGCTGTCTCTCTCTAATGGAAGGGTCAACTCTGAGTTGATGCAAAAATAACAAAGAGTCTTGCATTACTTTAAAGAACAACTTGTTGTCCTTTTGCTATACACTTCCTGTAACGTGAGCTTTCCCAGATAGTAGGGCAAAAGAAAGAGGCAAGTTTGGTCTTTTACTTTATTCTACATAACATACGTAAATGACTTCATAATCCTATGCAAAACCATTCAGAAGTAAATCCCATTGAGTTCAGTGGGGCTTCGAGCCAGTGGAGTGGTTATAAATCCAGGTTCAAGTGTTCACCAAGGCATGAAATATTGTGAATGAATTTGAGCCAGTTTCTTTTTCATAGTTTGGGGGTTGGGGTATAAAATGGAACCAAGAAGAGCTCTAAATTCTCTAGGGGAAAGATTGGTTGGAAATCTTACCAGCAAATAACAATAAATATAGGATTGTCGCCTAGGGGTCAGGCCAGACAATGCCCTTAAATCCATTTTTAGAAGAGATGTTCTTCTAGCAATGAAAGATGTCTGTTTCTCAAACCTCATGATTTTCTTTCAGTCTTGCAATCTGCATGCTTTCTTTTGGGATGGAGCCTTGGAGGGTAAACATGGATTTAGTTGGTCTGTCAGGGCATGTTTTTATGAGGAAATCCTTTTGTAGGTAGGAAAGCCAGTTAATTGGAGGAAATTCACATTCCACTTAATTATTTTCACACTTAGAGCCACTGATTTGGGGGAGAATTAAAAAAAATGAATTTGAAGTGGTTAGCTAGCTGTATTTTCTGGATCCATTCATTATCCTGCATTTTAGCTGTATGAAAAGTGGATGAAAAATATATTCCAGACATTCTATGCAAGCTTAAGTCTAAAGGAAGTCAGATTCAGTAGGGCAACGAAGGAGTATACGTATGTGGGCCTTCACCCAGTTGTAGCTTGCATTGACATTAAACAAACATCCCTCCTGAGGACAGGATAACCCATAATCCTAGGACAGCTCATGCAAAATTTCAGAAGGAGGTTGCCCCGGCTATAAAATACTCTTTCTATAATCCCATGGATGTTGGGATGCACACATAAATTTTTTGGGAAATGTGGGTAAAGGTCTTCTGCACATTCAGAGTTAAATGTTGATTGGACACAATTCATCACTCAGGCCATGCTCAGTAGCTTTTTGTGACTACAGCTCCCAGAATCCCCTAGCCAACATGGCCACTGTTGAGAGTTGTAGGTTTGTTTTTTTTTAAAGGTCAGTTTCCCAAGCTGTGCTTTTGCAAAAGATACATTTAAATCAACTCCATCTTCACCTAATGGCAAGCAAAACGATCTTATGAGAGGCATAACCCACACCAGTCAAGCTGTATAAGAAACCAGAATTTAGGACTCGGAGGAAGGATGTCAAAAGTTGGGTGATGCAGCACATGGCCGTTCTGTGGCCATCTATTATGTCAAGAAAGCAATTGCTTTTTAAGGGGATCTATTTTCTTTGCTTTATCTTCTGAGCAGGAATTTGTGGCTGCTAAATTTAAACAGATAAAACGCAAGGAGGTGATTTCCACGAAGTATTAGCTTCAGCCATAAAAACCCTTCCTGGGAGATAGAGAGCTTTTATTAAATGTTATATAAAGCGGCAAAGCTGGCCTTGTGATGGCAAAGATCGCACTATTTTGTAGCTATGGTTGGCTCTCCTCTGCCTTATATGACTAATCTTTCCCCCTTTTGCCAAGTTTGTGCTGTAGCATCTTGGACAAAACTTGTCTTCCACACAATCTCCTCTTTGCAGCGTCTTGTCATCCTGGTTTTCTAACAACTCAGCCTCAAAGCAACCCACACCCTTCTTGAAAAATAGACTCCAGCAGGAGGCTTCTCTGCTTGATTCTTGTACCTGCCTGTCCTCGGACGTCCTCCTGCTTTAGCTTTATAAGCTGGCTTTCCCTAGATGCAATAAGGGAGTCAGGGTAGAAAACAGCATTGTTGTATACGTAACAATAATGTTACAGTAAAGGAGCCTGTGAGAATATCTCCATGGTGCAACCCAGAGCAATGTCTCTAGGGTATCATAGACAGATTTGTCTGTATATGGGCGTGCACGGCGCAGAGGTGGGCCAAGTGTGACCCTCAGAGGCTCCCATCTTTTCGTGGCTTACACAGATAAACCACAGTTTCTCGAAGCCCTCCGGCTGTGGTGATTAAATTTTTAAATAGGTCTCTGGAGTTTTCTGTACTAAGTAACACTCTCAAAACATGAACTTTTCAAAACTGAGAGTCAACTTCACCTCTAGCGCCTGGACATTTCATTTTTGTGGGGTTTTTTTGTGGGGATTTTGGGTGCTCTCTATATATTGATATCCACACTCCAGGCAGAAAATCTCAGATTAGAAGTGTAGACATAGGGAGAATACATATTTTTGTTACACCCATAGTATCTTCTGAGGGTCAGGAGAACAACTAGCCCAGTATCCATCTGAGTAGGTGGTAGACCCTTTAATCGTGCCACTGTTCTCCGGTGCTTTTCTACCTCTTGGGAAGACCACTAAGAAGGATTAACCAGCTATGCACAGTATAGGTCAAAGGTGGCTGAGACAGAGTAGGTGGATACCACTTGAATTTTGTTCTTGGGTGCTGAGACCAGACCTAGATGGAATTGCTTTCTCAGCTCTCCAGAAATCACCATGGAGCCACAGCATGTTGCTAGCTTATCTTCCTGGCTATCTTCCTGCTTCTGATCTAGGACTTTTACTAGACCTTTCTTGGGATCTCTGCCCAAGGTCTCCCTTCCTTTGCTTTGCTCCTACAAGAATTTCAGCACTCCTCAGCTTCTATTCAAGACAATCTAATAAAGACAGTGCATTTTTGACATGTCTAAAGCTACCTTCAGAAAGTGTTTTTTTCCTGCACTGTAACAGCTCCATCCTCTATTAAGCTATTTTCTTTCTTTTCCTCAGTATGTATGTGTATGTGTGGATTAGGGAAAGATCTATACTTTACTGCTGGACAGCTCAGTGGTTTAGGTCTCTAGCTGCAAAACCAGAGGTTGGGAGTTGAGTTCCCCACTGGGCCTCCTTGACTGGGGCTCAATGAGCCATAGGGTCCCTTCCAGCTCTGCACTTCTGAGGTTATTATATTTCCCCCTTCCCTTCCTTCTAGTAACCTCCACAACCCATTTTGCTCAACCCCACTTCCTGAAATTTGAACCTAGTCAGCAAATCCATAATGAGGATTTGCTGGTTGGGAGTTTGAGTTCATACTTCCCCATAATATCTGTGGCAAATGTATTTGAATACCTTAGTCATCTACTTGATCTACTTACCGTTTGCCATTTCTATATCTTCACTGTAATCCTGGTTATTCTCCAGTGGCACCATTAGGTGTATTTTAATTCCCGAGTGTCCAATAAAATTCCCCTGTTGAATAGCTCTGTGTCAGCAAGATATATAATATTTGTATTTAATTAATAGCAATGATTTCTAAACATGTACAAAAGATACAGAAGACAGCATAGGCAAACATTATGCAAATCTATATCCACTTTCTTGGGACATACATTTGCTTTTCTTTGGCAATGAGTAAATGGCTATCTTTTTGCCACTTGGATAAAACATCGATAATTCCAGGAAGTTTTACTCTACTCTTAAAACATGATTGCTCTTGCTTTGGCATCTAACTAGATCCTCATGCTTTATAGAACCCTTAATTGGGCGAGAAGACTCATAATGTGGGATTGGAAGCAACCCAGCCTCGCCCCTTATTTTTGTAAGAGACTCCCACTAAAATAAAATAAGGCTTAATAAAACTTCCACTTGAAAAACTCATTTGCTTGGGCTATTGATTTAATTAGCGTGAGTCTATTTGTTTTTATCACCAGCCAAGATGCTTAAGATGCAGAACATGAAAGTTCCAGAAAAGTGCACTTTCAAGAGTTACAATGTTTTGGCTTAAGGAGGCCTGATCCTTTTTCATTTGGGGTTTGGGAGCCATTCTTCAGTGACCTCCTCCCCATTTTTTCATGGCCATGGGCACACCCTGTTTTGCAAAAGTGTAACAAAACCCAAATACAGTGCAGATGCTATGAAGTGCGTCAGACAGTGTCATTCTAATGCTATGTTTCGGCTTTTGTTATATAAGAGAGACATTTCTGTGGGTTGCTGTTGACAAAGAACACGGTAGCATCTAACATCAGGGATGTTGGCAGGTCTTTGGGTCTGAGTCCCAAGTCCGAGTCTTTGGGCACCAAGTCCAAGTCCCAAGTCCCAAGTCCAAGTCCCTTTTAAAAACAATCTTTTTCCCCCAGACAAAAAGGAAGAGGTGGGTGGGTTCTGAGTTGTGAGTTAAGTCCGTGTCATTAAAAAAAACCAACTTGAGTTGAGTCTGAGTTGAGTCACCAGTGCGACTTAAGTCTGCCTGGACAGCACATCCTGTGTCTTGACTCCCCATCCATGTCTAATATTTTAGGGTTTATATAGGTGGGCATCTGAAGATGTTCAGTTAACCTCTTTCTTCATAGAGGTTAGTAGGAATGATGTTGCAGTTTCCAACCAGCAAAGCTTCTCTGGGTTGCCACACTGAAGGAGGCCAGAAAAACATCTACTAGAAGCTGGGCCTTTTCAGTTGTGGCACCAGCCCTTTGGAACCAGCTTCCAGTCAGGCTGCACCCGGCCCCCCTCCCTGCCTACCTTTAATTAATAATCTAATTAATAATCCTTTAAACATGCATATATATTATCATTTTTATATATTATCATTATCATTTTTAATCTAAATTACTTTGTTTTAACTAATTATTGATTTTAATTCCCCCCCCCCCCCCAGGCTGCCTTGGGTTCCCCACAAGGGGAGAAAAGAGGGATAAAAATAAAATATATAAATAAGCGCAACTCCAGGAATCAAGGAGTTGTACTTTCTCAGAATTAATTTTTTCAGGTTCTGGCTACACCCCCAAAGTCCATATACAAGATGCAATTGGAGCACCCTTGATTGTTGTTTAGTATCTATATTATTCACTCACAAAAAATGAATGGCAAGTGTAAGTAAATTTGACAGCATCTTCCTAGTCTTGGCTCGCCTGCACTGGTTACTTGTGACGTCCTGGGTCAAGTTCAAGGTTTCTGGTGCTTGCCTATAAAACCCTTCACAGTTTAGGACCCTGTTACTTGTCAGAGCATCTTTCCCCAAAATCATATGCCCATGCCACCAGAGCCTCTCTGGCTATACTTCTCCAGGTGGCCACATTGAAGGAGGCCAGAGAAACATCTACTAGAAGCTGGGCCTTCTCGGTTGTGGCACCAGCCCTTTGGAACCAGCTTCCAGTCAGGCTGCACCTGGGCCCCTCCCTGCCTACCTTTAAGAGGTTGCTTAACATGTGGCTCTTCACTGAAGCCTTTGATAGCAACTTCACATGAATTTGCCACTTGCCCTGCCCGCCCTATGATGGGTAATGTTTCTGTTGTCTTGGTTTTGTGATGTTTTGGTTGATGTGATTTGTTCTTTATTTTTACTATTCTTGTTATTTGATTTTCTGTCATTTCAGTTTGATTTCGCTGTGAGGCTGAACAGCCGAATTGCTCTGAACCATGGAACAGTGGTTCGTGGCCATCTCTAATTCTCAGTGGTTGTTCCCAAGTATTGTATTTGAAATACAAAGCTATATCCCAGCAAATGGAGGTCTGAGCAAGACTTTCTCTCACTTTGTGTCCGTTACAAGCTAATTTCCTGGCTCAGGCAAACAGTTCGTAAACGCCTCTTATAAATGAGTGGCCTTTAAATACATGGCCATTATAACTCCTGCCTTGGCAAGATTTGTACGTTGATCTTGAGCAACAAATTCCCTAAACTCTTTTGCTGTGATTTTCCAAGTTCATGCCTAGACATGTCTCAGAGATGGAATCCTTGGCAGGACAGCCTGGCATTGATCTGCTCACCACCTGCAGCTGAGGAATAGTGACACACGCTTTCCCAGAGCTCCCTGGGAAGGTTGGAACCCCTGGCCTGGAATTGGGCTGGCCTTTGCTCCATTGCCCCGCTGTGCCCCCTGAAGGGGACGGGCAGCTGAGAAAGCAGGTGGAGTCACAGTTGCACCTTATCACCACTACTTCTCTGCTCACACTGGAAGGCGTAGAGGAGCAAAGGCATGAAAAAGCAAAGCAAAAGCAAAGCTTGCTGCTTATATACCGCCCCATAGCGCTTCAAGCACTCTCTGGGTGGTTTGCAAGTTAATTATGCAGGCTACACATTGCCCCCCCCCCCAGCGAGCTGAGTACTCATTTTACCGACCTTGGAAGGATAGAAGGCTGAGTGAACCTAGAGTTGGCTACCTGGGATTGAACCCCGGGTCGTGAGCAGAGTTTTAGCTGCAGGACAGCAGTTTAAACACTGCGCCACGAGGTTCTCATGACTTCCAAATGCTGCTGCTTACTACTTTTTGTTGTTGTTGCTTTCTGTTGTTTTTGCAACCCACTCACTCCATGGATTCATACAGCAAGCTGCATTCCACCTCTGGCCTCCATTCCCTTGGGCTTTAATACATCAGGATCTGTATGCTGGCAATGTGTATGGAGGACAAAGCCTGTGGTGGGTGGGGCCACAGCCCCAAAGCAGTGACTGCCCTTTTCTCTCTCTGTTTCTTATTGTTACGTGAAGTCCAGTCACTTCTGACTTTCCACTGTCTCTCAGAGTAGACCTTTGGTCTAGATGGGCGGGGTAGAAGTCCAATAAAATAAATAAATAAAAATAAAATCATCCTTTGGGATATTTAGTCCAGCAAGAATTTGAACACAGGTTGTCTGGGTCCTGGTCAAGACAGCATACCCTTTGCACCATGCTGGCACCCTCTTTGTTTCCATGACCTCTTTTTCTCTTTCTTTCCCACCCTTTGCCTGTCTCTCTTTTTCTTCTCCTCCCTCCCTTTCCCAGCTAATCAGATTAAACCTCAATTCATATCTTGCAGAGGCCCTTTTCAATGAGGTTTGGACTGTGTTGCCAACCTCTGTCACATAGATCGACAGTGATCATTAGGAGAGCAGGAAGGGGGCATTGGGAGGATGGGGAGATCTTATCTTTATATCTAGAACATTTCAAGTATAACATTGCAATTGAATGGTTATAGGGGAGGTACCAGTGGTTTTAGGCAGTGCTCGGAAAAGTTATTTTCTGGGATCACAGCTCTTAGAATCTGTTGCAGAGTTTAGAATTTCTGGTGAAATTCCTGTAGCTGAGCAGCCAAAGTGCAGGGACTCAAAAAGCATGATCATTTGAAGTTCCTAGATTAGTCCATCCCCTTTTCTCATCAACTGGCACTTACAGTCTCAATAACTCACTCTGAGACATTAGTAGGAAAAAGAATAAAAAACACTTTATTTGTAGTTATGAACAGATCAAAGCAGCATACTGACAAACATGAATGGCTGCTTTCAGCAACAGACCTCCACAGACTACAGAGAGGGAAAGAGAGACAGAGCAAAGAGGCGGGCCCCTCTTTAAACTCAGAGGCAGGGAAGGAATGATTGGTTAGTGCTGGATAGATTGGCAGTCACCCCAGCGCAGAAAGGTCCCTCCCAACCAAACCTACTAAAGGCAGCATGTGAGGTTGCTAAAACTCCAACAGAATCCATACACAAACAGTGGCTATGATGGTGGGTAGACTCTGGGCTTGTTTCCTTGTTGAGTTACAGCCATAATCTAAGGTGAATGCTCCTTCATTATTGGGGAGAAGAATTAAGGATAGCTTTCCTAGGCTCTGGTTCTAGACTATGTTTGGAAATGAGGGAGAAAACGTAACGGGTGTTATTCTCTTCACAGCGAAGTGTGCCTTCTTGCTCTGATTTTTCCATGAGTGCTGATGGATGCAGCTTGTCAAGAGAAGTTGGTCCGATGATGCAGGGGTTAAATGCCTGAGCTTCTGCACCTTTTGGTTATTTTCATTCCACTAAAATCCAGGGGCTGTTGCTCTCTTTATTGCCTGATCTTCAGTGAAAGCCTGTTGCCTTTAATAAGAAATGCATTACCTGTTTGCTTTCATGCCCACTTAGAAAGAACTCCAAAAAGCAGTCTGCTACTTTTGATTGCACTATATCCTCTTGATGAAACAATGTAGTTTTTAAAATAGCTGTGCCTCAGCTCGGTTGTGGAAGGAGGAGATGCTAAATGAAAAACCTGCTATAACAGGGGAGCTGTTTTGCTTTGCTGAAAACAACAAAAAACAAATGAAACAAAACAAAAGACAAAGACATTTTGTCTCATTTATTTTGCAAGGAAATTGGCTAAGCAGTCTAGAGACTGCCACAGGTATTTGTTTTTCTGCTTGCGTGAATTAGCACCAGTAATTATAATGATAATGATAAATGTAACATAATAATAAACAATAAAATGTATGTGTGTTTCCTTATTTGGATCAAGTTGTGTGCTTTACTCTGAAATTGCTTTACTTGGAAAGTTTTTTCTTAAAATCGAATTGCTTATGGATGTAGTTCCAAGGACCCAGAAGTAACTAGTTTCAATTATTGTAGAACTAAAGGTAACTAAATAGTTTCTCAAGAGTAGTTAAAATAATTTCTTCTTCTTCTTTCCCATTGGGAAGGGGAAAAAATGTTTTGTTCTGCCTTCAGTGTAAGCTGCACATCCCAGATAGAGGAGAGAGAGGCAGCTACAACATGGAAGCAGGGAAGGATGATGGGAAAGTGGAAGGAGAAAGGGAGGGACATTTGCAAGGATCAAGTTAGGGAGGACCATCTGAAAAGCTTCTTGACTATCAGACTAGAGTTCAAGTTTCCAGGCCTTGCACAGCCCTTCGGGGGAGAAATTAGAAATGTTTTATTTCCCAAAAATTACTGCTGATAATGACATCATCAGCCTCATATGGAGTAACTTACAGCAAGAGGATTTCAGCCAACGTAATTGCTTCCTCATTATTGGGACAATTTATTCATTACAAGGAACTAGTTATTTTCAATTAGTTACTTTCAAGCTGGGAGAAGGAGGAACACCGACAGAAGCCATAGAAAAGGAACAGAAAGGCTTTTCAAAATAGCAAGTAAATGCAACATTTGGAATAGTATCTTTTCTGAATGGTGAATTACAATATTCTGCCTTATTTTTGCTGAATCAGACTAACCCAGCTACCACTTTGGAAATGGAACTTAAGTCAGCCCATACCTTTGGCTTCTGAGATTGCTCACATTCTTTTGAGGATATTTTCGCAACCAGATCCGTTAGAAATTTTTAAACAAAAAGGGAGGCATTCAGAGAGTTAAATTTGCACCCAATCTGCCATCCTACGATTGTTTGTTTGTTTCCTGCACCCTTGCAGAATCGGAGCCCTGGTTATCACTTCTACGAAATTGCTGAAACATTACAATTTTAGCCCTTCATTGGTTCCGTTATTGAAATATCTCGAAGGTCAGAGAAGCCTTGCAGATTCAGCTTTTCTTTGGCCCCGTACCATGCTTCTAAAGAGATGAGAAAGAAAGCCGAACTCTCTGAGCTGAGGAATTCGTTCAGCAAATTCTTCCTTTAATCACAATCAGGCCAAATTTCTATTAAATTCTGCTCTGCACTTGGCTGCATATGATCCAGCAGCTGCTTCCAACAATTATGTCAAAACTTGCCTTTTTTCTCTCCCACCCCCGCCGGCTGTCCCCTTTGTGATGACCCTTCTAATCAGTACAATATCCACTGGATATAAGTAACTGCAATCCCCAGACTTAATCTTGAAATGTAATTAAAACAAAGGAGTGTGAAATGAAAGCCCATCAGACAGAAAATCACAGAGTCCTCTCCGAGAACACAGGCCTTCTGCTCAGAGAATGTAAAGTGGATTGGGTGCAGAACTGGCACACCTTATTATAAGGATGATAGCAACATTTTAAAAATAGCTATTTGGGCACTTAGGTGTTGCACGATGCATAAAAAGGCTTGTTTTGGTGTAAGAAAGAGGAATAGTTGCACCTACAATCAGGGTCACATAAGCTGGCCATGAATCCTCTTTTAGCAAGGCCAATCCTGTTGCAGAGTTTTGAATGTTTGGTTAAATTCCTCTAGCTGTGCAGCAGGAGTGCAGGGATTCACAGAACAGAATGGCTTCAAGTTCTCCAGATTAGTCCGCCCCTTTCTCATTAAGCTGCTACTTACAGTCTCAATAATTCACTCTAAGACATTAGTAAGAAAAAGAATAAAAAACATTTTCTTTAGTTATAGTTGTGAACAGATCAAAGAGCAAACTGAAAAACATGAATGACTGTTTTCAACCACAGACTTCAACAGGCCACAGAGAGGGAAAGAGATTTGTTGAGGACTTAAGAAAAGCAATTTGCCACTTCTCTCCTCTCCTGCTGTTGGCAACTTGAAAACGTACTCCTTTCGTGAGGCTTTTAGGGAGCCAGAAGGCATCTGAGATGGGAAGGTCTTTTAGAATCTGATTTATAGTCTTAAAATAATGATTTTAAGTATTTGTATACCAATGGTTTTAAATTTTAACTGGTTTGTTTTAATGAATGGTTGATCTAAAATTTTTGTAGCTCACCTTGGGCCCCCTCTTGGGGAGAAAGGTGGAATAAAAATCAAATCAATAAATGAATTATTCACATTGCTCCACTCCAACCTCCCAAGCAAGCTGGCAAAGGAGATGTCTCCCTGAAGGAGACGTCTGGCTCTTTTTGCCTTTCAAAACAACCTTGCAGCAGCAATTTGGGACGGCAACGCTTCACATTTCCAGTGCTTTAACTTCAGCAGAACAAGCTGGCTGTTAGAGATGTTGAATTTTCTGTCTGGAGGCTTTCAATAAAAAGTTGGAAAGGCATCTTGGATCACTGGGTCGTTGTTGTCCCCCCCCCCCCCCCACCTCACCCACTGAACAGCCACTATGCGAGCAGAACACTGGGCTAGTTAAGCCTTTGTCAATATCTGGCATGCTTCTTGGAAAAAAAAAATCTATGTTTTTTGGATTGACAGTTCCCAAAACCCTTAGTTTGCCTTTCTGGGAGTTGCAATCCAAAAACCCGCACGTTCTGGGTTGGTCTTGGAAGACATCTGAGCCTTTGGACAGAGAGGAAGGCCAGATTACATCCCTGTTTCTCAATCAGCAATACATGGAGTCTAGGAGCATCTCTGGATCTTCAGAACATGGACCGAAACTTTGAAGATCTTTCATGGTGGGCACCAGGTCCTTTGATACAGCAGTTGGTGGGACATGAGATGTCAAACGCTGAGAAATCATGGATTGGGTAATTCAAGAGTTTTGTCT
Organism: Intellagama lesueurii; assembly: GCA_037013535.1. Classification (NCBI taxonomy): domain Eukaryota; kingdom Metazoa; phylum Chordata; class Lepidosauria; order Squamata; family Agamidae; genus Intellagama; species Intellagama lesueurii. Next base: position 119,314,760 of record JBAJHW010000006.1, on the reverse strand, counting down.
CCAGCTCCTATAATTTCATGTGCCAGATCGTTTAGACATTTGGTGGGCACACCTCCTGATTTGGCTTGACCAAACAGGGGCTTCTCTTTATGAGTTGCACTACCATGATGGCTTCTCTAAAACTTTTGCACTTGCTTGTCTTCTTTCAGGCCAAATGACAGAAGATCTGCCTTGTAATCCTCACACGTGTAGCACCTTTTCACCTCTTTCCCAGCCTCTGGGCTTTTTCCCTTTCAAAGCAATCTTGTAGCTGTAATTCAGGAAGCTGTGCTTCACGTTTCCAATTCTTTTCCTGCCATACTTTTCTGGGAGTCCGGGTCACCCTCTTTAATGGCGATTCACCTTTTCTCACCTGGCGGAATAAGGTTTACCGCTTTCATAAATTTAGAGCTGGTTCAAAATGACATCTTCTGTTCTTGGCATTTCCAGGTGATGTGGATGCTACATCAAACAAGGCCAGCTGCTGAACTTTAGCCAAGCAGCGTCTCTTCTTACTTAATGGAGCATTTCATTGCTTAAGGACTCTGTAGGCAGAATTGTCCATCTTCTGCATTTCCACATCTAGTCAATTACATTTGGGAATGGGTCCAAAATGGATTTCAGAAGCTTAAAGTTTTTTTGACATGATTATTTTCACTCTGGAGGAGATAAAAGGAGTAGTCAGACCTTGCAGCATAAGGTTGCATTTGCCTACTTGGTAGCCAGAAGTTTTGCAAGCTAGACTTTGAGAATGAAAACAAGGACAAAAAGCTACTATAGGCATAAAGAGTCTTAGTGGGGATTTAGAATGGACAGATTTTCCAGCTCCAGACTGTATCAGTTTCACCTGCACTCATTTGTTAGCCCTCCTTTCTGTTTCTGCTTCGGTCCGTTAACTTTTCTTTTTAAAAAAACCTCTGCATAAACATTTGCAATGTATTCTTCCATAAAATGCGCAATAACTGTAAAACAATAACTGTTTTACTACTACTACCACCACTTCCTGTTAATGTTGTGGTGTCTTTTTTCCTTAAAAAAAAAAAAGACTCAAAGCATCTTACAATATTAAATGTACAAAAGATAAAGTAATAAAAACCAATAGACCTATAATATAAAACCTACACCACCCCTTGGGGGGAAAAAGAGCAGTTCATAAAGATAACCAATTGACAGAATGGCTTTTTAAAAACAGCCAATCATGCCTTGATGGTAGAGGAATATATTCATCTGGTGCCAAACAGATGGTAACAGTGGAGCTGGGTGAGCTTTGTTAGGAAGAACGTTTGAAAACCAGGGGTCTACACCTGAAAAGTCTCCTTCCTTTGTCACAACTTCCTGAGCTCTCAAAGAGACATGGGTTTTAACAGTGCTGTTTGAAAATGAATCCCTTACAATGAATCTTAACAAACTCGCAGCGATTGGGTTGGGCGTTTTCCTCATCTAGAAGACCTCTAGAGTTATTAGGTCAGGAAGTGCAAATAGGGCTGGTTCACGGAAGAATGCAGAATGAACAAAACCTTCAGGCTTCTGTTATGGGAGGAATGGCTGTAGATGGTTCAATTGTCCAGATTTGGCTGGGGCTTTGAGGGAGTTTAGCTAAAGAAATACCCTTATTGGCCCTTCTAGGAAAGGTTGGGAATACTTCTGATTTTGTTGTGCTTTGTCAGGAGCAGCTGGAGGTTCATATCTGGAGTTACAGATCTAATGTTTTAACACCACCCCTCCTCAAACCAACAGTTCATGCTTCATAAAATTAAAATTCTATTCAACCTCACCCCCACTGACTCATTAACTATCACTGGTGCCACGGAGACTCACAGGATGTCAGAGTACCTTCAAAGTTACTAATACCCATTCAAGCACTTGAAAACTACACAATAAGCTTTATTACAGAATAAGCTTTGTGCATAATGAAGAAGTGTTTGATGGTTAATAGAGCACCTAATATTGCACCGTGGTCCTAGATCGAATGAAGCCTGAACTATCTCTGGAGACAAAAAGGTTGAAGCTGAGGCTGTCCTACTTTGGGCACAGAATGAGAAGGCAGGATTCTCTGAAAAAGATTGTAATGCTGGGAAAGGTGGAAGGCAGCAGGAAAAGAGGAACAGCAAATATGAGATGGATTGACTCCCTAAAGGAAGCCACAGGTTTGACTCTGCAGTTACTGAGCAGGGCAGTTGAGGGCAGGACATTTTGGAGAGTGCTCATTCATAGGATCACCAGACGTTGTGGGTCACTTAATGGCACATAGCAAAAGTTGGCTGGATAGCTTAACAGTTTAGATAGGCTGAGAGTTCGATTCCCCTGTGTGCCTTCTGGGTGCAGAGCCAGCCTGTGTGTCCTTGGGCCAGCTGCACAGTCCCAAGGCAGCCCCAGAAGAAGGTAATGGTAAACCACTTCTGAATATTCTTTGCCTAGAAAACCCTGGAAAGAGTTGCCAGAAGTTGGAATCGACTGGACAGCATGCCGTTATGAATATTGCACTAAATCAGTGAATGTTCCATGACTTGTGTTCGTTTCTTGGTACAAAGTTGCAAAAGCAAAGCTGGCTCTGGTGAAACTGAAATGGAAAGAGGCATTAATTCACCAGCCCGTCTTCCAGATCTTGTGTAAACGACTCATTATATGACTTGATTGTCTCACTCTCAGTGTTCTCTGAATTGCACAGTCTTCTTTTCAGACGTTACAGCCACCTTTCCCTACGGATATGAAAGCTGTCAACGCCTCCCCCATGGAGGAAATTTCTTTAACCTATTTCCATGATTTCTCCCCCTGTGCAGTAACAAAAGACTGCATCAATATTTCAGTATCATTAAGTAGCTGTTCTCTTTAACTGGGCTACTAAATATTGTGCAAAATGGTGTTCAATATTGCATCAAACCGATCAGGGAATAGTGCTACAATTTAATCATTTTTAATGGCTGTATGAAGACAGAAAGGTGATAAAGTATGACCCTGATATCTACGGGGGGGGGGGGGGGGATCGGCTCCTATATCTACAGGGTCCTATCAGGCCATCGAGTCCAACCCCTACTCAATGTAGGAATCCAAATCAAAGCAGATCTGACAGATGGTTGTCAAATTTTTCTCTTGAATGCCTCCAGCACTGGAGTGCTCACCACCTCCCGAGGTCATTGGTTCCATTGTTGTACTGCTCTAGCAGTTAAGAAGTTTTTCCTGATTTTCCAGGTATGCTGTCCATGCATTGTAGGACTCCATTTGTGGAACATTTTTTCAGCCTGACCCTAACCCTAACTCTAATCCTAACTTTGATCCTTTCCCACCAACAACCCACCTCATCCAATTTGGCAAGGTCCCCAACTTGTGTGATATTTTCAGTTATGTATCTCTGAATCTGGATCTTAGACACTTGTGTCTCTATATCAGAATGATTGCTACGGAACTAGAGTGAAAGTGCTGGATCCCTTACCTTGATAACTATGATTCGAGGCAGAATGGATTCTCCCTCTCTATTGGTGGGTCAGAGTTTGGATGATGAGCACGTTGCTAGCATCCCCTGTGAACCTCTGAAGGAGGTGTAGCATTAAAAAATAGCTTTTTGTCCTTGTAATGCCTGCCTTAATGTGGTTTAATTAATTTTTATGGTATGTTATTTAACCCCATGCATCTTTAAGTCACAAGTAAAGTACTAAGGCATCCAGAGGAGTCATTTGAAATATTTCACTCTTGTCTTCCTAATTATGAGAAGACTGCCTGTTCATAATTCATGTCTTTAATCCACCATCATACTCACTAATTCTCTCTAAGCCATGATAATTTCCCCAATAGCTTCTGAATGAATATTCAAACCCATTCTCTCTCCTTTCTGTGCTTTTAATTCATTTTGCCTTCCTTCCTTCCTTCCTTCCTTCCTTCCTTCCTTCCTTCCTTCCTTCCTTCCTTCCTTCCTTCCTTCCTTCCTGTAAACAATATAAGTGCAGGGATTGAAGTGGGAATGGTGAGGAAGAAAAATACATGTACAGGTACAGGTAGGTGAATTTGCAAAGCAGTAGTCAGCCGTTATGGCATCTGGGGCTTTGATGTCCTTTTGGTTAAGGTTCTATCAACATCAGACTGGGATGGGGGCAAGACTGGAGAGGAATGTTTGGGCCTGACTGTACTCTAGCCACATTGAACCTCCCTGTGTTGCGTTTCCTTCTGCCTGGAAAGGAGCAGATGTTCTTGGGGATGGCAAGGTTCATGATCTTCCAGTAGCAAATTTTCTGCCCTCTAAATCTTGGCACCCTTGGTCAAAACCGTGGTCCCTTCATATGACCAGGGTTTTGACCCAGTTCCACCCTCCTTTTAAAGGTGGGTGAGCATTCAAAACAAGGATCCTCCACTTACAATCTGGTGCAGCCCATTCCTGCAGCTGATTCCTACTTCTTCCTCCTGATTAAGCAGACTCAGACTAAATCAAAAGCAAAGTGTGCTGCTTATATACTGCCCCATAGCACTTAAAGCAGTTTCTGGGCAGTTTACAATTGAATTATGTAGGCTACACAATCTGTCCCTACCCCCAACAAGCTGGATACTCAATTTACCAACCTTGGAAGTATGGAAGGCTGAGTGAACTTTGAGCAGGCTACCTGGGATTGAACCCTGAGCAGAGTTTTGGCTGCAGTACTGCAGTTCAACCACTGTGTCATGCGGCTCTAGTAGTCTATATGGCTACTTCCCATTCCAGAAGTCCCCTTTGCCAGAGCAATCTTGGCAATAGAAAGAAACATGGCATGGATGTAACCTGAGAAGCAACAGCTGGTGCAGCTCAGGATTAATTGGGGAGGATGGTCTACTCACAAGATCCATTGCCTAGGTGTTCGTGCACACAACTGCATTTCGTACGTGACTTGCAGCTTTTCACATGCAGCATATGGCACAAAGTAATTACTTCCAAAGTGTCTTTTAAATGGAGAATGTTGGGTGCATATTAAAGGAAAAGTGAACAGATGTGTTTTCACAATAGAATTATGGCTATACAATTGTCATCTAATTTCAATGGCTCCATGATCAGCTGCTAAACAGCCTGTATTATTCAAGTATTGAAATTTTATCTCCAGATAAATTATATTTTGAAGCTGGCAGGAGGTTGTTCCAATCTGTTGAGAGCAACAAACACATTTTTAGGATTGGCTTTTCCCAATTTAGGACCGAATCCAGAGAATATCCAAAACCAAGTAAATTCTTTCACAACTACGGACTAAAGCCAATAATCCAATTTTTTGTCTGAACTAGAGTAGACTCAGGGAATGTGTGGGACTTATGCAAATATCAGTTTAATAAATCTCATTCATTCAATGGAACTGCATTTGTTGGAAGTAACATATGGCTTTAGAGTCATCATCATCACCACCACCACCACCACCATCATCATGAAGTAGAGAAGGTGTTAGAAAATGAGGAAGTCAAGATCTTGTGTGATTTCCGGATCCAAACTGACAGATACCTTGAACATAACACACTAGACATAGTAGTAATAGAATGAAGAAATGTCTGGATCATTGACGTTGCAATTACAGGAGATGCCAGAGTTGAAAATAAAGAATTGGAAAAACTAACAAAATACAGAGACCTGGCAATCGAAATATCTCACTTGTAGATGAAACACACTTCAGTGGTCCCTGTCGTCATTGGGGTTTTGGGAACAATATCAAAAAATTTCACACATGCTATAAGCAGTTGCAGATCTTAGAAATAGCACTGTTACAGCTACAAAAATGGCAATATTAGGAACAGCATACATACTGTACCAATATTTAACAGATACTTAGGTTTTTGATTAAAACTTATATCTGTTATATAATACCAGTCAATGTTTTTATTATTTTGATTGACTGTGCTTGGTGTTTTTCAACACCACCACCACCAACATTTTAGTGTTGTAACCTGCTATGTTGGTGGAGTTTTGGGACTGAAAGTTAGGATACATATATTTAAAGGGGAACTGTATTTTTTAAATCTTTTCCAGCACACCTGTTCCTATGTTCTTGTTACTGAGTTAATTATGTCCTAACTTCTTCAATATTTTCTTTCCTTAAAAAGAGTCCTTTTTTTCCTCCATTCGTGATTGCCTCTTTAACAACAACATACCAAATTCTTTCTGCTACCTTAATTAGAGCTAAGGCTGGTATAAGACAGTAATTAAGAAAGAAGGAATGCTTGGATGAAAAAAGTACATTTGCTGGTCAGTTTCCATAAGGTTTTGTTTTGTTTTACATATTAAAGTCTATGTGATCCTGTGATAGAGTAATGCGTGTTCATGGACACGTTCCATTATAGGCTAGCAATGACCATTTGATCATGGAATCATTGGACTTCGGGTCCACACCAGTTGCAAATGCTGTTGCTTTGATTTTGTGTTCCAACAGTATTGGATGAATAAAGTCAACAACTCCCATTGGGTGGCAGTCATTCTCACTGCTGCTTTATTTAGTCCCTCTGAGCTCTTGCTTCACAAGGGTTTTCCAATCAAATGAAACAGTTTAGGGATAGTTAGAGTGAAACTCAGTGCCAGTACAACTATGAACATAAGTGAATTGTGCTAATGTCCGACTGACAGCACGACTGTTTTAGCGTACTCTGAATCTATTTAAGTACGAGAACAAAGCAACAAAAGAGTCCTTTTCTTTCTTGCATCTGTTCATGCATGTAACGCACATGTGTGGAACAAAAAGCATGAGTGAACCCATAGAAGGAATTTCCATATATTTATTTTGCTTTACATTTACTCAGGTCAAAGAAGCATTCAGCAACTTTATAGCAAATTTCCCACACCTCTGGAGCACCCCCACAACTCTAAATTAAAAATTCTAGTCGTATTTCATGCTTATACCTTCACAGAGATGCATGGAGGAGGGGGCACCTTTGTTCTGGTGGCCACCAAATGGGAGGGGGGCTTTAAAAGATAAACTTAAAGGAGGTTGATTGGGAACGCAGGGTGGCAGGGAATCCACTCCTATAGGAGTCATCTAAAGTGGTGAAGCCTATCCCCCCCAAACAGGTTCATAGCACAGGTCCTTTAAAGTTCAGACTAGAGAATTCAGTGTCTCCACTCTTATGGAAAATAAGGCTAGATGACCATGATGACTAGTCCTTGCGTCTACTGTCTAAGCCAAAGAGAGGATGCTCTTGCACGCATGTTCACAGTGTCTAGGATCCTCCAGTGGTTGGAACAGAAAGCTGGATTAGATAAATCTTGGGTTTGTTCCAGTAGTCTCTTCTTGTATTATTATGAAATTCAAGCACACCTATGTTGACCATTCAGCAAATTTCCACACCCATGCTTTCCTGGTATCTTTAGCTGGCCCACGGAAAAAAACCCCCCCACAAAATTCTCTGAGGCTATTTTTCAGGCTTGACATCATGGAAAGCACGTGGTATGAGCAGAATGGATGATGCTTAAAGCCATGTGCTGTCACACGATGTAAGGAGAAAGAAGTTGCAGACACTCAAAAATTGCAGCAGATGACATGCATACAGTCTGTTTCTTTTCAGCAGACATCACAGGACATCACTAACAATCCCTAATATAGAGGTGGGGAGTTGTGACTTTCCTGCTGTTTTGGGCTGCTACTGCCACAGTTCCTGGCTGAGCATAAGAAGAAGCAGTCTAAGAACATTGGAGCATTGCTATTTGACATGCAAGTATACTTTCACAAGTTCAACCCAAACACATGTATGCGATCTTCAAACTTTTGATTAAGTGGCCATAATCCCAGCACACAATTATACCAGCAGGACGCCCATGGTGTAATTTTCAGTGGCAAACTGAGTACACTGGGTTTGTTGCTGCTGCTGCTGCTCTTGCATTCCAAGTCATGCAATTGCTATAAGACATGAAAAAACAGGTGCTGTTGGAAGTTATTCTTGGCAAAGTGTGTAATTTTAGACTGGGAAAAAAAACCTTTTAACTATGCAGCGGAAAAAGTTCAGGGACCTACAGAGCAGAAGTAGCTTCAAGTCACTCCTAAGTAGATCACCCCTTATTTCTTAGTTCTCCTCAAATGGCACTTACTGTCTCAACAGTTCACTTAGAAAAAACGATAAGAGAAAGAGTAAAAGGTTACACTTACATTTCTGATTTAACCACGCCCCCCAGCATATTGTAGAAAAACAATGATTGGTTACATGAACAGGCTTAACTAATTCATAGTCTACTTAGTGACTACATAGCTAACTGGCTAACTACATGATTTGCTGACTGACTACATAGCTGACTCTAACAGACTATATAATGCAAACTGACCCCTGACTGAAAAAGAGCAGGAAAATAACTCTTGAATAGAGAGGCGTGGCTCTATTTGAAGTCTGAGGCAGAGAGGGAACCATCGGTTGCTGCTGGATTAATTGATAGTCACCCCAACCTAGAATGACCCCTCCCAGCCAAGACTTCTTAAAAGCATCATACAAAGGTTGCTAAATTCCAACAGTTATGCCACTGGAGTTGCCTTGGGAAGTGTTCAGTAATAGGATTCTGGCCATCATGTGCCTCTCCTCAAAACTTCTTCATGCTGGCTTAGAGGAGCATGTCTCCCTTGTTTGGGAACTAAAGACCTGGCAGAATAAATTAACAATAAACTAGATGAAAAACTTTGAAACTCGCTGGCATTTCATGAAAAAGATCAAGCTACTGTATCTATTGAGTTTGGAAATAACATTTGCGAAAAATCCTTTTGGCTAATGATCCATAATAACATTCCATATTATCCTCTTTTGTATAAGAGAAGAAAAATCCTAAAACAGGGTTGAATTTTTTTGATTAAGTTAACTGAGCTTAACTAACTGAATTCAGAAGGAAGAGGTGGAAGGATGTTTTTAATTTCCTTGCTGCTAGATGGATTAATATGATTTAAATTCTTATGAAGAAACTTCACTAAGCCATATTTCTCTAGGTTCTGCTGTACTTCCTGGCCTTGCTGAGGTGAAAAACTGTTCAATATTTATGCCCATATGCAAGTGCCTTGGCCTTGGTCCCTCTTTTGTTAGTTCCATCGCCCTGCTATACCTGGGGGGGGGGGGGGCAAGTAGCAGAGTCTTCACTACCTATAGGGGCTCTCAACATGAATAGGCACCCTCAAAAACCAAGGTCCCAACTAGAAGAAGGCAGGTGTGGGCATTTGGACTACAATCCCCAGAATTCCCCAGGCAGCATAAAGGTAAAGGTAAAGGTTCCCCTTGACCTTTAGTCCAGTCGTGTCCGACTCTAGGGCGCAGTGCTCATCCCCGTCTCCAAGCGTTAGAGCCAGCGTTTGTCCGAAGACAGTTTCCGTGGTCACGTGGCCAGCGCGACTAGACACGGAACGTCGTTTCCTTCCCACCATGGTGGTACCTATTTATCTACTCGCATTTCCATGCTTTCGAACTGCTAGGTTGGCAGGAGCTGGGACAAGCGACGGGCGCTCCCTCCGTCGCGTGGATTCGATTTTACGACGGCTGGTCTTCTGACCTTGCAGCACAGAGGCCTCTGCGGTTTAACCCGCAGCACCACCACGTCCCCTCCAGGCAGCATAGGAGAGTTGTATTCCAAATGTCCAGAAGTGTTCACCTCTAGACCCTATCCATATGGAGGGTATCCATAGAGAGCAGTATTTTCTCTCTTCAGACTCTTTGCCTTTGACTTACAGGAGGGCAACAAAAGCAGGGATGGAGACAAAAACTATTGAATTGCGGGATAGCTCAGTGGTTTAGGTCTCTGGTTGTGGGACCAGGGGTTAGGAGTTCGATTCCCCACTGTGCCTCTTTGACTGGGGCTGGACTCCATGATCCATGGGGTCCCTTCCAGCTCTGCACTTCTAAGATTATTATTATTATACTCGTGTTCTCTGCATGTGAGTAATCAAATACCTTGATAGCCCCCCCCCCCCCTTATAAATGTACCACTTGTCCTTTGGTGAAACTACAACGCACCCAAAAGGGGAAACATAACCACTGAATATTTATGTTGCATTTCTTATGACTCTTTCTCACACTGAGGGCACAAAACAAAGCAAAGCAATTTGATAATTTCAGGAAGCCAGAGAAATTCCTGCTGTGACATTCATGTACAATTAAACTTTCAGCTTGAGGTGTGTAATATTGGAGAGCGCAGGAATTGAGAGTCTGCTCCTGGGACCCTCCTGGGTTGTGCACACATCCCAATGCCCAAAACAGGGGAAAAAAATGAAACCAGAAATGGCTAGAAAGTCCACTTCCAATTTTGTAGAAATGAGCATTTCGGGATACTAAATGGCGTGCCCCCCCTTGACCACTGTAAAAAATGAATAATAATTTTTGCTGGAAAAATATGAGGCCCATTCCTGCCCTAAAGACATTCATCTTCTACTTACAGATTACTTACAACATCTGTTTCTGCCTTTTGTGGTGACAAACATCTATATCCCTTTGCCTGCAGAATCAGTGGAAGCATAGATACAATTCAGAACAGCGACGGGCAGCCAGGTACTCTCCAAATGCATAACACTACAGCTTCCAAAGCGCAGTGTAACCTTTGGGGGCCATGGGTGTTGTAGTTCAGCAGCTCTGGAGAGCACCTGTTGGGATAAGGCTGGTACAGAGAGAAAGAGCTCCCTTACTCCTGCATATAAGTGGCTTATCACCAGAGGGCTCCTGAAATTTTGGGGTGAGACCTCTCTGTTCCAGTTCACCAGCTGCCCTGGCAAAACATATTCCTTACACAGCACTGGTTGTCTCTGTGGCCACAAGAACCTTCCAAATAATATTGCTGGTTGCTACCCTGAAATACTTGTTCATTGTAGTGCTGTTTACATTATGTTTAGGACACATGGTTTTGCTTCATTCTAGGCTCCAGCCTCATACAGAAAGTGGTTTTAGCAGATAATGGCACTTGGGAAGCACAGTGCAGGCCTAAGGGGAGCTTATTATCTGCCTCCCAATTTATGATTGTTTCACAAATCATTAATTCTATTTATGCTGCTGTACTGCTACTGTATTCTTTGAGTCAGGTTTTATGTCCCCATTGTCAGTAACATCTTTTCCCTCCTGTAGTGCAAGGGAAGCTACCTTTCCTTTGCCTTAATTTCTTTCTCTATGTCTTCAGAGACGCATCAATAGATGGTCCTTTGACACAGAATACTTTATGTTCTGTTGTGTCTGAAGATGTAGAACTCCTGGAAGAATTCTTGTTGGCAGACACAAAGCTTAGAAGATGCAACTTTATAGTCTGTACTGGTTTCCTTGTATAGGGGTTCAGTTCCAACTTGCCAAGATAGCAGAGGGCTCACTGAGCAGACCCTTTGTTGGCTGTAGCGGCGCTGAATTCAGACCTAGCCTAAGAATGTCAGGAATCCTTCAAGGCTACCTTCATCTTGGCCTGCTTTTGTGCAAGCACAGTGGCTGTTGGTCTGGAAGAGATTTGGATCTGGAGTAACTGTGCTTCTTCCTCAACCAGACCCTTCTCAGGCCCCCTTTCTGGTTCTTCTGGTGGCTGGTCTTAACCCTTACAGCAGTTGCGCTGGTGGAAACCTCTCCCAGCAAATCTCTGTGACAACAGCAGTTGTGGAAGTGCAAGAGGCTTCTGTCCATACTCAACCTACTACAGCTACTGCACCTTTGGGCTGGGATTGCACTGAAAAAAACAACACAGGCCAACCGGCTTTATTTTCCCAGACCAAAATGGAAAATATAGGGTGGACTAGCTAGACTTAGTCCAGAACATTCTAAAAAGCCTGGCTTGGATCAATGAATGGATCTGCCAGAAATGTTCCATTTTCTGAATCACAGTGAGAACTGATTACTCGAGAATGTACAACTCACAAAATAGAAACCGCAACATATCTTTAGGCTCTTGGAACAGGGGACTGGGCAAACTGAGTTGCTGAACAGCGTCTTTGTTTGTCAAGAGGTCAACATTTTGGATTAGGTCTGTGCCATTTGATTATCCAAGGCAAGTGTTGTCCACCAGATAGAGCATCAATGACAGCCTATCAGGAGCTTAATGAAGGTGGTGCTTTGGCCTGCAAGAACAAGGAGAGTGAATGTAGAACCAAGTTGGCCCCATCCTTAGGAAGAGGTGGGTAGATGCCTCAGTGTGCAGATGGTGAGGAATGGGGAGCTTGGACCCCCTCAGCTAAGCTGAGGACCCCAAGGGTGAGGATTCTTGCTATCCTGTGTATCCTAGGGCTATTGTTGTAGCGAATGTCAGCCCTATTGGTTGCGATCTCTTGAGTGGGTAGGTGCCAGCTTGTCTTTTCCACAAGCAACAATACGTCTTGGGCCAGCTCTGCTCTGAGAATGCATGTTATTCTTGGGCAGTTACCAGGGCCCTGCTTTAATGATATCCTGGCACAGAGGCCAACCTAGCATTACTTTAAAGTACTGTGGAAAATTAAAACGGTGGCAAAGATCCCAGAAGCTGCAATTCTTGAGATTTTGGAGACAAAGAGTAGTATTTATGTAGATTATTTGACACTCTTAACAAAAGAGTCCAGCAAATGGCTATGATCAGGCATGACCATAAGCTAGTTATCAATGGGGCCAATCAGGGTTCTGGGGAAAGAGATACAACAAACAACTTTTATTTTAGTTGGGAAATCAGTTGCACCTTTGCAAAATTTTGTGCTTCTAGCTCTTACTGTCTCAGGTAAGAGACAGTAAGACTCTTTCAGGTTCAAACTATCAGAAATATTCTGAAGATTACAATTCATGGACAGCAGTTCTCTTCATTAGATGCATGAATCTAGTAAATAAAACTTGTTCATCTTTAAGGTGTTACAGAACGCTGTCTCATTTTTGCTATCTCAGATTTGTTGTTGTTTAGTCGTTAAGTCGTGTCCGACTCTTCATGACCCCATGGACCAGAGCACGCCAGGCCCTCCTGTCTTCCACTACCTCCCGGAGTTGGGTCAAAGTCATGTTGGTCACTTCGATGACACTGTCCAACCATCTCGTCCTCTGTCGTCCCCTTCTCCTCTTGCCCTCACACTTTCCCAACATCAGGGTCATCTCAGATTACTCCCAGGGAATTCTTTTAACATGGAACATATATCACTGGGAGGAGGGAAAGAGTAGCGGCAGCCGTGACAATAAGATGACAACAGCATTTCTGTTTCTGCTTTATTGAGGGTGTAACAATACAATTTTATAGATGCCTATCCAGAAGTAAGTCCTGTTGGCCAGAATCCTGTTAGTATCAAATACCATAAATCATACAAGTGATGCACAAAATCTTGTTGGCTGTGTGTCGTGTGCTTTGACATACCTAGTGTGCTGCAGTGGCTGCGCACTTGGTTGCACACCCAGACCCATGACAGATGGCTGCGAAAATTTGAAATCAGTTTGTCCAATTGTATGAGGTGTTTCACAGTAGCGTTTTGCCCACCGAGTTCAGCGGGGCTTACTTCCAGGTAATAGCCATACCATGGCAGTTGCAAAGAGATACACATTAAAGATCACTGTATGAGGATCATTTCTCATTTTTACTGACTTAATATGAGCCCTGCTTTTTTGTGGGGTAAAAGGTTTGGCTTATAGGGGGTTGTAAAATTTAAATACTTAATATTAAAAGTTATGGTGATATTAAGAATTCCTCCCCGCCATTAGCAAGTCAAGTCTACTGAGCAGCCCTGCTTTGAGAAGATAATGCCAAGAACACCTGAATAGCACCAGAACTGTATTTTAAGACAAAGGCAGGGAAACTGATTTGTTTGTTTATATTTGTGTACATGTTGTAAATGATAACATAAATCAGAATATATAATAATACAAAGCAAAAGATTGGGAAAAATTACTGTACATATTCATTGTATTAAAACCACCTATTAAAACTAACAAAAGACATTGGAACCTGGAGTTCAGACGATGGAATAAGTAAATAGATTTCTGAGGTTTCTATGCCGCTCCATTAATGCAAGGCACTCTTCTGGGCCATTTACAACATAATACTAAAATACGACAAACAATAAGATTAAAATAAAACCAATCAACAGATAAAACAAATACTACAAGAGGCGTAATCTCAAAATATAAGGTAGCACCCAAGGCTTAAAAATCAGGCAGGGTTGCACTGGAAGACCTTTCTGTAGAGCAGTGTCTTCACTGCTTCTAAACTTTGAGAGGGAGGAGCTGATTCCAAAATGTTGGTGCCACAGCGAAGAAGGCTCTGCTTCTCATGATTGATTTCCTGGCCTCCTGTGGAGTGGCCACCTGGAGGAGCATTGCCTGGGAGAATCTGGAGAAGCGGGTAGATGCACTTGAGAAAAAGCACTCCAACAAGTACTATGATTCCAAGTAGAGATAGGCATGAACCGGTTAGTCCAGGTTCATCCCAGTTCGTAAAGGCGGTAGCACAAATCCCCTCCCCCACCTCCTCTGGCTCAAACAGCCACTCACTGAGCCCAACTTGCTTGTTTTTTCCACCTCCTCAACTGATCTTCCAGTCCCGGCAACAGCTCAAGCTTCTCTGCCCCACCCTCTTGTCTGATCTCCCAATCAGAGAAAAGGGCGGGGCAGAGAAGTCTGGTCTCTTGTTCCTGACTGGGAGATTAGCTGAGGAGGTGGAAAAAACAAGGAAGCTGAGTGGCTGTTGGAGGCAGAGGAGGTGGAGAGGGGATCAGCAGCACCTGTGCTGCCATCTTTATGAACTGGGACAAACTGGTTCATGCCCATCTCTAGTTCCAAACCATGTTGTTAACTTTGGTATTCTCTACTGCATTTAAATACATTTGCAGGTCCCGGGGACACAAGTATCCTGTTCTTCCACACCTGCTTTCTTATGGTCCTGAAGATCAAATTAAATTACATATTTATCACATTTTTAGAGAGATACTTTCCTAAGTGATACAAGAGCTTTTTCATAGTTTATGGTTTTTCTTACCTATGTATCTTGCATTTAGTGTGCTTCGCTTTGTGATAGGCAAACACAGAAGGTAAACATGGGCTTAATTTGCAAGTCTGATCGCCAAGGAGTACTGCTGAGGAAATCCCACTGTGGAAGGTAAAACAAATTTACAGAGGGAATATTCATTCACCTTAACCTATGTGTTGTGATCATGCAGAACCACAAAAAGTTCATTGGCTCAGTGGGGCCAGGAAGCAGTCACAACATGCTGAGTGGTTTTCTAAAATGTATTCATAGATTAACAAACATACACAGAAGCAGGCAGAAAGGGATACAAAAAGAAGAAAAAGGGGTGAGGCAAAGGGAAAAAAAAGCTGCCGAACATCTGTTAGAGAAATCACATCATATCATGACCCTCCCAACCACCATGTCAGAAGGGGTCTTCTTAAATCAGGGGACAGATTAACCACTGGGTGCAAATGCAAAACATGTCAGTTAGCTAGTGTCCGAGTGTAGAAAAATAAGAAAGGAGTGTAGGTTTGGTGATTAGGGTTTATTTAACAATTTTACAGATCAGCTTGCTTAAGTTGTTCTTGCTGATTGCATTTTAAACTAAAGCAACGGGAGAAGGTTTAGGTGAGAAATATTGCTGAGAGAACAAAGGGTCTTCAAGAGATGGCCAGAAAAATGGACATAACAATAGGGTTTGCCTTTGACTGAAATTGTTCTCAAAGGCCTTGAGTGTTACTACTGGAAGATAAGATGATTCTTTAGGCCTCTTTCTTGTGCCTCAATTTTTGCCTTTGGCTTTTGGGATGAAAGACTTTGTCCTGAGGAGGGAGGTGCTCGTATATCCTTTCATGACTTCATCCCATAGACTGCTTTGGTCATGAACCCGTTAGAATTGGTGCACTTAACCACACTGAACTTTTCTCCCATTGTCTTCCAGGGGGTCGTTCCCAAGCCACCAGCTGAGGATTTAACCGAGCTTCTCTCCCTCCTCTCCATCTTCCGCTTGCCGTGTTAATCTACTCCAGACACTTCTAGAAGTGACAGAAAGACACACATAAAATTCCTGGGTAGGCTGCCTCTCCTGGGCTTTTGCTTCGAGGCTGTCAGTGCACAGGTACTTGGGGAACCTTGCCTGATACACACATATTCTTTAGTCACAGGGAAGCCCACAGTGACAGCTTTTCTTTGCCTCCGACTCATTATCATGCTTCACTTTGTTCAGAAGAACTGCCATATGCTTCCATGCCAGTGGCTTGGTTTCTTCTTGATTATCCCCGGATCTGGTTGACGAGGCCTTGACTGAATCAGGCCTCAAGGTAAAGCAGTTGGGTTGACGGATGCCTCTGCTGCTCCATCTCCCACTTCAGGCAAATCTTGTTGTCTTCCTCCTATCTCCTCCATCCAAGCTGGCATCTCTTCCTCCTGTCTCTGTCTGCCAGACACTTCCTTCTTAAAGCCCAAGGCCAGTTGCTTGGCGTTTCCCCTTCCCCTCTTCTTCCATCAACCTTTCTGTATATCAGTAGCTCCGAGAGATGGGCACAAACTGATTCATAAAGGTGGCAGCACAGGTGCTGCTGATCCCCTCCCCACCTCCTCTGACTCCAACAGCCACTCACGAGTCCCAGCTTCCTTGTTTTTTCCACCTCCTCAGCTAATCTCCCAGTCAGCAGCAAGAGCCCAGACTTCTCTGCCCCACCCTTTTCTCTGATTGAGAGATCAGCCAAGAGGGCGGGGCAGAGAAGCCTGAGCTGCTGCCTGAACTGGGAGATCAGTTGAGGAGGTGCAGGAAGCTCGCAGGCTGGGCCTGGTGAGAGTGGCTGGTTGAGCCAGAGGAGGCAGGAGAGGGTTCCTAGCCTTTACGAACTAGGAAGAACTGGTTCGTACCCATCTCTAGTCACTCCTATTATTCTTGGCTACCAGTCTTCCCTATGCTTCTCTTGCCGTGCCTGATCAATTCCTTATCTTTTTTGCATTGCTTCCTCACAGCATTTCCTCTTTTCTCATATAGGTACACTTTTCTCTGTGGTCCCCATGTATAATGGAGGAATTGAGAGTTTGCAGTATAATAAATGATACCGGGATAAGCCATCAAAACTTAAGAAATTATTAAAGCCTTCGGTGAACATTGAGCATTGGTAGTAAAAGAAGATGTGCCAGGGGAATTCCAAAGATGGGAGGGCCACAGCAGGAAGTGCCCTGTTTCTCGTTGCTGTCCGTCTCATCTCAGGAAGGGGTGGAGCTAGAGCACAGCCTTGGTTCTTAATACTCAGTAGATTCATGTAACGAAAGACGTCATGTAATTAAAAACACTGGTTCCAAAGCAATGATAATGCAAACGGACTAGACAGAGGAGCCAGCATAACATATAAAAAGCACACTCTGTCTATCCAAAGGTCATCACCCTAAAGTCCCATTCATTTTACTGAAAGGAAATTCTGCTATTTATTAGTTATCTTCCTTTTCTTGGATTCTGCAGAGTCTGCTGTTAGGTATTGAAATTTTGACACAGAAAGGGGTAGAGATTGGAACCATTCTTAGCTGCCTAGGTGACATGCAGATATGTCTGATTTCATTTAGTTATATTGTGAAATGACTCTTTTGCAATACGACTAAATTAAATGGGACACCTTCACATGTCACCTATTACGTTGCCTCTTACATTGGCCTGGATTCAGGAGGAATCTATAATAATGTTGCCTTATTACTACATTTGACTTGAGCTGGAGGATGTTTATGAATCAGTCAGCCTTTCAATAAATTCAATTCAGCAGTTGCCAAGCGAGCCAGAGAGGGTGGGAATCAGTTCCCTAGACCCCAGGAACCTGTATGGGTAATCGGAAATCATCACAAGCTATTTCTCTGCAGTCATTATTTTGAAGATTATCCCAGGTTATTAGGTTTGATTAAAGGATTTTACAACCGGCTTGTTCAAGAGCTGGGGATTTAAGTCATAAAGAGCTTTTTGCCTTTGGTGATGTCTCTGACTTTATCAGTTCTTCAAGGCTTTGATTACTTACCCATCTTCGTAAAACATAACCAATCTTATTCAGTCATTCGCAGCTTTCAGCCAATAGTATTAAGCCTGCTGGGTGATATAATTACTTGAAATTTTTCTCCTGCAGAGCTTTGCTGTTACATTTCAGAGAGATCAAAGTCCAGACCTCACCTGATGTGTTTTCCCCCACAGTGGATACCATGGTGTCCATTCAGTAAATAATTGTGCAGCTTAATTATGTGAGCATGTGTTATTTAAAGAAAGATGACTAGAAATGGATGGTTCAGGATGAAAGAGATTTTGACCGTTTTTCACGTCCTGCTTCACCTGCCTTTCAGCACTTCAAAATGCCAGCTGCTGGGAGAAGTAAAAATGGATTTTATAGCTGGTTCCATCCCCGACATGACGTAGTTATGGCTAGGAAAGTCTTCTTCTTGGAACGTTGGTGAGTTGTTCCTAGTCATGTATATAATCAGACTCCTTTGGGGACTACATCTCCCAGAATACCCTGCCAACCATGACAATGGTGTATTCCAAAACAGTAATGTTTCCCACCTGATGCTTATAAATCAGCTCTCTATAACATTTTCGTTTTTATAGTGAGCCCTAGCTTCTAGATAGTCACCCTGGTAGAAGAAAGAGTGAGGGTAGACCCTTGTTTTTGGCCACAAACCTCATCTATTATGTGACAGAAAAATTGGCAGTAATGTACAAGACCTCACATGGCTTTCGAAAGTGTGACAACCAACACAGATTTTGAACCTGTAAACAATGCTTTGTGAGATTCACAGTCATTCGTGTGGTTTACCATGTCATAATTGCAGAGGAAATAGTACGATACAGTTCACATCAATACTCGAGTGTGTGTTTCAGCATAATTAATGACTGCTTTGTAGTGCACCTTTTTGAACATGGAACCTCCTGTATCCAGGCCATGCAGTCAAGTCACTGGATCATCTTTCTGCATCACATGTTGGTTGACCCCAGAGTAGCTGGTGCTGCTCTGGGCCTTGAAATCATCCAGACTCATGTGCTCATACAGCTTATGCCTGATCTGCGGCTTTGTCTTCTATAGCAGTTTCCCCCCAACCTTGGGTAATCCAGGTGTTCTTGGACTACAGTCTCCAGAAGCCTTCACCACTGGCTGTGCTAGCCAAGGTTTCTGGGAATTGCAGTCCAAGAACACCTGGGTTAGCCACGACTGGGAGACACTGTCCTATAGGAACCCTTAGGCATTCAGGTGCCTGTGCAGGTGTCAAAGCCATTGAAAATGTGGAAGTTGCGGATGGTGTCAGCGAGCATTAACAGATCAGAGCTCTCTAGGTGTTCACGTTCATGCAAGTAAAGAAGCTACATTTGGGAAGAACTGGGAAAGTTATTTAATTTAGATTGTAACTCCCAGAATCACCCTGTCAGAATGGCCATCACTTACTTGCACTTAGAACTCAGGAAAGTTCATTTTTGGACTCCATTTCCCAGAATTCCCCAGCCAGAGTGACCACCAATCACACGGAAGTAACAAATATGTGTTTGCACTCAAAGCTTGGAAAAAGTGATGTTTTTGGAATAAAGTTTCCAGAAATCTCCAGCTGTATTTTCTAAGTTCCATTTATACTTGTATTTACTGCTAAAACTTCTCTGGTATATATGATGTTTTTACACTGCTATATAAAATCCTGAGTTGGCTGCTCTAGGTCTCCTGGCTTTGAGTACCAGCCCACCCTTCCCTCTTCCTCGGTTGCTTTTTAAATATCAAAGCACTAAAAACCAGACAGCAATTCTCTTCATCCCATATTCTTTTTATTTCCCGAGGTCAGCATAATTCATGCAGCCTATTAATTTTGCGTTGCATCATGCTCGGCTTATCTCCCTTCAAACACCTCATTTGCAGTTGCCGTAGTCAAAAGCCCACTATTAAACTTTCTGATGCTGGCTCTAATTTAAAAAGGCTTGAGGCCAGATTCAGCCGAAAAGATACCTCTGTGGCAAAGACCCCATGGGAGCTGTGTGTCTGTCTCTTTGGTTCCACAGCCAAAGGCTACTTTTTATTTCAAGGCTATGTGTGGTATGCAGGGTTGTCTGGAGAGTAACCTTTCTCTCTCTCTCTCCGCTTAGTAATATTGGCAAAAGTATTTCAACAAAGCATTGGTTTGGACTTAGAAGCTAGGATCCAGAGGGGCAGATTGTCTTGTTCATTTCGTCCTCCAAGGCCGCAGTCTTGAACACACTGCCTTGGGAGTCAGTCCCAGGAAACCCAATGGGGCTTATCTCAGAGTAGAGATACATTTGATTGCACTGTCTTTCCACACTGTACTTCTGATAGAGAATTGAGAAAAGTTACCCAGCAAACACTGCTCCTCTTCCATCAGATTTCCAGGGGTGCTGGCCAGGTCCTTTAAACTCCAATATTTCTCAAGACAGACTTGGGGCTCTTCCAGACGAGGGAAGACTTCATCCCCACTTTCTCTAGTCTGTTTGTCATGAAGGAGCAGAGAGGTCACCAGGATTCTTGCCCACACCGTGCCACTGAAACTAACCTCTTTTGAAACTCTCCATAGTCTCCCAATGTCTCCTAAGAAAGCATAGAAATGATATTTCAAAATATATTTTGAAAAACCACTACCTGCTGGAGCTTCTGTTCTGAAGCTGCCCTTTTCCCTGACAACAACTGACTGCAAATGGAAAGCTTCTGGTCCATGAAATGGAGCTGTGGAAGTGAACTTAATTGGAAGTACCATTTGTCCGCATAACAAGCAGCATCAAAAAGAAACTAGCCTTCAGGAAGAGAGAAAAACCATAGGAAGTCAGACCTTCTATCCTGTTTGTCACCATTTCCCCCAAGTAAACTCTTAAATCTTGTGTATGGGGAGTGAAAATACTAGCAACATCAGTGCTAAACCAAATACATTTCAGGGAATAAATGTTCTATCTGGATTAATCTTTAAGTGCAATTTTGCTTTTAAAAAGCCCCTGAACTGCAGGTCTAGGATTCCTGTTCAATTTGATTGGTTTGTCAATTACAAGTCAATACCATCCTCATGCCATTTGGGAACCATTACATTGTTTTGTTGCTTTATTGACAACTGTCTCTTGTCATTTTCTGTCTGCTTATAGAATTTCCCAAGGTAACTATGATTGCTTTCAATTCCATAATATTCTTTTCTAAAATATTTCTTTCATGCAATCACTGAACTCATTATTTCCAGTTAAAATCTCTATGGTCTTTGACACTGGTCATGCTTTACCTATTGGCAGCCTGGGTTATCATCCAAGATGATAAAATTGAGTTCAGAGTACTGTATTAATGTGTGTATTATCTCTTGTTGTTTATTTGGTAATAATAGTGCAGAGCTGTTTGTGTGTGAATCAACGGAAATTTGCAACAGAAACACCGTGGAATATAGACAGCTGAGCCAACTCTGCATTGCCTCTCACGATGCTGGCTTGCATCTTCCTCTGATTTTTTTCTTCAGTGCATGGCAGTGGTTTCCTGGCCTATTAATGGAGTTTAGTCCAAGTGAGTTATGAAGTCCTTACTATCAATCAAAATGCCAAGGTGTGGCTTCAGCTGACACCAAGATTTGGTCAACTTCAAAGCAGCCTGCCTAGATCTGGATGGTTCCTCCAGTGCCATCTGTTTTGATCTGTTATGCTTGGAGGTGTTGGCAGCCTGGGCTGAAATATGGCTCTTCAGTTCCCCTGGAACCTCTCTGACTCCCGAACTAAAACAGTTTAGAATGATAGTGTGACGTTCGCCCCTTTGAGGCACCTACGTGATGTGTCCTCACAAAGGGTTCAGTCTTTTCTTTCCCTCACTGCCACCAGTGGATTTCCTTTATCCACAATATAAAAGACGTTAGTCAAACACTTGTCTGGTAACTGCCAACAGAACTTATTTATTGGAGTGTAGCAAATTTAATAATAATCACAGATGTTCTTCAGATGTTCATTGTACACAATCGAATCATTAAAATATCATATATCTTGCCATATACTCAATTACCACCTGCTCTATCTATTTATCTTAACCAGCTTATCTCTATTAGTATCTGTTCCTTCTCTCTCTTCTCTGACTAACTCTCTGACTCTCTCTGACTCCTATCTCTCTTCTATTGTTCTCCCTTTTTAATCTCTCCTGCCAAACCTTTATATATCCGCTGACTCCGCCCCTCCAATCCTCTCATAGGCTCATGCAAATTAGATCCTGCCTATGAGTGACAGGAGTGACGTGGGGCAATCGTCACAGATGGAATCATAGAATGTTAAGAGTTGGAAGGGACCCACATGAGCACCTAGCCGAAAACTCTTGCTAATGTAGAAATCACTGCTAAAGATCCCAGAGAGATGACCATCTAATCTCTATTTAAAAATCTCTATTTAAAAATCTCCAGTGAAGAAGACTCCACTGCTTTCTGAAGCCGTCCATTCCCATATCAAAAAGCTCTTCCCATTGGGACTTCTTTCTGATGCTTAATTGGAACCACCTTTCTCATAATTTCCTCAGATCTAATTGTCTGTAACTGGAATTTATCCTCCGCTTGTTTCCCAGGCTGCCAATTCTGGAACAAGGGAAAGAAACCACAAATGGAGAAGCCAAGCTCTGGTTAGTTGCGTTATCTGCTTTGCAATCTGTGGCTTAAGGAACAAACCATGATTAACACAAGCATACTGTGACATGGAAAAAGATTCATAGCATAATAATCTGATTCTCCCCCCACCTCAGATTTTGGTGTGTGCCCCTAAATCCCTGGTGAGCAACAATATTTACTTCAAGATGGGTTTGAAAGACCATGCCTTACTCCTCCCTCTTTCAAAAGCACCTGATGAGCACAACTCTTTCTACTTCTGTACACATGCGCCCATGGAAACAAAAGAAATGGAAGTCAAAATTTGGTCTAAGGGGCTACCAGTTGTGAATACATAATCTGTGCTGAGCAAATGGACTGCTTTGTACACTACTTGTTTAGAAACTAAACTTAAACCATTAAACACGGGATGTACCTGGGCATCATGTAATTTTATTTAAGTACACAAAATTTTTCATTAGATTGGCTTTAGTATTTGTAATAAATGCCAGCAACATATATTTAATGATAAACTATATATGCACGTGTTCACACACAGAGAGTTTAAGAATTAAATCTGTGGCACACAGGTTGTTTGACTATTTTATAGTTATTACATTGAGTTCCTTTGGGATATTCTCATAAAAGGTGCTTCATAAATTTTATATAGTCTTGTATTACATTATTTTTTATTGCAAATAATTCCGTGTTTTTTTTAAAACAACAAAACCTCTAATGGAAGCTTCCCTGCTTCCGAAGATGGGGACAAGACTAAAACTCACAAACACATTTCTCCTAAAAATATGTATTCCTGACAATTTCCACATTGTTTTCACTACTGTGTACTCAATATTATTGATTTTGCCCTCTTCCTGCCACTTTTCACTAGAGGACCTGTAGAAGAAGAAAAGCTTACATATTTTTTTAAAAAGTTATGTTACATAAATACGGTAATCTGCAGTTCATTTGTTTCCTTTAAATATTTTCCTGTAATAGAAAAAGTTAAGTATGATTAAAAATGGATCTGGGACTGTGTGTGCAGAATTTCTTTTCACTAGTTTCTTTTTAGCACTGATTTATAAAACATTTTATCCTGCTTTTCATTTTAAAAGCAGGTTGCAAGGTCAAAACCCTGGAAAACACAACAAAATGAACGGATTACGAAGTGGAAACAAGGAAACAGTAATGGTTAACAATCATGACTGAGTCCCTGAATGCCTTTTCAATTCTTTTCTTTTTAATATTGTGAGCCACCATGGGTTCCTTTATCGGGAGAAAGGTGGCTATAAATAAAACAAATAATAAATAATAATATTTCATTAAGATCATTAGGTGTAACTGAGAAGTTTATAGTGGCCAAGAAAACACCTTTGCAAACAAAGAGGTTTTCAGTTGGCAGGTCTCCGAATCGGGAACCTGAATGTTCCACGTGATAGTGGCTATGGTTGACCCCAAATCATTTTGCTTGTTGAGGTACATTTAGCAAATGGCAAATTCAGTGCCGCTCGTGTGTAGCTCTAAAGCAGTGCTTCCCAATCCTGGGTCCCCAGATGTTCTTGGACTGCAACTCCCAGAAATCCTGGCCAGCATAGCACGTGGTGAAGGCTTCTGGGAATTGTAGTCCAAGAACATCTGGGGACCCCAGTTTGAGAACCACTGCTCTAAAGTACCCTAAACTGGTTAAGTTATTTTGACACAAGAAATTGAATTTTTTTTGAAGCACAATTACAATATAATGCCAATAAATTAAATGACTAACGAAAGAAGTTCTGGGTGTTCTGGTCCAAAAAAAACGTAACTTTGGTAAAGTTACCTGTTTGGACTACAATTCCTAGAGCCTCTTTTGTTAGTTATTTAATTTGTTATTATTAGAGAACATACAAATATGAATACCCCTCCACAGGTAGACATAACGAGGGATGGTGACTGTCCACTCACCATCCGCTGCTGCTGCGGGTTCCGCGCTCCCTTCCTATCATTCTGGAGCTCGTGGTCGGCCAGCCACTCTTCGACCTGGCAGAGAGGCTCGTCGTCCCGCCTCCTGCCAGGAGTGGCTAATCGACCGCGAGCTCTGGACTGATAGGAAGGGAGTGCAGAGCCTGCGGCAGCAGTGGACAATGAGTGGACAGTCCAGCCCCAGGGGGCCAGATCCTAGTTATGTCCACCTGTCTAGTTATTATTACATTAAGGAGCCTCATGGCACAGTGGTTAAACTGCTGTGCTGCAGCCAAAACTCTGCTCATGACCCGGGTTCAATCCCAGGTAGCTGGCTCAAGGTTGACTCAACCTTCTGTCCTTCCAAGATCGGTAAAATGAGTACTCAGCCCACTGGGGGGGGGGGGGAAGCAATGTGTAGCCTGCATAATTAACTTGTAAACTGCCCAGAGAGTGCTTTAAGTGCTATGGGATGGTATATAAGCAGCCCACTTTTGCTTTTTATCCCTATTTAATTATTTGTATTCCCATCTTTCCTGCAGAGTGATCAGGCTCATGCCCCACATAATGGGCTAAATCCAGTGTTAGTCCCAACTAGATCCAATCCATTGAAAGAAATGGGACTTAGATGATAGTCACAAATAATAAAAGTTTAATTACTTATTGGCTAAAAATATTTATACCTTACTTTTCCTCTAGTGAGTAAACTTTCCCTTTTTATCTTTTCAGCAACTCTGCATGGTGGGTCAGAATAGCCCAAGGTCACATCTAGTGCACTTCTCAGTCGGAAGTTAGAACCTGGATCCCCCGAATCTCAGCAGATCAACACTCCAGGTTTTTTTTTTTAACTCTAGGCTGGACAATCTAGCAATGTAGGCTAGATTCAGATATAGTGATAATGGAGACTGATAATGGGCTCTGACGTAAACTGAGCAGTGAATCTGCTCTGGACTTTATAAGACCTATCCCAGCTGCTGAGTTCTTGTCTCAAAACAGTTTCAGGACCTCGGACAGCACCCCCACCCGTTAAGTAGCATCAGGCAGAGCTTCAACCCAGGTTATATATTCTGGGTTGTTATCCCATAGACTGTAACTTTGACTTACTTTCCCCCCTCTTTGAGCTATATTGATTATCCTACAGTAAAGGGACACACTAATTCACATTTTGAACTTTCTGTCTTAGAAAAGACGGATTTTGTTCATAGACTAGTAACTACCTAGACCTGGGATCTGAGAGATGAAAAATAAATGAATGTGCCCTATCATTTCCTCCATCCTCTTTTGCACATTGGGTTCAGAGAGTTGGGTACTTCGCTGTGGAGCCAGAGATTAGGAGTTCAATCCACCATCACCACCACCATGCCTTTCAAGGTAAGAGCCAGTCTGTGTAGCCTTGGGCAAGCTGACCATAAGCAGGGACTGGTAAACCACATCTGACTACTTTACCTACAGAACCTTGAAAAAGGCCGATGCAAGTTGGAGTCAACTTGATGGCATGTAATTCTTCCTCTTCTTTAAAACATGAAAACAAAACTACCTTTTTTGTGGGGAATTCAGTGAAGTCCTACGATTTTCTTCTCACAGAGCTCGTTTCATTGAAAATATTTGCAGTTGTCACTGCTTCTGGGCTCTATGCTCAGTAGGTTTAATTGGAGTGATGAAATTGGATTAAGTCTCCTTAAATATTCTAATAGTCTGTCAAGCCACAAAAATGGTTGCTAAGACATGATTCAGAACCGAACGGCACCCTCTTTAGCCTCACGCAGCTGCATCTGATTAGCTTGGCTAAGCTTGCTTGTCAGATACTTCAGACTTCCACGTATTTTGCTTGCTAACCAATGTATCGTTTTGATTACCACAGATTTATTTCACATCCTTTGCAAATTGCACCCTGTCCTTCAGCCCTCGTGAAGGTGCCTTTAGAAATACTGCATTGCAAATTGCGTCTAATTGCATTTTGCTTGCTTTGCATGCTTGGGCACTGCCCGTCAGAAGACTAGGTGAAAGGCTGGGAAATATTTCAAAACTATACCTGAAGTACATAAAATAAACATAATAAAATATACAATTAATAATAAGTGTGTGCCATTAAGTCAGTTTTTCCAGGTCCCTTTCCTGGATAGACAGTATTCAGAAGTGGTGTAGCATTCCCTTCTTCTGGGGGTGTCCTGGGACTGTGCAGCTTGCCCAAGGCCACCCAGGCTGGCTCTTCTGAAATGTCCAGTGGGGAACTGGACTCCCAATCTTTGGCTCCACAGCTAGTTACCTAACCCATGGAGCTACAATTAGCTATTTGTAAATGCCTTTTGTCAAATATTGCAAGAAGGTGCTCTGAGCGCTACTGGAGAAAAAGGGATGCAGTACAAATGATCTCTGAGTGGTAATTAAGGCAAGATTGTCTGCTTGATCATGGCATGATTTACACTAACACCTCCCTTCCTTGCCAGTCAGCATCCACTGCCTTTGGAGGCCCCACATTCAGAATGTAGATGGGAGAGGGATTTAGAGGGACATGCGCAGAATTAACACCCCCTGTGTCTTGTTGGTGGCATGCCCTGTCACCTGTCTTGTACCAGACCTTTTTGCCTCTCCACTGGCAGTCAGGGGAAGGCAGTATCCATTCAAAGGGTTAGATAGTTATGACAGTCTCAAGTGGCCCCAGTCCTACCCAGCCTTAAAGGCATGTTTTTGAGATGCGAGAAAGGACCTCCTTAGTGGCTGGCCCTAGTCTTAGAAGCCATCTTCTAAGGGAGGCTAGACTGGGCCCTACATGCTATTCTTTTCCTGTTAGCAAAGACTTTTCAGGAAAAAAAAAATCAAGCAGGTTTTAGCTTAGCTGCTTTCTTTCCTTCTTTGTCTCAAAAGCACCAGAGTGCATTTAGGAAATATTTCAGATAATTTTGGCCCAAGAGCAGGCAACATCAAGAGCATTTGGGGGCAGCTGGCACCAAGACTTCCACAGTACATGTTGAGGAGGATAGAGTACAAGGACATAGGTGTGAAGTTGCCTGTTCTTCTCCACACTTACAAAGGACTGTGTTAGTGGGAAAACCCAATTTTCTTAGGTTCACGTTGCTTCTGCCAACTCCATTTGTTAGCCTATTCAATGATTTTCAAGTAATCTAGTTCTCCATAGGACTGGGAGTTAGCCTGTCCTCGGGTTCCCCCCACTTCAAGATGTGGATAAATCTTTCTTTCCATACTATAGGCCTGGCATTCTCAGGTTGGCTCTCAACAGCAGTCTCATTGAGAGCCAAACTGAGACCCAATTGTTTTGATTAAATTAAATAAATGAATATTTATCTCAAAAATCCTTAGTAGCTGACTTCCAGCTTTCTTCCTCCCATGACCCCCATATTATAAATGTCTATTAGACTGGGGAAATTCTGAAGATTAGCTGTAGAGAGAGTGGATGGGTAGACATGTTACTAGCAAGGCAGCACTTTATTCAAGGCCAAATTAAAGCCACAATAGGCCCTTGGGCTAGGGGTCTGTAGTGGGTCATCTACTCTGCTCCTAGGTCTGAATCAAGAGATGTATCTCTTGCATGTATGTGCATGCATGCATGCATTTGCATGTACACACACACGAGGCAGGAACATAAGAAGTTGCCTTATGTTGAGTCACACCCTTCCTCCATCTAGCCCAGTATAGTCAACTCTCAATTGGCAGCATCTCTCCGGAATTTTTGTAGGGTTCCTTTTGATTATCCCTGGAGATCTCTGGTATTCCCTAGTAGTCCCCCATTCAACTACTAACCAGGGCAGACCCTGCTTACCTTCCAAAATTAGATTATTTTGAGTGTGTTCAGTTTGGTATAGTGGTATTTGTTGAAGAAGAACATGTTGTGTTCAAGAGAATAGTGAAATGTTGCCTTCTGTTTTCCCCTAAATGCAAAGTCCTCTAAAGACTCCATCTCGTACTCATTATGTGAAGGGGTCTTTTCATGTACAACATCTCCACGTCACACAGTCCTGGTTCTGAAATCTAGCCAGGGAGGTGTTTTTTTTTAATGTACAGTTTCCCCTATGCAGCGATTTAGACTCAACACACAGTCATCAAGGCAGTTACTAAGACAGTGGGGAAAATGATACTCCTGATCTACTTTATTGTACCACATTGTACTGCATTGAATTTCCATTGTACAAATCTCTAGGAGAGAGCTAACTTGCTTCAGATTACCATACAATAGCATTTATACAGGGAAAACTCTTATACCACTGCTAGGAGTTACCTGATATGTTTCTGTGCCAACAGATCTGTGCCTTTGTGATTGGCTCTGCCACCCTATATGGCTGCCTCATGCTGTACTTCAAATGTACCTAAACATCTCAAGGCTTGGCATAGGATCTCAGATGAGAAGGAAATCTCCTTTCATTGTTGAAACTGCTTAAAGAAGGATGACATTTCTGCATTCTTGTCCTCCTTTCCTTCACTTCAACATCTCCCAACAGTGTTGTTGTCTGTGGGCCACATCACCAAAAGGGAGGGCAAGCATCAGCAGAGCAGGAAGACGAAAGGGGACACCAGTTTGCATGAATTTGTGTATCTGCATTAATATGTGCACATGCAAAATTAGAGATGATTTTTATATCCTAAAGGGAATGACAGTGCATCTCATTTGAGCTGGGAAGATAAAAGAAAATTGATGCATGTGTCTGCTGAATTTGCTAACAAGATGCTGCTGACTATGCAAAAGGGACAACTTCAGTCATTTTCTTTGATGCCATTGCTCGTGATTCTTTATCCTTCAAATGGAAACTGCTTTCAAAAGAAAGACGGTCTTCTGGCAGCCCATCAAGTGGAAGACTGTCCTCCCTTGAAACAGGACAAGTCATGATGCCTTTGAACATCCAATATGTGTCTGCATTGGGGTAAGTAGATGCTTTAAGATAAGTAGCATCACTCTAAGACACATTTTGGCCATAGACAAACCAAATGGCAGGTGCAGCTGGAGCCAATGATGGCCAGAGCCAGTGTTAGGAGGAGCCAGACCAGCAGAACTCTCATGGTGTTCCCATGCTCTTTCCTAGCTACAGGAAGCACCACAGTGCAGTTCTTTAACATTGAACAGAATTGAGCAATAGTCCTTGCATCACTGCACTGAGACTGTGTGGTGGCATCGTTTCTCCCTGTTTTGCAAACACTGATTTTGGGGCTTCTGCTGTTGTGTATCACTGTGATGTGGTCCCAATCAATTGTAGGTGAAAAGAGAACAGCCCCATGAGAGGCATGTTTCTCTACTCTTCTGGCCAACCAGGATGAACAAGTGAGACTACTGCAACCATGGGTTGGGGAAAATGGAGAAGTATGGGTGCACTGGTGTTAGGAACAGCCATAGATGTTAGAAATCACAGCCATGGAGAGGAATGTATGTGGATGAACGGTTTGCCTATATTTGGTATATATTTGCATGCAGAGCTGTGTTCCTAATTCTCCATCAAGAAGATGAAAGCTCGCAATCTAATTACATTGATTGTACTAACTCACCACCCTGTTAGCACCAAATTATTTTTTTAAAGAAAGAAATTAATTTTTCCTATGTTTCAGTGCTATTTCCTGCAGATGCCAGATGCTTCTTAGAGAGAAGTATTGTCTATGCTGAAGAAGACTGCAGTAAAAACCTGGAGTCAATGAATTACTATGCCTTTGTTTAACCAATGGCTATACTGCCTTAAAAATCAAATTATCTATCCATGGATCTGACATTTCTTTAAGAAGACAAGTGATATTGAGGCTGGAAAATGTAAATCATGGTGGTGTTTTTTTTTTCCAAACAAGTAAAAACTAACATTAAAAAAATCCTGTACAAAATTCAGTCTGGTCTGGCACAGACTGCTAAACATTTTGTAAAACATAAATAAGAAAACATGCACAGCAATCGCCTGAACCCTATTGTCAATTTGTGGTTGCATGAGAGAAATCACATAAGTCTTGGTGGCAAATGGCAGCTCATTAACCATGTGCTGGTTGTGTTCCTGGTTGTGTGGCTCATCAGATGATTGAGTGCATGCCCAGGAACACAACAATTAATGAGCAGAAATCTGTCACTAAGAGTGACATGATTTGCCTTAAGCAAGCATTAAATTGGAAGGAGGATTCTGGCCGGTGAAGTTGGCCGGAATCCTACTCTGAACCTAATTTGATTTTGATTGAATTGAATCTGTGACTCAATGGCACTGGTTAAGAAAATGTTAGGAGATAGTGATACATACTGAGATCCTGTAGAAACAGACATCCCAATATTGCTCAATATTGTTGGAGTGGAAGTGAAGCAAAAGTGTCTCACTTCATGCGCTGGTAGAGTTATTCTGAAGGCTAAATCTGCTTCTTGGTAAAGACAGAACAGAAGAACTAGACACCCACAACAAGTGTCTCTTTTGCCTGTTGAGGAAGAGGGATAAAGGGAAGGAGTGGTGGCAACTATCATAAATGGTGGCAACTATCATAAATGGATCTCCTTCAGAGTTGGAAGAGGGATTGAAGAAAAGCCCATTGGGAGAAAACTGGAGAAACAAGCTTCCCACCTTGTGAGCTTTAGGAGGTGAGTTGTCAAGTGGCAATTTAACATAACCCAGATTCATCCCTGATGAACCGCAGGAAAAACAATGGGGTCATATGCGGTCCGCAGAGTGTATATTGCCAAACCCGAATTTCACTGCTGGGAAATGTTTTCTTTTTCTGAGGGAACTGTTGGCAAATTGTTTTTAGTTTTAATCATCCCTTGAGTAAAATTGGGAGAGTAGCCAAGGGCCTTGTAAAATCAACTCTGGGCTGTGTATTTGGCCTGCAGCCTGCTCTTTGACCTTCCCTGGACTAAACTAAGCTTAGTTTTCTTCTCTCCACTGCGACATGGCTTTGTCTGTCTCACCGTTCATTCCTAGCAGCTGTGGGGGGGAGAGGTTCAGGAACTTGTGCTACAGTTAATTGCTCATTTAACGAGCCTCCAGACTTCACTCAGAGCAGTGGAAGAGACGATGAACTTGGAGGTCAAGCAGGGGCCAAGACTAATGAATGCAGACATGAATACTGGTAGAGAAAGATGCTTGAAAAGGTGTGTTGCATGGGATGTTAGCTATTAAAACACACAGGTGCACACATACAACAAAGCCACACACTGATTCAGCGGCTCCTATGATTTTAACAACTGCCAGAAACACAGAATTGTAGCTGATGATACTTTGCATGGATTGGAGCTGAGAATTATAAGAAGATCTTGCAAGACTGACCAAGAGTCCATCCAGTTTGGCTTCCTGTTTCCAAACAGGAGAGGGAAATCAACCCTCACCCTGTTTTGCTCTTTGCGTGTTTGGCAAAATAGGGGGGGAGAGATAATGACCACCAGGATAGGTGAGAGTTGAGGGTTGGCATGCTTAGAAAAAAAAACACATTAAAAATCCAAATTACACCACTTCTGCGTTAGTACAGTAATAAATGGGGAAAAGGAAACGTTTGTTAAATGGTTAATTCATTGCCCGCTCAGCCCGGAATAAAGAGACGAGACACATAACATGGGGTAACTGGGCCACAATTTTATGAACTTTTAAACTTTAATTCCCCTTTCACAAGGGGGCCTACCGTAGTGCAATACTGGTCTGTGCCCGTAGTCTAAATTGACTTTCGGTTCCAGACCTCTATTCCGTGAATTCCTAATCCGCAAGCGTGCTGTTCTACTATACAGCACGCTCCCGGGCATGAATTAACCGGAGTACCCTGCTTCCCCTCCCCTCAGCTAACTTCTGCTAATTCCAACTTGAGAGGAGGGGTGCTCGGCACCCCTTAAATGCCCATTTTGAACTCACTTAAACCTATTCCCTCTGCACTACCTGCCATTGTGACCTATTTAAAACCATTTCTTATTAACTACCACTACCGCCATCGCAAGTAAGAATGGGATGGGTGAAAAACCACCTGTACCAAGTGCCAATTCGGGTACAAGTCAAAAATTCTCATCCGGCCCCGAAGCGACCAGCTAGTCTCATTCTTACCAATAGGGCGGGCGGGTGGGCCAACTTCTCCCGGACGAAGAGGGCGACGCCTGGGTGAGCAGACCTTTTAAGGCTTCTGCTCTCGCCCTCCTCCGGCTCTCGCGTTGTCTCCTCTCTTCCCTGCCGAGCGGGCAAAACAGCCCCATTTCGGCAGCTGTGCGCCTCGCGAAGAGGCCGTTCTTCCCCACTCTAGTGTTTATGGCAAGGCAAAAAAGTGCCTTTCCATCTTTGATCTCAAAGATGTTCAAAACTCAGTTCACACATAAACCAAAATGAGCCATGCTGGACCACAAGGAACTTTTCAAAATCCATGATTCATGGTACTTGGGGGTGGGGGAAGGCAGAAGACTACATCCGCGCAAAATGGCTCCTCCAGAAGCAAAATCCTCCTTATTTTCACAAAGCTTTTATGAAATGAAGGGGTGCATTGTGGAGGCCTTAAAATGGCCTGGTGGAACCATCCTTTGCCTGTTCGTGTGGACAAATACAAGGACTTTGATTATGAAGCGCATAGTCCTGAAATCAATTCAGGTGTCAATTTGAATTTTCTGGATCTCAGCGAGTCTAGCATAGTGGACAAACTGACCAACTACAACTCATGAGACCTGGGTTCAAATTGCTGCTCAGCCATGGAGATCCCTTGAGGAGGACAGTATTGGTAAAACCGCTCCTTAAGTATCTCCCATTCTTTGGAAAACCCTATTTTTGTTGTTTAGTCATTAAGTCGTGTCCGACTCTTCGTGAGCCCATGGAACAGAGCACGCCAGGCCCTCCTGTCTTCCACAGCCTCCTGGAGTTTGGTCAAATTCATGTTGGTAGCTTAGGGAAAACCCTATTAGGGTGTGCCATAAGCGGGGTGCAAATTGATGGCGGATTACTCACATAGCTGAAGAGATTGAAACAGGACCTTTTTAGCTCACACACCCGTAAATGTGCCAGTAGCACACACTTTCCTGTGTTGACAATGTTTAATTCAGCCATAGCTCAGTGCCTTCTCTCAAACATGAGAGAAAAAGCAATTTTTAAAATGAAAGACAATTAGCTGCAAAGCAATCAGCAACAGCTGCACTCAATCAGTCGAGCAGTCACCCCCCTTCACCCCTCTTTTCCTGCACAGTTTTTGCCAGCCGCAGTGAAATGCAGTAATAAACGAGTAATTGTTGAGGAGGAAAACAAAGGTGTTAAAAATCACACACCTTATTGCTCTTCAGAGTTTGTTTTCCTTTTTATTAAAAGCTGAAGAAGAATGAATGAACGTTGCCTTCTGCTGCACCCTGCCGAGAAAGAACCAAACTCACCTGGCTGCTGATTCCCCCAACCTGGATTCATCTCACTGTGATGCTTCAACAGTTGATCTTGGACAACTGGAAGTCTGAAGAAGTTGTGTTTGTTTGTCCACTTGTTCCTTTCACATTAGGCGAAACCCAAAGGGAAATAATAATAATATAAATTTTTAAACTTTTAAAAATTATTATTATTATTATTATTATTATTATTATTATTATTATTATTATTATTATTATTATTATTATTATTATTATTATTATTATTATTATTATTATTATTATTATTATTATTATTAATTTGGGTTTTGCCTGATATGCTTGCACAGACTAACATGGCTACCTCTTTTAAATCTAAAACTTGTTCCTTTAAAGCACCCATCTGCAATCCGGCGCCCTGCGGATGGTTAGCGTTCAGTTCCTCATCATATCTCTGCTGGATAGCATCCCTACATGGGGGAGCATCGACTTGGAGAAGAGTTGTTGCTATAGGCCCTCACGTTGCCTCCAACTTATGGTGATCCTATGAATGAGTGATCTCCAAAATATCCTGTCCTCAACTGCCCTGTTCAGCAATTGCAAATGCAAGTGTGTGGATTCCTTTAGAGCGTCAGTCCATTTCATATTTCATCTTCCTCTTTTCCTGCTGCCTTCCACCTTTCCCAGCATTATTGTCTTTTCCAGGGAAACCTGCCTTCTTGTGATGTGCCCAAAGTACAACAGCCTCACCTTCTACTGCAGAGGTGCAGGATGGTTTAAAGCATGTTAACCCAGACTTACAGATGAAAATGCTTGCAGAGTATGACCTACCAGTTGGCAACAAGGTGGTTCCTTTGACATGCACGAAGAAGGAAGTGGGAAAAAACAAAAGAAAGTGTTAGATCTTTGGCAGCATTTGATGCAATAGTTTATCTGGAGAGCAATTGACTCTTGGATTTGCACTCAAGTCAAGTCATGGATGTATGAATCTGCCATGTATCATCTGTTTTGCATGACCAGGATCACTTTGCTTCCCGTACAAAAGCAGATCTATTCACTCTTCCTTCCTTTTAATGCAGAGGACATCAGCTCCCTAGGGACAGAATGGGTCGGGCAACTGTTCATTGTGCCCGGTAGAGGCAAAGCCACAAAGCAACAACAAGTATGACTAGATGTGGGACACATGCAGCCTCTCAGTCCATTGTTTGCAGTCCCCCCCAAATTTGGTGCTGTGTTACCAGATTTCAACTGTGTGTGGGTTGCACCCCTTTCCCTTAAATTTTCTTTGAAAGCAAGGGGAGGTGGGGTGCAGAATGCTTGTTTTCAAAAGAAATCACAACATTTTATTGTCACTATGGAAGCCATATTTGATAGTATGGCACTCGTGTTCCTCTCCCTGAGAACTGCCTGCAGTGAAATAAAGGAAGGTAACAACAACAACAACAACAAAGAAAGTAACAGAAAAACCTCTGTTTCTAAGAAGAGCTCATAACAGAAAAAGCTGCTTTAAGAGATGATGATCTCTGCTTAGGCAGGACAAAACCCACAGGTGGGCGTACTTTAATCTGGGTCAAGCAACATCCCACAAAATATGCAAGCTTTTAAGTTCATCAGAACTCTTCATCAGGCTAGATGATACAAAAATTGTGTATGTGTGTGTGAGAGAGTGAATCAAAGAAATAAAAAAAAATAGTCAGATAAGATATTGTCCACCTATAGATTTTCTTTTTTGTTTTGGTTTCATAGACCAACATGAACTTCTGCAGAGTTTTTCAAGAAAGTGATAATGAGCATCTATCCTAGAGTTCGTTGCTCCTGCTGTTGTGATGTGCAAGTCACTTCCAAGTTATGGTGACCATCTGAGTTAGTGACCTCCAAAAAGTCCTATTATTAACCGCCTTCAGCAGGTCTTACAAACTCAAGGCTGTTGATCCTTTTATTGAGCCAGTCCTTTATTGGGATTTGTTAGACAATGAATATAGGGACGTGGTGGCGCTGCGGGTTAAACTGCAGAAGCCTCTGTGCTGCAAGGTCAGAAGACCAGCCGTCGTAAGATCGAATCCACGCGACGGAGTGAGCTCCCGTCGCTTGTCCCAGCTCCTGCCAACCTAGCAGTTCGAAAGCATGTAAAAATGCGAGTAGATAAATAGGTACCACCTCGGTGGGAAGGTAACGGCGTTCCGTGTCTAGTTGCGCTGGCCACGTGACCGCGGAAACGGTCTTCGGACAAACGCTGGCTCTATGGCTTGGAAACAGGGATGAGCACTGCGCCCTAGAGTAGGACACTACTAGACTAAATGTCAAGGGGAACCTTTACCTTTACCTAGACAATGAATAGCAGTTACAGGATGTTGCTGAATGAAAGTAGTGGTGGGAAACCTTTCAGTGGTCCTCAGTGGCCTGCAAGCTATCATCCTATGTGTCTGGCAAGAGCAATCTTCCTCTCCAGTGTCAGTCAATGGGGCAAGGAGGAAGAAGGGTCTCATAAAGAGAATGATGATCAGTCTTTGGGGGATAGTTGGTGTGGAGTGTCTAATGAATTACTAATAATAGATTGAATGCCAGGCACAACAGAAAAAAAAAAATCCCTACCATCTGTCAAAATGAATGAGTGATCTTCCTGATCAGGAAAAAAACTGATCAAGGAAAAATTTCCTAACTGTTTGAGCAGTACAACCATGGAACCAATTACCTCAAGAGGTGGTGAGTGCTCCAACACTGGAGGCATTCAAGAGAAATTTAGACAACCATCTGGTTTGATTTATATTCCTGTATTAAACAGGGGGCTGGACTCAATAGGCCCCTTCCAACTTCATTATTCAAGGTTTCTATGCCACAAATAGACGAGTTGTTACTCTAAATCAGTGCTTTCTAACCTTGGGTTCCCAGATGTTTTTGGACTACAACTCCCAGAAATCCTGGCTAGCACATCTAGTGGTGAAGGCTTCTGGGACTTGTAGCCCAAGAACATCTGGGGACCCAAGGTTGGGAACCATTGCTCTAAATGGAGAAAGGGCTTCCATATGACACCAGAAGTTCATAGTGATCTTCTGTAAGTAGCACCCTTTTACACTACCTTTTAAGAACAGTTGAATTCCTTCCTGTAACGCCAGGAATAATTTCATGATGGGGGTGTGTGTGTGAAGCCGCCATATTTTGGAAAACAAAATAATAAATGGATTAGGATTCATAGTGTGTGTTTAAAATAAAAGACTCTCATCATCTGAAGTGAATCTAACAGAGAGTCCCATTAAACCATTTTCTCCCTTGTGTGGCATCCAAAATCTTGCTAGCACCAAGCCCTGGTCAATTGTGATGGCTTTTATATAATAATATCACTAAAAAATTATTAGATGTATGTTGCTGATGTGGAGGAAATCCAGGAAGGGGTAATCCATATGGGTGACGAGGGTCTACAGCTGGATGAATTCTTGGAAACTGAAGTCAGAGAACATTGAAAGTAATTCATTACTGAATGAACCTCTCTGTCATTAGCTAGCAGTTAAACATAAAGCAGTTCTCATGCTTCAAGATGGGTCTCCTTCCTGAAAAATAAATCCAAAGGAGCTGTTTCTATCTGGAAGTGAAGGAAACACCATTTCTATCTTCAGATGCTGCAGAGGCACTAGGACTGCTGTTGTGAAATGATGCGTACCTGACTGGTGGAATCCTACAGTCATGCAATTTTAGAGTCGGAGGGGGCCTCAAGAGACATCCAGTCCAGGAACAAGAGGAGAGTGCTTAATAACTGAGCGTAAGGTCTAGTGTTCATTTCATAGCACTGCCAGTTGGAAGGAATTTCATCAAAGGTAGATCAGACAGGAAAGACTCCAGATGGAAGACACCTCGGGAAAGTTTGTCAGAGGAGACTGGATTTTCTGGTCTGCAACAGCAACACTGACAATCCTTCAGCTACTATAGTTATGGTGCTTGGTGGATTTGGGGAGTTGTAGTAGAAGAAACCCATATCATTTCCATGTTCTGGGTGAAGATACAGACTGGGCTACACGAACCAACAGGCTGATACTAGTCTAAGAAGCCCCTTCCTATAATCACAGGGAATTGGGAAGGAGTCATGTGAGACTAATTTCATGCTGGTTTAGTGGAATTCACAGGTGTGGAACAGTTCACAGGAGCTAAAGCCCAAGTGTGGAGAATGGAGAGTAGGAGGAAGACTGGGGGTGAATCAAGATTTTTAAGTTCATTTTAAAAATATGTTCTGCAGATCTTGCCATAAGTTCAAAAACTGATGGATATGCAGATCTTCTCATAAGTGCAAAAGAAAGTAAGTTTTTAAACATTTGAAGGTGGGGGGGGGGGAGGAAAAATTAAGCTGATTTTACCCCTCCTTACTTCCCTAAAGCCACATGTTACAAGTAACGTTACAACCTGCAATGTGTTACTTCCAAAGTGTCTTAAAAAGAAAATTTAGCAGCAAAAATAGATTAGAAGGCCTGAGGGTATACATGAAGAAATGAATGGGTGAATGAATAACTTGTTATTGAAAATATACAAGGACGTAAAAACCGTAGTGGTCGAAAAGATCATGGTTTTTCTTTTTCTTTCTTTTTTTAAAGTTATTGTACTTAATCCTATTCCCCAAAAAGTATCTCCTTCATTATACATGAAAAATGCTATATAGTTTGGTTGCATCTCTAAGTGCAAAGTACTGCAACTCGGAAAAAGAAACCAATTGCAATTACAAGATGGCTCAGCAAAACTACGAGCAAGAAGGATCTTGGAATTGTCATAGATCACAAGCTAAATATGAGCCAAGAGTGTGATGTGGCTACAAAAAAGGCAAATGCTATTTTAGGCTGCATTAATAGAAGTATAGTTTCCAAATCCCGTGAGATGACAGAC
This sequence comes from Intellagama lesueurii, assembly GCA_037013535.1. Taxonomy (NCBI): domain Eukaryota; kingdom Metazoa; phylum Chordata; class Lepidosauria; order Squamata; family Agamidae; genus Intellagama; species Intellagama lesueurii. The sequence continues at coordinate 119,276,367 of JBAJHW010000006.1, read as the reverse complement.
CCCCTCTATTCAGCACTGGTTAGGCCTCACCTTGAGTATTGTGTCCAGTTTTGGACACTACACTTCAAGAAGGATGCTAACAAATTGGAACAAGTTCAGAGGAGGGTGACAAGGATGATCAGGGGGCTGGAAACCAAGCCTTATGAGGAAAGGCTGAAAGAATTGGGCATGTTTAGCCTTGAGAAAAGAAGACTGAGGGATGATACGATAGCACTTTTCATTTATTTGAAAGGCTGCCATACAGAGGAGGGGCAAGATGTTCTCAATCATCCCAGAGTGCAGGACACACAACAATGGGCTCAAGTTAAAGGAAGCCAGATTTCGGTTGAATATCAGGAAAAACTTCCCAACTGTTAGAGCAGTACGACAGTGGACCCAGTTACCTCGGGAGTTGGTGAGTGCTCCAACACTGGAGGCATTCAAGAAAAACTTAGATAATCACCTGGCAGATATTCTTTGATTGTATTCCTGCATTGAGCAGGAGGTTGGACTTGATGGCCTTGTAGGCCCCTTCCAACTTACTTTTCTATGATTCTACCCTGTTTTCCCGAAAATAAGACCTAACCTGAAAATAAGCCCTAGTATGATTTTTCAGGATGCTCATAATATAAGCCCTACCCCCCAAAATAAGCCCCAGTGAAGTGAAACCCCGCCCTCCACCCTTGTGCAGCAACCAGAAGAAGATGACATGACTGTATTTGAATAAATGTAGACTGTCGTACATTAAAAAAATAAAACATCCCCTAAAATAAGCCCTAATGCAATTTTTGGAGCAAAAATTAATTAAAAGACCCTGTCTTATTTTCAGGGAAACACGGTATGTATGTATAGTCATGCCATATATATACCGCTGGGCCTGTTCACATGGGTGTCAGTTCAATTGGTTAATTTCTTGCTATTTGTTCTAGCCCTATAGGCTACACACACCATCTCATATAAATCAATTCATTTTTCATCCTGTTTTTGGGCCCCCACTCCCCTAGAAACTTATTTTTAAAAAATCATAAGTGATATATCGTAAAGATATATGTGCCATTTTCCTGCCATTTCCAACTTTTAGTCATTGCGCCACCTGGTGGGATATTACTAGATAAATGTAGGGCAGCTTTTAAAAGATCTTGAATTGCTGTTGAAAAGCTAGGGGGAAAATAACTATAAGCCACAAAAAAGCAGGGATGACCATTACAATAGGGAAGACATCAGCTAAGTGATACATCAGTAAAGTATTGTGGAAAAAAAAATAAAAGAAAAAATAAGTTATTTATCACACAGTAAGTGTGATTTATCTCTGGTCCATGGGGTCACGAAGAGTCGGACACGACTAAACGACTAAACAAACAAAGTGTGATTTATAATATTCTAATAAATGTTCGATATGAAAAAGCTATGACAAAAAACCAATGGCAAGAGGATTTGGAGGAAGAGGTTAAAAGTGAGTATTGGAACAAAATATGGTCACAAAGAATAATGAAGAATATGTCTATAAGGGTAAAAGAAAATTGTTATAAGGTCGAATGGAGATGGTACCTTACCCCAATAAGATTGAATATTATAAATAAAAATGTACCATCTCAGTGCTGAAGATGTAAAAAGGAACAAGGAAGTTATTTACATATGTGGTGGACTTGCGAAATAAGAAAGAAAAAATGGGCATTGGTTTTCAAATAAATTAGAGAAATTATTGGATATAATATTCAAATATCACCAACTATTGCCCTTTTAAATATAATCAAGGATGACCATCTTTAAAAAGAACAGAAAGAACTAATTGTTATAATGGTCACAGTAGCAAGACTAATCTTTGCAAAAAATTGGAAAAATGACAAACAAATTAATCTTGAAGATTGGTATAAAGAAATGTGGAGTTTAGCGATAAATGATAAGCTACCATGAAATAAAAGTAAGAAGGGGAGTGACAAAATACAATGATTTGAAAGAAGTATGGAATCCATATTTGAATTATGTTTTTGTAAAAGGGAAAGGTCATAAGCCAGCAGAAGAATCAATGTATTTTTGGAGTGGAATGGGTTGAAAAGAGGTTAAAAGAATATATTTAGTTATCTGGTCCCAAGGGGGCACGGGGGGCGGCGGATTTTGTACAGTATATATGTACACACTTTTTATGTTAGTATTGTCATTATTGTTTTTCTTTAATTAATATTTTTTTAAAAAATTATTTATTGCTAAGCATAAAGCGTACACACAGTACTGGCCAAATGTATATTACCCATGTGTCATGTGAACAGGAATTTATAAAACCATTTTAAAAACAGCAGAATCAATATGACTGGGGTTCTTTTGGCATGTGTGACTGCACCCTTGGTATCTCATTCCTTTCCAGGCTGACTTTCAGCCTCCTATGGGGACGGAAACTACTTTGGCGGTCATCCTCGCCTATTGGATGTCCATTGGGAGAGAGAAGGGGGAGTGCAGTCCTCTTGATTCTCCTTGACTACCTTTCAGGGGCAGTCATTTGTACTAATTGTAGTATACTTCAGATTGCCTGAAGAGGATGGGAACTGGAAGTACTGTACTGAGGTGGTGGGGAACTACTGTTCCTTTCTTTGGCTTGGCAGCCTATAGAACTCTGTAGGGTTCCATTTCGTCCACCACACTATTCAACTTCCACATGAGACATTAGTAATGTCATCCAAAGATTTGGGCTGCAGAATCATCAGTATGCATCTAAAGCACACTTATCTCACATTTTCATTCGTACCTAGGGAGGCAGTCAAAGTCACAGACTGCTGTCTTGCCACTATAATGGTGACGACTTGGATGGAGCGAGCAAAAGGAGCACAAGCACCATGATGACAAGATGAAAATACTGTTGACAGCTGAAGTGCATGTTTCACAATTAGATGTGTGACCTATCTTATATGGAGTTACACTCCTGAAAAATCAGCTTTGTCATTTGTCTTTTTTTCTTGAATCCTTTTGCAGATATGCAGGTGGCAGCAGTAGCAAGAAGCTTATTTTTCTGGCCTTGACTGGCTTAGCAGCAATGGCCATTCCTGACAAAGGCTGACATTACTACATTCATTAATGTCCTAGTTGCTTGATAAGACTGCTGTAAAATGTTTTATCTGGGTCTGCCCTTGCATTTCAAATCTGCAAAATGCAACCACTAGGTTAGTAGTTGAATAGTAAGCTACTGGTGTGAACCTGTAAAGCCCTAACAAAAAATGGAACTGAATAATAGTCTTTTTCATATAATTCCTCTATGCATATTCTAGTCATAATCCAAGCACTGTTTCAGGTTCCCGGCCTCTTGAAGAGAACCATACAACTTATAATATTTAACTATTTTTCAGTGCCTATGTCTGTCTTGCTCTGCCAACAGACGATTCAGTTGGTATGTAAAAACTTTGCTCTTAGAACAGACAATTGTGCAATAATAATGTTTTCAATGTTTTAAGATATGAAATACAGGGAAAAGGGGAAACTTCACATAATGAATTCCCATATCTGTTACGTACACACCAAAGGCACTGATAATCTCCTAGGAGAACAGGTAGCAACTGTAACTGCAGAGGAGTGGATGCATCTGGGGTTACCTAGATTTCCGTCATCACAGAGGAGACACTGAGAGGTCATACAGCAGGGAACAGCAGATTATATGTGTAGATGGGAATGCTGCATGGACACCACACTTCAAGAAGGATGCTAACAAATTGGAACAAGTTCAGAGGAGGGTGGCAAGGATGATCAGGGGGCTGGAAACCAAGCCTTATGAGGAAAGGCTGAAAGAATTGGGTATGTTTAGCCTTGAGAAAAGAAGACTGGGTGTGTGTGTGATATGATAGCACTTTTCATTTATTTGAAAGGCTGTCATACAGAGGAGGGGCGAGATGTTCTCAATCATCCCAGAGTGCAGGACACACAACAATGGGCTCAAGTTAAAGGAAGCCAGATTTCAGTTGAATATCAGGAAAAACTTCCCAACTGTTAGAGCAGTACGACAGAGGAACCAGTTACTTTGGAAGTTGGTGAGTGCTCCAACACTGGAGGCATTCAAGAAAAACTTAGAGAATCACCTGGCAGATATGCCTTGATTGTATTCCTGCATTGAGCAGGGGGTTGGACTTGATGGCCTTGTAGGCCCCTTCCAACTTCACTTTTCTATGATTTCTATGATAAACAATTCATGCATGGGGAGAAATGCCCTTAGCAATTGTAAACTTCAGTAACACCGGTGATACAAAAATGAAGACATTGTGAGTGTCTTCATCATTTTCCTTTGAACTTTTCAAAAAAGCTGAAACTTTCCAAAAGAGTTTAAGGAGCTAAGCATTCTGGTAATTAGCATTGGCTATTGTCTACTACAAGGATCTCAAGAGGATACATCTTTTTTCACTGCAAATGTTAACACTCAAGAGTCATTCTGTGTGAGCTTTTGACAATGTTTTCTAAGCTGAATGCAGCTGGACCACTTTCTCCGTGTAGGTAGCACAATGACGGAAAATCACAGCTCCCCAGTTTCATTCTTTTTTGCATTCCCACTTGATGTGGCTCTTCAGCTATAAAGGACTTCTTAGGGAGGGGTCGGCATGGCTAAAAACAAAATAGAAACAAAATCAAAACACCTTTCTCTGTCTCTCAGCTTGCTGTCTTGCAACAAAGGTGTTATGGGATGTAAAGCTTTATTTCCCCTCTCCTTTCTTGTTGGTCTTGTTATTTTAAAGCTCTCAAATGCCTCACTGTTGATTCATCTCTGGCTTTTAAAAAAGAAAGCTCTCAACAGGGCTGAAAATTAGGACATGTAAGGGTGGAGGAGAATCTAAAAATCTGCAGTCTCTGTATATATGAGGTGTGTGTTTTCTGCAAGCAAGCGATGTAGAAACTATGGCAGGTTTGAGGAGGCTCTTGAAGGTTTCCTCAAGCTCAAACAATGTACTTTTTTTTTTGACTCGGGTCACAGTGGCTGTTCTGGAGGTTACAGACCAAAAAAAAGGAATTTTTCTAAACTCTGCCTTCCAACCCACTGCAATGTTCTGGTAGGCTCTCATAAGTGTATCAGGCTGCAGTGGGTAGGGTCCCTATTCCTTTAAAAAATGTTTGTATGAGGGCAGCAGGCATGTGTTGCTATGAAGGGCTAGCCTAGGGTTATTCCTTCCCTTTGCCCTGGTTCTGCCTATCATCCTAGCATGAATTTTAACTGCTGGATAGCTCAATGGCTTATGTTGGGAGTTTGATTCCCCACCGTGTCTCCTTGATGGCCTGGACTTGATGATTCGAATCCCTTCCAGCTCTGCAGTTCTAAGATGATGATGATGATTAAGTAGGTTTGCCCTCACTTGTTGGAGGAAAGACCATCTAGCTACATGGAGTTTTGCTAGATCCAGCATGACAGTGAGTTTTTTAATCATCTTATCATTATTTGCATGCACATTTCCTCTCTTCTGAGTTTTTAAAATATTAATAAATAATGAATTCTGTGGATACACTCTGCAAGAACGTTTACCAGGTTAGACACTGGAACCCGGAATTATCCGATGAAGCTTCATGGTGGGGGATTGAGGACTTATATAAAAAAAGGTACATATTTTCTTAGTTAAATTAGAGATGTAGAGATAGCAACCAAATTGAATAGCTTCAAACAAATTCATGGACCATAAGGCTACTAGTCACTCAGAATGGTGCTATATCATTACCTATAGCTCCAAAGGATGTATGCTTTCCTGAACCAGTGACTGGTGCATGTGAGCAGGCCTGCCCCTGGGCTTTCCACAATGAAGCAAGTGGTAGACTAGTGAATGCTGGAGTAGGTAGGATTGTGATCTGATCTGATCCAGCGTGGCTTGTCTTTCATTCTTCCATACTTCTGAAATTCAATATAATTATTCAGACCAGTGAGTTTAGGGTTCTTAATAAGCTCTCAGTTCTGCCTCATTAATATTATTGAGTGAGGTAGCCCTATGATCTAATAATATTAAACTATAGCATCCCATGAGTAAGGGACAACCTATGCATGACGAATTAGCAGTCGAGTCAAGAAGTAATTAGAAACTGCAGAATGGGGTGAGGATAATGTAACAATCTGAATGGGGCCATGGAAGGGCAATGAAATGTTTTGATGAAACTGTTCTTTAATCACTTAGGCAATGATCTACTGGAGGAAGGGGCAATATCTAAGACCTTCCATCTGGATAGCCAAGACTGTGTAGGTCATGGAAACAACACTTAAACTGCTGACACAACCAAGAAGTAATAAGGGCTCGTTCCCAAATCAATCATATTAATGCTTCTTAATTAGCTTGATATCACGTTATAATTCATTTTTATGGACACTACACAAAACTACAAGGAGATTTACACATCATGGTTCTAACATAGAGAAAAATGGGCATGCTGGGCTGGTTGTTTCCAGATTTCATCAAGTTTAGAATAGACCCACTGTAGTCAATGGGACAAGTAAGTCATAACTCAACTAACTTAATTTCAATCGGTTCAATTTAAGTATAGGTCTGTGAGTTTTACTTGAATGATATGACTGGATCTAGATTAAAGATTCTTGAAGAAGGGGTTCTCACACAATTATCTTCTAAGTTATCCTTTGTGACTCACAGTCTAGGGGACAATAAATGGGTTAGTTTGTATTTTGTTGTTTCTAAAGTTGTTTTTCATAATGTTATTAATTCTTTAATAGTTGAATAATTTACTGTTTTTAGCTTTTAATATTGTGTTTTTAGTAATGTAAGCTGCCTTGGGTCCTTTTTAAGGAGAAGGTGGGGTAAAAATATTTTAAATAAATAAATAGATTTGGTCATACAATAGATTCACTGAAATTACACTTCCTTTTCCACCTTCTGATGCTCTTGGGTAAACCTCCTTCCAGTGGTAGAGCAGTAAATTTGGAAGTGCAGGTGCCTATCATAACAATCTCCATACACAATGCCTTCATAGAAGAGTCCAAAAATGCAGGCAACTGAATCAATCTGTATCAGCAAATGAGAAATAGGTGTTTTATAAAGTTAATGGCTCTTACTTGCCAACTGAAGACAAAACCATTCACAAATGATTTGCATTACAACAGGAATAGCCTGCAGCAATATACTTTTCATGGGAAAATCCATTTGTCTTCCACCTAAACTCAGAGGAAACAGGGAAACCTGGGTTGTGGGGATGGTGTGGATATTTCTCAGAAATCCCTATGTCTTCAATCCTGTGTTCCCTGCGTCCATTTCACAACTGCCTCATCCCCTGCCTATGGGACTTTCTGTCTGTAGGTGGACAGGAAGATCCTTTAGGGATAACCTTTCAAGATCAGTGGGGCTACAGTTTTAATACGATAAAACGTAGATTTTGGAAAAGTTACCTTGTTGGACCGCTGCTCTGCAGATCTCACAGCCAGGATGGTTGCTGGCTGTGGCGGAATGCCCACGTCACTCCTGTCTATCATAGCTGAAGCTCAAGTGCAGGAGCCTATGAGAAGACAGGAGGGGCGGAGTCAATTAGACAGTTAGACAGAGGGAAGCAGTTAGAGAGGAGAATTAAACAGTTAAGGAAAGAGAATTGGAAAGTTGGAGAGTTAGAGAGAAAGAGAAGGAGATAAATGGAATAGTAAAGCTAAATAGATAGTCAGAGAATATTAATGAGTTGGTTAATGTGAATAAGTAAATACAACACCTGAATAAGCAAACGTGTAATCAAATATAAGAAGTTTTAATGAGTGATCCTACACAATAATAAAAGAACATCTGTGATTTAAAAACCAAAAGATAAATAAACAAGTTATATTGGCAGCACGTGTCTGATGCATATATGGTGCAGTGTGGATGAGAGATCCACTGGTTGTAGCGGAAGAAAGAGTAAACGTATCCAGAGAGTGAACCTGTGTTTGGGGGAAACAAACAGGGAACACTGGGTGGAACGTCACACTGGCCATGCTGGGTGTGTAATTCTAGAAGCTGTTATACAAAAAAGTACCCTTTCTAATTTCTGGTGAAACCACAGAGAAAAAAATTCTAGCAGATGGCAGAACCTCTTCCCCTGCTGGCTTGGCCGACAGTCCTTTGAAATGGACCATGAGCCCTGACTGAGTAAAGTAAATTTCTCCACCTGATGTGTTTGAGAGAAATTCCACCCCTTAGGGAAGAACATGGCTGGTTTTCGTTTTTGTTTTGTAGCTACAGCAGAAGGACATATTAAGAATAACTGATTTTTTAAAAACCATCCTGACAATTGCGTGATGTTACTTGAAATAAGAAACTATTCGAGCTGCTACGAATCCCTTCATGTTTTATTTAAGCAGTAAGTCATGCTGGGCGTTTGAAGGCCATGATAGCACATCTTGGATGTTCATATATTTATTGTGTTTATTTTGGTTCCAGCATACATCTGTAAATGCACAGCTTATGCCAGGCTCCAGGTGTGCCAAATGTTTAGTGAAGAAAACCTATATCAGACAGGAGCAAGGATACTGAAAAGCAAAACAAAACAGGAGCAACACAATTCATGGGTTTCAAGTGGTCTTTCTATCCAGCCAGCTACAAAGAATGTTTCTGTTCAGTGTTGATAGAATTTCCATGCTCCGTATTCAGATGTTTTTTTTTATAAAAGCTGCCTTCAGAACAGCTGCTCAATCTTGAATTCCTTGCCCAGCAGACAGACTTAACAGAATGATCAACAGCTTGTTGCATGCCATCTTTTTGGAAAGAAAATGCATCAGGGTAAGGCACGTTCCATTCCCTGCAGGAAACGGTGCCAATGCAAATCTTAGGGGGCAATGATACCATGGTATAATCTTAGAACTGCAGAGCTGGAAGGGGCCCTTTGGATTACCAAGGCCAGTCCCTGTCAAGGAGGCACTGTGGGGAATTGAATTCCCAGCCTCTGGCTCTGCAGCCAGATGCCTAAACCACTGAGCAATCCAGCAGTTTATTCCCCATTCTGGGCTGCTGTTTTCATGGTTAAATTTGAGCTACATGATGTACAAATAATTGCAATCTGGACCAGCCATTTTCCATCCCCATTCACACCTTTCTGGTGCATGAGCAGGGGCTACTGTTTTTTTCAGGAACAATTGGGATCACAATGTTTCATGTCAGTTTACAACGTGTAGGATTTCCAGTAATGCTCTAAAGTGGCAATAGGGTGTGTCCTAGAGTGACTTGACACAGGGAGATCCTTTTAAAATGTGTTACCTGCTTGTGTTTTTTGAAAGGGGAAAATAATAGTATTCACTTTGACTGTGACAGAGGTCTGGATATCTGGAAATTCCGAATTTTAAAAATTCCGAATCCCGAATCCAAAAGGCTGTAATTCCAAATTCCAAATCCGAATTCCAAATCCAAATTTTGATGCTAGTGCCCATCCCTACTTTATATTACATGCTCAGGTGGTCATTTGTGATAATGTTTTTGTGCCGCCTGCTGTAGATACAGGCATAAACCATAGTCTGCTCATTCTGAGGCAGTTCTTATGTATACGGATGTCAATTTCACAGCCCCTGAAATTCCATGGGGGAATTATAATGTCCTCTAAATTTTTTTACAAAATGGGTTTCATCTTTTTCATGCAGGCAGTGAGAATATGGAAGTGAAGTGGAGGCCTTTGGAAAGACCTGCAACTTGCTGAAGTGGTAACTAGCTTTTTGTTTTTCACTCCTGCTTTTAAATCTTCCCCTTTACAATAATGTATTAAAGTGTTCCTGGAAAAAGCATCAGGTGCAGTCAGGATAGTTCAAAAAGGAGTCTTCCAAATGAAGCAGTTGCTTTCATTTTTTGTAACTTGGCCCTAGAGGAGATCACAGTTTACCGGGATTCATGTCCAAACAAGTCAATATCTCTTCTCTTCAAGAGAAATTCTTCTCTTTCGAAGTCCTTAACCAATTTTTAAAAGGAAATTAAAGAAAATTCACGTTCCTATTAAAGCTTCTTGGCTGGACCTTTTTACCTTCTTTTCTTTACGTGCTAATTGAAAGCTTCCAGCTGGGAATCTCTGCTGCGGACATGAATTTGAACTGAGTAGTGCCATACTGTTAACCACCACCTCCAAACAAAGCAAAAGTGAATGTAAATGCTGATCTGAGAAGGGATGAAAACTCATAGAAAGTCAACCCCCCCCCCCCCCCAAAGCACCAAATTGAGAGATGTGTTGTTAGGATGGCAGGAGAACTCAGTATTTTTACTTGCTTGGACTTTTTAAGTTTGTTTGTTTGTTTGTTTAACTTCTAACCACCACCCCCATCTAGTAGCAAGCTACAACTCTGGACAGCTAACGTCAGAAAAAATACATAAAATAAAACATCAAAGACAAGAAACATCTTGCCCCTATACTCCCTTGTGTCACAAACAAATAATCCCAAATTCTAATACGGCGACAACTATAAAATCAGTTCAAGCAATTAAAAAAAAAATCAGCTATCAAATATTAGAACTACTGGATAGCTCAGTGGTTTAGGTTTCTGATGGAGCCAGAGGTTGGGAGGGATATCCCAAAAATCTTGTCTTAAACATGATTTATGCAGATCATAAGATATCAGCAAAATTGGCATAAAGTTGTATAGCATCTTACTCTTGAGAGAGTAATGATTTATATAGCCGTGAAGGCTGCAAATATTCATTGTAATAACTAGATTATGCATATGAATAATTTTAGGGGTAGCTAGTAAAATATTTGTTTGCATGCATGTTTATTGCCTATAGATTTTACTCGTGGGATAATAATTCTAGGCTTGCCAATATTTTTAAGTTAAATCTGATGGCCATTTATCTTTTATTAAACATATTTATGCAGTTGGCATCTCAGTATTTATACGGTTGGCATCTCCATATTTACCTAATGAAAAAAATATGGCGCAAGATTAATCTTCCTATATTCTTCAGTTAACCAATACTACACAAGTGTGTGGGCAGCCTTCACACTGTGCAATGAAATGCAAATTAATCAAGGCTTTTAACAACAGTGTTTTGAACTTATGGATCATAAATGAGATGCCTGCAGTGTGCTTGCAGACAAAAGCCACAGTTGCACACAGGGTTTTTCGATTGTTTGTTTTAACTATGCAATATGGGAGTAGAAGGAACTCAAACAGACATTTACAGGTAACACAGGTTTCATACCAAGAGTGTTTCATTTGTCCTGCTATGTATGGGACACAAGGAGAACATGGAAAAGCGATCCTTCCTTCCTTCCTTCCTTCCTTCCTTCCTTCCTTCCTTCCTTCCTTCCTTCCTTCCTTCCTTCCTTCCTTCCTTCCTTCCTTCCTTCCTTCCTTCCTTCCTTCCTTCCTTCCAAATCTAAGAAGTAATTTCTCCAAGCTGTGGATACAAGACGATGCTTGGCTTAGCCATGCAGCCCATTTCAAGTGGGAGGGTAAGATTAAGCAGGACTGCCTGAGAAATATTGCTGCCGGAGGCAAAGCAGCAAAGGGCCCCTTTCCCAAAGCTAGAAATATCCATAGCAAACAAGGCATGTAGCATGCGAGGCAGAAAAATATCACAGCCACTTTTCTGCATCTCTGACAGTAAAAATGCAGGCATGGGTGTATGCAGGAGGAGGTGGGGGCTCTGTCTCCTCCAAGTCCTTTCTCTCTCTCATTATTTCAGTGTACAGAAAAAAAACATGCATAGTGTTATGATGATGCATGAATTATGATGACATACTGTACACAGCTTTGCCCCCTGCCTGGAAAAAATTATGGTGTACTATACCATTGAATACAACAGGGAAAAAAATTGATTTATTGAAAATATTGATATGCTGGCTTTCTCCTGAAGGATCCGAGGCGGCTTACAATATTAAAAGAACAAAGTTAAAGGTCAAATAACAAATTGTTACAATATTAAAAAGCATTAGACAAATATTGTATTAAAAGTCACAGTAAGAACAATATTGCAAACACAAGTAAAACACAGAATAAAACAATCCCATTAAAAAGTCCCCTTTGGTCAACCCGTCATTTAAAGGAAAGCTTGCCTGAAGAGAAAGATCTTCACATGATTGCGGAAGGACAGCAAAGGTGGGGCCAGGCTGGCCTCCAGTGGGAGGGAGTTCCACAGTCTGGCAGGAGCAACAGAGAAGGCCTTCTCCCGTGTCCCCACCAAACGCTACTGTGAGGGTGGTGAGACCGAATAGAGGCCTTTCCTGATTATCTTAATACCTGGGTAGGTTCATAAAGGGAAATATGGTATTTTAGATAGCTTGGAGGCAAGCTGTTTAGGACTTTATAGGTTAAAACCAGCAATTTGACTTGTACTGAGAAACAGATTGGCAGCCGGTGGAACCGCTGTAACAGGGGAGTTATATGTTCCCTGTAACCTGTAAATCGTTAAGAATTTGTCACCTTTGGTCCTTGCCTCGTTCTACCCAATGGAAGGGCCAGTCATAAGACTGAGGGCTGACACACTTCCTGGGCATCGGAAACAAGTGCTCTTCATTGTCTGAGTCACCCATGTGTGTCTTCTGTATAAGAGAGGTTGTAACGTACGGTTCATGGCATGGGTGAAAAACCTGCTGTGCCTACTCTTAAAATACTACCTCTCCAGTGTAACAGGAATGGGTGACTACAAAACCAGTTCATTGATTCTGGAAACGCATGACAGATTCATGGCTCTTTGCATTCTCCTTGCAATATGTTACTTTTCTGGTAGATGGGCAGAAGTCGTAATTAGTCATATCCTTCATTTATTAGCCATGATAGGACAAGTGGCCTTTCTAATCGCCTTTCATTCGACTATTAATTCAGCAAGAATCTTTGCACAATGTTCTGTCACTGTGTCCATAGATCATTTCAGCCAGAAATCAATGAACACTACAAGTAAGGAACGTTAGACTTCTGCAGCTATTTCATTAAGCTCAAGCACGACGCATACATTTGAGATCAAGGGCCTCCGAGATGTGCTGGAACTAGTATAAGCCTGTTCTTATTCAGCCTGTTCTTATTCTATACGTACTTTATTTTTAAAGTCTCTCTCTCTCTCCATCTCTCTCTCTCCCTCTCTCCATCTCTCTCTCTCTCACACACACAGCTGCCCCATTTCATTTCATGGCAGCTATTTTGTGATGGCACCCATAGCTCTTTTTAAATCCTAAGATTGCCTGTTGCATGGCTCCCCATAAATTGGCCTCCCTTCCTTATTCTAGTATTTTTCCCAGTTGTTTTTTAGAATAGGCAACTATAGATTTGAGGACTTTGGGGTTGTTTAACACTGTATCCCATCCTATACTCAGTCTTTGTATTGGTAGGTTGCTAGGACTATTAGGCATGTATACATTCAGAGTACAGTGGCTCAGTGTTGAGCTTGTGCTGCTGAATATCAATGAACATCCTCTTGAGTAATTAGGAAATACGTTCAAGGAAGGTGCAGGAAGATAAAGAACCCTCAGTTTATATAGAGATGCTCTTTCTATTATCTTCTATCTGTTCAGGTCAGCTGGCTGCTAGTTCTGCCTCTCTCCAGCTGAGATAGAAGAGTAAAAACAAACAGGAAGTGATCTCATAGGAAGAAAGCTCATTATATACCAATCTGCATGTCGATCTAGAAAAGACAGGGATGGGAAAAGAGACTGAAGCCCTTGTGACTAGAAATCTGTCAGTAGTACCTCCCTCCGTTGGTTCAGATCCTGGTGCTTTATTCCAACATAAATAAACACAGATGTGTGAATTAATGACCAATGACTTCATTTTAAAGGAAACTTGGGATAAGTATTGCACTCCCAAGACATTACCAAGACATGGGGGAAGTGAAGTGTTGTTTGTTCTCCAAACAATATTCAGTTATTCTGCAAGTTATTGTTACACCTGTCGCCAATATTTGAATTCTTTGTTAATAAATTCTTTGTTTTTAAATCAAAAAAAATTTCTGAAGTTCTCCAGGTTAGTTAGATCAACATTTATTTTTGTAAGACTATGATTACCAAAGCCTCTTTCTCTCAGCCTGTACCTACAAAAGGCTCTTGTGATGGATGATGATACTCATTCTACTTGCATGGTCTGGAAAAGGGAAATAATAAATAGAAATCCTTGTTACTGATAAATTGCAAAGTGACTTACTCTCACAATTTCCATCCTTAATCTATTCAGGACAGAAATGTGAGCCTTGTTATCTATGGTTCCTGATTTTAATGTGTTTTTAATTGCCTATTCAAATGCACCTATAGTAGTTAATGAGAAAATACCTTCTCTTTTGAAAAAAATGTATGAGCTTTGCAATTAGAAGTAATTGCCTTTGCTAATTAAAAAGTGCTCCTTTATTTTCGGTTGATTGTAACTTTTTAAGCTTGTATTAAAGAAGTAGTTATTGGCTTTGGAAATTCCAGAGAAGGGCAGAGTTTGCCCTTCTCTGTCTTTGTAAGTGTAAAGGTTGAATTTCTTTTTTGTTTGTTTTTTTTTTTTTTTTTGCACAAGACTTGGCTTGGGGGAATCTAAGTTATGGAGAGGTGTCCTTATTCAAAGGTGTGCCTTAATTTTAGGAGTTTTTTTGTCCACAGATGTATTCCACCAAATTTTCAAGCCTTCTTCCTATGTCTGTTAAGCATCACTTCATCTGCCTTTTTTTCTTACCCAGATATTCCTCATACTAAAATGTTCTTCTAGAGACACGTGGTCCCATTTCCAAAATGTTGGAATTCCTCCGCCTCCTCCAGCAACTGCCCACTCAGATGAGGAGGCGGGGCAGGGATTCCTGCAGCACTGTGTTTGACTGGGCAGTTGCTGGAGGAGGTGGAGAAGGGAAGCAGGTGCTCCTGCCGGGGCTGGTTGAGTACCCGAAGAAGAGGAGAGCAGCATATACCAGCTGGTGAATGGGGTGGGGGAAGGGAACATGTGACACCTGTGGTGCTGGTCTGATGAACTGGCATGAATCCCCAAACTGAGGTTTGTGTCCATCTCTACTATAGACCCAGGAGATGCTTCTTCCTCAATAATGCCTCACTAAGAGGACGATATTTGGCCAGGGCTTTGTCTTTGTGACCTGTCCTTCAGCAGTGGGGTCAACCACTGACCTCAGAAGTGAATATTTTAGAAGTGGTTCTGTGAACATATATTTCAGTACACTTTACGCTGAACCAGATGAACTGCATTTTCAGTTTCGCACCTGGCATAGATGCCCAGTTGAGAGAGTTGCATGCCTACTCAATTAAAACAAAAAGAGTGCCATAATAAGATACCCAAGGGCAGCAGCTCTTACCTGAATGCTTGCTTACATAGAGAACTGACTGAGTGAAATTGGGTGGAATCCAGGCTCCAGTTGAAACATGGTGTCCAAGGCTGTCACCATGCACATCAATGAATTCTTTGCAGCCACATTGGCAACCCAAGACATGGGGACAAGGACTTAGCCTCCAAGGGCTGCCTGCATGGGGATAAACATGTCCTGCTTAGCTCTAGGATGATGACTCACAATGTCCTGCTTTGCAGCTGGTTGGAAAAGTGAGCGAAGGCAACAAGCTGACATTTCAGGATCAGCACCATGTCGCCTTTTAAGATTTTAGAAATGGGAAGAAAAAGGGAAAAGATCAAGAGCCCATTGGTGCCAAAATTATTCCATATAATTCACTTTCTGTCTGGTCCTGATTTTGGCTATTTCTTTCACTAAAATTTCTTTCACTGCAAGCGGGATCTGAAGGCCTTAGGAATGGACCTCAACAGATGGGAAACCTTGACATCTGAGCATTCAGCCTGGAGGCAGGCGGTGCATCATGGCCTCTCCCAATTTGAAGAGACCCTTGTCCAGCAGGCCAAGGCAAAGAGGCAGTCCCGAAACCAGCCAAATCAGGGAGCTGGACAGGGGACAGATTGTATTTGTCTTTAGTGTGGAAGGGATTGTCACTCTCGAATCGGCCTTCTCAGCCACACTAGACGCTGTTCCAAGTCCTCCATACAGAGCACGTTCCCATAGTCTCTCGAGACTGAAGGATGCCTAATCACTAAAATAGAGAAGAACCACTTCCTTGGGTGCTGGGTTGGGTGGGGAAAATATTTGAAGTCTCTCTCTAACTTTTTTTAAAAGTCTCCACCCTAAAAGCTGTTTATTCCAATTTTCAGCTGGCGACCTTCCAAAGAAGGTTCCAGATGTGTCTGAACAAGGTGAGAATTACATGGATTTAAGGGTCTGTGCAAACTCTTGCAATGCACCTCCCCCCAGATAATTAAATATTGTGGTGCAAACGATAACAGTGATTTCAACAGTGGTAGCTGCCAGGAGCTTGGCATACAGAAGTTTGAATCAATGTAAGGCGACCCTTAGAAAACTAGCAGGTTTCTATGGCTGAATATAAGCAAGATGTCTAATGATCAGATTGGCTCTTTCCTTGGTTCCAGAAAGAGCACCAGTAATAGTGCTTTTATATATGGTAGCAATGGAGCAGTACCTTTAATACAGTTGCAGCACCAGTAATAAATGACAGACCATTGCCGTGTATCTGAAGATGTGCCCTAGATTCCTAACCGTGATGACAAGCCATTAATGTCACTCAATTTATTATGGTCCTGTTTGAAGCATCCCAATACAAGCTGTATTGTATCATTCTGCTCCATTTTCCCTTGCCAACTTGCTTTTCACTGTTATTGTAAAGGATAGCGCCGACTCCCATAAACACTGTGAACACTGTGCTATCAGTTACCTTTCTGTTCTTCCTCAAGAGCATTCCACTACAATAAGAGATAAGTACTATCTCGTCCAACAAAACAAATTCTTCCACCTACACAAATATTCCTGATTAGAGATGGGCACGAACCAGAAAAATTGTGGTTTATGGTTTGTGGCTACCCATGAACCACAAACTTTCCGAACTTAAAACAAACAAACAAACAAACCAGGAAGTTCATCTAAAAAAGTTTGTTGGTTTGGTTTATTTTGGTTTGTCGGTTTTGTCGAACCCATACTGACCTGAACCAATGAACAAGTGATTTTTGATGAACTTCCTGGTTCGTTTTTTTGGTTCGTGCGCATCTCTATTCCTGATGCAATGAAATCCTCTTATAATAATCACTGAGACTTACATCTAGAAACCAAAAAGCAGGCATGGATTTGGGTCAGCCTGCCCACCAGCTGAAAATATTGCATTGATCTCATCCTTTCCTCCGCTCCTACTACTTGTTTGTGTGTGCTAAAAAACAACAACGTGGGTTTAAAAATCCCACCAGCATCTGTTCTACCCCCTTCATATTTGTTTTGCTCATATGAAAAGCTGCTGCACGGTAATAATCACTCTTGAAAGTAAAAAAGCAAAAATATGTGAATCATAGAATCACAGATTTATAGAACTACAGAGTTAGAAGGAAGCCCAAGAGCGAATTTGTCCAATGTTCCACCAAGCAGGCATCCGTGGCTGAAACATCCTCAACAGACAGCCTTCCATCTTCTTTTCAAAATCACCCAGTGAAGGAGTCCACCACTTTTTGATGTAGCCTATTCCACTCCTGAACACTTCTCAGAGGATCCTAATATTTAGCTGGAATCTCCTTGTAAGTTGGATCCATTGGCTTGGATGCTACCCTCTGGAGCAGCAGAAAGCAAGCTTTAGAATCATAGAATCACAGAGTTGGAAGAGACCACAGGGGCCATCGAGTCCAACCCCCTGCCATGCAGGAACTCCATCAAAGCACTCCCGACAGATGGCCATCCAGCCTCTGCTTAAAAACCTCCAAAGAAGGAGACTCCACCACGCTCCGAGGCTGCCTATTCCACTGCCGACCAGCTCTGACTGTCAGGAAGTTCTTCCTGAGATTCAGGTGGAATCTCTTTTCCTGTAGTTTGAAACCATTGCTCCTTGTCCTAGTGTCTGGAGCTGTGGAAAACAAACCTGTCCCTTCCTCGACGTGACATCCCTTCAGATATTTAAACATGGCTATCATGTCCCCTCTTAACCTTCTTTTTGCAAGGCTGAACATTCCCAGCTCCCTAAGCCGCTCCTCATAGGACATGGCTTCCAGACCTTTGACCATTTTGGTCGCCCTCCTCTGGACATGTTCCAAGTTGTCAACATCCTTCTTGAATTGAGGTGCCCAGAACTGGACACAATACTCCAGGTGAGGTCTGACCAAAGCAGAATAGAGTGGTATTATCACTTCCCTTGATCTAGATACTATACTCCTATTGATGCAACCAAGAATTGCATTGGCTTTCTTGGCAGCCGCATCACACTGCTGACTCACGTTCAGCTTGTGGTCTACCAAGACTCCTAGATCCCTTTCACAGGTACTGTTATCTAGCCAGGTATCTTCCATCCTATATCTGTGCAGTTCATTTTTTCTGCCTAGGTGTAGGACCTTACATTTCTCCCTGTTGAAATTCATTTTGTTAGTTTTGGCCCAGGACTCTAATCTGTCAAGGTCATTTTGAATTTTAATCCTGTCCTCTGGGGAATTAGCAACCCCTCCTAATTTGGTATCATCTGCAAATTTAATCAGCATACTCTTTATGGTCCATAGCACAGCCCTTCCCTTCTCTAGGCTAAACATACCCAGTTCCTTCGACTATTCCTTGAAGAGCTTGGTTTCCAGATGTTTTACCATATTTGTAGTCCTCATCTGGGGATGATCCAGCCTGTTGATGTAGTTCTTGGACTATGGTGCCCAGTACTGGACAGAGTGCACTACGTGAGTTCTGACCAAAGCAGAACACAGAGTGTGGAAGCAAAAGGTTGAGTCCTGAAAAGTTTAAGCTGACTCTGTTGGAGTTACGGATTCCTTCCACAAGAGGTAGTATTACTTCCCTTGATCAGGACACTGTACTTCTGTTGATGTAGCCTAGAACTGCATTAGTTTCGTTTGCTGCTGTATCATGCTGGGGATCGTCAGCCAGAGATAGATGGCCAAGGTGTCCCCTCTTGTTCTTTCCCAGTAAGCATCTAGTTGTATGTCATTTATGGTGTAGTAGATAGAGTGGCAGATTAGGAGTCAAGAGATCTGGATTTGAATCCTCTCTGGAAACTCAATGGGGAAGTGGGTGGGTGGCACTGATAAAACCCACTCCTTGAATATCTCACTTACCTTGAAAGCCCTGTTACAGTTGCTATAAATTGGTTCCAAGTTGATAGCGCATGACACACATAATTTGCTTGGTTGTTTCCTTCTCCTCAGAAGCCAGTTAGTTGTTGTTTTCCCATGTTAGAGGGAGGTAGTCACAGATGGGGTCTCCTCCGTAATGACTGCCATCAGACTCACATGCCTTCAAAACAAATTTAGTGGCTTCTATGTACTAGTCTTTGAATTTTTTTTTTTTTTGCTTTCATTACCTCTGAAACAATTTGTTCATGCAATACCTACGCTTCAGCTAATTTTCCCTAAATGCAAGTTACCAGCATAGTTATTCCTATTTAATAGCCATAAAGTCAGCAAGAGCCCTTGTACTGGGCTGGTGTAAATTCAAAATATTCTTACCATTTCAGATTAATGGAGCTCAATCAGTATACTGGGCTGGTTATTTGGAATTTTATAAGTAAATGCTGAAAACAGATTCCTGATTCTGCTGAGACGGCAAGCTAGATTTTGACAGTGGGAAGTGAGCAGTGTGGAGCAGTGGATGGAGCAATTGGATCCTAAGTGACGTGACAGCAAGTTGCCACCTATCAGCTAAAGGCGTCAAACTGAGCAATGACAATTTCATGTGACTGACTGATGGGTTAATTTTAATTTACTGATGAAAAGTGGAATATTTTACAACCTTTTTAAGGTGGAGGTGTTATTTTAGAACTAATCCAGTGATTAACGGCTGATATTTGTGTATCAGAAGACTGAACGTGAAGCATAATAGTACTCTGATGGAAAGCTACAGATTATTTTCAGAGAAGACAGTTCAGAGAACGCAAATTCAGGTTTCGCTCACAATTTCATGCCCAATGACTGCAGTAAAATGGTCTGGAGAACCTGATTTTATAGAAGTTTGCCTTTCTTATAGACATCATTGTTTTTGTATAATTTTTAGGTCCAATACATTGTGAGTGTGTGTGTGGTTGGGTGTTTCATTTCAGACCGAAGCCACAGAAAATGTTGTAGGCTATCTCTACAGTATTTTGAGAATGTGTCTGCATGTATCTGTGAACTAAGGTTGGGGGAAAAAACCCACAAAACAATCTCCATCTGCATGTGTACCTCACATCACAGCAAATAGGCTGGTGGGAAATTATTATTCCCAGAATGTACCCCAGAAAATTGCAGATGAAGACATGAACTGTCACTCAACAGGACTGAACATATTTTCATATGCAAAAAAAAGCATTCACTCGTAAAAATAGATATTAAGGATTAAAGTAACTAATCTCTCATCTGATATATTGAGATCAAAAAAAAGTTGTTTTTTTTTAACAAAAACTTCTGAAATACTACAGGTATCATGGCCAGTTACAGTTAGGAAAAAGGAAACATTTCCGTTTGAGCGAGGAACCTAGAGGAGTGAGCAGGAGCTTAAAAAATAACTTTATTCTGAAAAGCTTCAAGGCCCCCTTGTACTAATAGTCAACTACCCATTTGTTTGAAAGATGCTCCTGAAATTATTAATTCCTGAGTGTCAATTAAGCTATTGATAGGGAAAATATGTTGTGTGACTGAGGATGTCACACTTCAGGTAACGAGTGATCCCCAGGGTTTGGGATCTGTGTCTTTGCTTTTAAGACATAAGACATAAGACATAAGAAATTTATTTGTCATTACACTCACAAGTGGGTGCAACGAAATGAGGTGCTCTTCCCAAGGTAAAAACTGGACAACACCACTACAAAAAAAAAAAAAAAAAAAAAAAAAAAAAAAAAATTAAAATATACACCACACTCTCCATACAGATATGAATACCCCGTTACTCTCCGCAATTTAAATTTCCACCAGACACTTATGACCCTGCATTTAAACTCAGTACTGCACTTGGGTAAAAGCTGTTCTTGAATCTGCTTGTCCTTGCTTTCAATACCCTGAATCTCCTTCTCGATGGTAATAGTTCAAAGAGTTGATATCCCGGATGAGAGGAGTCACTCAGTATGTTAGATATCTTCCTCTTACATCTGTTCTTATACAATTCTTCCAAAGAGGGGAGTGAACAGCCAATGATGTTCTGGGCCGTCTTAATCACCCTCTGAATTGCCTTTTTTTCTGCCACTGTGCAGCTCGCGAACCATACACAGAGACAGTAGGATAATATGCTCTCAATCGAACTCTGATAGAAGGTGGTTAACAAACTCTCAGTCAATTGTTGTTTTCTAAGAGTCCTTAGAAAATACAACCGTTGTTGCGCCTTCTTGATTAACGCAGCAGTATTTGCACTCCAAGTCAGGTCATTTGTTAAGATGGTCCCAAGAAACTTACATTCAACCACCTGTTCCACACGGACTCCATCTATATACAGTGGCCGAATGTCTGCCCTTTTTTTCCTATAGTCCACTATAATTTCCTTGGTTTTTTGGATGTTAAATAGAAGATTGTTTTTTTTACACCAACAGGATAGTTGTAATACCTCATCCCGATACGCAGACTCATCCTCCCCGGAAATCAGTCCTACTAGTGTTGTATCGTCTGCAAATTTGATAATCCTATTACTGGGATGGTTATTGGTGCAATCCGATGAATAAATAGAGAACAGTAGTGGACTAAGGACACAGCCTTGTGGAGTGCCAGTGCTGAGTATCTTGTCAGTAGAGATGTAGTCATTCAGTTTAACCCTTTGTGGACGGTTTGTTAGAAAGTCCAAAATCCACAGACAGATAGAATCTGGAAAGTCTAGATCTTTAAGTTTGGCTATTAATCTGGGAGGTATAATGGTATTGAAAGCAGAGCTAAAATCCGCAAACAGCAATCTTACATAATTCCCTTGTGTTTCCAAGTGGGATAAAACCATATAAAGCACTGTATTAATCGCATCCTTTTCTACTGGAAGCAGGCTTTTGGGTCACGCTAAAGGTTTCTTAGGGTATTGTTACGAAGGCTGGTGGTGGAGCCAGAGGTTGGGAGCAGGATTTCCCACTGTGCCTTCAGGGAGGAGGAGCCGGCCTGTGTCTCCTTGGGCAAGCTCATCACATGTCAAGCAGGGCTTGATAAAGTTGCTTTCTTTGACTGCAGCACCCACAATTCTCCTAACCAGTCTAGCCATAGGTCAGAACCCTCCGATGTCAGAATGAGGTCACAACCTGGAGAGGTTCTGTTTCTCTGCAAACTGAGAGGCAGTTAACAGTCAGGCTGAGAGCCTTCAACTGGTCAGGATGGATCTTCCTGTTAGGTGAAGATGAGGGTTGAAGGTGGGCTATATGACCTGTTGACAGCTATGGTGTCATAGTGGATAGAGTGTCAGGCAGGAATTCAGGAGGCCTTGAGCGAGGAACCTAGAGGAGTGAGCAGGAGCTTAAAAATAACTTTATTCTGAAAAGCTTCAAGGCCCCCTTGTACTAATAGTCAACTACCCATTTGTTTGAAAGATGCTCCTGAAATTATTAATTCCTGAGTGTCAATTAAGCTATTGATAGGGAAAATATGTTGTGTGACTGAGGATGTCACACTTCAGGTAACGAGTGATCCCCAGGGTTTGGGATCTGTGTCTTTGCTTTTCTCCTGGAAGCAGGCTTTTGGGTCACGCTAAAGGTTTCTTAGGGTATTGTTACGAAGGCTGGTTGTGGAGCTAGAGGTTGGGAGTTGGATTTCCCACTGGGCCTTCAGGGAGGAAGAGCCGTCCTGTGTCTCCTTGGGCAAGCTCATCACATGCCAAGCAGGGCTTGATAAAGTTGCTTTCTTTGACTGCAGCTCCCACAATTCTCCTAACCAGCCTAGCCATAGGTCAGAATCCTCCGATGTCAGAATGACATCACAACCTGGAGAGGTTCTGTTTCTCTGCAAACTGAGAGGCAGTTAACAGTCAGGCTGAGAGCCTTCAACTGGTCAGGATGGATCTTCCTGTTAGGTGAAGATGAGGGTTGAAGGTGGGCTATATGACCTGTTGACAGCTATGGTGTCATAGTGGATAGAGTGTCAGGCAGGAATTCAGGAGGCCTTGAGCGAGGAACCTAGAGGAGTGAGCAGGAGCTTAAAAATAACTTTATTCTGAAAAGCTTCAAGGCCCCCTTGTACTAATAGTCAACTACCCATTTGTTTGAAAGATGCTCCTGAAATTATTAATTCCTGAGTGTCAATTAAGCTATTGATAGGGAAAATATGTTGTGTGACTGAGGATGTCACACTTCAGGTAATGAGTGATCCCCAGGGTTTGGGATCTGTGTCCTTGCTTTTCTCCTGGAAGCAGATTTCGGTTCATGCTAAAGGTTTCTTTGGGTATTGTTACGAAGGCTGGTGGTGGAGCCAGAGGTTGGGAGTTGGATTTCCCACTGGGCCTTCAGGGAGGAAGAGCCGGCCTGTGTCGCCTTGGGCAAGCTCATCACATGCCAAGCAGGGCTTGATAAAGTTGCTTTCTTTGACTGCAGCTCCCACAATTCTCCTAACCAGCCTAGCCATAGGTCAGAATCCTCCGATGTCAGAATGAGGTCACAACCTGGAGAGGTTCTGTTTCTCTGCAAACTGAGAGGCAGTTAACAGTCAGGCTGAGCCTTCAACTGGTCAGGATGGATCTTCCTGTTAGGTGAAGATGAGGGTTGAAGGTGGGCTATATGACCTGTTGACAGCTATGGTGTCATAGTGGATAGAGTGTCAGGCAGGAATTCAGGAGGCCTTGAGCGAGGAACCTAGAGGAGTGAGCAGGAGCTTAAAAATAACTTTATTCTGAAAAGCTTCAAGGCCCCCTTGTACTAATAGTCAACTACCCATTTGTTTGAAAGATGCTCTTGAAATTATTAATTCCTGAGTGTCAAGCTATTGATAGGGAAAATATGTTGTGTGACTGAGGATGTCACACTTCAGGTAACGAGTGATCCCCAGGGTTTGGGATCTGTGTCTTTGCTTTTCTACTGGAAGCAGGCTTTTGGGTCACGCTAAAGGTTTCTTTGGGTATTGTTACGAAGGCTGGTTGTGGAGCTAGAGGTTGGGAGTTGGATTTCCCACTGGGCCTTCAGGGAGGAAGAGCCGGCCTGTGTCGCCTTGGGCAAGCTCATCACATGCCAAGCAGGGCTTGATAAAGTTGCTTTCTTTGACTGCAGCTCCCACAATTCTCCTAACCAGCCTAGCCATAGGTCAGAATCTTCCGATGTCACAATGAGGTCACAAACCGGAGAGGTTCTGTTTCTCTGCAAACTGAGAGGCAGTTAACAGTCAGGCTGAGAGCCTTCAACTGGTCAGGATGGATCTTCCTGTTAGGTGAAGATGAGGGTTGAAGGTGGGCTATATGACCTGTTGACAGCTATGGTGTCATAGTGGATAGAGTGTCAGGCAGGAATTCAGGAGGCCTTGAGCGAGGAACCTAGAGGAGTGAGCAGGAGCTTAACAAATAACTTTATTCTGAAAAGCTTCAAGGCCCTCTTGTACTAATAGTCAACTACCCATTTTCTTTAAAGATGCTCCTGAAATTATTAATTCCTGAGTGTCAATTAAGCTATTGATAGGGAAAATATGTCGTGTGACTGAGGATGTCACACTTCAGGTAATGAGTGATCCCCAGGGTTTGGGATCTGTGTCCTTGCTTTTCTCCTGGAAGCAGATTTTGGTTCATGCTAAAGGTTTCTTTGGGTATTGTTACGAAGGCTGGTTGTGGAGCCAGAGGTTGGGAGTTGGATTTCCCACTGTGCCTTCAGGGAGGAAGAGCCGGCCTGTGTCGCCTTGGGCAAGCTCATCACATGTCAAGCAGGGCTTGATAAAGTTGCTTTCTTTGACTACAGCTCCCGCAATTCTCCTAACCAGCCTAGCCATAGGTCAGAATCCTCCGATGTCAGAATGAGGTCACAACCTGGAGAGGTTCTGTTTCTCTGCAAACTGAGAGGCAGTTAACAGTCAGGCTGAGCCTTCAACTGGTCAGGATGGATCTTCCTGTTAGGTGAAGATGAGGGTTGAAGGTGGGCTATATCACCTGTTGACAGCTATGGTGTCACAGTGGATAGAGTGTCAGGCAGGAATTCAGGAGGCCTTGAGCGAGGAACCTAGAGGAGTAAGCAGGAGCTTAAAAATAACTTTATTCTGAAAAGCTTCAAGGCCCCCTTGTACTAATAGTCAACTACCCATTTGTTTGAAAGATGCTCCTGAAATTATTAATTCCTGAGTGTCAATTAAGCTATTGATAGGGAAAATATCCCATTTTGGCATTGGAAAGATGAACGAAAATGGCCAACGCTTGCTGGAGTTTTGCTGTTATTATGGTCTTTGCGTCAGCAACACATTCTTTAATACGAAGCCTCAACACAGAGTTTCCTGGAGACATCCAAGATCCAAGCATTGGCATCAGCTCGATTTGATCCTCACTAGACGTTCTAGCCTTCCTAGTATTACGATCACACGCAGCTACCAGAGTGCTGATTGCGATACTGATCACTCCCTGGTGTGTAGTAGAGTAAAACTGCGAACAAAGAGATTATATCACACGAAAAAGGAAGGAAGACCACGTATTGACATCAGGAAGACTTGCGATCAAAGAAAAGTGGAGGAATTTGCCCAAGCGCTTGAGGAAACCCTTCCAGGCCCGGCTGATGCAAATGCACCTGAACGATGGGAACATTTTAAGAACGCTGTGTATAACACCGCCTTGTCCACATTTGGCAAGAAGACCAAAAAGACGGCCGACTGGTTCGAAGCCCATTCGGAGGAGTTGATGCCAGCCATCGAGGATAAGAGGAGAGCTCTAGCAGCATACAAAGCCTGTCCTAGTGAGTACAACTTGCAAGCTCTTCGAGCTGCTCGTAGCCAAGTCCAACAGGCTGCCAGGAGATGTTCCAACGATTATTGGCTTCAGCTCTGCTCTCAGATACAGATAGCAGCGGACACAGGTAACATCAAAGGAATGTATGACGGTATCAGGCAGGCTTTAGGTCCAATACAGAAGAAATCTGCTCCCTTGAAGTCTGCTACAGGCGTGATCATCCAGGACCGAGCACAGCAGATGGACCGCTGGGTGCAACACTACTCTGAGCTGTATTCCAGAGAGAATGTAGTAACCGAAGAAGCATTAAATAACATTGAGTGCCTGCCTGTCTTGGAAGAGTTGGACAGCGAACCAACCTTAGCAGAAATAAAAGCGGCCTTGGATTCCCTCGCCTCTGGCAAGGCACCTGGAAAGGATAACATCCCTGTTGAAGTGCTGAAGTGCTGTAAAGAGACCATCACTACCGAGCTGTATGAAATCTTTTGTCTTTGCTGGAGGGAAGGTGGAGTACCACAGGACATGAAGGATGCAAACATCGTCACATTGTACAAGAACAAAGGAGACAGGGGCGACTGCAATAACTACCGTGGCATCTCTCTTCTCAGCGTTGTAGGGAAGCTGCTTGCCCGTGTTGTGCTGAAGAGGCTCCAGGTGCTCGCAGACAGAGTCTATCCAGAATCACAGTGTGGATTTCGAGCTAATAGATCCACCACTGACATGGTATTCTCCCTCAGACAGTTGCAGGAGAAATGCAGGGAACAACAACAGCCACTCTTTGTCGCCTTCATAGATCTCACAAAGGCCTTTGATTTGGTTAGCAGGGATGGCCTTTTTAAAATCCTTCCCAAGATTGGATGTCCACCTCGACTCCTTAAAATCATCAGGTCCTTCCATGAGGGAATGAAAGGCACTGTAGTTTTTGATGGTTCAACATCAGATCCCTTTGACATCCGAAGCGGAGTGAAACAGGGCTGTGTCCTCGCACCAACCCTTTTTGGGATCTTTTTTGCTGTCATGCTGAAGCACGCCTTTGGAACTGCAACAGAAGGTGTCTATCTCCGGACTAGATCAGACGGAAAGCTCTTTAATCTCTCTAGATTGAGAGCGAAGACCAAAGTCCAGCTGAAATGCATGCGGGATTTCCTCTTCGCCGATGATGCAGCCATTGTTGCCCACTCTGCTCAAGATCTCCAACAACTCATGAATTGTTTTAGCAAGGCCTGCCAAGACTTTGGACTAACAATCAGCCTGAAGAAAACACAAGTCATGGGCCAGGGCGTGGACTCACCTCCCTCTATTACCATCTCCACACAAGAATTGGAGGTTGTTCATGACTTTGTGTACCTTGGCTCAACGATCTCTGACACACTCTCTCTAGATGTCGAGCTGGATAAACGCATTGGCAAAGCAGCTACCATGTTCTCTAGACTCACGAAGAGAGTATGGCTCAATAAGAAGCTGACGACATATACCAAGATCCAGGAATATAGAGCCTGCGTCCTGAGCACACTCCTGTACTGCAGCGAGTCCTGGACCCTTTGTGCACGGCAGGAGAGGAAGCTGAACACCTTCCATATGCGTTGCCTCCGACGCATTTTTGGTATCACCTGGCAGGACAAAGTTCCAAATAGAGTAGTCCTAGAACGAGCTGGAATCTTTAGCATGTATACATTACTGAAACAGCGACGTCTACGTTGGCTTGGGCATGTCGTGAGAATGGCTGATGGTCGGATTCCAAAAGATCTCCTGTATGGAGAATTAGTGCAGGGAAATCGCCCCAGAGGGAGACCACAGCTGCGATACAAGGACATCTGCAAGCGGGATCTGAAGGCCTTAGGAATGGACCTCAACAGATGGGAAACCCTGACATCTGAGCGTTCAGCCTGGAGGCAGGCATTGCATCATGGCCTCTCCCATTTTGAAGAGACCCTTGTCCAGCAGACCGAGGCAAAGAGGCAGTCACGGAAGCAGCAAAATCAGGGAGCTGGACAGGGGACAGATTGTATTTGTCTTCAGTGTGGAAGGGATTGTCACTCTCGAATTGGCCTTCTCAGCCACACTAGACGCTGTTCCAAGTCCTCCATACAGAGCACGTTACCATAGTCTTTCGAGACTGAAGGATGCCTAATACTAGGGAAAATATGTTGTGTGACTGAGGATGTCACACTTCAGGTAATGAGTGATCCCCAGGGTTTGGGATCTGTGTCCTTGCTTTTCTCCTGGAAGCAGATTTCGGTTCATGCTAAAGGTTTCTTTGGGTATTGTTACGAAGGCTGGTTGTGGAGCCAGAGGTTGGGAGTTGGATTTCCCACTGGGCCTTCAGGGAGGAAGAGCCGGCCTGTGTCGCGTTGGGCAAGCTCATCACATGTCAAGCAGGGCTTGATAAAGTTGCTTTCTTTGACTACAGCTCCCGCAATTCTCCTAACCAGCCTAGCCATAGGTCAGAATCCTCCGATGTCAGAATGAGGTCACAACCTGGAGAGGTTCTGTTTCTCTGCAAACTGAGAGGCAGTTAACAGTCAGGCTGAGAGCCTTCAACTGGTCAGGATGGATCTTCCTGTTAGGTGAAGATGAGGGTTGAAGGTGGGCTATATGACCTGTTGACAGCTATGGTGTCATAGTGGATAGAGTGTCAGGCAGGAATTCAGGAGGCCTTGAGCGAGGAACCTAGAGGAGTGAGCAGGAGCTTAACAAATAACTTTATTCTGAAAAGCTTCAAGGCCCTCTTGTACTAATAGTCAACTACCCATTTTCTTTAAAGATGCTCCTGAAATTATTAATTCCTGAGTGTCAATTAAGCTATTGATAGGGAAAATATGTTGTGTGACTGAGGATGTCACACTTCAGGTAACGAGTGATCCCCATGGTTTGGGATCTGTGTCTTTGCTTTTCTACTGGAAGCAGGCTTTCGGGTCACGCTAAAGGTTTCTTTGGGTATTGTTACGAAGGCTGGTTGTGGAGCTAGAGGTTGGGAGTTGGATTTCCCACTGGGCCTTCAGGGAGGAAGAGCCGTCCTGTGTCTCCTTGGGCAAGCTCATCACATGCGAAGCCAGGCTTGATAAAGTTGCTTTCTTTGGCTGCAGCTCCCACAATTCTCCTAACCAGCCTAGCCATAGGTCAGAATCCTCCGATGTCAGAATGACATCACAACCTGGAGAGGTTCTGTTTCTCTGCAAACTGAGAGGCAGTTAACAGTCAGGCTGAGCCTTCAACTGGTCAGGATGGATCTTCCTGTTAGGTGAAGATGAGGGTTGAAGGTGGGCTATATGACCTGTTGACAGCTATGGTGTCATAGTGGATAGAGTGTCAGGCAGGAATTCAGGAGGCCTTGAGCGAGGAACCTAGAGGAGTGAGCAGGAGCTTAAAAATAACTTTATTCTGAAAAGCTTCAAGGCCCCCTTGTATTAATAGTCAACTACCCATTTTCTTTAAAGATGCTCCTGAAATTATTAATTCCTGTGTGTCAATTAAGCTATTGGTAGGGAAAATATGTCGTGTGACTGAGGATGTCACACTTCAGGTAACGAGTGATCCCCAGGGTTTGGGATCTGTGTTTTTGCTTTTCTACTGGAAGCAGGCTTTCGGGTCACGCTAAAGGTTTCTTTGGGTATTGTTACGAAGGCTGGTGGTGGAGCCAGAGGTTGGGAGTTGGATTTCCCACTGGGCCTTCAGGGAGGAGGAGCCGGCCTGTGTCGCCTTGGGCAAGCTCATCACAAGCCAAGCAGGGCTTGATAAAGTTGCTTTCTTTGACTGCAGCTCCAACAATTCTCTTCACCAGCCTAGCTATAGGTCAGAATCCTCCGATGTCAGAATGAGGTCACAAACCGGAGCGGTTCTGTTTCTCTGCAATCTGAGAGGCATTGATTCCTCTTCACCTAAAGTGATAGTTCAGTGATTTAGATATCTGGCTGTGGAGCCAGAGGTTGGGTGTTCGATTTTCCATGGTGCCTCCTGCAAGTAGAACTGGCCTGTGTGGCCTTGCAGTGTCCCAGAATGCACCAGAAGAAGGAAATGGGAAACCACTTCTGAGCACTTTCTACCTGGAAAACCCTGAAAAGGGTTGCCATGGGTCACAATTGACTGGACAGCACATGATTATTATGAAAGGGACAGAGAAACCATACAATCTTCACAGTTGGAGCACCTTCACTGCCTTGACTTACATGAAGCTGTCAAGTAATGTAGGATGAACAGGATATTTCCAAAATATGGAACTAGTGGAACAGGACTTTTGCTATGCATTAATAGTGCTTTGATAAAATATATATATTAGGGAAGTTCTTGATCATGTCTTGATACAAGAGTGCCTATCTATTCCAGGAATTTCCTTCCCCATCAACACGTACCTGATTCTAATCAACAGAATAGGTAGATTTAAAACTGTAGGAGGACCTGCATATAGTAAGGTAAAGGTAAAGGTTCCCCTTGACATTTAGTCCAGTCGTGTCCGACTCTAGGGCGCGGTGCTCATCCCTGTCTCCAATCCGTAGAGCCAGCGTTTGTCCGTAGACAGTTTCCGTGGTCATGTGGCCAGCGCGACTAGACATGGAACGCCATTACCTTCCCACCGAGGTGGTACCTATTTATCTACTTGCATTTACATGCTTTCGAACTGCTAGGTTGGCAGGAGCTGGGACAAGCGACAAGAGTTCACTCCGTCGCGTGGATTCGATCTTACGACGGCTGGTCTTCTGACCTTGCAGCACAGAGGCTTCTGCGGTTTGACCAGCAGCGCCAACCTGTCCCTCCTGCATATAGTACCACCTCCTTAACTGATGAAAATAGAGTCTCTCTCTTGGACAAGTTAGTTGCGTGGGCCTACATCGTACATAAGGACTATTTAGATTACAGAGATATACTAGACAATCCCATACATTTCATATTTAGAAGTAAACCCCAGTTAGTAGAAGAAGACTCACGTCCTAGTTTGTCTGTTAGGAAGGAGCTAAGTAAGTAGATGGAAGTGAGAATTCTTATTCAAACCAGCACTGAGGGTCCATTATCAGGAATGAAAGATACAGTTCAGTTTGGTTGCTTAGAGTGGTGGTCAAATCTCAGTGTCTAGAGAGAGTACAGTGGTGGCTTGTGTTGTGACAAAAAATATATAGAAGGTCTGGTGGGAAGTTTAAAAACTGGGATATTTCAGGCATCTTATCTGTTTCTACAAGGTGGCAGATGAGCTACAAAGATAGCAACGTGGGATGAACAAGATAGAGAGTCATAGGCGATAAATATTGCAAATGGATTTTCTTTTCCTGCTGCACTTTCTTACATTTCCAAAGGTGGTGGTGGGGAAATAATTTCCTCGTTCAAATGAAAATATGAAACTAATGTATGCTGTAGGCAGCCCGTTGTTGAAATTGCCTGTGCAGACTCTTCTACATCAATTTTTCCCAGCAGAACTTGATGAAGGGGGGGGGGGGGGGGAAGCATGTGATTTTCTGCATTTTAGAGAGAGTGCAGTTGTATCATCAGGCTACTGTAGGGACACACAGACAGCATCACAGTAGTAGCCATCTGTAGTAAGCCTCTAAAAATGAAATGCCCAATGCCCCAGGAGGCAAAGAAGGCATGAATGGATATGAGCTAAACTTATTTATAAATGAATCAAATTCAACATGTTTTTTTAAAATTTTAAACAGGAACTGATAGTCAACGGTTTTAATTGGATCATCAAAGATGCCACATGCTTGACTAGAAATCAGTACAAAGAACTAAAAGGGTATTATGCAGGAAGAGATGCAGTGGTGCTCCAATCAAATGGATTGTTACACTCAAAAAGATCCTTTGCACAGCAAACTCATTTTATTCCTACTGAATCCAACTAAACGAATACAATACAAGATAATCTATATCAAAACTTTAAATGAAAGACTTGTGGCATGCCACATTGTAGTAGACATAGTAAGCAGTAGCTTGTATTTTTGTTTAATC
This sequence comes from Intellagama lesueurii, assembly GCA_037013535.1. NCBI lineage: Eukaryota > Metazoa > Chordata > Lepidosauria > Squamata > Agamidae > Intellagama > Intellagama lesueurii. The sequence continues at coordinate 119,244,772 of JBAJHW010000006.1, read as the reverse complement.
TAAACCTCTAAATAAAAAATATGAAGAAATGGAGAAAGATGGTTGTAGGTTTTTCGGGCTGTTTGGCCGTGTTCTTAAGGTTTTTCTTCCTAATGTTTCGCCAGTCTCTGTGGCCGGCATCTTCAGAGGACAGGAGTCAGAACTCTGTGCTCTGGTGCAGTTTGTGGGATAGTTGAGTAATTATAGCTGTGGGATCAGCTTTTGTCCTTTTCAGGCGATTGGGTGATTATGGTGATCAGCGTGGTTTTTGTTGTGGGTGTATTGTTGTGATAAGGGGGAGAAATGATCTGTCACTGTGATTGATGGGTGTTAGCTGGTCTTTTGTGTGCAGTGATCACCAGTCCACGGAGAAAGACTTATACTTATGGAATATGCTGCAGGAATTACTATGCCTGCAACATATGCTGGCATGGTCTTCCTTCCTTCCTTCCTTCCTTCCTTCCTTCCTTCCTTCCTTCCTTCCTTCCTTCCTTCCTTCCTTCCTTCCTTCCTTCCTTCCTTCCTTCCTTCCTTCCTTCCTTCCTTCCTTCCTTCCGTCCTATCAAACACTACACAACTTTTCAGCTGAGCTTGTTTGCTAGACAGTTGTGCAAACCACATGCCCAATGTTTTCTGCTTCAAGAGGCTAAGAGCAATGATTGCAATTACTACAAAGAAAGGGGATAGTGTGTGATATATTGATAATCATTGTGGAAGGTTGTTCCTTTTTCTGTAATGCATAGACAGAGCAGCAGTAAATAAGGAGAGTTATTTTTCTCATTGCCCATTCAATCAATGTCTTTCCTCATATGATTTACTGCTTCATCTTCTCCTCATTGTGCTTCTGTTCCAATTTGCCAAGAACCTCAAGTGCCAAACAAGGCCAGGGCATAGGAAAGTGGTGTGCAAACTTTTCTGGAGCTGTAGAGATGATGTGCCTAACAGGCAGTCTAAAATGACATTGTTCTTTTGCGTATGTTTTCCTTCTTCCTATCCTTACTTTTCAGGTCACTCCAAAAGTATGCGTGTTATGTTCATCTCTAATGTGGCATCGTTCTCACAATGTGCCAGTTGCCTGGCATTTTAGGTCAATGAACATTTTTTGAACAGAAAAAAGGACTAAAATTAAATTTCTTGTGAGTCTGCAAATTGGGGTGCTGGCTGAATCGCTCAGTGAGTTCGGTATCTGGCTGCAGAGTCAGAGGTTGGGAATTCAGTTCCTTACTGTGCCTCCCAGAAAAGTCAGCCTATGTGGTCTTGGGCCAGCTGCATAGTCCCAGGGCAGCCCTAGAAGAAGAGAATGGGAAACCACTTGTGAGTACACTGTACATTGAAAACCCTCAAAAGGGTTGCCGTAAGTCAGAATTGATTTGACAGCCCACAATTATTTATTGTACAAATTGGGATATTTCATAACCCATTTTCTCTATTGTTGATGAAATGCAGAATAAAATGAAATATCCTGCTAATGTCACAAAGAAGAATATTTCTTGATATTTCCATCAGTTCGTTTGTATTGCTACACAATTTGAGTTGATTTAATTCAGAGTTAAGGTATTCACTACTGCTAACACACTATATTTATTCCAATATTAGCTCACTGTAGACCAATTTTTCCAGGGATCTCTGATGAATCTCTTCTCCTCTTAAATGCTTGCAGTTTCCTTCCCCACTCCTAGTCATCCACAGCCAAGCAGTAGATAGTATAATAGTTTTTCATTCCAGTGATTGGCATGTTAAATGCCCTATTCAGTTATTAGCCTATCCAGTGTGACCAACATGGTTAGAGAGGAGCACATCTGCCTCTATCACTGCTCTCTCCACATGACCTCTGAAGAGGAGAACTTCTTGCTTGAATGGTAGAGTCTACACATGAATAAGAACCTTGGAAAAACTGGCTTCATGCTCACATGTAGAACCTACCAGTGATCAGAAACCTCTCCTCTTCAAACCCCCCCACAAGAGATGGGCATGAACCAGAAAAATAGCAATTCATGGTGGTTTGTGATTTGTGGCTATCCATGAACCATGAACTTTCTAAACTTTTTAAAAAAATGAACCACAAACTGTTTTTTTTAAAAGTTCATGCCTGGGGTGGAGGGGAAACTAAATCCCCCACCCCCTCTGTCATCCACCTGCCCACTTCCCACCCCCCCATCACTTCCCTATCGGGTGCTGCCACTGCCTCTTCCTCCATCATCATTCCAGCTACAACTGGAAGCAAATGAGTGGCCCCAATCCAGTGCTGCGCAGCCCCAATCCAGCACTGTGAGGCTGAATGGCTATACATCTTACAGGGAATGTTGGTCCCAGCTGATCTCCCTGATCAACTGGAACTCCAGTACATGTGCAGTGATAGCAGGCCGGGCTCACAGAAGCCAGACTGGTGTCTTTGAAGATGGTGGTGGAGGTGGAGAAGGAAGAGAAGGAGGCAGTAGCACGAGGTAGGGAGGCGACGGGGGCAGTGGGAAGAGGGCGGGGGAATAAACGAACCAGGGAGTTCATTAAATTGCTAAAAAGGTTTGTTGATTCAGTTCGTTCATCGTTTTTGATGAACCCGAACCCACCCAAACCAACAAACCAGTGTTTTTTGACAAAGGTCCTGGTTCATTTTTTGGTTCATGCCCATCTCTGCTTGAATGGAGAATATGATGATCGAAAGAGTGGGCCTATTGGAGGAGACAGGACTATATGGACAATGCTGGACACAACAATGCCTCAATGAGGCTGTTGGTAACATATTCTAACTTAGCTAGACACATAAGTGTTCGGATGATTATTGATGGTGATAACTAGCCCTTGCATCTTAAGATGTCATAGTTATGACCTGGAAAATTTGCCTCCAGTTATGGTTTTGAAAAGTTCTTCCAAAAAGGATTAGATGAGTTTTATGTCTACCAAGTGTGGACCAAAGTACATCTCGTGTATTGCTAACAGAAATGTGATAGATCTTTAAAATCTTGACTGGGGCAGAGTTTGTCAGATACAGCTTATAAACATTATCTCATAATAATAAATATTATATGAATTTTGCTGGTTCAATACAAATATATTTCCATTATAAGTCAAAAGTATTAACAGCGCTGTCCTTCTACCACAACTATCTATGGTTTTACTTTCTTTTATTCCCCCTGAAGTATGATATATATATGAAACAATCTTTTTGCCTCTTTGCTACATTAGTCGTCTCTAAAAGGGCAAAAACTCTGCTCATAGTTCAATTAAACCGAGGCATATGGGGAGTATATACTTTATTTTGAAGCCAAATCACATTTCTGGGTGTCTTCTACACATCTTGAAGTGAAAATTTTGTTTTGTTTTTCTCTAATGACAGTCACTACAGTAGCCTGGTGACTGATTTGGTAGGACAGCAATGGCAGGCATCAATCACCACTTCATTTGGTGGGGGGCAAATTGTGTTAGATCTTTAACTTTTGTGAGGGCCTTTCTCTTCCCTGCTTTGAAGATCTTTGTGGGAGGTCCTTCCCTCAATCCCACTCTCTTCACAAACATGTTCAATAAGGTGACAAGAGAAGGGCTTTTTGGAAGCAGCTCCAAAGCTATGGAATGTCCTTAGACAGGAGGTGAAGTTGGCCTCGTCATTGCTATCTTTCTGCTATCAGGTGAGTCCTTTATTCTGAAGAACGCTTTCTTGTACAACTGAGCCAGCTGTTGAAAAGAGAGTTTAACGGAAGATGCTGAATGTTTTAATTGGTTTCTGATGAGTTTTTAAACTCTTCTAAACCCTTCTAAATTCAGTTTAGGCATCCTTCAGTCTCGAGAGACTATGGTAACGTGCTCTGTATGGAGGATTTGGAACAGCGTCTAGTGTGGCTGAGAAGGCCAATTCGAGAGTGACAATCCCTTCCACACTGAAGACAAATAACAATCTGTCCCCTGTCCAGCTCCCTGATTTGGCTGGTTTCGGGACTGCCTCTTCGCCTTGGTCTGCTGGACAAGTGTCTCTTCAAATTGGGAGAGGCCGTGATGCACCGCCTGCCTCCAGGCTGAACGCTCAGATGTCAAGTTTTCCCATCTGTTGAGGTCCATTCCTAAGGCCTTCAGATCCCGCTTGCAGATATCCTTGTATCGCAGCTGTGGTCTCCCTCTGGGGCGATTTCCCTGCACTAATTCTCCATACAGGAGATCTTTTGGAATCCGACCATCAGCCATTCTCACGATATGCCCAAGCCAACGTAGACGTCGCTGTTTCAGTAATGTATACATGCTAAAAATTCCAGCTCGTTCTAGGACTACTCTATTTGGAACTTTGTCCTGCCAGGTGATACCAAAAATGTGTCTGAGACAACGCATATGGAACGTGTTCAGCTTCCTCTCCTGCCGTGCACAAAGGGTCCAGGACTCACTGCAGTACAGGAGTGTGCTCAGGACACAGGCTCTATAGACCTGGATCTTGGTATATGCCGTCAGCTTCTTATTGAGCCATACCCTCTTTGTGAGTCTAGAGAACATGGTAGCTGCTTTGCCAATTAGTGGTTTAAAATTTATGTTGGTTTGTATTTTAATATTTTAACTTATGTTTCTAGTTACTGATTTTTTAAAATATGTTTGTAAACTGGCTTGGGTTCTTATGAGAAATGCAGAATAGAAATGAAACCACCACCAGTATTTACATTATTATTCATAACAACAATAATTTGTTTCTGTTATTTCCCCAGATCACAACAATGTTTCTGTTTTTCCTGTTAACTGTATGTGCAGATATTTTGCTAAAGACTGTTACTCTACCCATAAGGAATGTGCATCAGTTCCTCAATGGGTTAATGCCCAAACACAGTTGTCTGAACACAGTGTACATCCCTAAACAAACTGAGGTTTTTTGCTTATGGAGGTGACTCACCAAATCCCTGCTGATTCAGCTGACATCCTCTTGCAGCGACTTACTATTGTATTGTAGCCAATATGCACACTAACTTATTTATTTAGAGCCTCATGACGTAGTGATTAAACTGCAGTATTGCAGCTAAGACTGATCACAACTAGAGATTGGTGGACATAACGAGGGTCTGGCTCCCTGGAACCGGACTGTCCATTCACCTTTCCACTGCTGCTGCGGGCTCCGCACTCCCTTCCTATCTCTCCAAAGCTCGAGGTCAACTAGCCACTCCTGGCAGGAGGCAGGATGACAAGCCTCCCTGCCAGGTCAAAGAGTGGCTAGTCAACTGTGATCTCCAGAGCAATAGGAAGGGAGTGCGGAGCTTGCGGCAGCAGCAGAAGGGTGAGTGGACAGTCCAGTCCCAGGGGGCCGGACCCTCATTATGTCTACCTGTGCGGGGGTATTTGGATATGAATACAAATACCCCCATCTCTAATCACAACCTGAGTTAGTTCCCTCAGGTAGCATGTTCAAGGTTGACTCAACCTTCCACCCTTCTGAGGTTGGTAAATTGAGTACCCAGCTCACTGGGGTTGGGGGCAATGTGTATTCTGCATAATTTAATTGTAATTAAATTTAATTGTAATTACTTCACCAAATGCTGTAATAATAATCATGATCATCTTAGAACTGCAGGGGTGGAAAGGACCCTATATGGATCATCCAGTCCAGCCCCTGTCAAGGAGGCCCAGTGGGGAATTGAACTCCCAACCTCTGGTTCCGCAGCCAGAGATCTAAACCACTGAGCTATCCAGCAGTAAAGATCATCATCATCATTATGTTCAAAATAGTTTTAAGAAAGAAAAAGAAAGGAGGAAGGAGGGAAAAGCATCCTTCTCCTCATAGAACTGTAGAGCTGGAAGGGGCCCTATGGATCACTGAGTTCAGCCCCTCTCAAGAAGGCACAGTAGAGACTCAAACTCCCAACTACCAGGGTAACTAATGTAATGTAAGTAATAGGATTCCTCCCCCCGCTTTTAAAGTCATGCCATGTTAACCATGCATGTGTGAAAGAGGCCAGAAATTGCTTCCTCAAGATTATCCACCCACAGTTTAAGCGAAGTGCCAAGACTCTAGCATTTGGAAGTGCTTCACCCTTGTACACTTGTCAAGAATTGAGTCCCATCATTTTACCAGATTGGGAATTCTCTTCCATGAACAGTTTTGGTTTTGAGCGACTGGTAGGCAGGTCCTGCCACTGTTGCCCCATCTTTCATCATGATCGTTTGCATCTTTTAGGAAACCTTAAAAATAGGGCTGAATTTGTTGTGCCAGAAGAGAACTTTGTACCCTGAGAACTTTTTTATTCCCTTGACTCAGAATTTATTTGAGTTGTCTTTCTGCAGCTTATTTCTGCAAGGGGATATGAATTCGGGTTCTTAATGAAGATAATGTCTCATTTATAGGGCTTTAGAGTACCATCCAAGCAAAAAAGCAATAATTAAGTAAGTAAAATTAAAACCTGCAGATTGTATTAATGTGAATGTTAATAACAGTGGTGTGGCTCACTTTTCTTCTAGCTTGCTAATTAAACGACAATTTATTTCCTTGTGTTGTGGATGCCTTTATCCATCTCCGTTGCACATTTTGCTATTGTGACTTACTTGTGAGAGATGCTTGTTTGATCTTTTCGTCTGTGACGGGGAGATGTAGTCTGAAGAGCTAAATCTGTATTCCTCCCTCTAGTCATAAAAAAGGGTACCATTTTTATGAACAGGCTCTCTTGTTCATAAATAATTTAACTGGTGCTACTTTTAAAAATACTACTACTAAAAAAAGACTTACCAGACAGTCAATGGACTGCAACAATTGCAATCTTTTGTGACATTATATTGTTATATAATAATATATTGCAAGTTATATATATATCTTATGTTGCTACATTATGTTACGCTGTACTAGGCCCTATATAATATTATGTCACATACAGTCAATGATGTTCTGCTGTATTATGTTGATTTATTGGCATATATCAAATGTGCACCAGTCACAGCAGACACTTCTTCGGTGCATGCCTGAGATGCCATCATGCAGTCAGGAAAAAACCATCAACCTGCTTTTCAAGCTGGTTGTGTGCTGTCCAGGGTGCTGAATTTTGATGAGCTCCTAGAAGTCCTGAATGTCAAATACCAGAAATAAATGATATGTGTGTCTAGACATTGTCTTAATGTCCGTTAGCCCACTGAGCACCCCATCCCACCAGAAGGACAATACCCTTCGCTGTCCATGGAGTGTGTGTTTTAATTCTCCTAGCTTCTTTCGTATTTTCTTCCCAAACCCGCTCTCATGGTTAAACAGCTTGCTTGTTTCTCTTTGCTACCTCTCTTCTGGAAATGGGACCCAAGGTGGCTTACAAGACATTTGGAAAAAAATGTATTCCAACACAGGTATGTGACAATGTTAAAGTAGAACTATTTTCATTGTGTTATTAAGATGCAATTAAAATCAAAACACTTTAAAATCTCCTGATTAAAATACTGGCACTAGTTCTGCTTTAAAAAGAGAGAAAGCTAGCACAGCAGCTGAAATTCTGTGGTTTGACACTATTCTTTGCTAAAGTCCTGCCTTAATAAAAAGGTCTTTGCCTGCTGGTGGAAGGACAATAGTAAGGGGGAAACCTAGTCTCTGTTGGCAAAGAGGTGCAGAGCCTGGGAGCCACCACAGAAAAGGCCCTTCCTTGAGTCCCCACTAAATGGGCCCTTGAAGTGGTGGAACCACAAGAAGGGCCTCTTCAGCAGAAATCCATATCCAAGCAGGCTTGTGTGAGAGAATAAGGTCATTCAGATGGCCTGGACCCAAGTTGTACAGCGTTTTATAGGTTATAACCAGCATTTTGAAATGTGGCTAGAAATGAACTGGAAGGCTGTAAAACTGTTGTAGGAAAGGAATTTTATGTTCAGTTCATCCAAAGTTTAGAAAACTTTTTTTAAAAAATACTAGTGGAGAGTGAGGTGGGGTGGCAAAAATATGGGAGAGGAGCGGAAGAAGACAAAGGGTAGTAGGAACTGTGTGTGCATGTGTGTGGTGATTGACAGAGAGAGAGAGAGAGAGAGAGAGAGAGAGAGAGAGAGAGGAACAGAGAGAGAAGAAAAAGGTGGACTTGTCCATTTTTGGCTCTGGCCATTGCCATCACTGGCCTGATACCGCTAAGAGAACACAGCCCTTGACACACCCTTGCTCAGACTTAATATCAGTTGGGAGGAAGGAAACTCACAAAAACATTAGGCCCATGAGGAAAAGGGAGTAAAACTATTGGTTTCCAAAACTGTCAATCAGTATAAGAAAGCAGACGCATATATTGTATTTGTGTGAACCCAAAGATTTTATTTTCTATTCCAGTCTTTACAAACACAGCTGAACTGGAAAGAGAGATTAAGATATTACTAAAATGTGAAATCTCTAACCTCAAGTGATGATACACCATGTTTATAACAAATCTAAGCAAAGAAACCAATGCACTTTGAGTTATAGGTTCATCCATCTCCTCTCCCACTCCCAACAAACATTCTAAGATGGTTGTCAAAAATACTTAATAGGTAAATCCCGATACTTATTCCAAAATCAAACTGTGAAGACAAAATGTCTGACTATGCAGTTTTGAATGGACCATTTTGAAATCTGCTTCAAGAGTTTTAAAGACTGGAACAAAATGCATGTGTGTATCACTGATGTTTTTGAACTCTAGTATAGCTAGTATTATGGCTTTGCGTCTTCAGCTTTGTAGAAGAAACTTTAAGTATCCCCAGGTTGGTTCTAATAAAGCGGATAGATATGCAATTACATCTAGCTTATTTCATCTCAAAGGAAGCAACTGCCTGACCTCCGTAGTAAAAACAGTGGCAATAACAAGCTCAGAAAGCAAATACGTGGTACACAACCAGGCTTTCCCTGGAATTGTTATTGGCTGGGGATGCTGGGAGGTGGATTGGTGTATGTGTTACAAATCAAAGGTGCAAATTGTTACACAGCTCAGACTTCAGCACCAGCTGTAAAATCTCTGCTGGCTAAACCAAATGAGCTTCTATGACACCAGCTGGAAAGGAAGGCTCCTATGGTCTCTGTGGTAGCGATTAGATGATAGAATGAAATGAATTGTCACTGTATTATGTGCTTCCCTGGTTGGCAATCTCCTAACATTTAAGCATCAGGCACAAGCATCACAGCCCTACAGGAACAGCTTCAAGGCAAAATTGAGTTCAGCGTTCCTGCCTGGTGGTTTGCCAAAGGAATAGTGAGGGAAGGCTCTTCTGCCCCAACCATAAATCAAAACAGCGTGGATTATATGTTTCCCATCATACCAAAGGAATCAAAGGAGTGAGTGGTTGCATGTTCTCATTTCATTGATGCAGTGCCTTCCTGGACAAGGGATGCTTGGATACCATAAGGAGGAACAGCGTTGTGCTCAATCCACCAATACAGAGTAAAACGGTCTTCTGCGATGAAGTGATTTCAGCAGGCTACAATGGATTTGAGAACATGACAGAATGCTGTGAGGCAGGAGAGAATAATTTAGAATGAGATGGAGCCCAGAATTCAATGTGATCCCTTGCAAAACACACAAGAGGAGAACCGGGATGAAGAAATACGTTAACGAAATGTGTGTTTCCTGCAATTATGATGTTTTCTCTCCAGGAATGTTGCTCCTTCAGTTTCATACCTCAACAGAGAGACTCACAAAAGACGCACTTACCTTCTGATTACACACACACACACACACACACACTCTCTCTCTCTCTCTCTCTCACACACACACACACACACACATGGAGTGAGGAAAGCTATTGCCAGGATAAACAGTCACATTCTGCCTCCAGAGAAAACCCCACTTGTAATGATCTATGAAGTGTACCAAGTAGTTTGGCCCTCAGTTACACTCTTCTGACTTGAGGAAAGTGCTCTCCATCCTTCCCAAGTTATCTGAGTCTACCTTTCCTTCCTCTGTACCATACGTAAAAAGAAAGGAGAACCTCAGCCTTCCAAGTGCTCTCTTCCCCTTTCAAATTTGCCAAACCTTTCTTGTTTACAGGGTTTTCTTCTCTTTTTTTGCCTTCTCCTACACATTTTGCACCTAGAGTATTGAGTGTGCCTTGTATTTGGTACTTGGCTTCATTTGTTTCCTACTACCTGTATTTACTGGGAGGGGGAAAGGGTGAATGCACTTTCTAATATCAATTTTGCTTGCAATTTTGCCACCACCTTCACAGGTGTGTCTGATGGGGACAGTTCCACTATCTCTCCAAGACATAGTGGAACTGGAAAAGGTGCAGAAGAGAGTGACTAAAATGATGACTGGGCTGGGGCATCTCCCTTATGAGGAAAGGCTACAGCGTTTGGGGCTCTTTGGTCTAGAGAAAAGGCACCTGATGGGGGGGGGGGACATCATTGATATGTATAAAGTTATGCAGGGGATGGATAAAGTGGATAGAGGGACACTCTTTTCCCTCTCACACAATACCAGAACTGGGGACATCCACTCCAATTAAGTGTTGGGAGAGTGAGAACAGACAAAAGAAAATATTTCTATACCCAGCGTGTTGTTAGTCTGTGGAACTCCTTGCCACAGGATGTGGTGATGGCACTGGCCTAGATGCTTTTAAAAGGGGATTGGACAGATTTCTGGAGGATAAGTCCATCACAGGTTACAAGCCATGATGGGGATGTATAATCTTCAGGCTTAAAGGAAGATACTTCAAAATGCCAGATGCAGGGGAGTGGTATCAGGAGAGAGCTATCTAATTGTCTTGTGTGCTCCCAGAGGCATCTGGTAGGGTCACTGTGAGATAAAGGGAGCTGGACTAGATGGGCCCTTCGCCTGATCCAGCAGGGCTCCTCTTAGGTTCTTATGTTCTTATGACAAAGGAGAGGGCCTTCTCTGTTGCTGTTCCCAGAGTCTGGAACTCTCTCCCACAGGAGGCCAGGCTGGCCCCATCTTTGCTGTCCTTCTGCAAGGAGGCAAAGACCTCCGGTGAGCTTTTTCTCAGTGACTGGCTACCTGAGTGTGACTTTTAGATGGATTGTTATGCTTACTGCGCTGACTGGGGCTTTGTGTTTACCATCTCTCAGAGTGGTATTTGTTTGTTCCTTTTCAACATTTGTATATTTATTGTTTTTAGCTTTAATATTGTCTTTTAATAATGTAAGCTGCCTCTTTATCCTCATTCTTCTTAGCTTTAAATGTTGCCTTTTAATGATGTACCGTATTTTTCCTTGTAGAAAATGACACTTTTTCCTAAAATAATTAAAGGAAAAATTCAGGGTCTTTTTATACACTGAAGTAAGGAGAGGGGGGAGGGATCAAAGAGCTTTGATCCCTGCTTTCCCCCTCCACGTTTTGCAAAGAAAATGGAGGGGGAAAGTGTCCTGCTTTCCACCTACATTTTCATTGCAAAACGTTTGCAACGAAAATGTAGGGGGAAAGCAGGAATCACTTTCCCCCTCCATTTTCTTTGCAAAATGTGGAGGGGGAAAGCTGCTTTTTGCAATGAAAGTGTAGGGGAAAAGCAGGAATCGATTTCCCCCTCCACTTTCTTGCAAAGAAAGAAATTTTGGGTTAGAAAAGTGGGGGGCGTCTTATACACGGGAGTGTCTTATACATGGAAAAATATGGTAAGGTACAGGTGTACACTCATTGTTTTTAGCTTTAAGTATGGTCTGTCAGTAATGTAAGCCACCTTGGATCCTTTGGAACACAAATCACATTAAACAGTTGGAGATGGGGGTATTTGGTGTCCAGATTTCCCTGCTATCTGTTGGGAGTTTCTTAGGTGTGTGAACTGGGAAGTTGTTGATAAAAGAATTTCTCTGTGCATGAATCAAAGTAAAAAAAAAAAAAAAGAAGAAGCATGGAAAGTGCTCCAAAATGTGGCTAAGAAGCAGCAATAGGAAGGTTCACCTGGTGTTGTGCATTTTTTTCATTACTGCTACTAAATGACTGCCTTTATGTTCTCCTGAGAAATCCTCTATTAAATCAAAGGCTGATATTGCCCGTGTCGTCTCCAACATGTTTACATAACATGCCCTTAAAAAGTGTGTGTGTGTGTGTGTGTGTAGGATATGAAAGGACAGAGAGAGAGAATGAAATCCTGCTAACAGCCCATTTCTATTGTTAGTGTCAGATCTGTATTCTCCTCCTGGTCTTTCTACAATACCTCATTCTCAAGCTGAGGCTTAACAAGCTGCTAAACCCTTTGATATTTGTCTGTGTAGGGGGGCAGAGTCAGTATTGTTCAGAAAGCAATCGAAGAGTTTGTGAAATAATAACATGATCCTACAGAAGCAACATTAGGAATGGATGATTAGCAGCACCCAAGCTGCAGTTCTTAATTAGATCATTACAAATGAAACTCAAGGACCATTAAAAGGGCATCAAACAGGATGGCTACTGTTATTACATGAGCTGATTTTGGCAAGGACAAATTGCTCATTAAGACCATACGATGGCTTTAAGTAGTGGTCGTTAAAACCAAATTTCGCTCTAATGGGGATGTTGTTTGGGGCACAGTTCATTTACCATTTTGTCCTGCTGGGTGGATGTCCTGAGAATTATCTTTGAGCCTGTCTGGGACAAAGCCCAGCCTCCTTGCTTGGACAGGTCCAGGATAACAGAGAGTGTATATTTGGGACATGGGTGCTTGCAAGAGAGTAACGCATAATTCTCTCTGCTGGTGGAGTCCTTAGTTCACCATTGGTCACCCTATCAATTCGAGAAAGTCTTGGTTTCCTGTGATAAGTCTGCATCTCTTTTGAACAGTTGCCTATGTTCAACTCCATACAGTAGAACCAAGAATTCCTTCCATTGAAACAAATAGTTTGTGACCTATCCTTGAAGTTATAGATGAGAAAATTAGTTCATATATTTCAGCACTTGCTTATATCTAGGCTTCAGTCCAAGATGTAGCTTGAAGTCAACCTAAAGCATGTTATAAGTTCTTTTGTAGCAGAACTGGCCTTTTCTTTCAAAGCCTATGTTTTGTTAGTGGCACAAAATGCCTTTATTTAGTTGATCAGCAATGGGTGGGGCCAGTGTTGGCTGAGGCTTAAACTGGATGAGGTTTGCAGAAATGCAGGTATATATAGCTCTTTGCTTCAGGTGCTCTTACTGTCCCACTTTCTTCTTCTCTATTGATCTTTGAGGTTTGCATACAATTGGACCTGCATGTACTCAGGCCAAGGGTATGAGCTATTTGTTACAGAGACCCCAAGACTAGAAGATCCAATTGTATGTGACTATCACTGCCATAGTAATTCTTACCTCCTGTAGTTTGTAAATTAGCTTAGTTTGTTTTGTGATTTGTCTTTAAGACAGCAGCCCATTCTTTGTTTTCAAAGTTTGAGTCTGCCTGAATCATGGCCATAGAACGCTGACTTGATTTCAGTTCTAATGACAGGCTGTCTGTAACATATATTTTGGATTTCAGTCTATGAGTTGCCTACTGTTGATATAAAGGATCAAGAAGATCAAGAAGACAACAGCAACATGGACATCATTGTGGCTGCTTTTCTTCGCTGTGATAGGGAGTTCTAAATTGTCTGGTCCTTGTTTGCCTGTGAACCTCATGCAACAGGTTCACAGGAATCTCAATGTTGCTGTTTTGGATTCCCCCTCATTGTATAGAGGATGCTGACACTGCAGTGTTCAGTCCACCACTGTCTTTCCTGTATCTGCTTTAAGGATAGTCACCAATGTATGTGCAGAAGCGTATGTGCATATCAGTGACACACTGCACAGAGAGAATCTTGAAGAATCATATGCACGATCTGCTCAAGACTGGTTTATCTTCCCAGTCTTTGATCAATGTACACCTGTGTATGTGGTGTGTGTTTATACTGCAGTCTCTCTCTCTCTCTCTCTCTCTCTGTGTGTGTGTGTGTGTGTGAAGCAAGAATGCATTCAATGAAATACAATGCAGAACTTGCAAAAGTTCCTTTTTCCAGCCAACATGGCCACCAGAGTTTTTTTTTTAAAAGCTCAGTGTTTTTTCTGAGCTTTGATGTACATTTCCTTTTCCTTTCACGTCGCCTTGTGTTCCTTCTACAAATGATCACAGACTGATCATTTTCACCACCAACAGCCTGGTGTTGGAAAGATTGCTTCCTGGAGAGAAAGAAATGGCTTTGCCACTGGAGTGAACCCTGCCTGTGTCCCTTCTGCCTTTGTGCACTCTGAAATCTAATATTTATAGTGGCTTCCAAGCATCTCTCTCATCATAGGTCATCTTAGCCCTGGGGACTTATTCACACTGCTTGCCAGCTGATTGTTAGGCAGGAGGAACCCTCATGGAAAAAAAAGAATTATAACAAATAAGTTACTTCTTTTGCTATTGATCCACTTGGTTTCTACTGCTGCAATCACCTTTATTGCTGATTGACTAGTGGTATTTTTGAGGACTGTGGATTGATTAGCCATTTCTTAGCACAGGGAAGCAGAAAAAGGGAAGAGAGAGGTAATGATGTACTTTTCTTTCCAGCGCAGGATTGTTCTCCTGGGGATAAGTGAGTACTGTTAATGAAAAGCTATTGTAACTTTAACCAATGCATGGTGTGGTCCTTCCTCTCCCACCACCCGCTTCTTACTCTTCCAACCTGACTTTGAACAGATTTCCTCTGTTCTTATTTCCATGGAAAGAAGGCCTGTTAGAAGAGAAAGACAGAAGATAAAAATCTTGAATTTAATGTAGAGGTTGAAAAAGACTTAGGAGAATGGATTTGAAAAGTCCTATTTTCTTGACTTCTTCAAGGTTTCTGCTCTTTTTGAGTTGCTGATATCTGGCAAAAATACAACAGTTCCTAAATTTATACCTTCAGCAAAAAAAAAAAAGTCTCTAGATGAACCCCTGGATTCTAGTATTCTGAAACATCTGGAGGTCCAAAGGCTGAGAATCATGCTTTAAAGGGTTGGGTCTATGACAAAATTACACTTCATTTATTTACCTAATTTTGTTGTTGGACATAACTGCTGAGATGATGTTTTATGTCTGAAAATGATCCATATTTCTTATCAATTTGTACTGATATGCCCTTGAAAAATGGTTTGTGATTTTTCCATATAGAATGCCTATATGAAGAGGGAACTTGTATACAAGAATGGAGGCCTGCAGGATCATTCAGACATTTTCAACATGCAGTTTTCATTTTTAAAATAGAGATTATGAAAAGACACAGTGTAGATGCAGATGTATCTGTAGCCATGTGACCCTTTTGGCTAGCAAAGATTCAGGACAATAGAAAACAAGTCCCCTCATTTCTAGGGCTACTTACATGACAGACTGATTTGGTAAGCATCTGTAGTTTTCCCCAGGCCTGAAGGAATCTCATCACACAAATTCTCCACCAAATCCTGTTCAGCAGGGCATAGAGGTGATCCTGGGCACTTGAAGGCTGTGCCAATGGGACGCATGCAATGGCATCTTCAAGTTAGTAGGATGTATGTTTGCCATGTGGGCACTGCCCCAATGAAGTGCAGAGAAGTTCATCATGAGAAAGGTGTCCCTAAAGTGAAGAACTGGCCTTAGCTATGAACACTGGTGTGGTGAAACAGTTGTGATTGGCTGTAGAAGAGGGATTGCTGATGAAATCAAAGATCTTCAAAGCAGTGGTTCCCAACTTTGGGTCAACCAGGTGTTTTTGGACTGCAACTCCCAGAAACCCCCAGCCAGCACAGCTAGTGGTGAAGGCTTCTGGGAATTGTAGTCCAAGAACACCTGGGTGACCCAAGGTTAGTCAACCACTGTTCTAAGGTATTCGACTTAATAGTTCAAGTAATGGATTTGGAAAACACACCCAAACAAGTAAAATGAGAGGGAAGGCATGGTTAACGTCAGTAGCTTCATAATGACAAATGGAAACAGACGGAAGTTCAGTAACATACATCAAATAGTGAATTGCAGCTCTGTACCCAGTCATTGGCTTGTTTTCTGGGGATACTCAGCTGAAGTGAGGATTTGAAAGAAAAAATGGAAGGAGGAAAACCCCTTTCCTTCCAGCTTTAAGTGGAACTGTAATTGACCCCAAGAGTAAAACAGAGCTAATCTCTGAACAAAACACAATTATGGTAAGCATTTGGGAAAATTTAATGATTGTGCCTTTGGGAATCCACTAATTCTTAATAGGCTGTTTAAACCTAATTCAGTAAAAGAAAGAGAGCTAAGACAATAAATAATGCTTTGGGTCCCGTAGCAAAACAGGATTTAATTTCTACCCTCTTAAGACAAATTCACCGAGGGGTATGTTCTTCCTTAAATTATGGATACTTATTCTAAATCTTACTCATGCTGGTAGTGCCTTGATACTTCACTCCATGTCTTATTCTTAAATGTGTACTGGCATCAAGCTTAAGGTGGCTAGTCCTGTGTATTGGGCACCATATATTGCTTTCAACCTTGCCACACTCCTGCATTTCCATCCTTGTTTCAAGAGCTGAATCTTGACACACAAACAGTTTGCAAAAAACTTAGGGCAGATCAGCTGATCAAATAGCAGCTTCACAATTAGAAGCTAAGCTGTATTATGAAAGAAAGCATATCTGATTACATCCCAGGGTTGTTTTACAGTATTGCAAGTTGAAAATTAGCCTTTTCTTGTTTGGTGGTTGGCCACTAGGAGGTAAACACTGGGCTTTATTTGCATCTTGGTTGTGCACATATGGCAGTTGTGAAGAATGCCATCTCTGTGAGGTGTTTTGTCATCTTTTCATTGCAAAATGGTTGTTTGCATGATTTCTTTGCTTACAGCCAACATGCATAGTTTTTTCCCCCAATGGCTCACGTCCCAAAAGCTGTTTGAGCGTGCCCAGATGTAGTCTTTCTGAGATTGTCTTTCTCATCTCATCAGTTTTGCTTGCTGCAAAATTGCCTGCTTAACAAAGGAAAGTTGGAGACAGTGGAGAGAGCACGGTATGGGTGCCCTGGCTTTTCTTATTCATGATGACTATGTATCCTGTTGGGTTATAGAGATGGAAAATGCTTAATTTTTTGGGCTGCAGTTCCCAGAGTCCATGACCAGCATGGCCAGAGGGCCATGATCTTTACAGTTCCAGACCAATCCCCACTGAGCTTCTATGGCGAGGTGTGGCTTTGAGCCCTGGTTTCCTGAATCCTAGTCTGTTATTCTATCCACTAAACCATTCTGGTTCTGGCGTAACACATAGTTATTGAGTGACCTGGATGTAAGGTCACCAGGTCATCCCATGGCTCCTTGTGATATTACGTAAGTAGCAAATGTTATTTCTGGGGCAGCTGCTTCTAGACATGAACCTCATGGGAATGCAGGCAATTGGACCCATAACTGAGATAAAAACCCAATAAAACAGGTATTATAACAACCCAAAATTAGGAAAATAAATATTTTTGGCAGCTGGGAAAGTGGAAAATGTGCTCAGCAATGGAAGTGCATTCTTGCCACTATACACATGGCACAAAGGGTTTTTTATCTAGGCTCCACATGTGGAAGGACTGTTGTCAGCCCACGGAGTCCACCTTGACCCCCACAGCCAGCTCTGTGCTGCTGCTGCTCCTGCTGCCAGGTCTTGGGCAGCAAGAGGACTCAGAAGTTCTAATGCTAGTGCTCCACTCCCTGCCTTGCTCCAAATGTCACAATGGGCTCAAGTCCACCCACCCGTCCGTCTTCTTCTCAGTCCCTTCCCTTTGTTCCTGACTTTTTGGTGTGCCAAAGTTGCACATGTGGAACACACCTCCATACCCCTTTGGAGTGAACCAGCAAGTACTGAAACCAGCTGGTGAAGATAGATGAGCAGGCTTTAAAGCCATCCCCACAGATCATATCCACACTTTCTCCTCTCCTTTGCCCTGAAATTTGCCTGCAGACCTGGACAAGCATTGCTCTAGTCGGTGCTCTGAGATCTGGTCGCCTTAGATGGATGAGAGACCACCAAAGAGTACCAGGCATCTCCACACAGGGCTAAGAAAAAGTCCTGTGGAGTACCACTGTCAAAGTTGACAACATTTGGCTAGATAGACCAATGTTCTGCACCAATGTAAAGCAGAGAACTTTCCACAAAGGGAAATCAACAAGATTTACCAAGATCACAATCTCCAAATGGTCATGTTCTATGTGGTCTTGATGTCAAACATGAGCAAATTACCATGAATTAAACCTAGTCAAGGATGGAAAAAAGTGGATGTTCTTAATTTTTTTCTTATTGTTCTTAAAGATGCTGCACAACATGGATTAGAGAGAATTTATTGCACAAGATGCAGGAAAAATGAATCCACATCCTGAATAGGAGCTCTGTTAACAGAAGTTTTTGAGAAGAAAAAGCCGGTCTGACTGTATGTTAGAAAAATATGTACCAGGAATGAGACACAAATATGAAGATTTTTTTTTAACAATAACACTCAGAATTACACGAAAAGGATTTAGATGGATGATGAGACAAGGCAGGAGATGGGATTAGGATAATCCGACAGTTGAAGGACTTTTCTCCTCGCCAGCCAGGCCTGCCCATGTGACTCCTAGCACAGCCCAAAATACCAAGACCGGATCTTGTTATTTATTGATGCCCTTTGCTCTGTCGCGTAAAAGGGATTTTATTCCTCTCCTGTCAAATGTAAATACCACCAGTGGTTTAGATAGGCATATCTATCTATCATTTTTTTTAAAAAAATTCATTTTAAGGGATCCCAGTCAGAATACAAGAATCGTGAAAAGTCTTAAATGGCACGATGGACCCAAATGGAAGCCACAAAGATAACATAGCAAAGTAAACGAAATAAATTAGAGATATGGTAAGCTGATTTACATTAGTTTAAGGCATGTTCCCCATAGCCAGCCCATGGTTTGGCCTTTGGGATAGCATCGCAACATCTCAAGCAAATATTGGGGGAGGGGGGCTATTGGAGTATTATTTATTTATTTATTTATTAACAAACAAACAAACAAATAATATTTTTACCCTGCCTTTCTCCTTAAAAAAAGACTCCAGGCAGCTTACGTCATTGAAAGACAATAGTTAAAGCTAAAAAACAATAAGTACAAAATGGTGGTTTACATCATTAAAAGACAATATTCAAAGCTATGAAGAATTGAGTATAAAGAGGCAGCTTATATCATTAAAAGACAATATTAAGGCTAAACAGAATAAGTACGGTATATGAAAAGGAACAAACAAATACCACTCTGAGAAATGGTGAACACAAGTACAGTAGTACTAAAGACCCAGTCAGAACAGCAACCCATAACAATCCATCTAAAAATCACACACAGGTAGCCAGTTATTGACGAAAAGCTTGCCTGAAGAGAAAGGTCTTTGCCTGCTTGTGGAAGAACAGCAAGGATGGGGTCAGGCTGGCCTCCAGTGGGAGAGAGTTCCAAAGTCTGGGAGCAGCGACAGAGAAGGCCCTCTCCCGTGTCCCCATCAGATACATCTGTGAAGGTGGTGAGACCCAGAGAAAGGTCTCTCCTGATGACCTTAACACTTGAGCCAGCTAATAATGGGGGACACAGTCTTGAGATAGTTTGGACCCAGACCATTTAGGGCTTTATGGTTTAGAACCAGCACTTTGAACTATGCCCAGAAATTATGGTTTCCAGAAGCCATGTTGGCTGGAGTGTTTTGGAAGTTGTTGTCCAAAGAAGTAACTGGAAATCTCTTCTAAATGCTAACTCTAAATCCAGCTTCTCAAGCTTTGATCCAAAGAGTCAGGTTCAAACTCTTTCATGACTGTCCTGCCAAACTGCTTTCCTTGAAAGATCCTTTGGCAGGGGTAACTGAGTGTGTAATTTGAAGATGAAGGGGTTGCACAGATGATTAGCTGCTGTAGTCTTCTGTTCCAAACACTGCATTCCCATTGCCATCTTCATGACCTTTATTTTATTGCAGGAAATAACCCTTTCTTCATCGCTTGCTCACTCCTTTCCCACCAACCATTTCTTTGCATATTCAGAGCTGAACTCCTTCCAATTGTATCCTGATCCCCCCCCCCCCCCCCGGCAGATCTGTCAGTGATGCTTAGATGAATAATTGAATTAGTTCAGGGTTAAAGAATGATTAATTGTTAAAAAGTCAAGATTCAAAGTAAATAACACGTTCAGTGGAAGGCTGGGAGAGAAAAGGGAAATGAGTAAGGCTTCTGTGAAGTTGTTGGGAAGTGAAATCTATTTCTTGTTATGTCATAAACTGCCGTTTCACAAATTATTACCCTGAGATGAGGGCTTCAGACTCAGGTAAATAGAAATTATTGCTACCTCTTTCCCAGAATTCTGGAGCATTTTTTCAGCCTTTTCCTTTCTGTGGTTCTCTCTCTTTCTCCCCATGCATGCACATGCATACACTCACACATACATATAAACAGAGGGGAAAAGAACAGGTGAGTGTGGTTTTTTCTGTGTGTATATGAATGTGTGTGTGTGTGTGTGTGAGAGAGAGAGAGAGAGAGAGAGGGTGGGAGGGAGAGAAAACCCAATTTTCATATGGTTCTGCCATAGCATGGATTAGATAACAGCTTCGTGAGTTAGGTATCTGGCTGTCGATTCAGAGGTTGTGAACACTGTCTTAACGGTGGCATTAACCTTTTAAAATGCTCCCTCCCACATGGTCTGAGAGGTGGAAACAGCAGTCAGTTTAGGAAGACTGCTGAAAGCACCCATTTAGACAAAACTTTTTAAGCTTCTGATAAGGGCTCTACTTTCTGTGTTCTGTGTGGAGCCTTGTGGCGCAGTGGTTAAACTGCAGTAAAGGTAAAGGTAAAGGTTCCCCTTGACAATTTGTCCAGTCGTGTTCGACTCTAGGGGGCGGTGCTCATCCCCGTTTCCAAGCCATAGAGCCAGCGTTTGTCCGAAGACAATCTTCCGTGGTCACATGGCCAGTGCGACTTAGACACGGAACGCTGTTACCTTCCCACCGAGGTGGTCCCTATTTATCTACTCGCATTTGCATGCTTTCGAACCGCTAGGTTGGCGGGAGCTGGGACAAGCGACGGGCGCTCACTCCGTCACGTGGATTCGATCTTACAGCTGCAGATCTATAGACCTTACAGCACAGAGGCTTCTGCGGTTTAACCCGCAGCGCCACCACGTCCCTATTAAACTGCAGTACTGCAGCCAAAACTCTGCTCACAACCTGGGTTCAATCCAAGGTAGCCGGCTCAAGGTTGACTTCGCCTTCTATCCTTCTGAGGTTGGTAAATTGAGGTGGGGGCAATGTGTAGCTTGCATAATTAAATTACTTTAAGCATTATGGTGTGGCATATAAGCAACACACTTAATTTTTTATTTTTTATTTATTTTTATTTTTTGCTTTACTGTCAGAATGTCTTGCAGTAATGGTATTATTGTGTCTCTGTTATGTCCCATTAAATTGAAACTGACTTAGGCATCAAAGATTATTCAAGATACATGAAAAAGAATTCCTGAGTTATTTCCATTGACCAGAACACTACTGGCAAATTGTCACTCATTAACAAGGTGTGGGTTTTGTTCCTGGGTATGGGCTGGAGTGGGTGATTGGGCACACATGCCGGAATGCAACCAGCACCCGCCTAATAAGCAATATTTTGTTGCCAAGAATTACGTGATCTTCCTTACACAAGCATGAACTGGCAACAGAATTCTGGCTATTGCTCTTCTTCTGCAGAATGCTCAAGATTTCATTTTATTAAGCAGCTATTAATTGTAAATGATTAGCTGATGTCGTGATACAAGCATCGTTGTGCACATATATGTATCAACACACTGTTATGAATACTGGTATTAAATGATCAATAAAATAATTTCCAGTAGGTGGAGAAGATATTCCACTGCGTATCTAAGTAAGTGTAACTGCAGCTGAATCTTAGTGCTTTTAAAATTCAGCCTGAAATTAACCGTCTGAATTCTTAGAGCATCTGCTTTTTTGTCTGTATGCCTTCATGTTTTCTTGTTATTTTACTATTGTCACGGAGCACAGCAGTGCAACGTGAGCTCAACACAGTCCAAGGCATTTCTCTGACAAGCTTTTAATGTACGGATCCTACCAAATTACACAGGGTTTATAGTGATTTAATTATCATGGTTTTCCCTCAGAGGAGCCACTGTGTGGTGAGAGGATGCTGAGAATTTTCAATACCTGTTGTTTTCATGGTTTGAAGGAAAAAAAGAAAAGCAATTTTAGCTTGTATTTTGTTTATTTTATTAATCATATTTTTTCTTCTGCTTTTCCATTCAACCAACTCAGGGCAATTTTCATGGTTCTCCACCCTCTTTTATCCACACAAGAGACCTGTAAGGTGGGTCTGGCTTGAGAGAAGGGGCTGGTCCAATTTTACCTTGTAAACTTAACTGACAATTTGAACCCAGATATTCCTAATCATTCAGTGCTACCATGTCCTAATTTAAGAATATGTGGCTATTTGGTGTCGATGGAATGTAACCCACATCACCCTTCGCCAGTATAGCCACTTGTAAACAATATTTTTACTTCTGCTTTTCCATTCAAGGGACGTGGTGGCGCTGCAGGTTAAACCGCAGAAGCCTCTGTGCTGCAGGTCAGAAGACCAGCAGTCGTAAGATCGAATCCACGCGGCGGAGTGAGCTCCCGTCGCTTGTCCCAGCTCCTGCCCACCTAGCAGTTCGAAAGCATGCAAATGCAAGTAGATAAATAGGTACCACCACGGTGGGAAGGTAACGGCGTTCCGTGTCTAGTCGCGCTGGCCACGTGACCACGGAAACTGTCTTCGGACAAACGCTGGCTCTATGGCTTGGAGACGGGGATGAGCACCGCCCCCTAGAGTCGGACATGACTGGACTAAATGTCAAGGGGAACCTTTACCTTTTACCTAAACAATATTCAATAAAACTGACAAAATATTTTGTTTAAAACAGATGGAAAACATATTTAAAAGCCAAATTAAAATCCATTTTAAAGATTTAAAATCCATTTAAAGACCAAATATGATATGGAACAATACCGTTTTGGTGGCCCACCAGAAACTCAGTAGTGATATAGCCAGCCTGACTTTCTTGGGGCAGAGTTTCATGATGGACCTGGTGCTACAGAGAAAGCTCAATCTCATGAACTCACCTCTTGGGAGCAAGATGTGGTTTTAGTCTGGCTCCCCCCTCCCCTATTTCTATTTTTCTGTGACTGCCTTGATTCCTGTTATAGGATGTAGGATTTTTTTTAAAATGTTGATTCTTCTGAGATTAGAATCAGCCTGTTCTGTTTATGTTCATCTGAAATACGTGTTAATCTGAACGTTCCCAGCTGGCATGTCAGGAAGGCTGAGAGAAAAGCACTTGATTTAATAAAACATATACCTGAACATTTGTAGATGGGCATTCAGCATCAAGCTGTGCCTCTAGCTATTGTTGATAAAAGGAAAATATATATTTTTTTTTGACAAAGCCAAGAAATTGCTTTTATTATGGAGGGAGTGCATATTTTTTAAAGGATACACACTCTCTTCAATCTTTTTGTGACTTTCATCCTCTCCTTAAGCCAAAGACCAGGAAAATCTTCACTGGCTGAATTTTTGCTCATCTGTTAAAGGGATAAAAAAAAGGAAGCAACCCAAAGCCATTCCCCTCCCATCTTGCTGGACTGTGATTGCAAGTCACATTGCCCACCTGTCACTATTTATCAATAGAAGTATCTTATTTTTAGTCCCTGTTACCCGCCAACTGATATCATGTTGTAGAAAACCTAGTATGAGTTAGGAGAGTTGCTGTCTTCCAGGATGCAGCTTTTCCCCCAGGCAGATCTTAAACAATGCAACCCTTTTTGTTTCTACTTGGAAGAAAGGCCCATTGCCATGAATGGGACTTCCTGTATACTTGGATTGCAGCCATCATGGTGTGTACCTGTATAGATGTTTGAACACACGTAGACCAAGGCAATTCCATCACAGCAAGAATGCTGTTTCATTGGAAGGAAAAACTTGTATATAAGGGCAAATAATTATTTCCATCTCTATGCCAATAATGGTCTTGGGGAGATGATTTTCATCTGGGTTATAAGAAGGAGGAAAAGGGAGGAGTAAACTCTTGCTATCCCTCCATGGTTCTGCTGCAGTTTGGCATCCTACTTCAGGTCTTTTAACTTTTTAAAGGCATGTTAATTGCATTCATGGTATTGAATTTGGCCCTTGTAGTACAGCGTCTCCTTATGATCTATCACTAGTTCTTGGTCATGGCCCCAACACTGCTTCAGCACCATCTGATTCCATCCTTCCTCCCTATTTTTAGAACAACACTTTGTCCTCTGTTCTTTAATAAAGAATAATCATGTCAGGTGCCATCAAGTCAATTCTGACTTGGGGCAACCCTTTTTTAGGTTTTGTAGGTAGAGAGTACACAAAAGTTGTTTACCATTTCCTTCTTCAATTCGCCGCTGTGCCTCCTGAGAGTACAGCCAGCCTGTGTGGCCCATGTCATGGATACCCACCGAGCTGAGGAAGATATCTTGGATTTTTGTGTGTTCAAAGGACATTTGAACTTTGCAATTCTACGAGCAACGTCTGCATGGGTGCTGTTGCCCAGGACTTGGGTGCACAATCTGTAGCATTTATAATGGCTCATGTTCTCTGAGTTCAGCCCGGAGGCAGGCAGTGCAGCATGGCCTCTCCAATTTTGAAGAGACACTTGTCCAGCAGGCCGAAGCAAAGAGGCAGTCCCGAAAGCAGCAAAATCAGGGAGCTGGACAGGGGACAGATTGTATTTGTCTTCAGTGTGGAAGGGATTGTCACTCTGGAATTGGTCTTCTCAGCCACACTAGACGCTGTTCCAAGTCCTCCATTCAGAGCACGTTCCCATAGTCTCTTGAGACTGAAGGATTCCTAATGTGTTGTCTGTTAACTGTGAATAAGAGACTCGTTTTGCGAAATTTTGTTTGCAAGGTTCATCAATAGATATCTCAGTAAGCAAATAGCCCCGTAGAACTTAGAAGTGTTACACTATGGAGCTGGCTTATTTGGAGAAATCAGCCTTCTCTCCTTTCACGTCACTGAATGCCCCACAGGGGACCAGCAGGCACTTGCTTGTTGCTCCATAGGAAGGGGTAGGAAAAGCAACCCTATGTTGCAGGTAGTCAGAGTTTCTTGGGGGGATTTTGTGTGCCTTTGTTTGTGCCTTAGTTTGCTGTGTAGCACACAACCTCCTGTGTTGAATCTCGTAAGCAGACATTGGAGGAATTTTAGCTGAAAGCCTGAGATAGCGACAGAAGAAAGGAAAACATTTTATTAGTTGTTAGGCTAACTGGGATTTGTTTCTCAATGGCACTGCGTGCACAGTGTGCTTTAATTAAGCATTTGAGCATTGGCCCATTGCAATTAGAACAGGTTTTTTGCCCATCCTCCGCACAATTCATCCCCCTTCTTGATTGTAATGGAACCAGAAATTCTCTGATTCGAGTTTACAGAGACAGGTAACCATGAAGATTCTGATACATGAAGACAGAGTACAAATGTGTGTGTGTATCCACCAAGCTGTTTGCGGAATCCTAGTCATTTATCTGGTGATTGACTTCCAGGGCTGTCAGTAGCGGTCAGTCACGGGCTCCTCTGGACAGCCACACATAAAGCTGCTCAGGATCTGTGAAATGTAAGTGAAGTGTGCATTAGAATTCCCAGTGCATAGCAGTAAGCTGCTGTATGATAAATATTTGATTGGTCTGAGATCAATAAAGCTCATATCCTACCTGCTGAGGTCTTTATAAAGGAGCATTGCCTTGGGAACAAAGATGATTACAGTGCATTTCTGAAGCTTAATTTATATCACAACCTGTCTACATACACCAAGCTAGACTCACCTCCCTATATGTCAGCAGCACAACCAGCTGTTCTAGCATATAACTGCAGACAGAAGTTTATTTTGTTGTCATTTCTTAAATGTGATATTTCTCTCCCGGATAGCTCTCACAGCTGGACCACCCGGCTGCAGAGCCAGAGGTTGGGAATATAATCCCCCAGTGTGGGATGAGAGCTAGCCTGTGTGGCCTTCAGTAAGGTACACAATCTCAGTAGAAGAGACTCCTGAACCACTTCTGAATTCTTTATACCTAGAAATATCTGAAAAGGATTGCTGTACAATTGACCTGATACCATGCAGTTATTAATCATTTCCTGTTTTCACAAAATAGCCTTGAGACGGCTACATTAAATATCTGGATTGTATAGGTCAAACTGGACTATATATTTAGCACACCTTTTAGAAGAGAAAACTCCTTAAGGTGGTGAAACATGGCATGTGATTTTCCTTAACTATACATGTTGCTTTTAATATGTTTTGTAATACAAATTTAATTTGTAAGCCTGGTATTGAGGGATGTATATCCAAGGAAATGTTACTGGAAGGATTCATCTTAATGTTGTCCCTCAAACAAAATCTAATATCAGGCACAAAAATAAAGCAGCAGACTGAAAAAAAAAGCAGATTAATAATCTAAACCAATAAAGACAGCATTTAAAACTGAGACAAAACAATAGCCTTTCCTGCCCCCAAGAGTGAATATTCTATTCAGTTGTCACTTGCAACCCCTGATACTCCAGCATGTTTAAAAACTATTAAACGTGTGTGAGGACAGGATGGACTTTTCCTGTTGTCTTAAAAAAAGATGGTGGTGCCAGTCAGCATTTCTATGAAAGGAGTCCCAAAGTTTGGGTGCCACCACTAATAGTAGCAGGCATCCTTCAGTCTCGAGAGACTATGGTAACGTGCTCTGAATAGAGGTCTTGGAACAGCGTCTAGTGTGGCTGAGAAGGCCAATTCGAGAGTGACAATCCCTTCCACACTGAAGACAAATACAATCTGTCCCCTGTCCAGCTCCCTGATTTTGCTGGTTTCGGGACTGCCACCACTAATAAGATCTTTTCTAAAATAGACAAGCATGCCTAGTGTCAGAGGGGGAGGCTTACAAGGGAGATGGTGATTTTTGGCTTTAAATCATTTATTCTGCAGAATAAATGATTAAATCATTTATTCTGCAGCTCTCAAAGGCTTCCCCAGGATGAAGGGGAACCTTAGTGATCCCTGTAGCTTGGAGGTGGAGTGGGGTGGGTTGAATTGTCCCGAAATGGCCATGGCACAGCCTCAGCTGATGATGGCATCCAAGTTGCATGGCGCAGCTCCACCAACAGGATTTCAGCCACGATGAGCAAAAGATGAAGTCAGCACCAATGTTTTGTTATGCTGATTATGCAAGAACCTATAGTGCGAGTAGATAGATGGGAGACCTATCCAAGGACAGGTAAAGATGTTCCCTATAGAGTGTCCAACTTTTACCGATGAAAATAAGGGGGAAGATATCAACAACATACATGTTAGGTCGTACAGGTATTCTCAACACTAAAGCATCCTCGGGATTACACATGACCTACCCGTGAGCTCCTGATGTTATTTCGCAAAAGCAACAAATGTTAGAAATGTATCAAAAGTTTGGGTAGAATCCTGTTGCCAACCACAGAGGGTAATTGTCCATGAACATAACTGCCTTGAGCTCTTATCTTGAACTCAAGTCCACAGTTGCATGAGCCAGGCATCTTCACATTCACAACAACAGGACCTTCTACTTGTGCGGGGGGTGGGTGGGTTGTGAATTTGCTTGGAGCAAGCAGAGAGAAGAGAAGAACTATACGCTGAAGGGATTGATCTGTAAGTGGTCCACAGAAAACTAGATACTGGTCTTTGAAGGTTGTTGAACCTGCAGAAGTTTGGCTTTTCATCTTTTCATTAAATAATACACCCTACCCTCGGGCTGCTGGATAGCTCAGTGGTTTAGGTCTCTGGCTGCATTGGGAGTTCGATTCCCCACTGGGCCTCCTTGACAGTGTCTGGACTTGATGATCCATTGGGTCCCTTCCAACTCTGCAGTTCTAAGATGATGATGATTTCCCCATCTTCCTCCTTTCTTTCTTTTTCCTCCTTAAAACTATTTGGAACATTAAGTACTCTGAAACAGACTTGTATTTTGGTTGCTAAGAGGACATTAAATTTCTTAGCAATAGAGGAAATGCTACCTCCAAACGCAGGTTGAAATGTCAATGAGTTGGGACTTGTGACTTGAAACCAGTGAATTGTATTTGCTTTCCTTGCCTCTGGAAAATTGCTGCTTATTCATCTGTAAAGATCTGATGGACAGCCAGTTACCCTCGAGAATGTCTCTGGAAGGACCTGTTTCAGTGGCTATTGGTATAACATCAACATACATGCACCACCCCACACTCTCACCATTTTCTCTGGTAAGACCTAATCCCAAATGACAGCTAAGAAATCAAGGGACAACACTACATATCACAGACATTGGGCAAGCAGAGTAAGGGGGCTGAGGGACCTTCCCTGGAGAAACAAGAAGATTGTTTTAGTCTTAATCTTTTGGTAGGAAGAGAACACAGCAGATAGTCAGAGATAACCATTCATTCTGAAAGTGGGTTCAAAGAGTTTCTGGTTTAGACAGAAAGTAATTTGAAAAATTAGGTTTTGGACTACAGTTCCCAGAATGCTGCAGTCGGCTTGACTACTGTTTGGTCCTGTTGCCTAAGTCAGTGGTTCTTAACCTTTGTTACTCAGGTGTTTTTGGACTGCAACTCCCAGAAGCCTTCACCACCAGCTGTGCTGGCTGGGGTTTCTGGGAGTTGCAGTTCAAAAACACCTGAGTAACAAAGGTTAAGAACCACTGGCCTAAGTTACTTTTGTATTATGCAAAGACTTGGATTCCTGCTTCAGCAGGGCTAATACTAGACTTGGCTGGCCCAGATCCGAGTACTGCTTTGCTCCAAGAAAGTTCTAGGAGAAAAAGGGATCATATTCCACAAGACTCCTGTTCTTTGTAGCAGGTCAACACTCAGCAGGCCCCGTTCTTCCTGTCACTGCAGCTACAGTGTAGGTTATACCAATCAATCTCTCTCTTGATGCAACACTAATAGGAAAGAGGATAAAATTCCTAATACGATACGGACCTGTTATTTTGACATAATAGGCCATTTAGGGGGAAAATTGCAATCGATTTTCTGTCTTTCACCTAATCCATTTTCTTCCATGCAAAAGGGTGAAAGCTAGGAAGGAAAACCAGCATGTTCTGGTTTTATAACTGCCGCAACACTTCTGCTGCTGAAATGCAAGCCACTTGGAAACATTCACTCTTAAATAGCTGTTGTGTCTTATTATCACATTTGTTCCCTGCAACTGTTAGCAAAGCATCCATTTGGTAACCGCTTTTCAAGTCTTGTGTGCAAATAAAAGTGAAGTATCTGGTATTAGCAAGCGATCAATAGAACTTAATCATCCCCCGAACACTTTATTTTCACAATGTTGTTTCAGTAAAATGGAGGCACAGGACTAAGACATGGCCAAATCAAGGCTGTCCTCTTTAGCCTATTGCTAACGCCTGAACCAAATAGTAGTTTTAGTAGATCTTGCCATCTCGCTAGCATATGCTTCTGCAGACTACAAATCCCATAATCTCCCAGCCACCATGTAGTCCAAAGAGGTAATATTTCAAAGCACTGTATCTCCCCCATTTGGCATGGTCACTTCTATGAGCTATAATGAAACAGATGGAACCTGGTCACTCATTATGTGTACTTAAAAGTATATAGGACATCACAGAGGAACAAATGTTCCCATTTCATCAGGTCTTGATGAAGTCTGTTGGATGTGCTGCCTGGGGTTTCTAAGTAGTTGAAGTCCAGAACAAGAACAGTTGAGAGCCACTGGTCCTACAGGTCTGTCTGGATCCATACCCGTGAAATGTGTATATCACTTTTAAAATAATTAATTTGCAAATATCTGAGTGGAAGCTAAATCCTGTAGTCAGGGTTCAACATGTGACACCCCCCCTTATTTGTTTTGTTGTGTAGTAAACATATCTTAAAAACTGGACATGTTTAGCCTTGAGAAAAGAAGACTGAGGGGAGACAGGATAGCACTTTTCAAATACTTGAAAGGTAGTCACATAGAGGAGGGGCCGGATCTGTTCTTGATCATCCCAGAATGCAGGACATGCAGCAATGGGTTCAAACTCCAGGAAGCCAGATTTAGGCTGAGCATCAGGAAAAACCTCTTAACTGTTAGAGCAGTATGATGATGGAACCAATGACCTTGGAAGGTGGTGAATGCTCCAGCACTGGAGGCATTCAAGAGAACATTGGACAACCATCTGTCAGATCTGCTTTGACTTGGATCCCTTCATTGAGCAGGGGGTTGGACTGAATGGACTCATAGGCCCCTTACAACTTAATGATTCTATGATTCTATGATATTTCTCCTTCTGTTTTTGGGTGTCCCCTACCTTAGGCTAGCAAATATCTGGTGTCAGGATGCTGGCCCCACAGTGGCAGTGATCATGTTTTCATGCTTGGGAGGCCACTGTTTTCTCTTCCTTCTGACCCTAAGTGTGGCAGGCTGATTTATGATTCTTATCCCAATGTTTGGCAAGATCGATGTTTGCTCCAATAGGACCTGGTGGATTTTGAAGCTCTTCCTCTTCCATGTATCACAACACATTGAACTCTGCTATAGATTATGTTTTAAGGAGCTTATTTCTACAAAACCTGCTATATTGCTGGAATAGAGCGCCTGTTTTACTGCCAAATACACAAGACAGGCAAACAGGATCTTCCTTCCCTCTGCCATGTCCTCGGTACAATGGGCTGTCTCCAGATTTCGACATCCGATGCAACTGGCCTGGATGGAATGGAAGTCCCTCAACTGCTGGATAGCTCAGTGGTTTAGATCTCTGGCTGCGGAGCCAGAGGGTCGGAGTTCAATTCCCCACTGGGCCTCCTTGACAGGGTCTGGACTCAATGATCCATAGGGTCCCTTCCAGTTCTGCAGTCCTAGGATGTTGATGATGATCATCTGCTCTTTGAGGAAGCATGTCCAGTGGATAGAGCACAACTAGGAAAATGTTACTTTGGAGGCATCAAGTCTCCATAGTCCCTAGTAGGGTTCTGGGAATTATAATCCAAACTTTCCCCCAGGATGAGCCACAGGAGTATCTGGACATTCTGCAGAATTTTAACAGTCTACCCTATTCAATGAGTCCCTGACAATCTATGCAGCCTGGTGAGAAGGGATGACAGCCAGATGGGTCTAGCTGTGATGAGGGGGCAGGAGAAGTCATTGGTTTAGGCAGCTGGCCCTGGTGAGTGCACCTATATGTAGATTAAAAGCACTGCTAAGTGGGAAGGAACTTCCAGGGACTGCAGTCCTGTATGTTACGGCTTTCCCTATTTTGAAGCAGAAAAAGCATGAAAATGGTACACGATTCCTTGTATGCATGCCTTGCTGTAAGGACGTGCTGTGTGTTGCTAACCTCAGCCTCCCTGTGTGCATCCATGCAGCGAAATCATGTATTTGAAATTGCTATATTTCTTCCTCTCTGTCAGAACCTTTTTGCTGCAGTGAGGTAGTGCCGTATGAAAAGAAAAATATTATGTGATGTAGTCCTAGGTGGGATAAACTTACAATGAAACCAAACCGTTGAATACCTTCTCACCTCTGGAGTATTTTCTTTTCAGAAGCAAGCCGCAGAGTAGCAAACAGTGAAAATATTCCCTATTTGCTTTTGCCAGCCTGCAGCATTTTGACTTTAGTTCAGTCAAACCAAGATGCAAATATATTCATTTATTATTTCCACTATATCCGTGATTTATGAAGCTGTCTGTTAATCCTACAGGTGCTGATTATTTCTTCCCCCACTGCTAAATTACAGAATGATTGATGGGTTGGAAAAGTTACTGTTTTTGGACTTTAAATTTTCCGGAGTCCCCATGGGACAATGCAATGGCAAGGACATTAAGAGCATTGTGACACTCAACGTACAACTAAAGGAAAGGCTAGAACCAAACAGGAGTCTGGGATATTGCTTAGTGGTTAATCATAGACTCATAGAACAATTGGGTTGGAAGGGGCTTATAAGGCCAATGAGATAAGGCCCTCTGCTGGTTATTTTATTTAAATCCATAGTACTTTATTTAAATATTTCACAAAAGGTGCAAAGAGTTGACAAATCAACTCACAATTGTTTCAGACATCATGGATGCTACCACAAGCTTTTACGCAAAGAACTGGTCACACAAAGTTCATCATTCCTAGAATGAGCTACCTGTGGCTCCTTTAGTTCTCTCAAATATCTTCTCCTCAGCCTCAGAAACCTCTGAGAACAGTCCAGTCTCCCTGATTCCCTCTTAGACTCAACCACCAGGAGCCTTGTGGTGCAGTGGTTAACCTGCAGTACTGCAGTGAAGACTCTGCTCATGACCTGAGTTTGATCCTGGACTCTGGTAGCTGGCTCAAGGTTGACTCAACCTTCCATCCTTCTGAGGTCGGTAAACTGAGTACCCAGCTTACTGGGTGTGTGTGTGCATTGTGCAGCCTGCATAATTAAATTATAAGAGAGAAGCAGTTTATAAAAATTGTAAAGAAATCTGGAAGGGCTTTTCGAACCAGGAGTCAAAACGGAAGTACCTTCCATGAGATGGAAAACTTTCAGAAAGCCTTATGAGCCTCCGACCCTATGAATGAGCAGTCTCCAAAATGTCCTGTCCTCAACCACCCCTCTCAGCTCTTGCAAACTCAAGCCTGGGACTAGGTTTACACAGAAGTAAAGGCAGCAATGGCAGTGGTGTAAAATATCTTGACATGGGCTGAAGTTTTCAAAAGTTGGAAAGGAAGAAAAGAATTTTTCTTAAAACCCCTCCCTGCTCTCCCATCTTACCTACTCTTGATACAGCATTCCAAGACAACGGGGGGGGGGGGGGGACATCTATAATAACCATCATTGTGTTCTAAACTGACTCATTTTGGAAAATTGTCTTACTGCTGAGAGTATAATGGTCCTGTAGGAGATAATTATTTTCTCTTCCTGATCTCCCCTACAGATGTGAAAGAGAGGCATCTTGGCAGCAGATTTATGAGCTTCACAACAGCCCAGCCTTCAGCAGTAAACTTCGTTGTATGCCACTGAGGTAAACATGAAATATCACTTTCATAAGCCCTAAACCATGGACCTCCATGAAGGCATAACAAACTGTTGAAAGAGCTTCATGTGTTTATGGAGATGCAAGGAAACACAATGCATTTAATTGAAAATTAAGCAACTTTCTTCTGTAAACAAGATTTTCATTGACATTGATCCTTAAATAATGCAGTATTATAACATCTGCTCACAGTGCTGTTTGTATAAATAATCATTGCCTGGCTGTGTGGCGGTTTTACTGTCAACACTGGCATCCTTTTCCTGCTGCCTTTTTGTCAGATTCATGATTGTGGTAGCAAATCATCATCATCACCATCATCTTAGAACTGCAGAGCTGGAAGGACCGTATGGATTGTGTAGCCCCTGTCAAGTAGGCACACTGGGGAATCGAACTCCCAACCTCTGGCTCTGCAGCCAGAGACCTAAACCACTGAGCTATCCAGCAATTCAAATGCTACCTTTTGTGAATCTGTATTAACACATCTCTCAATGAGGTCATTACTTAGGAATTATTTCATTTTATTGATCTACAAACATAGCCTAAAACTGAAATAGAATCACTTTTGACTATGATTACTAATGAGGATGGAAACTAAGGAAGCTCTAAACATTCCCTTCAGGACACTGAATAGATATAACCCTGTATGTAAAAGAATTCCGCATGGCTTACTAGATTTTGCTAAATTAAATGCTGTAATATTTTGAGGTTTTTTAATTCCTAGAGTTTTAAAAAAAGTTCATTCCATGGCCAAATTCAGGTGGGAGCTTACAGTGGCATGATGGAAACATTGAGGTCGGACACAAGAGATTTGCCCAGTTCACACTCAAAGCTTCAGGTACTCAGGTCTTGTGTGTTAAATGTAAAAAAGCTAGAAACACAAGGAGGGCTGGGAGTCTTCAAAAAAAAATTGAGAACCAAGCCATGAAATACGAAAAACACACCACAATATGTGAAATGAATATTTTTGATTCTGATATACATTATGTGAATTTTTATGAGTCCCTGCAGCTGAGTTGAAGACAGCCTGTCTTGTTCTGCACTGTGAATCTGTAAGAATGGAACAAGCAGCCATGCCCGAATCTAGACCTGAAGTTTTGTGTCCCCCAGGCTACGAGCCCTGATGCAGCATACAGTAGGCAAAAAAATATTGCTAATGTTGACTCCCCCCCCCCCCAAAAAGCTAGGAATCTACTTTGTGAACATTTTCCCTTCTGAAAAATGAAACACCATGCATTTAATTAGCATTGCATGACCCTGGAGGTGAGAGAAGCTCATGTTGTGACATTCAGATGCTCTAATTTGTTAAGAATTTCCCTCTTCCAGTCATGAGCTAACTATAACATCTATTTCTGGCCTTCATGAAAGGATGCAAAATTTGGTGGAAACAGACAGTGTTCAGAGTTTGGGAAAGTTATTTTTTTGGATACAACCTCCACATGGGACTAAGCTTTGAGTTAAACATGAAATAGGTGATGCCTTCTTTCCAACTATAGTTGCTTTAGATGGGCATCATCAATCTGCATTAATATATGTTGTGGTTTATAGGTTTGGTCTGCCATAACTTATTAAAAAGCCTCACTGTTTTATTTTTGGGGGCCTGCAGGCAAGCTTTGCCTGCAATTTAAAACAAACACACAATTTATTAGGAACAAGGAATTGTGGACTGAGCTGTTCCTAATGATACTTCAGCAGAAAATAAAATGTGTGCTGCTGACTCCAGTAGGTCATCATCAGCAGAGAATCACCATCAAATCCCAGTAGGGTCTGAGAACAGAAAAAGGCGGCATGAAATATTGATCAGAGGGATACTTGCTTTCGGTTGGAAACAAATTTTCAAAGTAAAGTAGAACATTCTCATGGTTTCAAAGGGAGACGTAACCCTTGAAGACATGTTTATTAGGATCAGAAATTGATAGTTGTTGGGAAACTGTTCCGGAGGGCAAAGCGAGAACTGTTGATGCTCAGTTGGTTGAAAATGTTGAATTTCATGAAAATTAGTTCTAGTGAAAGGACAGACCCTTTAGAATTAGGATGTGTCACTGGGAAACCAAGAGCAAGATCATCCCTACCATGTATTCCTGATTCCTATATATGGATGTGAAGATAGTGAAGAAAACTGTCATGAAAAAATAAACAAAACAAAGTCTGTCTGTCTGTCTGTCTCTCTCTCTCTATCTGCTTGCCTGCCTACCTGTCTTATTCATAGGCCACTACTTGAAATGACCCCAAATCTTTCATTTATGTAAAGAAAAGAGAAATAGAAAGAAACAAGCAGTTTGGCACCTTGTAACCGAATGTAATAAGACCACAATCAAGAGGGAAAGTGAACTAACTGATTAGTACTCTGTTGCCAAAAGTACTAATCCTTGTCTAATGACATTGCCGTAAAAAAGGTTAATTGAGAAACAGCTGTCTTGCTGCAACAGAAAACGTGTCCCTTTTTAAAGAGATCTGTTGCTTAGCTTTGCTGGAGAAGGGGCCATGAGAGCACGCTGCATCCGTTCAGGTTGAGAGCTCAAACGGAATGAAGCCATGAATGAAGCCATGACTACAAGCCATGAAGGTGGTAATGAAGGAGGAACACGCCATTTCACATGCCTGGGCTAATATCTTGTTGTCTAAACATGAAGCAGAAGTGAAATCCTGTCAATTTCCCACCTGCCTCAGCAGGCTCCTCATCACATGCCTGTTCACCCACTAGCTGTGAGACTGGGTCATACAACTGGTCAAGCAACTGGGATGCTACCAAAGCAAGAGAGATCTAATTTCCTTTCCATGCTGCATTTAGGTAACAACAGCCAGTGTCTAGCAGTTTCCACCAACAGAGATGTTCACACATGCCAAAATGATTCAAGATAAATTGATTTCACAAGCGATTTTAAAAAAACAACCCTTTCATAGCCAAGTAAAGCACCTCACTTTCCAATCAAAACCCACACTTCACAAAAAAATCCATGCTTCCATGTGCATCGTATAGTCACTTTTTAAAAGAAATCAATTTCAAACATGCTAAATGCCTGATTCAAATAGTTTTCTTTTCCCATTGTGTAACTGTATTCTAAGACAAAGAGTGCAGGAAAAGAAGGAATGCGAGGAACTGAAGCCAGACCTGAAAACGTCAGTCTGTGCTAGGAAGGAAGCAAGAGAACAGATAAGACATGGAGATAACTCTAGGTAACTCTCTAGCTACCTCATTCTCTCTTTACTGCCCCCTTTATGCACTTACTGTATTTTTCCATGTATAAGACGCTACTTTTTCCTAAAACCATTCCACTAAAAATTGAGGGGCGTCTTATACACGGAAGTAAGCTGAGAACACGGAGAGAACAAAATGGCACATACCTTGCCTCTGTAAACAGGCTTCCTCCAATCAGGAGGCTTAGCTTCCTACAGTCAGGAGACTTAGCTTCCTCCAATCATGAGCCTTATGGAACTGACGTCAGCTCATGCTGAACAAACCAATTGGAACAGACCTCGTTGGAGGTGGAGGCTGTAGGCTAATGTCCAAGCATTCTGAGCCCAGAGGCTGAATACTCAAAGCTAAGTTTTCTTAATTTTGGGGTTAGAAAAGAGGGGGGGGGGCATCTTATAAACGGAAGCATACGGTAGTTGCTTGTTCAAGTGTAGTTGTACACCTGCACTTCCAACAACTTTTGCTTAATATTGGCCCTCAATAGATCTTCCATTAATTCACCTCCCTCCCTCCAGACAGGAACTGAGCAGGAAAGTCTTTGTATGCTTGCTTGTTTGTTTGTTTACCTCTCCTCACAACTTGGAACTAAAGACAGCTTATCATATAATGAATAAAAGAGACAATTTTAAAACGTTGGGTCCTATCCTGTTACTTGAAACACAGACCAGAAGGGAAATTGCACTCATGGCTGCCAGGCTCCTCACTTCGTGCTCCTTCTCACCCTAGTTGTGGGACTGACCACACAGTGGGAAGCCTGAGAGCGGAAGGGCATACACTGACCCAATTTCCCTTCGTGCAGTTAACACAATTATTACCATATTAAAGTGAGATAGAACTGAAAACCATTTACAAACATCTCTGCTAAAAATAGTAATTACAACAGAATCGTAGAAAAGCATTGCGTATCCATCAATTCATTGCTGAAAGCCTGCCTGGGTAGGAAGATCTTTGTGTGTTGGCAAAGGGAAATTGGGGCAACGGCTAGACAAGGCACCTTCAGCAGGCAGTCCACCATCTTTTCTGCCAAGTAGGGCTGGTTCTGGTTACAATAAGAAAGGGTGATGGTGGTTTTTCCTTTCTGATATTTTCCAATCTATCCAGCTTCTGCATTTCCAACAAGGATTCTGCAGACCAAAACTGCAACCAATATTCTAAATCATCCCTGATGTCTTGGATAGTGCTGTCTCTTGCCGTATGCCTTGCATAACCCTGACTTCCAATCTTTCTCGTTTATGATGCTCCTCTGACCTTTCCTGTTTCTCTGACCTCATCTGTTTCAAAGCCTTCTTCCTAGTGCTTGGGTTAACTCATCCACCTGAGCGGACCTTTGCTCCTGTTGGGACTGCATTTCCCTTACCTCAGCTTTTGTATTCTCTGCAAATACTACATATACAAATCACACTGACAGGTTCATTAAATTTCTGTCTGAATTGGGTAGCAGGGAGAGCCAGTGCATGACCTCTAGATTGCAAGAGAGGAAAGCAAAAGAGCATTTTTGGCCAGGAGAAGTTGGTTCCCTTGCATTGTGAAGGCCAGCTGTTGCCATCTAACTTGGAAGAAGCGATTAAGCAACAACCATGCAATTAACACAGGGGCGGAGAGGACCATGAAACTGGTGCAAATATATAAGGGATAGTTGATAGAATGCAGGGCCAGCTCTACCATTAGGCAGAGTGAGTTGTGTACGTCAAGCAGCAGATGCTGGAATACGATGGCATTGTGTTGGAGGAGAGCATGAGAGCTGTGTGCCGCACAGTCTGCAGTGTACCCTTTGTGCTATCTTATTGTCTTCAACTTTGGTGGAACAGTGTCAAAGGAAGATTCAACAGCTAGTCCACTTGCCTTTTGTGTACGGAGTGGCAGAGGACTCCAACTTGTCGTCCATTTGAGGCAAAGATGGTCAGCATGAGGCCCCTTAAAAATACCTAGAATAGGGTCTTAATATTTACTTGCTTACAACTGCACTCATTGTTTATTTTTACCTGTAACTGAGGATGGGCAGCCAGGAAACTTATTTTTATGGTCCCTGGAGCCTTCTGCAGGTGCAGTTCTCCTTAAAAACAAGTCACTTGGTACGCCAGTGTTTCCAATGTGAAACATCCGCGTTATTTGGCTGCAAGAGATTTGGAAATTGGAACCCCAGTGAGGGCCAGAGGAAACATCAGGTTTCATGGCCCACCCTGGCTTTGTAACATGGGGAAATGTATGGCCAATTGCAAACATGCATTAGATCTGACATCATCTTTCAAGGCAAATCTGGCACGGATGCTATTAAACCCACAGAGGCGTGGAGAAGTCCCAAGCAGTGGTGCAATGGCATTTGCCTCTTCATTAGGTCAATAACTGCATATGTGCTGGGCCAGCTTTCATCTACTAACAATATAGGATGGAATGAAGTGGACAGTGTAGTGCGCTGAGTGCAGATCAAGACTTTTGGGCTTCTCTATAAAATAAAGTTTAATTGATTTCAAACTGCAACTGTATTTTGCCTTCTGCAGCTTTTTACCCTAGAGAACACAAACAGTTCAATTAATTTTCTCTCTGTTGAAGTATGGAGAGTGAGAGAGAAACTCCCTGGGAAGATCAGCATGGATCAGATAGAGAGAAGACATGTACCGAAAAAGGAAAAAGAATGCAGTGCAGAACTGTTTGTGCAATGCACTATGTTGACAAGAATGGAGACACAAATGGGCCTTTCTCTCCTGGTGATGCTGACTTAACCCTCTGTTGCAGTAGTAAGGAAAGGAAATAGCAAACTTATATATTTTCAGATGAATACAGTGGCTGAAACCCTACTGCACAGCTAAGAGTGTACACCAGGAAACTGCAGCGGCATTAGGGATAAACGCAGCAGGGTGGAAGTGCGTTTCACAAGACACTTCTGCATGTATGCCATGCAACGGACAAAACAGGAGCCATTGGAATTGTGCAAACAGGATTGATTGCACAAAACCCAATGTTGGGAACCATTGGCCTTTGGAATTAGCTATCGGATGATATACTGATGGCCAGCAACTTGGATTACTTTAGAAGAAGATTAGATGAATTCGTGGAGTATCAGCTGTTAATAGCAAAGCAGCCTGCCAAATATTAGAGGTGTCATCAGTGACAATGCAACTGCACTCATGTCCTGACGCAGGGCTTCCTTTGTAGATGGCTGGTTGGCTTTTCTGGATGGTATGCTGTGCTAGATAAGACTTTCGTCGGATGTGACTCTCCTAATTTTCTTATTTCTTATATTGTTGGGAATGTTTTCATATTAGGAAAAGGAACTTATGATTACATTCAGCATCAAGGAGCTGCTTGGAGTATTTCCAGCCAATCAACTGCTAGCAGCTCCTTGCTGACAAAGACTACCCAGGTATGCTTGGAGAAAGGAAGATACATTTGTGGTTGGCCCATCTTTCAAAGTGACTCACTTATAAAGCCTTTGCTATAATTGGACGATGGATGTCTTCTTGCACTCTCCATCTACCTAAAACAAATTAATGTCATGCTGCTGCTGTAATGATGGAAATAATCAGGGCAATGTTAATCAAGGAGAATATAACATTCTGAAACGGTCTGGGAAATGAATTACTTTAAATGAATGTTTGAATTGGGTAATAATTTCATTTCCAGATCTGCAAATGAGGAACTCAGCAGACACTTTATTTATATATCTATCCATCTCATCATTACTGAGTTCAAACCATGCATGTCAGAATGGATCTTACAACTGCCCAAA
Organism: Intellagama lesueurii; assembly: GCA_037013535.1. NCBI lineage: Eukaryota > Metazoa > Chordata > Lepidosauria > Squamata > Agamidae > Intellagama > Intellagama lesueurii. The sequence continues at coordinate 119,205,071 of JBAJHW010000006.1, read as the reverse complement.
GATTATGAGCATTGTTGAGCACCATATGAATCACCACTTACCACTGCCGTCTTTCCTGATGTCACACACTGGATTTTATTCAGGCCTTACGCGTTGGCCCATTGCAAGCTGTCCAAAACCCATAACCTGCTGCAGTGGCACTGCATAAAGAAGTGATGATTTTTAAATACATCATACAATTGTACTCTTCACACTCACAGGCATTGTGATGGATTATTCCAGGAAAGATATGCATTGCTTGCATATTCCTGGATGCTGCTAAAAGAAATATTACCATTTTTTTCCAGAAAGCACCTCAGTGGTAAAGACTGTTGGGCAGCCTGCACAGGAAAACAGTAATACTGCTGTCTGTTCTATATTGAATGGTGTGGTGGAACCCAGTAGGAAGTCTGTCTTTTTCCAGACATTATAAGCCATAGTCTCCTCACTCTGTTTGCTTCTAATTTCTTCCAACATTAATTCATGACTGCAAGAACCAAAAAATGTGTATAATAAAAATAGATGTCTTATAGAGAACCATATTTCAGCTCATGCACCCCTGAGTTTTAAACTCAAACAGAAAACAAATTTTATGGCTTACTGAACTGTACTTTTCAAAATTAAAGGATCTCTGTGATGTTTGGACTTATTTTTCCCAAATGTAATTAGGACCATGTAAGAGCACTCGAAATTTTCATATCTTCAGTAATAAGTAGAATCCCTGCTTTCTAGGGATACTACATCCCATTGTTAGTCCCAACTAGAGTAGATCTATTGAATCAATAGGACTTACGTGTGGACTTACAAAAATTCCATTGATTTAGTGAATTTCCTCCAGCTTGGGCTGACATGGCATTATGGAATCATTAAAGAAATAGCAATTTCCTTTAGATGGCATTGTGAAGACAGTGTGAAAATAGATTCTTCTACTTTAATGACTACCTGTGGTGGCCTGTGCTAGATTAAGAACAGGAAGAAATACGATAGATCAAGAAATTGATCCAGAAAGTTAATGGATGGGGACCTTGGTCACTTGCACACTTATTTTTGCCTCCATGTGTCCATTGAATATATAAAAGAGTTAGGGATACAGTCAGTTGCTGCATCTGTCTATTTACATCCTTGCCCTCTTCCTGCTTTCCTATGTTCACTCTTTGTACATGTACAGTAGTTAGTTGCCGGTGTGTCGATCACCCTTGTTCTATGGAACCCATCAGCAGGACCAGATTAAGGCATGCTGAGGCAGCGAGCTATGTCACATTTAACAGGATCCATAACAACATTATTAAATTCTAACAATTTCATAAAATTAGAAATAGAGTTTCATACTTAATGCTGAATGGTGGGAGATAGGGTTGCTAGGTCAGAAGCATCCAGTTCCCTCAGAGTTTGGGGCCTAAACCAGAAATTAAGGAGTGACACCTTGTGATATTACAGAGACGGGATGTGCAAGCAGTTGTGAGTGGGACTGAACCTACTTCTGGGCTGTGAAACCAGGTACAACAGGAATTCAGTTAAGTAGACACAAATCAAACTAAAGCCAACTAACCAGGGAATAAAGCAAACATTCTGTGGCAGTCAGACAAACTTGGAATGATGGACATCAGCTGCAGTGGTTGGTATCATTCTTACTAGGTCTTGTATTCTGAGCTGTCTGACCTACAGCACAAATAATATGTGGGGAATTTTTCCTGATCCTACACTGTGGCTGGAGCTTGTGCAAGGCTCCATACCAGCCCATGATTCCCCTTGCACACTGCTGCCTGGGAATGGGCAACAAGAAGTCTCAGGAGTTGTAGAGCTGGTGCTCCACTGTCTGTTTTGCTGAAGGGCACAATGGGCCCAAATACATGCACCCACTTGCTCTCTTCCTAGTGTGAGGATAGACCAATGCATCAACAAATGCATACTTTGAGAAGAGGATTCCTAAACATTTTCTGAATGTCCATTACCAGCTCACTGGTCTTGGGGGATCCACGTCTAGATACTATATAAAATGAAAAACAAAGGGAGTGTTCATGGTAGAAAACTCCAGTCATGTTCCATCAGAGAATGGTATAACATGATTGCCTCTTTTTGGCTTTCCTGCCCATTTGTTTCTGTCGAAATCTAAAGGCTATGGAAATCCCTGTGATAGCTTTAGTGTTTCATTTTTAGAGCATTTGTTTAACTATAAAAGTTAAGATGATTTGTGGGGAAATATCTTATAAGAAATAATCATCTCTGCAGCTCAATCTCATTTTTAATACTTGCCATTTCCCCCTCTAGGCACTTCTCTTCTCATCTAGAGTTTTAGCAAAAGCTATTAAAATTGGCATGAAGCTGTCTTAAAGTAAGTAATGTAGCTGTGTATTAAAAAAAAAAAAAAGCCTCCACACCCCAGCTGAAATATATAAATTTAGTATGTTTTGGTTTAAAAGAATCATCAGTTTAATTCAAACACCTTGCTCTTTTTTAATTAGGTGACTGATAATTAAAAATTCATGTAATCGGTCTTTAGTGCAAAACTGCTGCTCTCTGTTTCTTGCTGCGTGTACGTAAACCTAATAATTTGTTCCAGGAGGAACAAAACACTGGAGTTTATGTCTTTTGATGTTCTATGAGTCAATATAGTTTTCATTCTGCATTCCATTTCGGTGACTTATGGTCTGTTCTTGAAATTTGTAGCAACAAAAATGGAATCTATGGGCTGGCATTTTTGCTACCTGCTGTGTGAGAACGATGTGACAAAGCATGATGTTGAACTGTCAAACGTCTGTTGCTCGAAAGGGCGGAATGAAGGCGTTGCTGGCAGAGACACCACCACAGTTGTATTTGCTGCTGGATTGTTATGGCTTCATTCCACAGTGAAATTTCCTGGAAATAAGTCCCATTAAATGTAGTGGAACTTCTTCCAAGTAAGCATATTAAGAGTCTCCATCCTATTAATCAAGTTTAACTATCATATTTGAACCTCTTATCTAGTCCTTAGCTGTTGCCTTTACTTTTCAATGCATGCAGTCCTAATTCCTTACCCCTAAAGTTCAACAGGAAAAAGTTCAGTGATGCCTTGATGGATCTTAATCAAAGATAGGAAGAAAGCACTACCTTTTTGGATTCCGGCTACAGCTGGCATGGCCAGTGGCTGTGCTCTTTTTGGCATTCTGGGAGTTATAGTCCAGAAAAAAGTAAAGCTTTCCGTCTTTGCTCTCTGCCAGCCTCTGTCAACAGAGAGGAACAGAATATATTCTGCGGTGCTTCTCTGCCAATGGCTAGCTGCTTGTGAAATCATTTCTTTCACTCAGAGGCAATGTCCCCGGAATTGATGTTGGTGGTACTACTTGAGGTGCGTGACTCGGATTTTGTGCAGGCAATGAATCCACTCTGGGTTTTTGTCTGAATCTTATGAGAGCTATCCAACTGAAACTATTTTGGAGGTAGGATTCAGCACCTTGGATAGCTCCTGCACAGTTAAAAGCTAAAACCAAAGTCGATTCTGGCCTCTGCTGGGTAACATTGTAGGAGGAAGGACAGAACCTGCTGTTGAACTGGCACAATAAACATCCCATGGATGAACTCCCAGGATGAAAAACTGGAAGATGCCCTGCCAGTGATGAATTAGTACAGGGATTTGGTATAATCAGCTCATGCAGATATGGAGCTTCATTTGTGTGTGAAATTCAAACATCAACACACATAATTCAGCTGTACATCTAGCTCGAACCCATTATTTTGGGTTGTGATAGGATCTTGCTTTGCATCAGCAGCAATAAATTTCACATTCTTAATTTCGTAGCAGAGAGGTCTCAACTGTTGACTCATGTAATTAGCTAAGTATTTCAGCTTCCCAAGGGGCTCAGAGCTGGCAAGAAGACTTTCTCCATTCAAATAGGCATAGGGAATGATGCACATTATTTCGGCCCTTAGGGTACTTATTTTCTTTAACATTCCATTTTCCTAAAGATATATACATTCATCATAGCTAAGAATATAGTTGTGAATATTGCAAAGGGTAGCGAGTGAAACAAAATTTGACTGGGCAGTTGACAACATAATCATGCAAACACCACTTTGCTCCTATGTGAACTTGACCCGGCTACCTGAACCCATTGGGATCAAACTCAGGTTGTGAGCAGAGGCTTGACTGCAGTTTAATCACCACACCACAGGGCAGAAATTAAAGTACAGATTTATTTAGGTAAGCTGCTCTGAGTTTATTTAAAAAAAGAAAGAAAGTGCAACTATACATTTTGAAGTAAATAAAGAACTGCTGCATAGCTCAGTAGTTTTGGCATCTGGCTGCAGGGCCAAAGGTTGGGAGTTCAATTCCCCACCGCACCTCCTTGACAGGGGCCAGACTCGATGACCCATTGGGTCTGTTCCAGCTCTGCAGTTCTAAGATGATAATGATGATGATGAAATAAATAAATAAATTCACATACTCAAAGATTGCTGGTTTAATTACAGGCGTGTGTTCATTGCCTTTCTATCTGCAGCAACACTGCCTGCTGTGTTAAAAGCATCTCAGACTTTGGCTAAACACTTTCCGTGCTTTCCTGGAGTCTTTTGTACTACTGGAGGGACATCGCTGCAGATACTAACTGGGATATCGTGGAAGTACTAGTACATCATATCACAGTCTTGCCTCTCCCCTTCCACACCACTAGCTTAAGAATGTGCTAGCAAAAATCAGAGGATGGTGCTCTCCATTTGCTATTTTTTCTGATGCAACCTGGGAAAAGAAATAAAAGCACATCCAGGAGACTCAGCAAGCATAATTTAACATTTCCCATATAACTGCCTTGATAGATACCTGCAAATGAGACGCCTGCCTCTCTCTCTCGGTTGAAAATCACAGCTCTTCTGGAAGCATCCATCTCCATGAAGCTTTCGAAAGATAATCTAGCGGACTTGCATTTACCAGAGGAACATTTATAAGGAAGTAACACATAAATTAGTTCCACCTTGAGGAGATCTATAAATATACTTCCAGGCACAGACACCAAGGCGTCATCACCTCTAATCTGCAATATGTGATCCAGTGTCTGCAGTTATTTTGAAACATCCTTTAGCATTCACTCTTTTTATTTCTGGCTTCCCAAAAGAACAAGTGGGCTTATGAGGATGGTCATATGAGGGAGGTGGGGGATGTCTAATGACTTAAGAGTCCAGCCTAACCCTGGAAACCAGAGCCTCATTTCCTCCAAAGTATTTTTAGATGACATTGGGGGCAGCTGTTTATGACACTCTCTCTACCTACATTGTAAGATCTTTAATTTGAAAGAGAATTTCGGTGTTCTTGAGTGAGACCGTAAGATAAGATAACAAAACAGGTACTCAAGCTGGCGAAACTTCTGGGAGTTTATCCAAACTTGTATAACAAGGAAACAATGGCTCGGATCACTTTTGACAAAGAAATAAGCAAAAGAAAAGACTGCATTATATTCTCTTTATACGAACTGAACTTTCTTTATATATAGCTACGTATGTGTACCTATGTGTAATTGTAATATCAGGAAACTAGATGCTCCACTACATATTTGACTGTAGTTTTCTCACTGATGCTAAGTCACATAAGACAGTCTTGGGTGCAGTCATTTCAACAGACGGCTCTTCCAGATGGGGCATTTGTACCTTTAAGTTTCCTGCTAAACACCAATCTTAATGGGAGAGCCCCGACTTCTAGGCAAAGTTTCTCTTATCTCAGTATTTGTTTATCACACCTTTTTATCCCTCCCAAACAACTTGGTTTATTCTGTGTGGCTTTGTAGCCAGGACAGAGTTTAGCACTATGGCACTTCTCTCCCCAGTCCAAAGCCTTCTAAAGTATATCTCCTAATGCATGTGTGAGTTTTCTTCCACCTCTTTCCTTCTCTTCTCTTTCAAATGATGGAATGCAGGTTACTTCCAGATACTGTACATTCTTTCTTGTCTTTGTTGTCTCTGCTGTTGCTATAATGCCTTAGAAGGGAAAGCCTGAAGTGCATGTATATCCATATCTGCTGTGTCTATTTTCAGTTATTACAATATACATGAGTTGTGACACATACAGACAGAGACACACACACTTACTTCAGGCTTTCCCTGCTAGGGTTCCAAGAGAAGAAGGAGCACACTGAGAGACAAGCAACATTAAGAAGAACAGACTCCTTTCTTAGCCCCCTGCTTTCTTTTTCCAAATGATGGAAGGAAAGCGATGATAAAAAGGAAGAGCATACAAAAACCACACACATGCATAAGCGGATGTCTCCGTGTTGCCCCTGTGTCTTTGAGCAATACAGGTTTCTCTCTCAGCTTCTTGTTTTCATGGCTCCAGCTTCTGGGTGGGAGCTCAGAAGTGAATCTTGGTAAATCTGGCTAAATTCCACTGTCTTCCAGAAGAAAGTGAAATAAATGAGACAGGACAGGCTGATGCAAATACCCCATTGGGAAGAGCCTAGAATCTGCCATTTGTAGCTCTTTCTGGACTGCTGTTTATACTGTGGATCCAATACAGGGGACCTATATATTTGTCCCTCCTCCAGCATTTGTTTCAAAGCCCTCTTCCTTTCAAAGTTTAATTATACATCTCCATGACCCCCAAGCTGGGGAAGTACATGTAAATTTCATGCAAATGCAGAATTCCCATTTCACACGTGATGGAGAGACATAGGACGTTGAAAGCCAATCTAATTTTTCAGGCCCCTTCTTGAACAAATAGTTCTGATCTGTTTTGGATCCCACTGTTGCAGCACCTGTAGTTATAAAGTCATCACGATTCTCTGTGCCTGGCCCTGAAAGCTGCCACCTCTTTCGCCAAGCTTTCAAACTGATTCAGTTTCTGCTCCTGTGCTGCTTCCTCGCAGGTTTCTAAACTAATTTATGTCACCCCCCTTCAAACCCTGTTGGCTGTTTGAAGCCAACCAGGTGTCCTTCCCCCGCACTTCCCCTTTGCTTTTCCCCACGTACAGCATGAACGCACCCTGTTCGTCTGCCCATGTGAATGCCAGCAGCATCTGTTTGCACTGTAGGTAGTGAGCTAGAAATGGGTCTGCTTCTCCAATGCCAGCTCCAAAAGATCAATTTTTTTTTTAAATGAATGAATGCTATTCATTCTCCTTGCTGTCAGGGCTGCTCCCACGGCCTTTCTGGCTGCCTGCAGAACTGCTGGCGTAATTGTGCTTAGCTGGCGTCTCTGTGTATCTGCATTCACTGCTGACCGGCAGGAGGTAAAATGGGAGTCAAAGAGAACTGGACTGAACTTCACATTAAGAATGGTAGTCTCGGAGGTTGATAGCCTAATTATCACAGTGGCTCTGTGCGGAGGGAAGGTATGGGGCAACCTTATCCAGCTTTGTAACCATTAGGTGAGTTGAAGGACAAATCCCACCAATCTTGCTGGCCATGTTGACTGGGGATGATGGGAGTCCCAGTCCACACATCTAAAAGGACACCTGGTTAGGGGGCTGATGTAGGGTGCTTTCCCTCCTCCTTGTCTTACATGCATTTCAAAACAAAAAGACTGATGATTGTTGTGGGTTTTTCGGGCTGCTTGGCCGTGTTCTGGAGGTTTTTCTTCCTAACGTTTTGCCAGTCTCTGTAGCTGGCATCTTCAGAGGACAGGAGCTAGAACTCTGTCTGTGTTCTGGTGTAGTGTGTGGGATTGTTGAGTATTTGTAGCTGTGGGATCAGTTTTTTGTTCTTTTCAGGAGATTGGGTGTTTCCTGTGATCAGGGGACTTGGATCAGAAGACTGTCGATATTCTTAAAATTTTCTTGTCCAAGGGGCCAAGTGTTTGACCAACACTTAAAAAAGTTACTTTTTAGAGTATGACTCCCAGAATTTCGCAACTTACTCTGCTAGCTGCAAGTTTGGTCCCAAAGGAGACCAGCTCTTCTTATTGTGAATCGTTTCTGTATTGTACCACAAAGCCATGCCTTTGAAAATCACTTCACTGGGAATAGAAATTCTTGTAAATCCAGTTCATCATTGCAGCTTTGCTTATGAAACTTCCTTTTCTTCATTTTCAGAGTTAATTTTAAGAGCGAATTAAAGGCTTCTGACTGGGAGCTTTGGATGGGAAATGCACTCTTCATTGGAAACTCTGTAGCACTAAACTCTGCTTCCCGGAACAAATCCCAGAGCAGAAAGCATCCACTCTCTTGGGAAGAACAGAAAAGCACGGAACGCATGGGGAAAGGTCCTGATCTTCTTGGATCAGGCTTTGCGTCATCCAGATAGAAGAAGAAGAAAAAAAATACTGAGACAATCAGTACGGGCTGGGTACTTTTACCAGAATAATACTCTGTCTGGGCAGGCTCTTAAACCAATGTCATGATGTAAGCTAAAAGTTTATACAATTGTCGTTTGCCAAAAGCCACTTTTAACTGGACTTTTGCTGCTTGAACTTATACATCAAGTACTGGTGACATACATTTTGCAAAGACTGCAAAAGCACAAATTGGAAAGTGGAGTAATTACCTTGACACAGGCGAAAGGTTGCCAAACATCTTCAGCAATTGTATCAGAAGAGGCAACCTTAGGGGTTAATTTCTTTTTCAGTTTTTGAACCTGTGTTTGAACCTGAACTTTGCATTGTTTTGACATGAGTAATAACACCGGAGCTCTGTTTTCCCTCTTTCTGTGTTTCAGGCTGTCTTAGTTCTGTTGTTTGATCTGGTGTGCTGTATTTTCGAAAATAGACTTTGCTTCCTGCTGTTACTGCAATTGATATTTCTCTGCCCTCTGGTGGGGAACAACTCCAATTTGTGGACAGAAAGATGGGGTAGAAGTATATCAATCAATCCATACATAAATGATAATTATAATCCATACATAAATAACAATTGTGTGCCATCAAGTCAATTCTGATTTATGGCAACCCTTTTCAGGGTTTTCCTGGTAGAGAGCAGTCCAAAGTGGTTTTCCATTCCCTTTTTCTGGGGGTGCCCTGGGACTGTGCAGCTTGCCCAAGGCCACACAGGCTGGCTCTTCCCCTGGGAGGCACAGTGGGGAATCGAACTCCCAACCTCTGACTCTGCAGCCAGAAACCTAACTCACGGAACTATCCAGCCAGCTAGTCCATACAAAGAGGAACACATTTAGTGTGAATATCTTCCCCTTCAGCAATCAAAGTGGAAACTAGAGCGGGTTCCCAGATCAGCAGTTCCCTTTCTGTGAGATTTCATGGCCAAAAGATGATATTGTAATGTCGGAAGAGACAGGCCCTTGCATAGCAACTGCAAAATAATACAGGACAAGGCGCAGAGAATCATGATGATTTTATACTTACACTGAGCTGGACGATGCAGACTCCCTTGCATTATCTTTGAAACAAATATTATAATCCTAAAACTGCAGAGCTGGAAGGGACCTCATAGTCCACCCTGTGTCAAAGAGGCACAGTGGGGAATTGAGCTCCCAACCTCTGGCTCTGCAGCCAGAGACCAAAACCACTGATTATGTGTGCAATCCAAATCCAAGGACCTTTGCACTGAGCCAGCAGGCTATGGTACCAGTTCGAAGTGGGGAGGAGATGGGTACCCACTCAAAGCCACCACACAAACACAGAAATGCATAACATTGAAGTCTCTCTACCCCTGCAGCACTGCTTGCCCTGAGATTTGATTCTCTTCTGAAAGAAGCACAGCTCTTCCCTGAGATTTCAGGTAGTACCTTGAGAAGGGGGGATTCTAAAACCGTAAGCTGTTGCTTCTTAACCACTATTTCTGAGGCCAGAGCTTGGAAGCAAGTTGAGAGTTAGTAAATAAAGCCATTGTTCTCCAGGCAAAGTCTTAGGTGTAGCAAGTTGTCCTTGTAAGTCATCTTGGACATAAGAACCAGGAGCCAGGCTTAGATGGAAGAGTCATTTTAACACTTAGGAAACTTTTGTTTCAGCACTGGGGACCAGTACCCTCCAGATGTTTTTGGGCTCCAAATTCATCAGCCTCAGTCAACATGGCCAATGGTCTGGGACAATAGGAGTTGTAGTCCATCATCTCCTGGAGGGTCACAGTTCCCTCACTCGGGCTTCAAGGTCTAGGCAAGATGCCTCATCATATCAGACATCCTCCTCACCGTACCCAGTTATAGATTCTTTCCAGCCCCAGCAGCTCCTGACATTCATCTACTACACTCATTGCCCAGGTTCCTTCCAGTTTCTGATCACTGTTTTCCTGATCCAACAATGGCCATTCATTGTTGTACTGGGGCAGGTGGATTTTTTGTGCAGTTAGGAACTGAATAGGATCATTTCTAGGACTTGAGTCCTAAGGCAGCTAATGCACCCATCCATGCATGACTGAGCTTTGGCCTCCAGCTACAACCTGTCTGCGTCAAGGCCTCTGTCAGTCAGAATGAAATTCAACAGGGATAAGTGCAAAGTCCTGCACCTCGGAAAAAGAAACCAATTGCACAGTTACAAGATGGGGGATACCTGGCTCAGCAAAACAGCGAGCGAGAAGGATCTTGGAATTGTTGTAGATCACAAGCTAAATATGAGCCAACAGTATGATGTGGCTACAAAAAAGGCAAATGCTATTTTAGGCTGCATTAATTGAAGCATAGTTTCCAAATCCCATGAGGTGCTAGTCCCCCTCTATTCAGCACTGGTTAGGCCTCACCTTGAGTATTGTGTCCAGTTCTGGACACCACACTTCAAGAACTATGCTAACAAACTGGAACAAGTTCAGAGGAGGGTGACAAGGATGATCAGGGGGCTGGAAACCAAGATTTCTGAGGAAAGGCTGAAAGAATTGGGCATGTTTAGCCTTGAGAAAAGAAGGCTGAGGGGTGATATGATAGCACTTTTCAATATTTGAAAGGCTGTCATACAGAGGAGGGATAAGATCTGTTCTCAATCATCCCAGAGTGCAGGACACGCAACAATGGGCTCAAGTTAAAGGAAACCAGATTTTGGTTCAATATCAGGAAAAACTTCCTAACTGTTAGAGCAGTACGACAGTGGAACCAGTTACCTCGGGAGCTGGTGAGTGCTCCAACACTGGAGGCATTCAAGAAAAACTTGGATTATCACCTGGCAGATATGCTTTGATTGTATTCCTGCGTTGAGCAGGGGGTTGGATTTGATGGCCTTGTAGGCCCCTTCCAACTTCACTTTTATACGATTCTATGATGTCTTGACACAGAAGACCTAATGGTTATAACAGAAAGTCAAAATGCAGCAAAAGTTCTTCTGTAGGGCACAAGATATGCCCAAACCCTCCTGAAGGCTTGATATTTGCATCCTCTTGTTGCCACAGAATACTACCTGGCACCTAAGGAACATTGTTTCTTATTCCTGATGACTCTGCATCTTTTCTGAATTTACTGCCTCCTTTAGAAGACCGGGAGAGGTTGGCTGGTTCTTGACAGGAAATCAGTTCCCCTTCTAATTCTCCTCTGCAGTTTTCAATTATTTGCAGTGCTGTAGGTTTCCTTAGGGAAGCCCACTTGGCACACAGAATGGAATAATTGTTATCGAATCATTAACATTCAGTTGATAACTTGTGAAACTGTTTGTATGGGTGTGAGAACTTCAGCAAACAAATGTCGCTCCCTCACCTCAGGCCAGAAGTAAGTGAAAATTGATATGTACAGGTAACAGCATCAGTCGCAATATGTTCCTTTTTTTGAGTAATAAGGGCCTAGTTATTGCAAAAAAAGAGAGAAAATTGCACAAGACTGGGGGTGAAATTGATTTATTTTTGTGAAGTCATGGAACAACCTGTAATATTGCTCACTGGGTTGCAATGAGCAATGTTTACTGATTACTTCTAAAATGTTATTCATCAGAGGTCATTTTTGGTCATTTTTTAAAACGTGTAACTATATATTTTTTAATTAAAAAGAATACATTGACATATTATTACTCATACTTAATGCACTCAGATTCCTCCTACAGTAATGTGTAAGAAAGAATGTGTTTTTAAAGCTTGAATGACTAACACATTATTAATTAAAAATAGCATTCCAGTCTCTGCTTCATTTTTAATTTTTCATTCTTTTTTGTTTTGTTTTGTATGCTGCTACAGTTACAAAATCATTTTAAAAACATGCTCACATTAGAGGATAGCCGTCAAGGCGGGGGTCACAGCAGAGTTGCTCTCCGTGCCGACCCCCTTACACCCTGGGATTGCCCATAAATGATCTCCAACAGATGTCAGCAGGAACATTTCTGCCGTCTTTCCCTAGAGAAGGACCCTGGCTCTCCTCTTCCATGCACAGCTCTGTTCCTTGACAGCCAGGTTACCCCTTCAAAACAGCTTTGCCCTCTGGCTGACAAGCAAGAGGGTTGTGTCATTCCATCCGAGCACTAATGCTAGTGAAAAAGTGAAGTGTAGACAGCTGCTTCACCTCTCCCTCCCCTGCTGTTCTTGCTCTGTTGGGTTTTTTTCTGCCTGAATCACCATGTGAAGTTACAAAGTGATGGGAGATGTAAACATTGGATATGGATATGGGGTAGAAAGAAATATGAGGGTTGGCTTTGCGGGGTGGTGGTGGTGTTTACCATGACCCATTTTTCCAATCCCCCAACATTTTTATGGAATGCGGGAGATTTGGAAGGGTATGGGCTACAGATCTAGTTTTGCTTCTCTAGATCTGGTCTTTGATGGACCCAAAATTCTGCTGCCTGGAGCAATTGCCTCCATCTGTTTTGTATAGGCCAATGCTTCCCATCCTTGAGTCTCTAGATGTTCTTGGACTAAAACTCCCAGAGGTCTTCACCACTAGCTGTACTGGCCAGGATTTCTGGGAGTTGTAGACCAATAATATTTGGGGATACAAGGTTGGGAAGCACAGATATAGGCCCAGTAAACAGATGTCAGTAGTGCTCTCAGGTTTGAGTTGATGAGGCTGGGTTGTATGTAGAGAAGAGGAGATGGCTCATATCTTGGACTAAACTTTGCTGGATGCATTCATGGTACATTTTTCGGGAGGCCCAGTGGTACACTGCTAGTAGAATCCAGTAGCCTTGATCTTCTTCCAGTTGGTAAGACAGGGCAATTACCACTAATTTGGGAATATATCTGTCATTTAATTCTAATCCACTCTATGATTCTTACTGGATAAAAAAAATGTAATCCACTTTTAACGTTGTAATGAAGACTTGGGAAAAGATGTCTGATGACATCAAGATATCCTGTTTCTCAAGATATATTGCCCAAAACCAGGGCTACCCCATAGGACAACCTCAGGTGCACTGTTTTTACCTTCAGAGATGATTCAGACTTGATTTGCTCCAGGACCCACTTGTTCATCTTTCTGGCAGTCCAGGGTAAAGCTCTTCTCCAAGCACCATATTTCAAATGAATCATTTTTTTCTGTCATGTTTCTTCACTGTTCAGCTTTCACACCCATGCATGGTAATCAGGAATACAAGAGCGTGAACGATCTTGATCTTAGTTTCCAGGGACACATCCTTACACTTGATGATCTTTTCTAGTTCCTTCATTGTTGCCCTTCCTTATCTCAGTCTCCTTCTAATTTCTTGGCTGCAATCTCCATTTAGATTGATGATTGAATCAAGGTCTACAAAATCTTTAACCATTTCAGTTTCTTCACTGTCAGCATTAAAGTTATGTAGTTCTTCTGTAGTCATGTTTTTTTTGTCTTCTTAATGTTGAACTGCAGGCCGCCTTTAGCACTTTAATTTTAATCAAATGTCATTTCAAGTCATTGCTGCTTTCTGTCAGTAAGATGGTATCACCTGCATATCTTAGATTGCTGATGTTTCTTCTACCAATTTTCATGCTGCCTCCATCTGAACCTAGTCCGGCATTCCATATGATATGTACTGCATACAGATCGAACAGGTAAGGGGATAAATTGCCCCCTTTTCTGATACCTTTGCCTATGGGAAGCCATTCTGTCTCTTTGTCCTGATGTTAGATTTTTGTCCACTGTACTTAGAATAATCAAGTGCTAAGGCACATCCATTTATTTCAAGACAATTCATAGTTTCTCATTATTCTTACAGTCAGTTGCTTTGTAGTAGTATGTAAAGCATAGACTGGCCTTCTTCTGAAACTCTTTGATGCACTGCAGGAGGCAGCAGATATTTGCGATATGATCTCGAGTGCCTCTTCCCTTTTGGAATCCAACTTGAACATCAGCCATGATAACAGCTGATTAATCCTTATTTTCAAAATTTGAAGAGATGAAATATTTGGACTCTACCACTCAGTATCCCCTGCCTAGCATGGCTGATAGGCACGCTCGCTAGGTGCTTCTGGGATCCACAGTTTAAAAAAAAAAGGAAAAGGGAAAAAGAAAAACAGAGCGCATTTCTGCAGTTCTTTGTTGCAAGCATAAAGGGTTCTATCCTGCTGCCCTGAATCTACATTGGGGAGGAGAACTGGGTTTCCCCCCGCCATTGAGGACTTCCTTTTTTTGGGTCCCCATGCTAGGAATGAGCCAGCCCAGAACCAAAGTGTTACCTGTTTTTCTTTGTTTCTTTGTTCTCTTCCTCTCTTCCTCTGTGTCTACAGAAAACTGCAAGAGAGACCAATTGCTCTTAACTGAATTGATTGCTTCCATGCTTTGGGAGCTTTTGAAATTAAGTCCAAAATGACAAGTTGCCCACTTCTCACATCAGCTTAGAAACACTGCTTTTTGGACTATAACTCCCAGAATCCCCAGCCAGCATGGAACTGGGAGTCCAAAAATCCAACATTTCCAAGATCTTCTTGATTCTTGACCTACACAGTGCAATGTGACGTCCTTGTGTTTCAAGACTGCCATTTAAAGAGGGCCTTCCCTTTTATAACGAGAAGAGCTGTCCATGTTGGCCTGCGGATTCTGGCAGCTGTAGTCTGAAAAAGTAACTTTTCCAGGCTCTGCTTCTTGTTGTTTAGTCGTTAAGTCGTGTCCGACTCTTCGTGACCCCATGGACCAGAGCACGCCAGGCCCTCCTGTCTTCCACTGCCTCCAGGAGTTGGGTCAAATTCATGTTGGTAGCTTCAATGACACTGTCCATCCATCTTGTCCTCTGTCGTCCCCTTCTCCTCTTGCCCTCACATTTTCCCAACATCAGGGTCTTTTCCAGGGAGTCTTCTCTTCTCATGAGATGGCCAAAGTATTGGAGCCTCAGCTTCAGGATCTGTCCTTCCAGTGAGCTCTGCTTAGATCCACCTAATACCCCTTCCTGCAAAAAAAGAGAAGAAAAAGGTATATGTTGTTTTGAACTCAGTCTTAGATGCAGTCAGGTGCATGGCTACTTGAAGCTCATATTTTATCACATGTGCAGTAGGAGTAACTGCTTCTATGCCATTTAGCAGGAGAAATGTTTAAAGAATGACTTTGCCATGTCAAGACAATGTTCTTTAACTCACCTTTGTTAACTTCCTAAGGAGTTTGCCTACTTTTATCTTGCCAAGCTGGTTGCTCTGTTTCCTCCACAGCCCACCAGGAAGGTCATTTCTTTGAAAGAAGAAAGGACCTGGAATGCCCTATGTCAATAACTGCTTTAGGAAATGTATATTTGGAAAGGTCAATCCACTTGGCAGGAGCTCATCTTCCCCAGAGGCCCGAATCGAAACTTGCACATCTTTTGAAGTCTTCTGCAAGGATTTACGAGCAGCTTGTGGTCCAGCTTTTCAGTTAGCTCTCTACACTAGAAGGGGGTGATTTGATGTAAGCATTGAAACTTTGACTTCAAGGGGAAAAGGAACTTTCCTAAGTTGTCCTGGGTCACTGATCATTTATTTCCAAAGTAAAGGATCAAGCAGTTTGGTAATCAGCTATACTAAGAGTTCAGTTAAAGAAATATGGCATATTAATTCTTGTTCGGCACCATCAAATTAGAACTTATAATATAGCAACCTTAATGTTTGTTTGTTTGTTAGTTTGTTTTGTCCCACTTGTCTCTTTAAAAAGGGCCCATAATTAAAATACAATAATTGCATAATTAAGGGACAATATTTCAAAGCTAAAAACAGTAAGTATGCAATCTTTAAAAGAATCAAACAAATGGCATATTAAAAATGGTAAAAACAAAATCAATATCAAAAACAGATTCATAGCAACAAAGCACAATTTTCCATTTAAAACCCTTCCCAGACAGCCAATCACTAAGAGGGAGCCTGCATGAAGAGAAAGGTCTTTGCCTGCAGAAGGACAGGAAAGATGGGCCCAGCCCGCATTCATGTGGGAGGGAGTTCCAGAGTCTGGGTGCAACAACGGAGAAGGCCCTCTCCCGTATCCCTGCCATAGGCACCTAGGAAGGTGGTGGGACTGAGAGAAAGGCCTCCCCTGATGATCTTAACACCCAGGCAGGCTCATAAAGGGTGACACGGTTCTTGGGATAACTTGGACCCAAGCCATTTAGGGCTTTATCAGTTAAAACCAGCAATTCAAGATAAATGAGATATTTCATAAGTGGTTTTACCATTTCCACACTGCCATTGAGTTCCCATGGCTCAGTGGTGATTCGAACCCAGGCCTCTAGAGACCATGTTTGCCACTCTACCCACTATACTACATTGGGTATCCTAGCATACTGATTACTTGATTTTTTTTGCCAAACTGCAGGCAAATAGCATACAATCTTGCATGGCTGTAATCACATTGCAGTTTGCAAAATATGCTCTCTAATACCATGATCTGCTGGGAATTTCAGCCTACTGTTTACAAGTGTTAAAAATTTCATCCCTCCCTGTTGGTTGCTATGACAAACCAGCAGGCAATTTCTGTTGGAGACGAGACCACTTCCAGGACATAAGGAGTGTCAGTTGATCCCATCCGAGGTTACTTGGCATAAAATTCTACTGGGTTCAGTTATGCTTACTCCAAATTAAGCATGCACAGAATTACAGTTTTGCCACCATCTGCAAGGTGTAGCCTTGATTCGTTCTTTATGCTGAAGTTACAACTGCCAATCCTCTTTCTGTATGTCTCATATATTTTTAAATAAGGTGTTCATACGTGCACGAAAGAGTGAATGTATTAGGAGAAATGGGGACAAAAATATGTACAAATGTTATATGACTTAAATTATACACTGATGCAGAAAAAGGAGAAATCACACTCAAGATTAGAAGCATTTATAGCCAAGAAATAGCATAAATCAGGTTTTTCTGCTCCGAGCCTCCAAGGCTCTGTACCATTAAGCGATATTGCACCATAATTGTTGGGTTTAATTTTCTCATGTGCCTAAAGCTGATCTTTATTCAGATGTAGAATTGAACATTTTCAAGCTATTAGTGGGTATACTATGACAGCCTTATTCAAAACACTTACCCCAGTTAAGATCACACAATTATTCTGTGAACCATGGCTTAGTAAGTCTTTGAAGAGAGACTGCTTTATTGCTCTTGATGTGTGCAAGCGGTGTCGAACTGAATGCTATAATAAATAAATCCTCAATCAGTAGATTAATACATTCGGAATGCCATGGTCTAGCAGATGTCTTTGTGCCACACACTGTACTGCACTTCTGTTTATTATTATTAATCTTTTTTAGTGTCGGCTGGAAAACCTAAATTTCCAAGATACGGGCTTGATTGTGTTGCTCCTGCAGCTGTTGAGAAAATGATGTACTAATGACAAAGATGCAAAGGGGACGGCTGGCCCACAATTACCTTTCATCAAACCCTTCCCAATCAATACCACACTAAACATAATCCAGACCACAAGGGTAAAAATAACGCATTCAAGATCACTTAGGAAACTGGGCTAAAAATACAGATTTGCTTTTAGCGCTGTTTAAAAAGCTTTACTTCAGAAAGAAAACAAGAACCCCTCACAATAAATGGAGAGGAGCTTAGTGGTTCAGAAGCAAATGTCCCTCAAGGGAACTGTATTTGTTAAACAAAACTTAATGGAAAAATAAACGCAAGATGAGAGGAAGATGGTCCTTGTCGTCTGCTTTCCTATTCCTTGGCAGTGTTTATCATTGGACATTCTTCGCTAATAACTGGGCATATGCACACACATGCACATGCTCTCTCTCTCTCTCTCTCTCTCACACACACACACTTATATTCTTGTTAAATTGGACAGTGGCCCAATTTAGATTCACTTCTTGTGATACAAGTTGTTTTAACTTCATCCAGCACTCAGACCTGCAACCCTGATTCTATGGTCTCTCCCAGCCAGTTTTTAATTTCTGCCTGCCTCTTCCTTCTGCCTTGCCAACAGCCAGCCAGCATGCTCAGTCTGCAATGAGTTCATCCCACCCTAATATTTGCCTAACGATGTTTTAGGTTCCTATAAGTGCCGAGGTTTCCCCTAAGCCTGAGCATCTGTTTCCCCACCCCCTGCCATCTTGCATGGAGTCTGCCTTTTGGGCTACATAAGGCCCAGCAATGTATTCAACTGTGAACTTTAATATAATAATAATAGAATTGCAGAGCTGGAAGGGACCCTATGGATCACTGAGTCCAGCCTCTGATGGCGAAATTATCCCATTGGAGATTATTCCTACAGTGCTCATTTAGCTGTGATCCATCTTTGTGAGTTCTTACTCGGGTTGTTGAAAGGCATATCTCCGAGTGATGTTACTCTGACCATGGTTATACTAGATTTGCCATTTAGTTTCAACAAAAACGGTGTTCTTCTAAAGTCCACTCATAACATTTTCTCTCTATAGGATGCCTGAAACAACTTTCCATTTTGATTTAGTGGGATAAAGACGTGTGGAGTCACTCTGGTTAGACCCAGACTACCTGGGCATTTTCCTATGTACATATGTCCAGAAATAAGTCTCACTGAGGATGTGAACTGAAGTCTAAATTAGGCTCCCATTGAAATAATTGGGAATTACTTTAGCAGGGACCGATTGGTACTATTGATATCAGTGGGATAAATGCGTGACTAACTTAAACCTTAACGGTGTGTTTTGACCGAACAGGGACATGAATATATTTAAGAGAAATGGGGTCATATTCCCTGGTCTGCTGCCTATGTTCTTGAAAGAGGGAGAAACGTGAGTAAAGATATTTGTGCAACTGTCCCCAGTCATGCAGAAGGTTTTTCTCATGCTCAAGGAACATATGAATAGAGAGTTTCGGATGGTAAAGAAATCCTGTAAAAGTTGGTCTCAAGACGTTGAGATGGCTTGTCAAGATTTCGCTAGCCTCTATGAAATTTCTCTCCTTCAGCGCAAGAGTAAAACAAGGAATATTTTTTCCCCGTGGAAAATTCTGTAACATGTGCAAATAGCAGTCTTCCCAGTGTCTTCCTTCGTGAAGCATGTGCACTCACACATACCAAGCAAAGGGTGGCTGATTGTTGTTTTTTAAAATCCTCCTAAAAATCCATGCAGTAAGGCAGCGACTGTCTACATGTTGTATAATTTATCCAACAGTTCTCTCAAATGCAGGTGCTCTCTTTGATAGCAGAATTAAACCTTTTGCCATCTCACAGATGAGGAGAAACATTTTGCCACTTCTCATTCTCAAGGACAAAAATGATGCAACTGAAAATTTACTTCCCAGCTCTGGATCTCTCTAGTCATCGTGGGCATGACATGAACTTACAGGTCAGGGCCAGAATACCTGGCCTCTTCTCTCTTACATACCTTCCTGCACTTGTTTGGGCTCCATAACTGAAAAGGATTTTAGTCCAGAGCACAGGGGAGTTACTTTTGAAACAACAGTGTACATGCTGGCTGAGGGATCCTGGGAACTAGAGTCCAAAAAGTAACTTTTCCTAGCTCTGCTTTAATTTACATATGTCTAATTCTCTCCCACCCCTGGTGGGAGAATTAGTCGTGAATTACCTACCAGCTCATTACAGCTAGATGAATATTGAAGAACCTATCTGTGCTAGCTTAGGTTTATACGATAAAGATTTTTCTCCTTGCTCGGTTACAAATGGTCTGTTTTATTTTTTAAGATTTGTTATCTCATTTCACAAAAGTGTGTTGTTTCATGATACATCATCCTTTATCTAAGGCCAAGCTCTCTCTTTGACACAGAGACTCGTTCTAGGAATCCTTATCTCTTGCTGTGTATAGAAAGTTATCTTGATAACCCTTCTGTGTGCAGAAGACGCACCACTGAAATATTTGTTGCATATGTTAAATCAGAGTGTTTTTTTGGTCAATGCCTTTTGGGGGAGAAGCAAAGTCTGCCTTAAAATTTATATGCATTTTCTTGTGCAGAAGTAATGGTATGGTTTTCCTTGTATGGAATTTCACCCAATATATTGTTGTTGTTGTTTAGTCGTTAAGTCGTGTCCGACTCTTCGTGACCCCATGGACCAGAGCACTCCAGGCCCTCCTGTCTTCCACTGCCTCCCGGAGTTTGGTCAAATTCATGTTGGTAGCTTCGATGACACTGTCCAACCATCTCGTCCTCTGTCGTCCCCTTCTCCTCTTGCCTTCACACTTCCCCAACATCAGGGTCTTTTCCAGGGAGTCTTCTCTTCTCATGAGATGGCCAAAGGACTGGAGCCTGAGCTTCAGGATCTGTCCTTCCAGTGAGCACTCAGGGTTGATTTCCTTCAAAAGGGATAGGTTTGTTCTCCTTGCAGTCCAGGGGACTCTCAAGAGTCTCCTCCAGCACCACAATTCAAAAGCATCAATTCTTCGGCGGTCAGCCTTCTTTATGGTCCAGCTCTCACTTCCATACATCGCTACTGGAAAAACCATAGCTTTGACTATGCGGACCTTTGTCGGCAAGGTGATGTCTCTGCTTTTGAAGATGCTGTCTAGGTTTGTCATCGCTTTCCTCCCCAGAAGCAGGCGTCTTTTAATTTCGTAGCTGCTGTCACCATCTGCAGTGATCATGGAGCCCAAGAAAGTAAAATCTGTCACTGCCTCCATATCTTCCCCTTCTATTTGCCAGGAGGTGATGGGACCAGTGGCCATGATCTTAGTTTTTTGGATGTTGAGCTTCAGACCATTTTTTGCGCTCTCCTCTTTCACCCTCATTAAGAGGTTCTTTAATTCCTCCTCACTTTCTGCCATCAGAGTGGTATCATCTGCATATCTGAGGTTGTTGATATTTCTTCCGGCAATCTTAATTCCGGCTTGGGATTCCTCCAGTCCAGCCTTTCACATGATGTATTCTGCATATAAGTTAAATAAGCAGGGGGACAATATACAGCCTTGTCGTACTCCTTTCCCAATTTTGAACCAATCAGTTGTTCCATATCCAGTTCTAACTGTTGCTTCCTGTCCCACATATAGATTTCTCAGGAGACAGATAAGGTGATCAGGCACTCCCATTTCTTTAAGGACTTGCCATAGTTTGTTGTGGTCCACACAGTCAAAGGCTTTTGCGTAGTCAATGATCCAATATATACATTACTTGCAAACATTTTCCCTAGTATTTGCCATCATTATGAGATACTGTCTAAAACAGCAAATACTAGGGAACGCTTGCTGGAGTTTTGCTGTTATTATGGTCTTTGTGTCAGCAACACGTTCTTTAATATGAAGCTTCAACACAGAGTTTCCTGGAGACATCCAAGATCCAAGCATTGGCATCAGCTCGACTTGATCCTCACTAGACGTTCTAGCCTTCCTAGTATTATGATCACACGCAGTTACCCGAGTGCTGATTGAGATACTGATCACTCCCTGGTGTGTAGTAGAGTAAAACTGCGAACAAAGAGATTGTATCAAACGAAAAAGGAAGGAAGACCACGTATTGACATCAGCAAGACTCGCGATCAAAGAAAAGTGGAGGAATTTGTCCAAGCGCTTGAGGAAACCCTTCCAGGCCCGGCTGATGGAAATGCACCTGAATGATGGGAACATTTCAAGAACGCTGTTTATAACACCGCCTTGTCCACATTTGGCAAGAAGACCAAAAAGACGGCCGACTGGTTCGAAGCCCATTCTGAGGAGTTGATGCCAGTCATCGAGGATAAGAGGAGAACTCTAGCAGCATACAAAGCATGCCCTAGCGAGAACAACTTGCAGGCTCTTTGAGCTGCTCGTAGCGAAGCCCAACAGGCTGCCAGGAGATGTTCCAATGATTATTGGCTTCAGCTCTGCTCTCAGATACAGATAGCAGCGGACACAGGTAACATCAAAGGAATGTATGACAGTATCAAGCAGGCTTTAGGTCCAATACAGAAGAAATCTGCTCCCTTGAGTCTGCTACAGGCGTGATCATCCAGGACCGAGCACAGCAGATGGACCGCTGGGTGCAGCACTACTCTGAGCTATATTCCAGAGAGAATGTAGTAACCGAAGAAGCATTAAATAACATCGAGTGCCTGCCTGTCTTGGAAGAGTTGGACAGCGAACCAACTTTAGCAGAAATAAAAGCGGCCTTGGATTCCCTCGCCTCCGGCAAGGCACCTGGAAAGGATAACATCCCTGTTGAAGTGCTGAAGTGCTGTAAAGAGACCATCACCACCGAACTGTATGAAGTATTTTGTCTTTGCTGGAGGGAAGGTGGAGTACCACAGGACATGAAGGACGCAAACATCGTCACATTGTATAAGAACAAAGGAGACAGGGGCGACTGCAATAACTACCGTGGCATCTCTCTTCTCAGCGTTGTAGGGAAGCTGCTTGTACTGAAGAGGCTCCAGGTGCTTGCAGACAGAGTCTATCCAGAATCACAGTGTGGATTCCGAGCTAATAGATCCACCACTGACATGGTATTCTCCCTCAGACAGTTGCAGGAGAAATGTAGGGAACAACGACAGCCACTCTTTGTGGCCTTCATAGATCTCACAAAGGCTTTTGATTTGGTTAGCAGGGATGGTCTTTTTAAAATACTTCCCAAGATTGGATGTCCACCTCGACTCCTTAACATAATCAGGTCCTTTCATGAGGGAATGAAGGGCACCGTAGTTTTTGATGGCTCAACATCAGATCCCTTTGACATCCGAAGCGGAGTGAAACAGGGCTGTGTCCTCGCGCCGACCCTGTTTGGGATCTTTTTTGCTGTCATGCTGAAGCATGCCTTTGGAACTGCAACAGAAGGTGTCTATCTCCGGACTAGATCAGATGGAAAGCTCTTTAATCTCTCTAGATTGAGAGCGAAGACCAAAGTCCAGCTGAAATGCATGCGGGACTTCCTCTTCGCCGATGATGCAGCTGTTGTTGCCCACTCTGCTGAAGACCTCCAACAACTCATGAATCGTTTTAGCAAGGCCTGCCAAGACTTTGGACTAACAATCAGCCTGAAGAAAACACAAGTCATGGGCCAGGGTGTGGACTCACCTCCCTCTATTACCATCTCCACGCAAGAACTGGAGGTTGTTCATGACTTTGTGTACCTTGGCTCAACGATCTCTGACACTCTGTCCCTAGATGTTGAGCTGGATAAACGCATTGGCAAAGCAGCTACCATGTTCTCAAGACTCACAAAGAGAGTATGGCTTAATAAGAAGCTGATGGCATATACCAAGATCCAGGTCTATAGAGCCTGTGTCCTGAGCACACTCCTGTACTGCAGTGAGTCCTGGACCCTTTGTGCACGGCAGGAGAGGAAGCTGAACACGTTCCATATGCGTTGTCTCCGACGCATTTTTGGTATCACCTGGCAGGACAAAGTTCCAAATAGAGTAGTCCTAGAATGAGCTGGAATTTTTAGCATGTATACATTACTGAAACAGCGACGTCTACGTTGGCTTGGGCATGTCGTGAGAATGGCTGATGGTCGGATTCCAAAAGATCTCCTGTATGGAGAATTAGTGCAGGGAAATCGCCCCAGAGGGAGACCACAGCTGCGATACAAGGATATCTGCAAGCGGGATCTGAAGGCTTTAGGAATGGACCTCAACAGATGGGAAACCCTGACATCGGAGCGTTCAGCTTGGAGGCAGGCGGTGCATCACGGCCTTTCCCAATTTGAAGAGACCCTTGTCCAGCAGGCCGAGGCAAAGAGGCAGTCCCGGAAGCAGCAAAATCAGGGAGCTGGGCAGGGGACAGATTGTATTTGTCTTCAGTGTGGAAGGGATTGTCACTCTCGAATTGGCCTTCTCAGCCACACTAGACGCTGTTCCTAGTCCTCCATACAGAGCACGTTACCATAGTCTCTCGAGACTGAAGGATGCCTAAGAGGTGTATTTTGAGAGTGGAGAACAGCATCACAGGATTTGGAGAAGTGTAAACACCAAAGGATAATTCCCATTACTGTGTTATCATATGGAAAGTGCAGATTAGGTTGGTTTGTATTAAAATGTGAACATGATAAATTTCACTTCCATCCTCGGCCAGTGTTTGGTAGGGTCGTCCCTTCCTTTCTTCCTGCCGTCCCCTTTGCCTTCCTTTTGCACTTCCACTTCATCCGAAGGGCTATCAAAAAAGACACAAGACATCATTCTTGGCATACATCTGAACTGATGGCTTACAGTAGTGTTTTGAAATTTCATGCGGCCAGGTCTCCCTTAAACGATATGGATAAAACCCCACAGCCAAAGATTACCCAGCCCTAGCATTTACTGATGTAAATGTGTACATCAGTTGGTACACATTTAACTGGATTGTCTAATGCGAACAGTTGGTGGAGGTGCAACCAGGAATCAAGGTGCCAATAAGAAGGGGTCGGTTTCCCAACATCTGCATCTCCTTATATGAACACCTACCATTTTGAAAGAAGCAGTAGGTTCCGCTTAAATAGCAAAAGCAGAAACAAAGTCTTCAGAATTTGTATGTTGAGCCCTGGTTTCTGTGTCCCATTTGAAGCAGATGTTGCATAAAAACAATATAAATTCTCTACTTGCAGAAGCTATTTTGGCCTCAGCACAGTTTAAAATATAAAAACACAGTACCTCCATAAGGCGCCTATAGGGTCTTCAACACCTCTTCTACTCTGTTTGAAAGACAATTTCTCTTTTAATAAAAAGAGAGGCTATAACTTACACTGTATAGCTTGTTGTTCAGTGCTTTTAAGTCAGAACCCAGGGATGAGAGACTAGGATCAGGAACACCCTTATTGCAGACTATTTTTGCTTTCCAGAGTTATACAGTGGCTTAAAAAATCATGCTGGATAGCTCAGTGGTATAGGTTGGGAATTTGATTCCCTACTGGGCCTCCTTGAGAGTGGTTGAACTCAATGATCCATAGGGTCCCTTCCAGCTTTGCAGTTCTAAGGTGGTGGTGATGATGATGATGATGATGATTTCTTCTACGTTGTTCAGTAAAGACAGCCTTTTGTTTCCCTTCATTTTTGTCTCTATATTCCTACATTTTAAAAGCAGGGCAAGTGTATTTAATGGGCTTAATCCCCGGTAAGCATAAGGTAAGCTTCCTTTAGAGTGGAGTTTACCTCTTATAATTACTTGGGATGCTCACAAGAAGGACCCATCAATTGGATGGTGTTTTGAGTGACGTAAGGAGTTGATATGTGGTCTGAATCTCCTCACTTTCAAAGTACAATATACACCTTCTCTTAAATCAAAAGTTTTGTTTCTCCTTCCTGAGGAATCTGAATATGTGATTTTGTTGTCTCCCAAATCTATTTTACTTGTGTTTTTATGGCTCTGTTGAAGGAAGCTGAATGATAACAATATTGATCAAGATTTTCCACGCTAGCCTTCATACTAGTTCACCGATACAAACAAATATTTCTCTTTGACAGCAACTTTTCTGCCTTCTAGACACAATGCACTGTTGGCAACATATAAAAGATTACAAAAGTCACAGATTTAGAAAGGTGCTTGAGCTTTCTGTGCTTACTAGGCTTATTTTGTACTGCAGAAAATGAATTTTAGGTTAGCCTTCATGCATGCATTCATTTAAACCAAGAACTGTCACCACTGTTAATGGCTAGAAGGCCAACCTAATTGACCATTTCCAGCTGGGCTCTTACTCCCAACTATGTGTGGATAAAATTACAACCTTACGTTGAATTGTATGACTGGAATAAAATTAAAACAGTTACATTTTTAGAGTTTGAATGTATGTTTTCCTATTAAATGGTGTTTGTTTGGATTTTAATCTTACATCCTTTTTGGTACATGACATTCCTTTTTATGTCCAGACATGCCATGGGTTGTGTCTGCATGTCTGTATAAATCTACTTTATGTGAAAAATAAATAAAATCTAAACTAATTAAAGATTAGGTCTAGCATCATTAGTGTAAGTAACAGTTACTGGAATTACTATTTCTCTGAAACCTTCAATGTTTTTGCCAAGTTCTGTGGAATCAATAAATACAGACCTCGTAATAATCTTGTATTACTACAGCTGCAAGGAATACTGTGTATACACTGACATGCTATCAATTGACAATGGAAGGGTAAATTACATAAATATGCAATTATGAGTAAATTTATGCATTGATTTAGAAACTTAAAAGTATAATGATTTCAATGAACATTGTGAAGAATTTATTCCACAAAGCAATAGATAATATTTATTACTGATGTTCAGTGATTAGTTCCTTGGTCTGCTATGTGCTCTTACACAGGAATAAGTGCCATTGAACCAAGTGGTTCTTTTTCCCTGAATAGAAAAGCTAAGGTACATAGGAGTAAGACACACTGGATACAGTGGGGCTTACTTCTGAGTATACATGCATAGGATTGCTCAGCAACCCAAGAAAAACCCTTCTGTGTATTTGTATCTTTCTATAATCCATAGCGGGCTGGCTGAATATCTCAGTAGTTTAGGCATCTGTCTGTGGAGCAAAAGGTTGTGAGTTCGATTCCCCACTGGGCCTCCTTGACAGGGTTTGGACTGTATGATCCATAATTTGGCCTCTGTTGGCTGGAAGATTTGCACCCTGAGCTCGGGTTGGAGCTGGATGGACCAATGCTTGTATAAGACAGCTTCCTTGGTTGCACATTCCTGGCTGATAATACCCCTATTTGGGTATTCAGCTCCAAGCCTAGAAAAGTTCCTTTTTTTGGACTACAATTCCCAGAAAAGTAACCTTATGGAGTGCTGATTCAGCCTGCATATGTAGAGGCTAAACTGGCTTTGGGCAGAAAGGTAGGAGTGCCAGTTCTGTCACTCAGTGGCTCTTGTCTCCTGTTCCCAGTCTTCTCACACAGAGTAACCATACCTGATGAACCTTCTTTGGTTGACCTAGGCCTTCTTTCAGTAAATAAACCTCCTGCATCATGGTTTGTGATCACACAGGGGGTTCTACTCACCTTTCTGTGATTTCAAGTAGAAATCATCTTTCAATCTTGGCTCGTAACATGGTGAGG
This sequence comes from Intellagama lesueurii, assembly GCA_037013535.1. Lineage (NCBI taxonomy): Eukaryota > Metazoa > Chordata > Lepidosauria > Squamata > Agamidae > Intellagama > Intellagama lesueurii. Next base: position 119,178,066 of record JBAJHW010000006.1, on the reverse strand, counting down.
CTAGGGTTCAAGGGAGGAAGAGGGCATTGGGGAGGGCTTGGTCCCATGGCGGTGGCAGATACTAGCAGGTGTTGATGTTGTTGTTTCATCCTTAACAGAAAGTGTTGCCTTTACACTTTTACATTTTACAAGCTGCCCTGTCAAAGAGATGGGCAACCACGGAAAGATTTTTCTGTGCTACATGCCAACCAAAAGATCAACCACAATATTGCAAATAAATAAATAAATAAATAAATAAATAAATAAATAAATAAAGTAAAGTAAAGTAGAATAGAACAGAACTGCATAAAAAGTTTGTATTTCACTCAAAATGTGAGGCTTTCCACGGCAAATACTTTTTTGTGTGTGCAAAAAGTGTTTCTCTACATCTTTTTTTTTTTGCCTCCAAATGCCAAAATCTTCTGTAAACTCACCCAGCTGCAAGAGCACTTTTGATGCTTGAATGTTTTCATTTATCATGAGCTAAGCAAACATTTTCATCCTTATTTTGGCCATTGAGAGAGAGGAAGACAGACAGACAGACAAAGAGACCCCAACTCAGATAATCTGTCAAGTATGCAATTCATTTGTGGTGGGTAAATGTCTGATATTTTGGAACACTGGAAGGCCAGATGCCCACCCTTTGTTAAGTCAGCGGACGGAGCACCTTATAATTCTTACACCATCCAGGTGTGCACCATATAGAGAGGAATTCCATATAGATACTTACTGCATAATTGGTCATATTTCACATGTCTACATTTTACTTACTACAGACTTTGGGGTTTTTTTTTTGTAGTTTTTATTACCATTGCAATATACTTTGCTTTTTTTTTTTTTGCTTTGGAGTAATATTTGATTCTTGGTGTGTATGTTTGCTTCATTGTTTTTTCTCTATATTTTCAAAAACATGGCTGAAGCATAATAAAACATAAGAAGAACTCACAGGGTGACCTTGGCCCACTCATTCTGTCTCAGCTCAATCCACTTGACACAGTTGTTGTGATGCCAAAATGAGACAACCTCCCTGCCCAAGTGCCTAGTAGAAGTTGCAAATGCAATCAAGTGTTATGTAGGCATCCTTCAGTCTCGAGAGACTATAGTAACGTGCTCTGAATAGAGGACTTGGAACAGCGTCTAGTGTGGCTGAGAAGGCCAATACGAGAGTAACAATCCCTTCCACACTGAAGACAAATACAATCTGTCCTCTGTCCAGCTCCCTGATTTTGCTGGTTTCGGGACTGCCTCTTTGCCTCGGCCTGCTGAACAAGTGTCTTGTTCACACAAGTTGTTCACACTTGGACACACAAATCATTTAGATTTGGCATGCTTCCTGTGGTTCTCCAAGACTGGCCCTAAAACAATGGCCTAAAGACATTTTAAATAGATATACGCTTTTGATTGCCTATATAGACTGCACAGTTTGTGATCCACCATGTGAAGTGTAACTTAACAAATATCATATGGACACAGCACCTTAAGTACACCAGACCTCACTATCTGATTTCAGAAGCTAATCAGGGTTGGGCTTGTTTAATACTTGGATGGGAGACCATCAGGGAATACCAGCAATCTTCAGCCAGGGATTAGAAACGGTTCTATAACCCTGGAGAGTTAGTGCCAGACAGAGATGACAACACAAAATCAGATGGCCCAAAGGTCTGACTCAGAATAAAGCAGCTTCTTTGGTTCCATGTGCTCTCCCTTCATTATTTGGCAGTTTCCCCCTCCACCCCTGTGTTTGCTGTTCCAGGCAGGCAAACAAAACAACGACAGAACCCAAAGTTATCCATGGAAGATACATCCCCGCACTTTGTGGAGGAGATCAAGGGTAAAAGGAGGGAGGCATAAAACCAGTGAAATTTTTCATCTGAATCTCTCCTGCTAGTTCCACCTGATGCCCACATGCTTTTTCCAGGTAATGGTCATGCAAACCTCACCCTGAACTGTTTCTAAGGGCTTTCTAGGGGAAAATCCCATGCATGGCTGATTGAATCTGTTGGGTTATGTAGATCATAGTGTCAGGTCAATCTGAAAATACCTTCACTGTGTTACATTACATTTCATGTTTCCACTATCAGTGGGCAAATATGCAGATTTTCAACTTCTGGACTTTATTAGGAATCAGAATGACATTTCAAATTTCAGGTTACTAGAGTTCATGGAGAAAGACCCTGACAGGAGCTGCAGATATCTGTAAACAGCCACCTCATCTGGTAAGCCACTTGATTCTCAGACTCCACCCACATAGGCGGGACATTGGATCCTTTGGGACAGGAAGGTGTATAGGAGTCTTTCCTGCTCCCGTTCTTTTCAGAGAAACGATGACTATTGGTCCATCTTTGGTTCCTGTATCTTTAGTTCTGGTTTGTTCCTGGGTTTGTGTCTCATTTTTATTAGACTCTTTGATTCTGTTGTCTCTTTTGCTGCCCGACTACCTGTTATCCTCATTTACCATGCATTCCTGACTCCGACTTTCTTCTTGATCCTATCTGCTGGATTGTCCCAAGCACTGGAACTTACTTTCTTGTGTTGCTCACTGTTGTTGTTGTTGCTGCTGCTACTACTGCTGTTGTTGTTGTTAGGAGTACGCCACTTGCTCTTTTTTTGGACTTCATCTCCCAGAATTCTCCAAGAATTCCTTAGGCAGAATTATGGGGGTTCTTGTCCACAGACGAACACCTACAGAAACCTACCTTTCACTCTTCTGGAACAGCCCTGTGTTCTAAACTGTCTCAGGCTTTTTTCCTGTACAAAAAAGAAACTGCCTCAGTACTTTCAGGGACTATGCCTTCCTTGTGGGAGGTGTGGCATTGCTGCCCATTAGGCTCTAGATAGGGCATCCCCTCAAAATAACACATCTCACAAAGACCTTTTAATGCTTCTGTTTACAGATGAAATCTGAGTTTAAGAGATAGCATCTCATCTCATGCCATTCTGAGTAATAAGGGCTCCACCTCTTTGTTTTGGCTATTTGTCATCACAATGCACAGACTGGCCAACTGACACATGCAGCCATTGCTTGGAATTAATGTCAGTATAAACTCACATGCCACCCTTCAAAGGTGACATGTGCTTCAGCTTGAATTCTACATGCACATTTGTCTGTTTATAATTGTCCAGTGGAGAAAATGTCACACATAAAGAGGCCCACTGCAGTGACCAATCTGAGGACAAAAACCAGATGAACTCTAGAAAACTTTTAAGCAGGAGTCAATGAGCATGGCTGAGCATGACACCTTGATAGAAGTGTACATGAGATATGGTCTCAAAACAAGCTCTGTGGAGTCATGCAATAGGTAAAATTACACTGTGATATTTTAAAATCACATCTGGAATTAGCTTTAGCTGAAATCTACATTTCTCTCTCTCTCTCCCCCCATTCTGTGTTTACAAAATATAATTTATTATCTCATTCACAGTGCATAATTATCCTGGGCCTCTGATATAGTGATGGTAATGGAAAATGTTATGCTTTTTAATTTGTCCAGACCAGGTGTGTAATAAACATTTTGCATGGGTGAACAGCATTTGCCTGAAGGAGCAGGTGGGCATATTATGAACTCCACTATTAGGCCCAATATAGAGGTAACTATGCAAAGGTGAACATGAAAGATAGTGGAGGATTTGATCATTGTGAAGTTGACATGAACTGTTTGCTATTTCTTGATTTCTAGGTGAATATGACACAGGATGGAGATAGGCAGGAAATGGGCACTATTGATGGCGCTACAGCTTAACCCATCTAACAGTCTCTGCCTCACTACATTGGGAAAGTGGACATGTGAATGACTAGAGAAAGTTCCCATTCTCTCACTCTTTTACTGCAGAGAGGATGACTGTGAAACACAAAATTATGAGGTTAGCTCAGAATATAGTATGGGAACTCATTTGGCAGGACCACGGACAGCTCCTTGGAACACCTTGATGCAAGAAGGTCAACTGAAGCCTTTTATGACTCAGGGCCAAGACAACTCTTCACAATCTTCATCACTTTTCACAAATTATATCAGTGTCCTCAGCCGAATACAAGCTTGTAGTTTCAAAGGAAGGCCAAACGGGAAGGTGTATGTATAATGCCTGCACTTCTTTGTTTGAAGAACTGGGATATGATATCCAATCAGCATCTTCCTTAGCTGCAACTTTAAAGCCACAACGCCAATGCAGCCTACATCTTTTCTAACTTACATTAAGAAAAACACCCGGCAAAATCCATTTGCTATGAACTTTTGGAACTCTTAAGTTTTTTGCATGAACATGCAAACCTGATGAAGTGAACATCCTGATGCACAAAAGCTAGCAATTGTGTGATTTCTTTAGTGGTCTATAAAGGTGTCACCTCCTCTTGCATTTGCATTGTGTAATGACCACACAATGCAAATGTGTGATGCTTTTGAATTGTGGTGCTGGAGGAGACTCTTGAGAGTCCCCTGGACTGCAAGGAGAACAAACCTATCCATTCTGAAGGAAATCAACCCTGAGTGCTCACTGGAAGGAAAGATCCTGAAGCTGAGGCTCCAATACTTTGGCCATCTCATGAGAAGAGAAGACTCCCTGGAAAAGACCCTGATGTTGGGAAAGTGTGAAGGCAAGAGGAGAAGGGGACGACAGAGGACGAGATGGCTGGACAGTGTCATCGAAGCTACCAACATGAATTTGACCCAACTCCGGGAGGCAGTGGAAGACAGGAGGGCCTGAATTGCTTTGGTCCATGGGGTCACGAAGAGTCGGACACGACTTAATGACTAAACAACAACAACAACAACAATGAGCACACAGCTCACTTTTATTTCATATGTTATAATAACTGTTATAATAATAGTTACAATAAGCTGCCTATTGGTTTAACCTTGGAAACATGGGGCCCCACACTGTACTCCCTCTTCTATGAGATGTGATTTAAGAGATGTGGGAGTGGTGATCTATGATGTCCCTGCAACACCAATGCATTGTGGGGATTTTACTGGAGGAGGAGGGGAGTCTTCTCAAAAGTTATGACTTATCCACCAAAGACAATGCATTGTTGAGAATGTTCACGTAAACCCCACTGGGTTTGTCATTTGACTGGCCAAGAGTTGTGCTGAGGATCCCAAAGTAATCTCAGGACCCTGTAAGTGATGTTCAGCTGTTTATACAGCACACTCAGTTTGTTGCTGGGGATTTGGTTTCGACAAACAAAACACCTGTTAGGTGACAGCCAGCTGCGGCACCTCTTCCTTTCAAGGTGAAAACTAAGAGAACCAAATTCAAGTCATGCTTCTTATTAGAAATACAAACAGCCCCAGACAAGCAGAATATTATGCTAAGTCTACAAATTAAACCGTTAATTAGAAAACCAACAGACCACATCCTCTGTTTTGATTGACAGAATAAAACCAGGTATTAATAATTGATAAATGACACCACAAGGCTCCTCCCCCCCATGGGAAATATTTTCTAAATTATATGCAATATGCCACTCAGTTGCCTACCTGTGCTAGTTTATGATAATAAAAATGAAGATTATTTACTTTTTCTAATAAAAAAAACACACACTCTCCTAATCTGAACCTTGCTGTAAATAACAGAAATAATGTGGGTTAACAGCTATCTTTCCTGGCAAGATCAATGAGGAAATACCTGCATTTGGGTAGATAACTCATATTAATTCCCTCAATGAGGTGTGGAAATCAGAGTTTTTAATCCTATGATCCAGAAATGGATTATAGTCTTAATTTTTAATTGCATTGGCTTTAAATTCTGCTTCTGTGAGACGCTGTACTGCTAAATATTTAGGATCTGCTGTGGGTTTGGTCTCTGGCTACAGAGCCAAAGGTTGGGTAGTTCAATTCCCCACTGAGCCTCCTTGATAGGGGCTGGGCTCAATGATCCCATAGGGTCCCTTTCAATGCTGCAGTTCTAAGATGACGACGACAACAACAACAACTGTAGTGTTCTTCCATATCGCTACATGAGCATTTGGGTTATAAATGTGTTTTAAAAGTAATAAGTTATGGGTATCATTCTAAGGCCCCTTTAAAACTAGTTTTATATTTATAAATTTAAAAGGCACCTGTTGTTTCTCAAAAGTAATAAAAAGTACTTTTTAAAATAAAAATGTGAATGCCACATGTTTTTGGCCTGGTTTTGAAACACACTGCCCCTTCCATGCACCTTGTTGTTGCTTCAGAATCCAATAACAGAGCACAAGGTAGCATCTGAACCAGGTGATATCCTTCCTCCACCATTTAGTTATGCCACCTACAGATGAAAGCCACATCCTCTTAAAAGTAACTCAAACTTAGAGTACATTAAACCAGATCTGAAGCTAGTTCACGTGAAGTTATCTGGTAGAGTTACAAGAAAATGTTATAAGGAAAACAAACAATAGTTCAGTGGTTTCGGTATCTAGCTGTAGATTCCCTACGGTGCGTCCTGTGAGTAGAGCCAGGCTGTGTAACCTTCGGCAAGCTGCACAGTCCCAGAGCACCCCTGGAAGAAGGGAATGTTAAACCACTTTTGAGTACTCTCTGGATAGAAAATGCTGGAGAGGGTTGCCATAAATCAGAATTGACTTGATGGCACATGATTATTATTATATTTTGTGCATAGAAATCCACTTACATTTTAATTCTCTCAATTCCAATTATTTATATCTAGTTCACACAGCCCCTCATAAAGTTATCCAACATGTCAAAAGTGGCTAATGAGTCAAAGTTACCCAGAGTGTTACAAGTGGCCAATGACCACATTGGGTTGGGGAATTGTAGGAGTTATTCTCAAAAAAGGAACTTTTCCAAACTCGGCAGGTGAATCATATCACTCTGTTTTTTTTTTTTACAATGTGAGACATCTCAAATAGAATATACTTGAGAAGAGGGGCCTCTCTAGTGACTTCTCAAAGCAATCCTCAAACTAACTGTTATTCATGAACTGTGATGCTGAACTTTGTTTAATGGCAGCATCTTCCTTAACTGTTGTCTTGCACCTCTAAATATTCAGCGATTAATGTAGGTCACTGTTAATCCTTGGGCGTAAATTGTTTAAACATGATTAATATTAATAATTTTTCCTATTAACATGCGAATTCTTTGCTGTACCTAATTACAATCCTTACAGGAAGATATATATATATATGTGTATAATTTTCTCTCACTGTGTTGGCAAACCCAGAAGCTTAGAGCTTACTGATGAACACCTAGCAAAGAATTGTAATGAATCCACAAGGTCATTGTCAACATTAAGACTCTGATCCTTTGCATTTGCTATAAAGCACTGGCAAATGAAGTTAACCTTGGCTTTGGGCCTTCCATCATTTCTCAGGAAAACAAATGAAATTGTATTTACTTCGTTGAGGTCTTCATAACTGAGTACTTGGATGAATTTTGTGTTTTGGTGCTCACAGGTATCATTCTAATTAAATTTCCAGGCTGACAGTTTGCAAATGGGAGCAAGAAAACATGGCACCCTTACCTGAACACAAGATCAAAGTCCATGAAAAGTCATTGATCTAAAGAATGTGTCCCTTTTTGAAAGTTTAGGAAGAGACATTGGTTAACAGTATGATTGGATATGCAATAGGGTCATCTGCCATGCCGCAGTGTATAATATTAGAAAAAAATCTATCTGCCGCAATATAAGCAACAAACAACAAGGATTTGTATACAATCAGCAGAATTTTAACCTCACTCTGCAAGGCATTGCATAGTTTTTCAGTCTTCTTCAGTCAGATCTATTCAACTCAACTTAAGACATCAGCTGAAATCCTGTTGAGCAACTTGGCACTGTGGAAGGCAGATGATGTCTACTTGTTGTAAACTGCCCAGAGTGGCCTTGGCTGCCAGATGGGCGGTATATAAATGAATAAATGAATGTCATCAGCCACTGCGTTTTTCTCAGAATTAAATCTTTCCAATTCTTTCCCCAGGTTCCCAGCCTTCATGAGATCCTTTTTCTCCTGCCGAAGACTTTGGGGGCTGAAGAATGGGGTGGTGGCAGCGTGGGAATCTTTAATGTCCAAAAATTGCCACCTTCAGCATCGGTAGTGGGACCGAAACCAGCATTAGTGATTTTCAGATGCTAAATCAACCACAGCCTCCACTGGCTTCCCCAGGATGAAAGGACTCCCAAGGGAATCTCAAAATCAGAGGGGGGGGGGAGCATCATAAACTATCAATCCCACCCCAAATGGCCACAGCGGACAACATCATCAGCCCCATGTGATATAACTTTATGTTACTGGATTTCTGCCATCATGGGTCTTCTCTGATCTTTGTTGGATGAGTTTTCGACCTGTTTAGTTCCTTCTTTCATTTTATTCCTTGACTGATACTCTACTTTTCTTTAATTCTCTTATACTCAGAGACAGAGAGGCTTTTAAAAACATTAAATGGTACTTCATGTAATTCTGTTCTGGATCCCAGACGGAGGTGGTGAATCACTTAAACTGTTTACCAAACTGCTTAACAGAACAGGAATATTTGAAAATCCTGGCAAGATATCTCAGATTCTGCCTTCTTTGGTTGCTCTGAATAGAAATGTGCTACACTCAAGGAGGCAGTTATATAGCACAGAGGACAAGATATTTTGAAGTGTAGGGATGTTGTCCAGTGTTGTCTTCTAGGCCCCGAACAAGAGGAAGTACATTTATAAATCCAGGATTGATTCCTGTAAGGGGGTCTCCCCCAGCTCCCCATGCATGCCATCTTATCTCACTGGTACCTCCTGGAAAGTCCACCAGACATGGAGACCAGTGGACTTCAGGGACCAGTCGGCTTGCCCAGGGGAAGGACACAGCTGGAGGCAATGAGAATGAGTACCTGGGGAAGGTACTGGGCTCTCTAGGCAGCTGGGGATCATAAAAATAGAGGAGACAGAGGTGGAGTCAGAGAAGATTAATGCCAGAGACTCAGCGCAGGAGGAGGCCTGTGACACTACATTAGAAGAGCCCGTTCTATCCCTTGGAGCAGATTACTTCTTTGAATAAACCTCAAGTGAGACCCTTGCACCAGGGTCCTCGTGGCACTATGGGTGCCTTGAGGGATGGGGGGGGGGAATCTCACGGCCCAGAGTGGGACCATCAACAGCCACTGCCATGCCAAGGCTGCCACTGAAGACTACCCCAGCTGCCAGGACAACCAGCCCAGATCCCAACCCCAATACAAAAAAGGCCCTGGAGACACTGGTGCCGGCAGCATCTGCGGCGCCTACAGGAGCAATTGGCAAAGGCCCAGGAATAGCGTCCACTCACCTATACAGACGCTCTTTGTGGGGTGCAGGAAGGCAGGGGCAGCTATGCGGACCCTTGGCTGCTCCACAGTTTTTGTTCCAGCCTCACTGAAGACAAGTATGACCCCTGGAGACACTGGTCTCTCGGAGGGACTAGTGCAGCCAGTGAACTCAGTGAACTCTGTTCCTCAGGGAACAGACACAGAAGGAAAGGGTTGCTCATGTTGGAAATGCCGCTGTACACCCTGCTCTCTGCTCAAAAGAAAGGGACTTGTCTCAGCCTCCCACCCTGCAGCTCATGGATACCTGGAGAGAGGAGGGTTTGCCCACTACTGTTTGCCCAACAGTAGGTGGTGGTGGCAGCGGTCACAATCCCTTTTTCATAATGTTCTTAGATTTAAGGAGGCATCCCAATTATCTTCATTGCCACAGCTAGAAAATGTGGATCAGCTGACTGGGGAGGGTGTGTGTGTCGGGTTTTAAGGTAGTCTCATCACACTTAACTAGGTCAGCTGATTGACCCCACCCTCCCCTCATGTACTGTTTATAGAATCATTTCCATAAAAATGGCCAGGATTGCTTTAGGACAAATATCTGCAATTCCCCCACATTTATTAGCCTCCACCCACCCAGCCCCATATCAAGGAATCATTCTTAGGGTTGGCTCCTGGGTTTGTGTGCATTTCTTGATTTTTTTAATATTTCAATGCGCTACAGATAGGATGACATGCACTTAGGAGCATTGTTACTTTTCCCCCAGTTGGATCCTCCTTACACATAGCTCTGGCAGATTCTCTCTTGCATTCATTGGATCCCAGCCATGGCATTTTGCAAGCATTGACCCATGTTGGCTTCTTAGATGAAGAGATCATCCAGTCTGGAACAAGCATTCAGACCACAAAAAAGGAAAACAATAGAACTCCATTGAATTAATTACAGGTATAATATATTTGACCTCAATATTGTGTTGTGCAGCATACTTTTGCCTCCAAGGTTACCACCTTAGCGGTATGGTCTGAATAATGCGCATTTTTCTCTTGAAAGCTGTAATGTCCAGATAATATTGTTTTATCGATAGCCTTTTAACATGCTGAGTCAATCCCTCCATTTGCTGGAGCAGTCTTTACAAAACTGAGGCGTATTTGTGTGTGAAGAGCATTTTTCCGTTCTTCTCAAAGTTTGGTTTCAATATTTTTGTTTCTGAAAAGGTCTAGCTGTAAAAGTGCTTTTAGTTTGTTCTCACCTGAATTTCAGATAAATCTCTAGAGATGCCATCAGGCGTAGCAAGGCCAAATAAATAAAGGCAGCATACTAAAAATTATGACGAAGGGAACCGTATTGGAAAAAAATAACAAAGAGCTGAGAAATGGCCTGCCATTGTTTAATGTGGACACTACCTCATACAGCTAGATTGAATGCACTTTTTAATGTAAATCTATCATTTTTAATGAAGCCCCTGTCGCTTGGAGTGCTGGGAACGATGCGGGAGCTGCAGAGCTAATAAACAGCAACAATCATCATTATAATAAAATATTGCCAATTGAGCTAAGTAAAAAGTTTTGTCTGAACAAAGGGTTGGGTGCTTCTGGCGTGGAGACAAGCCATGTTTGCAATACCATACCATAAAAAAATGAATTTAATGATTAAAGCTGCCTTCTTTATGTTGGCTTTCTGGTACATCTGCTAGTACTTAGGCAATGGGAAAAGCTACGGGGCTTCGAAAAGTTTGTATCTTGATAACAACTCCCCAAATTTCTCACTGGCCATATCCATGAATACCCTTTTTCCCTTGTCGCAATATGAACACTGAGCCATTCTGGGAGCCGCATCCAAACACTAATTTCCCCATGTTCTGAGAGTGTTCTTTACTGTAGCTCTTTCCGATCCACCTTTTTTCCTTCTGAAGAGACAGCTATGAATATACCACCACCCAGGGTTCCTAATAATTTTGCCTTCATTACAGCATGGGAAAAAAGAAATGAGTGGGAATGGTCCTTTTTGTACTACAACTCCCATGTGGTCCAGGGGATACTGGGAATTGTAGTAAAAAAAAACCTTTTCCAAGCTCTGGGAAAAAGCCACCCAACACACTGGTTTGCTTCCTTGCCACAGACTCATTGTGAGAAAGGAAGAATAAAAATATTCACAGATACAGTATCTGAAAGATATTATGTATATATTGAGAACTAGTTTCAGACGTCTCAAATAAACCTGCTCTGGTGAACGCAAAAAGTGATTTTATGTGATCTTAACGATTACAAAATAACTTAGAAGGGAAAACACGGAAGTAAGAGGGGAGACATGTTAGAGGCATGTCAAACTATGGTGTGGAGAAAATGTGTAATGAGACGTTTTCCTGTTCTACCACAAATTATATGTGGTAGAACTACATCCTGCATTTCGGGTCAGCACAGAGGACAATAGATTTGCCTCACCTTGGGGAAACGACCTTCAGGGACTTGGTAACTCCCTGCAAGGTAAGTCATAATAGTACTTCAACCCAGGCGGCTCATCCAAAGAAACTGAATTCCAGACACATAAAAGAAAGTGCTTCTTCCCACAGCCCATGGGTAAACAGTGCAATTTGCCACTATAAGGAAGTAAGGATGACCACATTAACTTTTTAAAAAGGATTAGAGAACTTCATAGCGTGTAAGGCTAGCAATGACTGCTAGTGATGATGGCCATGTTTTCATGGTGGATTTGGGGAGCGGTGAATGCTTTCCTTGCAATAAGGCAGGGTACCAGAATGCCTAAAGGAGGCAGTAGTAAGACCTTTTTTTTTTTTTTTTAAAGCCCTCCTTAAATCCCACTTTATTGGATAATTGTCTGCTAGTCTCCAATATTCCATTTTTGGGTAAGGTATTGGAGCGTGTTCTGATACTTCAACTCCAGAGGTTCTTGAATGAAGCAGATTATCTACCTCCATTTCTGTCTGGCTTCAGGCCTGGTTATTGAGCAGAGGCAGCTCTTGTTGCCTTGGTGGATGACCTATGCCGGGAATTGGACAGGGGGAGTGTGTGTGTCCCTGTTGGTTCTGCTGTGGACCTCTTAGAGGCTTTCAATACCATCAGCCATGGTAGCCTTCTGGGGCACCTTTCTGGGATGGGTTTTGTTTTACAGTGGTTCTGATCCTTCCTGGATGGTCAAACTCAGAAGGTGGTGTTGGGGGACTCTTGTTCAACACCCTGGTCATTGGTTTGTGGTGTCCCTTAAGACTCACTCCAACCCCCATGGTATTCAACATCTACATGAAACTGCTAGGAGAGGTTGTCTGGAGTTTAGGACCTCGGTGCCATCAGTACGCTGAAGGCACTCAACTCTATCTCTTCTTTCCATCTGATTCCAAAGAAGCTGTTCTGTGTCTGGATGACAATCCAGACAAGACACAGATGCTCCTGATCAGTCAAAAGGCAAATCAGGGGGTAGGGATGCAACCTGTACTGGATAGGGTTAAACTGCCCCAGAAAAGTCAGGTTCACAGATTAGGTATGCTCCTGGACTCAACCCTGAGCTTGGATGCATAGGCTTCAGTGATAGCCAAGAGTGCATTTTGCATAGTTAAAGCTGGTGTACCAACTGTGCCCCATCCCTTGAGATGTTCAATCAGGCCACAGCTACACATGCCTTAGTTACATCTTGTTTGGATTACTATAATGCGCTGTATGTGGGGCTGCCTTTGAAGAGTGTTTGGAAACGTAAGCTGGTTCAAACTTCTGCAGCCAGACTGCTGACTGGCACTGGTTACAGGGAGCAGGTAACTTCATTTTTATTACAGCTTCACTGACTGCTAGTCTTTTGCTGTGCTCAATTCAAAGTACTGGTTATTACCTATTAAGCCCAATACAGCTTGGATCCAGGCTGATTGAAGGATCGTATCACCCCATATGCGCCTTCTCAGCTTTTAAGATATTCTGGGGAGGCCGTTCTCTTGGTTCCACCACATTCCCATTTGATGAGGACATGAGGGAGGGCCTTCTTAGTGGCTGCTCCCAGGCTTTGCAATGCACCACCCCAAGAAGACACATTGCCTGACAATGGACGGAATTGGGCCAAATACCTTCTTTTCCAGGCAGGCTTGTAAGAAATAAGTATTTCAGGAATACTATATTTATTAAACATTTTAAAAATGTTTAAAAATGTTTTAAAGTTATTTTTAATCTTATTTTTAATCTTGTTTTTATTCTTGATAATTTGGTCTATATAGGGGAGAAAGGTGGCACAGAAATGAATGAATGAATGAATGAATATTTTACCTCCAGCTTCAGAGGCAGTGTGTTTGAATGCCAGCTGCTCAGGCACATGAGCAAGAGGGGACTATCCTGCTGATGTATTGCAGCTGGGTATCCCATAAGCTTCTAGTTGGCCCCAGCAGACATAGAATTCTGCTCTGGATGGGAACAGCAATTCTTGTAATCGTATTTATTGTGATATAAACTTTGTATCAAATGAATGTTCATTCCTACCAACACACCCAACATATGCCCCATTCACTCCGGTAGCCTTGGCATAGCAATAGTATCTCTCATTTTAGAATACGCTCTGGATTTTAAGGACCATTCACATCTTTATTATGGGATGTTTTGGCTTGTACATGTTATGAAGAGACAGGGCCATCTTGGTGAGGGCTTTTTGGCTAGTATTTTATTCCACATTAAGCCTTTCAAACATGCTATGATAACCTAGTTTTTAAATACTTGCTGTTATGTGCCGTCAAGTTGCCTCTGATGTATGGCAGCCCTGTGAATGAGTGACCTCCAAAATATCCTGTCCTCAGCAGCCCTGTGGCTTCCTTTAGGGAGTCAGTCCATCCCGTATTTGGCTCATGCCAAATTGTTGGTTTTTCATATCTTAAATTTCCTTTCAGATCCTTCTGATTATAAACATGGCACAGCTCATTTTTTCATGCATACTCCAGTTTGTACATGCCTGGCCTTGCAGATACCTGATATGAATCAAACAATTAATCATGCAAAAATAATTTCAACTATTTTTCTTTTCTTAAACAAAAGCATAAACTAGATAAAAATAAATTAAAAGAACAGAGTTGAAATGCACAATAGAAAATAGTTTCTGGAGCATAATTCATATTATACCTCCTGTTCCAAAACTGGATAAAAAGTAACCAATTATCTCCAAAGGAGTTTTTGCACTAAATCCTCTAATGCATTTTAATATAGAGACTTCTTTTTCCCCATTATGACTGAATCCCATTTAGTTCTTAACCATTCATCAGTTAAAAATAAAAAACTTTTCTGCAAACTTCCAGTTTTTGGCAATTAATACTTTAGCAAAGAAAATCTCACACTGTATTAATTCTCTATTCTTTTGTGTGTGTGATGTCTTTACTTCTCCTGCGTATTAATAGACTAATTTCATGCCTTTTTAACTAACTTTTTTGCTTAGCGATTGCAAAGGTAGAAAATCTTCCCTAGCATATTATGAAGCTTCTCAGCATCTTTTATGGGGGAAGAAAAAAAGTGCAAGCAAATTTTGTACATGTAACCCACAAAGGTTATGGTTAAAGTGAGCTTTGAAGTTTGTCATTAAAAAAAAAAAGAACATGATGTTAAAAAACAAAACCTTGGGGAAAACAAAAATCTAAAGCTGTTTCACAACCAAAAGGAATGTTCTCAGGCTATAAATTACTGTGCATTTGGTTTCTGTACCCACTATTTTTTCTAACTCCATCTTCTTCCCAAGCCAGCTCTACCATATGCTTCAACCAGTATATTTTGGGTATCATGTCAAGGGAGAATACATTGTCAAGATTACGAAGATAACTTCAAGATAGCCCGGTTATATTTCATTGTTATGCACTTCGGTTTGCATATGTAAGGGACACCACTTGGTTGTCCACTTGAAGTGGCAAAAAGCTTCACTTTCTAGAATGAATCCCATTGCCATTAGTGATAACGAGTTCAAGAGGTATCCTTTTCTAAGAACTGTTTCCTCAAGCTCAAAGAAAGCACTGGCAGATGGATGGCATCCTTTATTTAGAAAGGACACTTTGGAAGCAAGCGGAGTTCTACAGCATAGGATATGTAACTCTGGCTGAAATCCTCTTGCATACCCTTAAATTTAAGCCCATTCTTCACTGGTGAAAAAAGAACCAAGACTGAAGTTTGTGGGGAGGAGGCACACACTGGCTTGGTGCATGCATTTGTGCCCTCAAGAGAATCAAGGTGTTGTTGTTGTTTTTTAAATTTACTGGTAAGAAACAGGCCAAAGCTTACAAATTTGTTTACATTACACAACAGGGTTTCAGCTACTGTGTAGGTAGAGGATTGTTGGACTGCTTGGGTTACAAATCCCATAATTCTCTATTCTGGGAGTTCCACCCACCCTACCTGGGTGGGTGGAACTCCCAGAACATTAAGAAATTAAAATTCCTATTAAGATTCGTTGACCTCTACCCAGCCACAAGGACCAGTGATCACTGCACACAAAAGACTAGCTAACAACACCCATCAGTCGTAGTGACAGATCATCTCCCCCCCCCTTAGTACAACAATACACCCATAACAAAAAACACCCTGATCACCATAATCACCCTATCTCCTGAAAAGGACAAAAAGCTGATCCCACAGCTACAAATACTCAGCTATCCCACACACTACACCAGAACACAGATAGAGTTCTAACTCCTGTCCTCTGAAGATGCCAGCCACAGAGACTGGCGAAACATTAGGAAGAAAAACCTTCAAAACACGGCCAAACAGCCTGGAAAATTTATTTATTTTATTTTATTTATTTAATTTATATCCCGCCCATCTAGACCGAAGTCTACTCTGGGCGGCTAACAACACTCAAGAATAATAAAATAAAATAAAACAACAACATTAATACAATTGAAGATAGCAAATAAATTAGGTATTGACAGGAGGGAAGGCCAGCCTAAAGAGCCAGGTCTTGAGTTGGCTCTTAAAAACACCCAGCGAGGGAGCCAGACAAATTTCAGGGGGGGGGGGAAGAGATTGTTCCAGAGGCGAGGGGCCACTGCCAAGAAGGCCCGCTTTCTTGTTCTTTCTCTTCGGGCCTCCCTTGGCGTTAGGCCCCTCAGCCACCCATCTTGACTAAAGTGAGTGATTCGGGTAGATCTAGGTGGGAGGAGGCGTTCCGCCAGATATTGAGGTCCTAAACCGTTTAGGGCTTTATATGTCATAATTAGTACTTTGAAATCAATGCGGAAACGAATGGGCAGCCAATGCAGGGCAGCCAGAGTAGGGGAGATATGTTGGTGTTTTCTCACCCCAGTAAGAAGTCTGGCTGCTGCGTTCTGCACCATTTGAAGCTTCCACATCAGTCTCAAAGGTAGCCCCACGTAGAGCGCATTACAGTAGTCTAATCTCAAGACTACAAGCGCATGGACCAGAGTGGTGAGGGGCCCCACATCAAGATAGGAATGCAGCTTGGCAATCTGCCGAAGATGGAAATAGGCGGTACGGACCACTGACGCTACCTGGGTCTCCATGGTAAGCGCCGGGTCAAGATGCACCCCCACACTGCAAACCATATTCTTTGTGGTGAGAGTCACCCCCCCAAAAGAGATGGAGTTCCCTAAACCACTGACATCGGTGCCACCCACCCTCAGGACCTCCGTCTTGTCCGGTTTCAGCCTCAGACCATTCACCTGCATCCATTTCAATACGGCCTCCAGACAGTACTGAAGGGACGAAACGGCATCCACTGTTGTTGGAGAAAAGGAGATGTAGAGCTGGGTGTCATCAGTGTACTGATGACACAAAGCCCCACACCCCCTGATGACCTGACCCGGCAGCCTCATGTAGATATTAAACAGCATTGGGGAAATAATCGAGCCCTGCGGAACCCCACAATTAAGATTCCATGGAGCCAATACACTCTTCCCAAGCTGTACTCTCTGGGGGACGGTCCTCCAAGAAGGATCAGAGCCAGGCTAGCACCAGACCACCGATTCCCAGCTCGGAGAGCCTCCCCAGGAGGATACCGTGGTCGACGGTATCGAAGGCGGCTGAGATCTCGAAAAGGACCAACAGAGACATTTTGCCCCTGTTGGCCTCCCTCAAGAGGTCATCAAACAGGGCAACCAATGCCGATTCTGTACCGTGGCGCGGTCTGAAGCCCGACTGAAATGGATCCAGGGCATTGGTTTCATCCAATAGGGCCTGGAGCTGGTCAGCCACCACCCTCTCTACCACTTTGCTGAGGAAAGAAACATTGGCAACGGGCCTATAATTGCCAATGTTGTCCGCCGCCAAACTTGGTTTCTTCCTAATGGGCCTAATGAGTGTCCCGGAGAGACCCATTAATTATTGCAGTGGCCCATTCAGTTGTTATAGGCCTGGCTGCTTTGATTAGCCAGGCCGGACAAGGGTCAAGGGAGGAGGTGGTGGCACGACAGCGGTCAAGCGCTTTGTCCACCATATCTGACATCACAGGCCAAAAGAGATCAAGTCTCATCAGGCAACCTACAACAGCCATCGGATCTCAGCCATGAAAGCCTTCGAGAATACATTCCTATTAAGAAATGAAGCTATCCCACTCTTGGATCAGAGCTTCCTTTTTGAACACGAAGCTAAGATGGAGCTAGGCTTATGCCAACCCATAAAGTCTTCCTAGCTAGGCCTTTTCTCTTGGGGGACCACATTTAGTTTTCTATAGGTGTGGGTTTATCAGGTGGAACTCCAAGAATAGAGAAATATGGGATTTTTAGTCCAAGAAACCTGAAAATCCCATGCCTACTACTGTGTGTTACAACTCATTTCCATCCAGTTGTTTCTCAAGAGCCTTCCAGGAGTGTCTGATGCTCCTTAACCTCTCAACATCCTTATGAAGCAGAAAATACTCACATGTTCACAAACTGAGTTCTGTCAGTATGAGATAGTAATTTGCTCAAGGCTACTGAGTTGGTGCACAACCAAGCCGGAATTTTTCTGATTCCTGGTTTCTTATAATTGTTCCTTTGCTCTAGTTTGAAGCACACCCACCCATGTAATGAGTGTGGAAAGGTTTGTTCTTGTGCTCAATCCCTTAAGAGAATCCTTGATCATGAGAAATCTGTCAGTGGGCCTATGAAGCCTTTTTTAAAGCCTAGAAAAGTTACTTTTTTGAGATGATATCCCAGAATCCCTCAGCCATATAGCTACTGGCTGGGCATTGTGAGAGATGAAATCCAAATTGTCACTTTACAAGGTTCTGTGACTTTGGTACCTTTACACATCTCCATAATCTTGTTTAGCAATAAACTTCAGTAAGAAATGTTCTAGATATAATGTTTCCGAGACCATATTTATAGTTATTATTTATTTTGTAAATTTATCCCTTACTTTTCTGCCAAGAAAATGGCACTCAGTGAGGCTTGTCATGAAAATCAAATAAAAACCAAATACAATTAAAAATAAAAGCATAATAGAAGGCAGACACCCCCCCCCCCCCCATTAAAGTCACTCCAGCACCAGTTCAGCTTAAATGGCAAAAGCTCATGGGAATGAAAGTATTGTTAGCAGCTGGTGGGAAGAGAGGACTTTGTGTGTCCATCTAGGTACCTTTGGTAGATGGGATGGAAAACAGGGGGATACAATGCTTGATCCTAGTGCTTTTAGCGCAAGATGGTTGTGAATGAGTTGGGAATTTGGCCCATTTCAGCTGTTGCTGAAAGGTATACCAATCTGTGATGCATTGGGTTTCAAGTACTGCAGAGTCAATAATATGATTTCAAGGCTCAGTAGCATCTTAGCTCTCCTAAGCTGTGTGTGCAATATTTATTAATAGATGGACTGAAAGACTGGTGTATTTTGAAATGCATTTGGTTTCAGAAACCAAATTATTTCTTGTTTACCCATTGATTAAAGTTCTGTTTGACATGGAAGACATATACCCTTTCTGTAGAAATGGCAGTTTTTCATTTCATTTTTTAAAGAAATGCAATATTCATTTTTGCCATTTAATTCTCTTATTTTAACATGTCATCGCCCAGAAGTCAGCCCCTGGGATGAATAAGAAGCCTGGTTCATTTATCAAGAAGCAACATTTGCTAACCTTCTACAGATGTAAAGAGCTTACGTTTTCCCACTGCGGAGTCTTACATAGTCAATCTATACCATCTGTGAACACGAGGGAGGTATGAATAAGCTTGAGCTTGAGCATACGGAAGTCCAAAAATGCATTCTTCATGGACAGCCTAAGTGGCTGTTGGGAAAACAGAATGGATTATCCTAGGACAGAATGTGACTGGCAAGCTGGCTGGAATTGTGAACAGAACGACTACATGCTACAATCTTTTCTTTTTGGGGGGCAGACTCCACTTTTGTGAAAAAACAAAGTAAATCCAAAGTTATAATTATAGGAATCTCTTCATTAACATGGTGGCTCTTAAACTTTCTAGCACTGTCATATTGTCATATTGTGATCTACTCTATTTTACAAAATGTATAAAAATGTAAGGATGTGACACTGGAGACCAAGACCAAGATCATTCACATGCTTGTTTTCATGATCACCAACTACAGGTGTGAAAGCTGGACAGTCAAGAAAATTGACACGGAAGAAAATTGGTTAGTTTGAAATATAGTGCTGGAGAAGAGCTTTGTGGATACCCTGGACTGCCAGAAAGATGAACAAGTAGGTCTTAGAGCAAATCAAGCCTGAAGTATCTCTGGAGACAAAAACGATGAAACTAAGGCTTTTATACTTTGGGCCCATCATAAGAAGGCAAGGTTCTCTAGAAAAGACAATAATGCTGGGAAAGGTTGAAGGCAGCAGGAAAAGATGATGCAATACAAGATGGATTGACTCCTTAAGGAAACCACAGTATTGAGTTTACAGGAGCTGAGCAGGCCTGTTGAGGACAGGGCATTTTGGAGATCTCTCATTCCCCATAACTTGGAGGTGACTTGTTTGCAAGTAACAACAACTTCATTTTTTGATCAATTAGATCTGTAATTTTTTCAGCTATATGCATCTGAACTGTTCACAGTTTTAAATGGTCACTTAGTGTTGCACACTCTTCATTTCTCTGAAATACCCTGTAAGCCTTGCAAATGTGAATTCTTGAGATAAGGTGTTTTTCACTTAATAGGTCTGAAAACACTACTTTTGTGGAGGCTGTCTAGTCCATGAAAATGCTTTCCCATCATTACCTTATATCCTAGTTATGATCCACATCAAGCTGTCCAAGATGACAAGGATGTGGTGATCTCAGGACACATTTACATGTGTAGTGGAAGTGTCCTGTGGTGCACTCATTTCTAGAGATGGGCATGAACTGCCAGTTCGATGGTTCCTGCCAGTTTGTTTATCAAACAGGCGTTCGGTGCTTCAGAGCCCTGCCTCCTCTGGTGGGTGTCCACCCAGAGGCAGTGCCGGGAGGAGATGGGGTAAAGAAGCCAGGCGGCTGCCTCCAAGTGGGCCCCTGCTGGAGGAGGCAGGGCTTTGAAGCACCAAAAGCTGTTTGGCCGATAAATGAACCCACCTCTACTCATTTCTGTTGAGGATCTAGAAGGAAATCAGAGAGATTTCAAGGCAGTCAATAATGCTGAAGCCTGACATAGCTTTGCTAAATATTTTCTCAGCAGCCCATTTTAACATCCTCCATCAGGAGCTAGTTACATTTTTCCTTGTCATGAGGCAAGAAATTGCGAAAAAGTGGAGGGAACGCTCTGCTTTTCTGTTTATTGCGTGAAAGTATCTGGGACCTCACCCAACAGCTCAGACACTTGAAAGAAAAACGGATGGGGCAATTTCAGTATCATTTGTTATTCTTTTGTTTGTTTCCCTAGTTCTGAAGGACAACAAGGGCAGACAAGTACAAGCTTACCATGGGATTTGAGAACGAGCCTTTCAGGCTAGGTGGTATTTCTCATGTGCTTCTTTCCAAGTGAATTCTCCTCTAATGAAGATTTGCTTCCTTTTCAGTCTTGCTTAAATGGCTGCTGCAATGACCTATTGTTCCAACTTGTGGCTATTTCTGATTTTAAAGACCAAAAATAAAATTTTAAAAAGTCTCAGAGAGGGCCATGGTTGCAAAACTTGTAATCAGATGGAGAAACATTCAACTACCCCCCCCCCCCTTCCTAAGCTAATGTGTGGTTTTGGCTTTATAGTGAGACATTTGCAACTAAAGCAGTTTTATCAGTTTGGATGCAAAGTGCTTGAGTCAAGTTTCATTTTGAAAGCTAGCATTTCCTGGGGAGGGGGGGTCACTTGCATTTCCTCAAAAAGTTCACTTTCAGACTGCAAGCATCTTTTGCAAGGAGACTGAAAAATATTTCCCGAATAGTTTATTCAATAGTTATTAAATAAAGGACTTATTTTTAACTAAACTAAAATCCAATATCACTATGAATTGAATGTATTTTAATTCAATGGACCATAATCTAATACCTAATGATCAGCTATCACATATGTGCAGCTTTATAACAGTTCATTAGATTATTGGCTTTTAATGATGGCAGGGTTTGAATCTGAATCTAAGCAGTCATTGCAACTATCTGCTCTTCAACTTGAAAGTAAAGCTAATGAAAGTTAAGCTTTGTGCAAATGCCTGCTCTGACTTTTAAGCTCAAGCATGCATTTGATGAAGCTAATTCTTAAATATCAAGAATATTTGCCCACCTACCACTTAAAGACCTTGTTCTCTAAACACATGAACTGCACATTAAATCTGAGATCCGAGAAGTCTTCTATGCAGGAACAAACATTTTAAATCCATTTCAGGGTTGTTGACACAGATGGGGAGTCATTCTGTGATGGTAAGACTTACATTTCTGTTACGTTTGACCTCTCGTCCATGCAGATTAAATAGAAGTCACCCCTAATATAGAAGGTGTCCAGAAAACCTAACATGCAACTGAGGCTCCTGCAAGAAGCCCTTGTCCATTGCTAAACGATGCAAAGGCTGGACACTGCTTCATCAGGGGCAGGGACACAGAACGGAAGAAATAGTCTATTTGTGAAGGATTGGCTTGACAGGACCATGCATCACAATTTTCCCCCTCCTGGCCCCTTGTACATACTCTTGACACATGCTTTACTACCTCCTTTTCCATGGTGCTGACCTATTTTTACCATGACCTGCATTCTTCAAGTGTTTCCAAATCACCACAGATACCAGGTAAAGGTAAATAACAGACTCAACGTACCACAGGTGATTGTTTTACTCATGCATGGTAGCTTCTCAGCCTCTCCTTTTGGTTGTAGCAGTGTTGGTCAGAATATATTTTCAGGATGAATTATGGATGAATTATGGATTTACACTAATGAGAAAATAATTAAAAAGATCTATACATACTTATTGGAATACGACTTGGAGGATGAGAGGGTGAAGGAGACGATGGTAAAATGGGCACAGAATTTTGGGTACAATATTGATATTGACGAATGGACAAAGATGTGGAAAGATAATCATAAAATGATTAAGCCAGTGAATCTTAGAGAAAATGTCCTTAAAATGTTTCATAGATGGCATTTTACCCCTGTAAGATTGGCAAAAATGTCAGAAGGTAACAGTAATGTTTGTTGGAAGTGTAAAAAAAAATAAATCCAGGGACGTATTATCATATGTGGTGGTCATGTGAAAAAGCAAAAAAAAATTTGGATACAGGCTTGGGAAATGGCAAAAGAGATTGTTCAGCAAAAATTGAGTCTTAAACCTGAAATGTTATTATTGAATATAATGCCAGAAATTATTGACAAGAAAATAAAATATAGTCTACTGTATATATTCACAGCAGCTAGGTTACTCTGGGCCCAAAAATGGAAGAATGAAGAGACGCCAACAATGGATGAGCTATTAAAGAAGCTACTGGCCATTGCAGAACTGGACATGCTTTCAGAGGCACTACGGGATCAACCAAGAGACTTTGTAAAGCAAAGCTGGAAGCTGATACATAATTGGGCCCAGAAAAAGACAGGAGCTTAGGGGGAAAAATTAGTCTATAGTGAATCAGTGCTCACCGGAATCCCCATGAAGATATTCGATGACCAGACGACGGTGAAATCTCTGATCCATAGGGGAAGGAGTTGGTAGTTTTTCTTTTTGTCTGTTTGTTTCGATAATTATCTGTTAGATTGTTAATGTTTTTAAGTTTGTATGTTATAACAAACAATTTTTTTAAAAAAGAATATATTTTCAGTTATTTTTTTTTAAAAAAATATGTCACACCAATTCAAATTGGCCACTAGGTTAAATAACTTTTTGAAGGGATAAAGGAAAACAAGTATCTTGGTTATTAACTATGGCCTCTAAGTACAGTGGTGCCTCGCTAGACGATTGCCTCGCAGGACGAGGAAATCGCTAGACGATGCCTTTTTGCGAGCGCTACTGCGCTTCGCAAAACGATGTTTCCCTATGGGGAATTTCGCTAGACGATGAGGTTTCCCCATAGGAGTGCGCCGACTAGTGGTCAAAAGCTGTCAGTGCAGCTGTCAGTGCATTCCTATGGGGACCCTCACTCGCTAGACGAGGTTTCCCTATGGGAAATTTCGCAAGACGACTGCGTTTTCCCTTGGAACACATTGAAGCGATTTCAATGCATTCCAATGGGAAAACGTGCTTCGCTAGACGATGTTTTCGCTAGACAGCGATCCTCGTGGAACGGATTAACATCGTCTAGCGAGGCACCACTGTAGAACCTTCCAGTTCTGGGGCAGTATGCTTCCCAGTATTAGACAGCCATTAGTGCCAAGACCACTGTCATCAGGTTTCAATAGGGTGTGCACTGCACACTGCTTCTTATAGCAGAAGAAGTGAGCTCACCAAATTCTTTCACATGCTTTTCTGTTGGGTGTTGGGCTTATGAGTCACAGAATCCACTTCCTCCTGGAAACTTGCTTGGGGAAGAAGAGTATCTCCACCACTCAGATGCAACGGGTCTTCAGTTACTCATTAGAATTTTAAACGTTTGGTTTAGTATGAAAAGGATTAAGTCCATGTTGTTCTTCAAGCTAACATTTGAGGTCAGAAAGGACGTACCTTATTAGAAAAATGCAAAATGAGATTCTATTCCTTGCATGAAACAAATGTCTTTTCCAAAAAGCTCGTCTTCTTTGTTTTCAAGGATAATACCTTGTTTCCCTGAAAATAAGACCTAACCTGAAAATAAGCCCTAGTAGGATTTTTCAGGATGCTCGTAATATAAGCCCTACCCCCAAAATAAGCCCCAGTTAAGTGAAACCCTGCTCTCCACCATTCCGCAGCAACCAGAAGATGACATGACTGTATTTGAATAAATGTAGATTGTTGTACATGAAAAAAATAAAACATCCCCTGAAAATAAGCCCTAATGTATTTTTTGGAGCAAAAATTAATATAAGACCCTGTCTTATTTTCGGGAAAACACGGTATTAGCAACACATTCTTTCCTATCAGCCAAGGCCATCAGAAGTTGTTGTACCATCTTCAATGTGTATCCAAGACCTTCAGACCTTAAATCTGTATTGAACTGTCATTGTTCAGTATAAGCTTGAGAGAGCACATTGCAATAGAACTGAAAATAAAAAGCTATTATTTTGTAGTGTTAAATGGGGAGATAACAATTTTCGGGTTTTGAGTCTGTGGCTGAAATTTTGTGGCTTAGCATAGTAAATTGTACTAGGTCAGGCCCATTTAATCAGTGGGGATTTAGCATGGTAAGTCACAACTAGAGTAGGCCCATTTGAATCAATGAAACTTATAGAAGAGCTGGCTCACTGGGTCCTTTTCAATTCAAATGGCCTACATCAGTGTGACTTTCGGCTAAGCAATACCATTTCAGTCAATTAATAGCTAAAGGCATTTCTTTAAAGGGTTAAAAATTTGCCTGAATGAAGATTTATAACCTGTGTCATTGGTGGCTCCTCACTATGCACATGAAGGAAATAAAAATTTTAGAGTTGGGTTATATATTAGCCAGAATCCTTATGTCTGTATGAGTTAAAATGCATAATTCACTGTGGCAAATTGCTGCTAATTAATGAGGAACTGATCCCGTTATTAGGCATGTGCCTTTTGTTCAATTAAAACCAACTATAAAATAGGCAGAGACATTTGAAATGCAGATTTCTGACAGAATGCTGAGAGTTTCTTGGATCAAGAGGGTGACCATGGCAAAGAAATAAAGACCAAGAAGTCATAAAACACATAAATGGGGAAAGCTAGAATCCTTTGGTCATGTAAGGAGAGACAAGATTCTGCATTGTCACAGGTGATATTACCTTGCCTGCGATCGTGGTCAGTTCTAGAACTCAAACTACAGTACATAGTTACATGGAATGATGATCTGATTCAGTACAAGGCAGCTTAATAGATATACAATATCACCCACATTCAGGAAGATAGTGGTGTTCTTACATTGCAAAGTACACTATCAATCCAGTTTACACAGCGTAGACTACCTTGCATGCACCCCAGGCTGCAGATTTAGCCATCTATTGCCAGCCCAAGTGAGGAACTTTTGTTAAGAGTCGTCTTTCATACCCAGGAGACAAAGAAATGAAAGGTGCAGCGAGCTTTTTATTACACCTGCAATGCCTGGAAGTACAGTCAGGAGACTACTGTCCAGAAAGCTTACAATTGTCGGTTTAAGCAGCCCTGGAAGTGTAATACACTTTTATGCTCACCCAGCTAGAAAGGAGGCATTTTTCCGGCATGATGGAGAAGTTTCAAAGTTATTACAAGCCCTGTGAGCAAAAAGGTTTTAAGGCTATACCATTTCAGAATCTGAAGTGATCAAGCCAGATAGTCAGGCCTGAAAAACAATCTATGTCCTCCTGTGGTATCAAAGATGAAGACATGGATAAGCGAGCAGTTGAAACACCTTTTCTTCTCCTTAAAGAAACTGGCCTTAGCAAACAATACAGTGAATGAGCCAGGGATTTCATATAAACAAACACTGCTCCACTTCAAGGTCGTATTATTCATAAGGCTTGACTACTTACTTACTTACTTTCTTTATTAGATTTTTACCCCGCCCCCCTAGACAAAGTCTACTCGGGGCGACTAGGCTGAAGCCTAGGGGCCCCACAGGGATGAAGGGCCCACCATTTTTTATTTTTTATTTGCTGAGGTGCCCTTGGGCTCCAATGGTTAAAGGCCCTTTGCACTATACACCATAGCAATAAGTCTACACACATATTTATTCATATATATATGGACGCTGCCTATACATTACTTTAATGTCGTATTGCTTACCGGTTCCTTTTTTGTCTATATCTCTATTCCAATATTCAGGCAAGAGTCAAAAAAGGCAAGAGATGCTTTGTTTCAGTTCATTTGTATTCTTCCACCTATTTTAGTCCGTTTCTATGAAATGTTTATTGTTATAAACTTCTCCACTTACCTGTGGAATGTTACAGAATTTCTACGATCCCTTTTCGTACAGCCATACGCTGAACAAGCCGTCATTATGTAAAAAAATGGAGACATTGCAAGACACACTTGTAGTCAGTTGTTTTGAGACAATCGGGTTCAGGTATGAGACAGTGGAGCAATAGCACACTAGTGCCGGAGGGGGTCTGAAATCGCCTAGGGCCCAGCCATGGGTTAATATGGCCCTGCTTCACTTACTGTCCCACCTCACCAGTGACACGATCTAACCCCTTTCCATGAAAAGAAAGCTCTCAGATCTATTACATATAGAATATTATAGTGATAGTGGTGTCCGTCCGTCCGTCCATCCGTCTCTCTCTCTCTCCCTCCCTCCCTCCATTTCCAAACTGATCACTGCCCCTACAAGCTTATGATCTTTCTCTATTTGCCAGCTACAAATGCAACATCCTGTATGACTGGTGTATGTGTGTGTGTGATGTGCTGTCAAGTCACATCTGACTTAAAGCAACCCTAATAGGGCTTTCGATGTTAGTGATATATTTGAGGAATGGTTTTACCAGTTCCAGCCCCACCTCCAGCACCATAAGTGTGCACAGCCAAGCAGGGATTTGAATCCTAGGTTTCCTGAGTCCTCACCCATCACTCTGTCCATTACACCACACAAGGTACCACATGACAGGAGTGAGCCAAGGGTCTCTCTTCAAATATTGTTGGACTGCAGCTCCTATCAGGCTGAACCAGCACAGTTAATAATGAGACACGCGGGGATTTGCAGCCCAACAACAAATGCCCACTCCTGCTTTATGATATTACAAGAGGTCTTGGAACTTCTGCCTAATGAAGTTGTTCTATAGTGAACGGATGGAGCACAAAAGGAAAGGCTTATGAAGGATACTCACACCAGTCATTTTCTGCTCTACACAGTTATGCCAGCCTTTCGCAAGAGTTCTCCTGCACTTGATTTAAATTCCTTTTTATGGGTGAGAAAGTGACACAGGTAGGACATAAAAATAAATGTGTGCAAATCTATTTAATAAGTAGATAAAACGGGCCCATTATTAGGTCCCTGAGTACTGTTCATTTCATCACGGTGGTGGAAGTGGCTGCCTTTGATGCTTTTCTGGCTTTTACTTTAATTATTAGGGGGCGAGGAAGAAAATTTAGGTGGTGCAGCACCGGCTTCCTACTGACCTTTGCAACTATTCTTTTCCCTGATTAGCATGTTCGTCCTTCAAAATATTTCATGCAACTGTTAAAAAGGAAAAGAAAAGGTGGTGGGGGAGAAAGACTATTGTTGAGAAACAGCACGGCATGATCGCAGATATAACTCATCAGCAACCCACTGCTGGAAAATCACATGAGATGATAAGCATACTCCCAAGGGCTGAAGGATGCATTTTAAACCCCAAAACACTGATAAGTGACAACAGTTTATTTAACAGAAGTGTGGGTTGCTTGTTATATGAAGGACCACTTCCCTTTGAAATAACAGAAAAATAAGTAGAAAATAAAGACAAGGCCATAAAAGATGTCTTTTCAAGACTAGAAGATAGACTGCCCAGGGGGTTTCTTCAAGAGTTTGCCATATTGACAAGAGACCCAATGAAATCCATGCCAGGTAAGCCTGGAGGTGGGGAAACTAACTTTTTTGAATTATGACTACACAGAACGCCTCACAGTGAACATCACTTGCTTGGAACTTCACCCAGTGTGTTGAGTTTCTCCTTTCTTGCATAACAAGCCTTGAGTAAGGCTGGTCCCAGATATTTTAGTGCCCAAGACAAAGCAGTAAATAGCAGAGCCCCACTCCACCATTCAATTATGGTGAACAGGTCTTCTGAGTTATTTTGATAAATGAGGCAGAAAGTCCCAACATCACAGGGAGTTAGAAAACAAATTAAAATAATCTGGCCAGAATCCTGTTAGTTGCGCCTGCAAGCATAACACAAACACCACCAACTTTTGAAGGAGTATTGCCTCAAGTTAAGAAATGACTGTAGACATTATTTGTTGTGTACTGAGCCACAACAAATAATGGAGTGGAGGAATTTGCCCAAGCGCTTGAGGAAACCCTTCCAGGCCCGGCTGATGCAAATGCACCTGAACGATGGGAACATTTCAAGAACGCTATTTATAACACTGCCTTGTCCACATTTGGCAAGAAGACCAAAAAGATAGCAGACTGGTTCGAAGCCCATTCGGAGGAGTTGATGCCAGCCATCAAGGATAAGAGGAGAGCTCTAGCAGCATACAAAGCCTGTTCTAGTGAGTACAACTTGCAGGCTCTTCGACTTGCTCATAGCAAAGTCCAACAGGCTGCCAGGAGATGTTCCAATGATTATTGGCTTCAGCTCTGCTCTCAGATACAGATAGCAGCGGACACAGGTAACATCAAGGGAATGTATGATGGTATCAAGCAGGCTTTAGGTCCAATACAGAAGAAATCTGCTCCCTTGAAGTCTGCTACAGGCGTGATCATCCAGGACCGAGCACAGCAGATGGAACGCTGGGTGCAGCACTACTCTGAGCTATATTCCAGAGAGAATGTAGTAACTCAAGAGGCACTAAATAACATTGAGTGCCTGCCTGTCTTGGAAGAGCTGGACAGCAAACCAACTTTAGCAGAAATAAAAGTGGTCTTGGATTCCCTCGCCTCCGGCAAGGCACCTGGGAAAGATAACATCCCTGCTGAAGTGCTGAAGTGCTGTAAAGAGATCATCACCACCGAGTTGTATGAAATCTTTTGCCTTTGCTGGAGGGAAGGTGGAGTACCACAGGACATGAAGGATGCAAACATTGTCACATTGTATAAGAACAAAGGAGACAGGGGTGACTGCAATAACTACCGTGGCATCTCTCTTCTCAGCGTTGTAGGGAAGCTGCTTGCCCGTGTTGTGCTGAAGAGACTCCAGGTGCTTGCAGACAGAGTCTATCCAGAATCACAGTGTGGATTTCGAGCTAATAGATCCACAACTGACATGGTATTCTCCCTCAGACAGTTGCAGGAGAAATGTAGGGAACAACAACAGCCACTCTTTGTGGCCTTCATAGATCTCACAAAGGCTTGGTTAGCAGGGAGGGCCTTTTTAAAATCCTTCCCAAGATTGGATGTCCACCTCAACTCCTTAACATTATCAGGTCTTTTCATGAGGAAATGAAGGGCGCTGTAGTTTTTGATGGCTCAACATCAGATCCCTTTGACATCTGAAGAGGAGTGAAACAGGGCTGTGTCCTCGCGCTGACCCTGTTTGGGATCTTTTTTGCTGTCATGCTGAAGCAGGCCTTTGGAACTGCAACAGAAGGTGTCTATCTCCGGACTAGATCAGATGGAAAGCTCTTTAATCTCTCTAGATTGAGAGCGAAGACCAAAGTCCAGCTGAAATGCATGCGGGACTTCCTCTTCGCCGATGATGCAGCTGTTGTTGCCCACTCTGCTGAAGACCTCCAACAACTCATGAATTGCTTTAGCAAGGCCTGCCAAGACTTTGGATTAACAATCAGCCTGAAGAAAACACAAGTCATGGGCCAGGGCGTGGACTCACCTCCCTCTATTACCATCTTCACACAAGAATTGGAGGTTGTTCATGACTTTGTTTACCTTGGCTCAACAATCTCTGACACTCTCTCCCTAGATGTTGAGCTGGATAAACGCATTGGCAAAGCAGCTACCACGTTCTCTAGACTCACAAAGAGAGTATGGCTTAATAAGAAGCTGATGGCATATACCAAGGTCCAGGTCTATAGAGCCTGTGTCCTGAGCACACTCCTGTACTGCAGTGAATCCTGGACCCTTCGTGCACGGCAGGAGAGGAAGCTGAACATGTTCCATATGTGTTGTCTCCGACGCATTTTTGGTATCACCTGGCAGGACAAAGTTCCAAATAGAGTAGTCCTAGAACGAGGTGGAATTTTTAGCATGCATACATTACTGAAACAGCGACGTCTACATTGGCTTGGGCATGTCGTGAGAATGGCTAATGGTTGGATTCCAAAAGATCTCCTGTATGGAGAATTAGTGCAGGGAAATCGCCCCAGAGGGAGACCACAGCTGCGATACAAGGATATCTGCAAGCGGGATCTGAAGGCCTTGGAAATGGACCTCAACAGATGGGAAACCCTGACATCTGAGCGTTCAGCCTGGAGGCAGGCGGTGCATCACGGCCTCTCCCAATTTGAAGAGACCCTTGTCCAGCAGGCCAAGGCAAAGAGGCAGTCCCGAAACCATCAAAATCAGGGAGCTGGACAGGGGACAGATTGTATTTGTCTTCAGTGTGGAAGGGATTGTCACTCTCGAATTGGTCTTCTCAGCCACACTAGATGTTGTTCCAAGTCCTCCATACAGAGCACGTTACCATAGTCTTTCGAGACTGAAGGATGCCTAATCAAATCAGGACTGAGCCACACATTACTTTGAATCATTTCTTGGAAAGAGCTGGGCTTTAGGAAGCCCAACTGCAAGCAAAGTGACTAAAACAGAAGAAAGACAATTACTAAGTGCACAAGTGTGTAGTGTTGTGGACTGCTTTTTTCTTTAAAACAGTGCTTTCACATTTCCTTTAAATTGTTAAGTTTTGTTCCTCCTCTGGCATATTTCACAGTGTATGCCTATCAAGAACTAGCAATAAGTCTGTGAACTAAGAATTGGTTCGTCGCTTCAAACTAACATGTGGAAATCAGCTCACATATTATGTTATGGATAGCTGGCCAGTAGAAGCTGAGCCTAGTGCTATACATTAGCCAGAGATTTGTGACTGAGTAATTAGATGTGCACGTGAAGTCTGTTTTTGCCTCCTCAAGACCAGCAAGCTAATTTGCAACCAGAAGAGGCAAGAAAAACCTATATGGTAATAATCAAACATCCTTCTACACTGCAGGATTTCCCCAGTTCCACTGATGTAATGTATATTTGACTCTTAATCAGTTCTCTCTTATAAGCCCCAGCTCAGTTCCTGGTCTTTTCTGTCTCCATAAGGAAACCTTCTTCTCTTAACTTGCCCTTTTAACTTGCCCTTTTCAGTTTTTCAGCGTGTTTCCCCTTCCCTGGGCTATGTTTCCTCTTGTTTCTTGGCTTTGCAATACCTCCACTCCCCAGGTTTTCTTTCCATTCCAACCCTTAATGTGGCCCACAGAGCTGTGATGCCTTGGGATCTCCTGTGATATGTTAAGCCCCGCAAAATGGACAATTTTTCCTTCCATCATAGAAATTGAACGATCAACAGAGATAGCCAAAGCTCTGCTATTGCCTAATGTAGGTAGCAAAGCACCATGCTTCACAAACATTCATGATGGTGATGCTCTCTCCACATCATGCGGCAACCTCCTCAATGTTTTTACTTAGCTGCTTAAAAAAAAAGGAATGCTAAAAGCTGTTCCTCTTGGGGCAAAAAGAGAATAACTCCCATCCACTCGGTCATATCCTCATCACCCACAACGTGGCATGAGGGAGAAGTGCAAGCCAGCACTTCATGTGATCTCATTAAGTGAGGCAACCCTCCCAGAACTATAAAAGTAACTTTAAAAGTTACCATTGGATTACAAAACTGTTGAAGCTATCCTTTAACAACATAATGTTATATGATTATACTTCCTTTAAAAACTGGGAGAATGGAATTAGAAAGTAAGCAGTTACTCCCAGATACAAAAGCAGAAACAAATTCTTACTTCCATTGAGCTAAAAAAATATGCAGGCATCTCTTTCTTGCGCTGAACAAGCTGTCACTTAAGGGGTGTGTTTCAAATGAGAAGATGGCATCAATCACCGGCCCCTGTCATGGTTGCATTTAGTAGAAGAATAAAAACAAAAAAACACTTAACAGAGTGTAGTGCAGGAGGGAAGGAGATTAATCATGGATTTCCCAGCATAACATGTAGTTTGGCCCACAGTCTAAACTCAGGGAGGAGTAATATTGGCATGAAACAGAATACCTTTGGAGACGCTTCAGTGAATTGTTAGCTCTTTGTGGTCATTAGCTATAATTTTCCACACAAGAGCAGGGAGCATAATCTCATCAGCTATGCAGCATGGCCAGACCTTGGACTCCTTCTCTGATGTTGGTTAGCTTTGTTGTAGTCTCTCTCCTCACCCTCCATGCTGAAACCAGAGAGAATCCCCACACATTTTTTTAAAAGGATGTTGTCACATCAGAACCACCTACCCACCCACCCAACCCACTATGTCTGCTGTTCTTGGGTGTATTTTTCAGCAGGAGCTCATTTTGAACTTGTTGGAATTCCCAAAACAGTAGGGCAGGCTGAGAGCAGAGCTGGAAGTAGAGAAATGTGTGGAAATATACTAGGAGATACAGGGCAATAATGAAGGCTGAGGCAATGAGTGCAATGGTTCCCAGCCTTGGGTTCCCCAGATATTCTTGGACTAAAACTCCCAGAAGTCTTCACCACTAGCTGTGCTGGCCAGGATTTCTGGGAGTTGCAGTCCAAAAACATCTGGGGACTTAAAGTTGGGAACCACTGACTTGAACTACTTCTCAGAAACCTGCCTTTCCTTCTGCCCTCCTGTCCTCCACCAGTTCAGTCACTCAGCTCTAGGTGGTTTTTATTAAAGGTTAACACTGTCCTATTGCATGGGCATTCACATTAACCGGTTTACTAAACAGCTGAGTAGAGTGCCCATGGACTGACAGATGAGCAGGGAGAGCTCCCCCTGCTGAAATTTTGAGGTGAGGCACCTCCGTCTCTGTCCACAAGCAACCCACATTTTCATGTGCCAGATATGTAAATTCCAATGAATACTTTCCTCTTTGCTAATGGGTGAATTACCAGCTTCAACACAAGCCCATATGGGAGGCAGTGCTGAAGATGCAAGCGAAGATGTTCAAGGAAGTAATGAGTTCTTAGCACAAACACACACCCCAAGCAAGATGCAGTTTTTCCTGCCAGAAGGAGTTACAATCCAACATGGCTATGTTCATGTTTTAACATAACTATTGATTAACTTATATCTTACAATCAAGGTGGGCTATGTAGTTAACAATATATATTTGGTTAAAAGTAAGTCCCATAAATTTAGTAGAGGTTTCCTTCTAGATAAATTGGTACAAGCTTGCTGGATAGCTTAGTGGCTTAGGTCTCTGGCTGCAGAGCCAGAGGTTGGGAATTCGATTCTCCACTGTGTCTTCTTGAAGGGGCTGGGCTCAGTGATCCATAGGGTCCCTTCCAGCTCTGCAGTTCAAAGGTTATCATTAAATATTTTGCAGCAAGTCACACACTGACCCCAAACTCTGGTTACTGGTACAAGAAAATAGCTTGCTTGGTACATAATGCATTGTCATTAGACTCTTGATAAACACTGGATAATGGAATGATCAGATGCGGTTCATTAAACCACATTATTATTTACATTTACAAGGACATTTTTATACCCACTCTTAGGGAGACAGAAATAAATGTCAGAGAAAAGTCACTCTTATCTGGGGCCTTCAAAAACAGCTTTCCTCCATGTTCTTTCGGGGGAAGTTTGCATGCATCTGGCGCTACCTTTATAGTTTTCAGAGCACGGTGACTTTTATTTGAATGCTAAGATAAAGTGTCTTACAGTACATGCTGAAATAATTATTGATGCTCCATTTCCCTCAGAAAATCCCATTACACCTGACTTCAAAAGACAAGGCTTCATCAGATATGCTGAGATGGTTATGTACTGCCAATAAATCCTGTGTTTAATAGTGCCTCTCTCTCGCTTTTTAAATTGAAGTCTAAATTATTATTTCAATTTGTATTGCAAAATGGCATTTTTGCACCCACACATCTCACATAAATATATGCTGTTCAGAGGCCAAGTGAAGTCAAAGGATGAAAGTTGGGCTTTATA
This sequence comes from Intellagama lesueurii, assembly GCA_037013535.1. Lineage (NCBI taxonomy): Eukaryota > Metazoa > Chordata > Lepidosauria > Squamata > Agamidae > Intellagama > Intellagama lesueurii. The sequence continues at coordinate 119,143,765 of JBAJHW010000006.1, read as the reverse complement.
TTGTCATTTACTAGGACCTGAACTTGTCGTTGGTCTTCTGTCACAGAATTTAATGGCAAAGTTCCAAGCTTTTCCCTCAATTATTACACCGTAAATGGAAACAACTCCATTACTTATTATTGCTTTTGTTCCTGAGCACCCAGGTTACTAATGAAATGAATTCTGCTTTCAAAATTCTGTACAATGGATATGAATGTCAGATTATTTTAATTCTTATTTATGCACTACCTTTACATACTGCTTCTCTATCTGCCAATACACTCAAGGTTGCAACAAGTACAAAGTTTCCCCAAACTGGTTAGCATCCCTTAAGGCAGTTTTGCACAGCTCTGCGGTCACATGAACCTAGTCTGCACCCATAAATTCCTGGTGCCTTAAGGGTGAATCTACCAAAAATTAATAAAACTTGCAAAGCCTGTCTCTCTTGTGAATCTCAAATGGGATTTGTTCACTCACTAGTCTTGACTCATATATAATTATATGTTAATAACCTTCCTGGCACAATGCAGCATCGCACATAAGAGTACCACAGAACAAGGCCAGAAGTCAATTTTTGCTGTGGCGTAAAAGAATGAGAAGAAGAAAAAAATCCCAGGTTTTGTCTTATTTATGTATGTATTTATTTATTTATTTACAAGATTTTTTTAGCTGCACCATTACCAGTGGTCTCTGAGCGGCGTACAGCAATATTAAAACTTTAAAAACATTAAAACCATTAAAATAAGGCAATATTATAATAATATCCTATATTAAAAATAATCATTAAAATATTAATATTAATAAATCTTGCTGCTCGTATGGCCAGCTAAAGAATACTATTTAATTAAAATGCTGGTTAAACAGAAAGGTATTTGCCTGGCACCGAAAAGCCAAAAGTGTTGGAGCCAGGTGGATCTCTATAGGGAGGGCGTTCCAAAGTTGGGGGGCAACAGACGAGAAGGCCCTATTTCGACATGCCATCCCCCTCACCTCTTTCAGGGATGGCACCTTCAGAAGGGCCTCCTGGCCTGATCTTAGTATCAGTAAGGCAGTGCAGACAGGGGAGAAAACATGGGCCACTGCCATCTTATTCTAAGTTGGATGCATGGCTAAGAAATCTTCCAAACAAATTTAAGGCTTCTGATCCTAGAGCTGCATCAACCTCATTTGGAATCAGGGCAGCTTGAGGGCTGATCTGAAGATGCATTCATTGCAGACTATGTGATGCTCTTTAAAACAGTGGACGACATAGAGATGATTAGGTCTTGAAAAGAATTAGACCACTTTGCAGAATGCAGATTCTGAAACAAAAGCGGTCTTGTCTTTAAAAGTCAAAGTGTACTTGCAGGATACAACAAGCCTGTGATCTATGTGAACTCTGGCTAGCCATGAAAAACTAGGCTGCTGGTGCTGTGCTTTGCTTCTTCATTTTCCCTTGCAGTGGGAGCAGCTAAACAACTCATAGGTTTCACTTTGCAGTTGATTTAATGTTTTGTCTTAAAGCAGGCACCTTACCTTCTCTGGTTTCACCCCCCCCCCCCCAACAAAGCATGGAAAGAAATCAGGGTTTGTACTTGGTTTCTCTTAGGTGTTTTCCTTGGCTGTCTAAGCTAAGACACAAGGAATTTGATGCTCATCATGCAGCCCAGGTGGGTTTTTATTACAACAACAACAACAATGTGCTATCAAGTTAATTTTGACTTACAGTGACCTTTTTCAGAGTTTCCCAGCTAAAGAGTACTCAGAAGTGGTTTTACCCTTCCCTTCTTCTGGAGATATTCTGGGACTGTGCAGCTTGGCCAAGGCCACATAGGTTGGCTTTGCTCACAGGAGCCACAGTGGGGAATCGAACTCCCAACCTCTGGCGCCAGAGCCAGAGACCAAAACCACTATGCAGCCAGCTGGGTTTTTCAAGGCAAAGTCAAATTTCAAACTATCCATTCTACCCTTATGTTAAGAGGTTATTGCCAACACTTTAAATATCAGCTAAACCAAAACCTTAAAGACTGACAAGTTTTATTTTGCATATGCATTCATTTCCCAGTCCTGTTTCCCCATAATGTCATCTTTCACTTTAGGAAGGAGAACGTTAAAGAACTCATTTCAGGATGAGGATGGTATGGAAGATGGTACTTGTTTGGCAATACTGACAAACTTTTAGAAGTCACAGGTTCTATCCCAAACATTTTGCATGGTGCATAATGTCTGGGGTAACAAGGCATAATACAAAGAATGGAGACAGGCAATGTTATCCACACCTTATGTCTATGCACAGCAAAACATGATAGGTAGCTTTCCATATCGGAATATTTCTTTCTCCCCCCTCCCCCCATTCTGTGCTTTCATGAGTTCCTCCTTGCAAAATGCAGGCAGGGATTTTTTGACTCATCCAAAGTTATTTTAGCTCCACAGTTGAACCTTCTTAAATGCAAAACAGAACTGAAATAATCTTTTTTTTTTTTGAAAAGAAGAAAATGAAAATGAACACTGCACCCAGGAGCAAAAAGTCACCTCTTAAAATATTGATAAACAGAGCAACATAATCATCAACAGTGTGACAATATAGGATTTAGCTTATGTTCCTCTTGTCTTTTGTTCTCCAAAAAGATATTTATTATTGCCAAGGGTGGGATGTTTTAGGAAGATAAAAGTATGAGAGGGTGGGAAGCAATGGAAATTATGGGTGAACAACAGACATTCCCTTTTGGGCATAATTATGTTCACGAGATATGGCTGCTTTGTGGGTGTGATCAGCTCCCCTCCTCTGCTTGTTTGAATGAAAAAATATATATATTCCATAGTGGTGCATGATTTTATTGTATGACCCCCTTTAACATTTTCCCTAATATGGAGATCTGGTGATCTTGAAAGTGTGCACATTTTGTTGTTGTTGTTGCCTTTGAATTGACTCAAGAAAGGTGTTGATCTAATACGGAACTAGGACTTCTTTTTTCTGTCTAAAACCAGAGCCGGCCATTAGAGACAGCTATTAAGGATGGAAGGACACGAATGTTGCAAAGAGGCGACAGAGGCCATCTTTCTCTGCTTGGGAAACCAGATGTCAAAAGAATCATGTGCTTAGGTCTCAAAGACCAATCAAGAAAGTTAAACAAAAACAGCTGGACTCTTCTTCCAAGAAGTTTGTCTGCCACAGAATCGCAGAATAATGGAGTTCTAAGGGGCCTAGAAGGCAATTGAGTCCAACCCCTTGCTCAAGGCAGGAATGTACAGTGGTACCCTCGCAAGACGAAAGTAATTCGTTCCGCGAGTAGCGCCGTCTTGCGAAATTTTCGTCTTGCGAAAAGCGGCTTCCCATAGGAATGCATTGCAATGCATTCCTATGGGAAACCTCGCAAGACGAACGATTTATTTCCGTCTTGCGAGGCATTGGTCTTGCGAAAAAGAAACCGTTTTGCGAAGCACAGCCATAGAAGAAGCCGTCTTGCGAGTCACGGAAGCAATCACAAAACGCTTTCATTTTGAGAGTTTTTCGTCGGGCGAGGCATTCGTCTTGCGAGGTACCACTTGTACATCAAAGTAGGCCTGACAGAGGGTTGTCCAATTTTCTCTTGAAGGCCTCCAGCATTGGAGCGCTCACCATCCATGACCTTCCTGATCCATAAAGGTGTAGTGCACTGGGGGCAAGCAAAGTGTGTGTGCCTGAGAAACACATACCCTACAACCTGGGTCCTGACAGCTTGTAGGGAATCTGTGGCAAATGCTAGCACAGCAGCTTCTTTGGCAGAAGGCAATGCAAAGAATTCTTTCCCCCGGAGCAGAAACTGTGAAACCCAGATTAGATAACCAGGTTCTTCGGATTAGCCACAGTAGAGATCAGTCCAAGTCTTGGGGGTTGTTTTTCTCCTGGCATTCTGCCCTTCTCTAAAACTCTCTCCAGGCAGATTTATTGGAAATGCTGTATGGTTTTCCATTTGTTTCACTTCCTTTCCCACCTCTGACTCATAAGGAATATTTTTTTCTTGGCTCAGTACCATATTTTCCCATCCTTTTTTGTGATTCATTTTCTTCAGCTTTGCTCCTCTGCCCCACTGTCAGCAAATAAAGCTCTGGTGTTTTTCCCCCCATGCATGTCCATTCTGAGTGTTGTTTCATCTATACTGTTTTCCACATTTGCTTAGAATTGCATGGTTTGGCAATACAGCACCCTCTTCTTGTACCCCCGTTAGCTTATCTCTCTGCTCATCTCAAGCACCTGTACTGCAGTGTGCAGTTTTCTCATGGTTGCTCTTTATCTGTACAATTCTGTTCTCTTCCCCCCGTGTGCAGTTCCTATAGTAGAAAATCCCACTTCTAACATCAGCACCATCATCCACACCATCCTCGTCCCCAAATGGCTTCTTTAACATTCTACTCCTTAAAGTGATTTTTATTTGAATAAATGTTTACATTGCGCTTATCAACATTTATTCTCTTCTACATCATCCTCATCATCGTCACAACCAGCCTCACCATAATTTTTTAAAACAGCTTTTTCCCCTCCTATTTTCAGTATTATCTTATCACTCCAGAGTAATTTCCTTTTTTATTATAGTGCATTTTCAATCCACTTTTCAGTTTCTTCTCTGTTTGCCTCTTATATGTCTGTGGGTGGGTGTATATTTCTGCATTAAGTACTCATCTCCTTTTGTATTTAAGTATCCATCTCTTTTTCTTATTCATCTCCTTTTGTAGCATAATTTATTGAATCTAATTCTTTAACCTCAAAATCCGTCACCCCCGATGCTTCAAAGGAACAAGCTTTACTCAGCTTTCTGAGTAGATTGATTCCAGTTTACTGTCACTTCACTATGCCTTGGGTTCCAAAATAGTAAGAACCAACGAGCAGTCCTAAATCTGGATTAGGCCTAAGACCCAACCAGCCCAGCAGGCTCATTCTCTCATTCCCCCAGTGGTTAAACAGACACCCTAGAGAGCCCCACAGTCAAGATGTGATGAAAAACAGCCCCTTGAGTTTTCTAATCCCCTTCATGTTTAGAATTTAAGTGCACCTATTTGTGTTTTTGGATTGCATCTTTTGCCAAGTTTTTTAAGTGGGTGTGATTACATCAGTCAGAAATATACACCAGAACAGTGTGTGTGTGTGTGTGTATGAGTCCTTCTCTCTCTCTCTCTCTCTCTCTCTCTCTCTCTCTCACACACACATACATAAAAAACAAGGACTTATAGAATTACAGGCATGTGGGCTCCTCAACAATAGTCTTTAGGTTCACACACTCCAGAAGGAAACCATCAGTTAGTCAATCAAAATATACTCCAATTTTAATTTTCATTAATTTTAATCAATTTTTAATTAATTTAAATTTAAATTTAATTAAAACGTTATCTCATTTGATAAACACTTTCCTGCTCCTTGGGGATCCCCCTATTTCTGTTTACTGTCCTACCGAAATGTGCCATCATCAGTCCCTCATCAAATGTTGTTGTGAGAGAGCTGGGGTTTTTTTTAATGTTCCAATTTCTTCATCTTAGCTACTCCATAATTCATTTGTAAGCAGTGACTGCATCATTAATCAGCACTTCCTTATACATCGATCAAAAATCCAAGTTAATGATCATTGTTAATGAGCATGCCAGGTTGGTGAATGGCAACAGGAAGTATGGTTGTTTTTAACTATGCATATAGTTATAATGGGTTTTATCCTTCCTCAAGAATTGCTACACAGTTCCTGACCATTATGGGAAAGAAGAAAATGGGAAGGAAATAGAAACTTGTCTGAAGGGTAAAGAAGGCTAAAAGCCCAGATCTTGTTGGACATTTTACAACCTCACATGTAGCCTGTAGTTTGTTTGACTAGGAGGGCTGTGGTGACTGTCAATCTATCCAGCACTAACTGATCACTCCCTCCCACCTCTGAATTCAAAGATAGCCCTGCCTCTCTGCTGAGTGCCCTTTTCCCCTCTCTTTAATCTGTTGAAGTCAAATTGTTTGGTAAGTTTGCTGTTGATCTGTTCACAACTGAAAGTAATGAAATGTTTTTATTCGTTCTCCTACAAATGTCTCAGAGTGAGTTACTGAGACTGCAAATGCCAGTAAATGAGAAAGGGATGGACTCAGGAAAACTTGAAGCTGTTATACTCTGTGAATCTCTGTACCTCTACTGCATAGCACAAGGAATTTTATTAGAAATTCAAAACTCCGCAACAGTTCTGTGTCCTGGTTGCTTGTAGTACATCCATTACCTCCCTCTGCATATCTGTGTGATTTGGAGCAGTCTGCTGGTTACGTGCTGTCAAGTTGCTTCCAATTTATGGTAGCCCTACGAGGGTTTTTGAGCCATGAGAGATGTTAAAACAGTAGTCTACCATTGCCACCCCTGAGTACGTTTCCCAGATCTCCTGAGTCCTATCCATTCTATCCACTACAGCAGACTGGCTCTTACCAAAGAAGCAGACTTTCTTTTAACAGGAAGGCCCATAACCAATTGGTAGAGAAGTAAAGCACATTTTCTTTTGGTTTGCATAAAGTCCCTGATAAAAAGTCCAGCTACAGGATCCCCACAGCATTTTTCTGCTTCAGGTGAAGGACAAGAAGGTGCTGTCTCCCTCATCCCACACACTGGCCTTTCAGTGGAATCTTACGTACTTCAACAGTGGTGATGGGATGGTGTTCTCCACCACACTCCTGAACTTGTTTTTACTCTTTGGGGATTAAATATTCCACCATTTAAACATGAATAGAGAGAATAAGGACAGCACATCCATAATTAAAGCCCCTCCCCTGTCCCTCTGGAAACAGGAATTAAGAGCAGCTTAAAACAGGCAGCAATAGCAGGGGTAGACACTGCAAGGAGTGGGGCTTGCTCCTGTGTAAACGTTATAGAGCAGTGGTTCCCCCTTGCGTCCTCGGATGTTCTTGGAGCACAACCCCCAGAAATCCTGGCTGGCACAGCTGGTGGTGAAGGCTTCTGGGAGCTGTAGTCAAAGACCACCTAGGGACCCAAGGTTGGGAACCACTGGGAGAGGGATCATGGGCTAAGAGATCCAACATGGGTTGTGATGCATAGACAATCCAGTCCTCCAACAAAGTCAAACCACCAAGAAATTCAAGGGGGGAAAGTTGGAGGTCTGCAATGGGAAGACTGTTACTCTCAACCCCACAAATGTTGCCCAAGGCAGCCACATTGCTTTGGACAGCTACCCTGTGCAGTAGCTGGGAAGGAATAGCCCCTGGAGATAGGTGCTGAGCAGAGACAGAAAATTTAATTTATTGGGGTGCAGTTCCCAGAATGCCACAGGCAGCATGTGGTCATCTGTGGTGACTTTACATTCCTTTAGAGCTGTAATCTTTCCCCCTCTTTGCTGCTAATGTATCAAAACGTTTTCCTCATGCTCTGCTGGTTGTGTTGGACACCTTCCTTCTGTACTGTTGCTGAGAAGATTAGGACCCACATGTAGAATGTATGATGCTCATTTCCATGAGTACCACCCGTCGTCAGGCATTGCCATGCTAGAGGCCTGTAATGCAGCTGGAAATATTGATTTTCTGCCATCACCTGGAAGCAGGCATAAAGGAGTTGTTTCATGCTGTGCTTACTATAGTGCTACATCATACTGCAAAGCCCTTCCCTGTGGCCACGGTCCCTCTCGAATATTTACTCAGAAGTAAGTCCCTTTCCGAGCAGCATCTACCCCTGCTATGGCTACCTGATCAGAAGGGTTGAAGGATTAATTTTGAATATATTAAGCTGCCTCTTAATTTTGGTTTCCAGAGGGATGGGGGAGGGACTTTAATTATGGATGCACTGTCCTTATTCTTTCTATTCATATTTAAAGGGTGAAATATTTCATTATCAAACAGTAAAAGCAAACTCCTAACTGAAGAACACAGTAGATCTGAAAAGCTTTCATAATGCTTTTATGAGGGGAGCGCCCCTGGGTTCCTTGGCAGGCCATCTGCCTCACAACCCCTGGATAGCCCATCGGAGGCAGCATTGGCTGGACTTCAGGTGGGCCCTGAGGCCAGTCAGCCAATCCAGGCTGGGGAGGAGAAGCTGGTTGATGAGAGCCACTTGGTTGAGGAGGAAAGGGCAGTCCTTTGCATGGGTCTTCAGGGGGTAAAGCTGGGGGAAGGAGAGGAAGAGGAAAAGACACCTGAGGTGGCAGGGGGACAAGGTTCGGAAGCTGGCAGTGGAGAATCGCATGACAAAGGAACCTGTGACAACACAGTTGAGGAGTTGAAGCCAGCCCTTTTCTTCAAGAGGGTCTTCAACTGGACCCCTGGACTGGATACTGCTCTAGATTTGTCTGCCCCATGAAAGAGGATGCAGATGAAACGTTGAACTTATACTCTGTCTTCTGTGTCCACGTTCTGTGCATTGTTGGATATCACAGCAACCAACAGGACAACTACTCCCCCACCCTGACCCAGAAGAGACAAAGGAGGCACATGCACCAGAAGGAGAGGCAACGATGTCTCCAAGAGGGGTCAGTGGAGCTGAGCAGCTCAGTTCTACAGACCTTCCCTATAAGGAGTTGGCAGGCAGGGCCGGTCTCCCGGACCTTTATTTGTTGCCCATCTCAGGACTGAGGCAGCTCCAGTGGTATTAACTGGGGCACCTGAGGTCACAGAACTGGACGGGGGACTATGCAGCCCATGGGGGATGGTAAGGCGAAAGACGGGGCTGCAGCTGATGTTACCTGTTTCGGTTTCATTCATCTCCGTTTGCACTGTCCTATGAGTCTGGACTGCTTCTTGGGAGGAAAACGATGACAAACCTAGACAGCATCTTAAAAAGCAGAGACATCACCTTGCTGACAAAAGTCCGCATAGTCAAAGCTGTGGTTTTTCCAGGAGCGATGTATGGAAGTGAGAGCTGGACCATAAAGAAGGCTGACCGCCAAAGAATTGATGCTTTTGAATTGTGGTGCTGGAGGAGACTCTTGAGAGTCCCCTGGACTGCAAGGAGATCAAACGTATCCATTCTGAAGGAAATCAACCCTGAGTGCTCACTGGAAGGACAGATCCTGAAGCTGAGGCTCCAATACTTTGGCCATCTCATGAGAAGAGAAGACTCCCTGGAAAAGACCCTGATGTTGGGAAAGTGTGAAGGCAAGAGGAGAAGGGGACGACAGAGGACAAGATGGCTGGACAGTGTCATCGAAGCTACCAACATGAATTTGACCCAACTCCAGGAGGCAGTGGAAGACAGGAGGGCCTGGCGTGCTCTGGTCCATGGGGTCATGAAGAGTCGGACACAACTTAACGACTAAACAACAACAACAATGAGTCTGGAGCCTATTGACATTATGTCTGAAGAACTTTAACTCCCAAAGGTAGGAGGGAACGGTAGACATTGTAGCTCTGCTAGAACACCTCAGGTAGGCTGGTTTTTCATTAAAAACCTCCCACCACAAATCAGTTCTGAAAAAGAAAACAAAGTTTAAACACTCAGAAACCACTAAAATGCAATGGACATTGGCCACATTCTCTGGCCAGGCTGGTGGGGCAACTGTAATCCACCCCCACTAACTTTCCCAAGCTCTGGACTTTCCCTTCCCTTTCCCTCCCATCACATCCTGTTCAGTCCAGATTTTCGCCTGTTAAAATGTGTTTGAGAGGCAATTAGGTTGGGACTCTAATGCATTTTTATGCTGAAGGACTCTGTAATTATGCAGTGCCTCCCAGGCAGTTTTCTGAGAGGCCTAAATTATCTCATTTAGCAGGCTGAATATAATATTGGTGTTTATGATGTGAAGCATTAAAAGAAATTTTTTTTAAAAAGACACACACAGTAAGGGCCTCATTCTTTCTAGGATTTGACATGTGTGGGAGATATGTATTAGCAAGCTTGGTCAAAAGATTCAATAATAAAGTTACCAATCAACCAGTATGTTCAAATTCAAGAGGTTCATTTTATGCTTCCACTTCAGAGATGACCTTGCTCCTTTTCCTGGTCTCTGGAATACAATGCAACAAAGGTTTGTATTTCATCATTATGAAAAAATGTGTTTCTTTTCTCCCAATGAACAGCCATCATGGCCATGAAATCGTTTTTGTAGCAATTGTGACCTTTAATAATAGCGCTATAACGCTTAGAACTGACTGCTCATGGATCTATTTTTAGGAGATGCTTTTCGAGAAAATACTGTTGTGTGAAAGTATGGCTGGCCTTCTGAATGGCAAAAATGGATGATGTATAATGACCAACCCATTATAATGTTAGCTGTAATATCACATGAGAGGATGGCTTCTGCCATTCACAGATGGTGTTCGTTATCAGCTACAGCTAATATCACTTATAACTGCATTCCTCCATGTCTTTGGAGGAAGTACAGACCAGATCAATACACATTTTATGCAAATGTAACCCATTTTGTTCACTATACAGTGGTGTGTCATGTGCCCACTCTTGCTGACAATGGTAAGTAGGCTGCCACCACTGCTGTCCCACCAAGGATTATCCGCTCTTCTTCCAGTCACACGGATATTGATTTCCTATTGTTTTCCTGTTGGTTTTTAACTAGCAACGGGCACGAGCTGGAGAACCAGTGGTTCATGATTCGTGGCTACCCACCATGAACAATCATGACCCCTTCCCCTGAAAAAACAAACTGGTTCATGGTTTGTTATTTGGATTTGGGCTTGGGGTAGCCTACATGTGCCTGGCAAGTAGTCCTGACATCTCTCCCTCCTCTGCCACCACTGCGGGCCACTGGTGCCAGCTGATAGGGGGTGGGCAGAAAAAAGTTTGGTGCTTCGTTTTTGCTCTGGCAAAACAGGGTCATCGAACAGGGTCATGAACTGAATCACGAACCAGCCCAGTTTGTCAGTTTTTCTGGTTTATGTATGGTTTGTGCCCATCTCTATTCTTAACCTATTCAAGACCCACTATTGCAATACACTATTAAGGTGAGTGAGAAAACAGACGTAGTCTCTCCTATTTTGCAACAACAACACATATTCTTATGCAAGACTGCTCATCAGTATACATGAAAATATGATCTGGGAAGCTGTATCATTTCAGCATCAGAAATGGCTCTGAAAGGCATCCCTTTTCTTCTTCTGCACCACTCGTATTGGACACAGCAATGTCTAGGACAATCTGTTGCTTCAGGATAATCTCTGCAACTCGACAGAATTGTTCCCCTATCCCTGAAAGACTTCTTCAATTACATATATGCAAGGACAAAAGTGATGTCCTTGAATCCTTTGTTCCCATGATTTAGATCCAATCAGTTTAAAGAGGTTAGATACTATTACACCATCAAAATCCTATTAGACTGCAATGCCAAGGGTGAGATGGTATTTAGATAGGTCCTACCGAACACAAATCTCCATTTTTCTCAGTGCAGTTAATTACCCTACAGTCCACCTTACTGTGAACAAAGGGGGATGTTGTCATTAACAAATGCCACCGCTGTGCACCAGGTAAGGACAAATCTGAAATACTGCACCAAATTGCAGTGGTTCAGACCAGTTTTTATGAGCTCCAAATTTAAGTGCAATGGCCAGCTTCAGTTCCAAAGTGGCAGAAAGCTAATTTACAAATTGATTTCGATCAGCAGCACAAACCAAATAGGATAGGGCACAAACTGCTTCAATCAGTGAGTTTTTCAAAGACAGTGGACGGGTCATGGTTAGGTTAGGACATACCTCTCAGTTGTTTCCAGAGCGATTGGTTACTTGGCCCCAGATCCAAAGTGATTTGTAAAGTCGTTACATGGGAAAATCAAAATAGCTACAACTTTTTTTTTGGTTTTGCAAGTGGTAGCTAGGGATCAAATATCTCCTTCCCCAATCTACAATATATAATATTTCCAATATACCCACTTCATTCATTTATAATAAAAAATAATAGCAGTGTGCCATCAAGTCAATTCTGGCATAAAGGCAGGGTGGATTTGATTTAAATCAAATTTATTTAAATCATGATTTTCTTCTATTTTAAAAACACACACACACTAGAAGAGTTGAGCTGGGGATGACACACATATACAAATATCAGTAGAAAGAAAAACAGAACATGGCCTTCTCACCACATCAAAGTGTGTGCATCGAAAGAGTGACTGCTAGCCAAAATTTGTAGACTGCTTGTGAAGAGTGCCATATTGCCTGTGTGCAGAATCTTGATCTATTGGGTCTCATTTCAAATATGTGCTATCTTTATATCTTTATACCTTAATGTCTCTCCTATTTAATTTAATTCATTGGATTGGGTTGCTTTGTTCGCATTTTATTCAACCCTGTGTTGCGTGAAATGTTGTTATATATTCATTTATTGATAGACTGGTTATTTGGGATTGTTTCTACTATTTTTACTTACAATATTTACTACTCAATATGTTGTGAGCTGCTTTGAACACAATTAATAGTAAAGAAGAATACAAATAAAGAGTTTAATGAATAATGAATGATTTATTTCTAGGGGCTGCTGTTGTATAATGAATTCTAGGGAGAGTTATTTATCCTTCTGAGATCTGAGCATGCAAACCCAAGATAGCTGAGGAGGCTGAGAATAACCCTGTACTTGCAGCTCTCAGTAAATCCTGGAGTCTTTCAGAGTATTTTGGAGTTCCACAAGAGTAAATCCAACCAGTTGTACAACTCTTCTTCGCTGCAATAGACCCGCAGAAGTCGTTTTTAGAAAATTGTACCTTCCACCTTGATTTGCAATTTGTACAGCTTTTGCAGGTCTCACAATGATAAGTCTCAGAATTCTAGCTTCCTTAATTACTTTCATTTCCTATGTGGAAGTTCTCCAAAGCACACAACATCATGAAACACGAGCCTGTGGGATCAAAGTCTAAAATTACAGCCTAGGACAGAGAATCTGTCTCAAACAAATGCCATCTTTGCATACAAATTCGGTAATGTCTCAGCATTGAGCCACAGATACTTCATGGGCCCCACCTTTACTGCTTTCTTGTATAACAAATCTCCAATGTAAAATGCTGTTAATGGCCCATATAAAATTTCAATAACTTTAGTACAGCAGTAAATCAAATTCTCACTCTCTTTTTGGCACTCATAATACAAAACAAATCCAAAATTAGGCAGGACAGATTTTTTCATTGGTCAATGACAGATTATTATATGAATCTCTATGACAACCTTGGTCGAAACTCATTAGCTGAGGTTCCCTCCCTTTGATCAAGTTCCCCATTAAGTATCTTTACAATTTACTAGTTGCAAAGCTTTAAATTTACTCCCTATCTTGATTATTTAGCAAACAGACATTTGAAAGTCTCTGCATTTCAATCTTGCTTAATGTTCGGCAGTGAGCCCATCCGCGCTTAGCATTTGTTTACGTTTCCTTGCACCTGTGATGCTGTTACTGCATTCCAGAATCCATATGTTGCAGTGAAGTTCCCACTGGAAGGAGCCTTGACAGCCAGAAGGCTTGATTTTGGTTTGTTTCCAGTAATTGCATGCACTGGAAACAACCCAAAAAGGAATGATCTTACCTGCACCAAAAAAGAAGCAGCCTCTGATGGGGGCACAGAAAGGGGCATGTAGGAACCCTCTGGGAATGATTTGGTTCCCTCCAGTGATTACATTGTGTGATTGCTGGAAAAAGGAGTGAACCAAGCCATCCCCACAGGCTAAATATGTGTCTCATCACACCCAGGCATTATTTTCATTTGCAACAGTATTCCAAGCTGCTGAGCTGTCTTTTCTATGAGAAATCACTCTATGAAAGCAACTCTGTTCCCTTCCTGTCTCAGATGGCAAAAAAGGGTGACCTAGCCAGAGCTTGGGAAATAGTTCCCCAAATCACCCAGTCAGCATGGCCTTTAGTCTCCCCTCTCCCCTCCTCCCCCCAAAAAGAAATGTTGTGACTCGTCCAGAGAAGTAAATTTTCTAAGCTCTGGAAGTAACCCAAATCACAATCTGTCATATACTCCCGAGGCACAGCTCAGCTTCTTTAACACAGATAAATCAGTTCAAATGTTCTTGTTTGCAATTCATGCCCTTGGCATCTACATCTTGACTCATGCCCATCGCCTGTTGTGTTTTTCTGCCACCATATGCTTGCCTGGCGTGTCGCCCACCCAGAAATGCCCTTACCCCTTGTCCTTAGCTAAGAGGCTTCTCCGTATCACATTTAAAAATAAATAAATCTGGTAGCTAGAGGCCACCTCTCCCCTCTGTGTTCTGTCTGACTTACATGTTGCAGTTTCTGCCACAGAACCACCATCATTGCTTTTTATTTTCACTAGAGAAGAATTATGACTCTTTCAACAAATAATTCTGCCCCTTTGCCTACATTTAGGGCTCTTCCAGATGAAACATTTCTCTCCCTTCCTTTTGCTGCTTGTTGCTACAGAGAAACACGGTGTACTGGAATCCATATCTGCACAAACACCACTCTCTTTTCTTTAAGGAAGAGGGAAGAACGATGCTCCTCTTTCAGAAATCTGTTGTTTGTTTGTTTTATATTAAAAAATTAAACTTCTCTGTTTGGGCTTCTCTGCTGTAGCCATATTTAAAAACGCTTTACCAGTTTAAAGCTTCTGATCAGAACGCTCTTGTGTGGGCATGAATTTCACCGAAAGGACCATCGTGCTAAACTCTACCCCTCAACAATGAGGTGAGCTAAAAAAAAAAACCAAACCATGCCATCAGGGAGTTTTTTAAAAGCACAGACAACCATGCATTTTGTCACTGTGCAAGTCGAGATGAGCAAACATCGTGTGTATGGTGGGAAAAATACTAGTACTGTATCATCAACACAGAATCAGATATATCATGCAGAAAAAAATCTCCATCTGGATAAGCCATAAAATTAATCCTACATGGAAGTGAGTGAGGAACACATTTGCAGCAGTATTAGGTAAATCTATTACACAAGTAGGCTGTGATCTGAGTAGGAGAGGCACCTTACTTCAGAGTGGCAGAAGGAAGGGGAAACCCGCTTCTGCTGAGTCCGCAGGCCATTGGTATCATTTATTATTTATTTATTTTATTTAAAGTATTTTTACCCTGCCTTTTGCCTAATAAAAGGATCCAAGGTGACTCCCAACAGACAATATTTGAAAGCTAAAAGCAGTAAGTTAATCAAACATTAAAAAATAATAATTAAAGAATATATTAAAAAATGTTAGATAAAATCATTACTAAAACAAATTTAAAAAGCAATAAAAATACAAATCATCCCCTTTTCAAAACCCCTCTTAGCCAGCCAGTCGGTAAGTGAAAGTCTGCCTAAAGAGAAAGATCTTCATCTGCTTGCAAAGATGGGACCAGTCTGGCTTCCTGTGGGAGGGAGTTCCACAGTCTAAGAGCAGCAACCAAGAAGGCCCTCTCCTGTGTTGCCACCAAGTGCACCTGTAAGGGTGGTGGGATGAGAGAAAGGCCCCTCCTTAGCACCCAGGTAGGCTCAGAAAAGGAGACACAGTCTTCGAGATGCTAGTCCTAGTGCATCACTCTATGCATTGCACCACACTGGGTCTCTCATATAAAGTTTAGTACCTGCAATGCTGCTGCTAATTCCTCCTGCTCCGGGCACAGTTAAAGGAGCAACAGCAGTGCAGAAGCTGGCACCAGAGGGTCAGGACCAAGGCTCGGCATACAGAAAGACTGAGAGTTATAGTTCAGTCAAGTAATTTCCCCACCCTCTTAGATTTTTAGATTAGGCATCCTTCAGTCTCGAGAGACTATGGTATCGTGCTCTGTATGGAGGACTTGGAACAGCGTCTAGTGTGGCTGAGAAGGCCAATTCGAAAGTGACAATCCCTTCCACACTGAAGACAAATACAATCTGTACCCCGTCTAGCTCCCTGATTTTGCTGCTTTCATGACTGCCTCTTTGCCTCGGCCTGCTGGACAAGGGTCTCTTCAAATTGGGAGAGGCCGTGATGCACCGCCTGCCTCCAGGCTGAACGCTCAGATGTCAGGGTTTCCCATCTGTTGAGGTCCATTTCCAAGGCCTTCAGATCCCGCTTGCAGATATCCTTGTATCGCAGCTGTGGTCTCCTTCTGGGGCGATTTCCCTGCACTAATTCTCCATACAGGAGATCTTTTGGAATCCGACCATCAGCCATTCTCACAACATGCCCAAGCCAACGTAGACGTCGCTGTTTCAGTAATGTATACATGCTAAAAATTCCAGCTCGATCTAGGACTACTCTATTTGGAACTTTGTCCTGCCAGGTGATACCAAAAATCCGTCAGAGACAACGCATATCGTCGGAGGCAACCCCACCCTCTAAGCAACTGTTAAAGGTACAAGAAGTAACCCAGTCCTCTTTTGTATTTGGTCATCATACCCATGCCAGTTGGAAGCCTGGTGGAGAGGCTGAGCTGTACAACACTTTGCACTATGAACCTGAACAACTCAGAAAACAGAGCCACGCATGGACACAGAACATCAAGCTAGCCATTTCTGATTTCATGCTCTCCGTCTAGGGACAACGCAACCATGACTCTGAATGAAACTAGTGAAAACAAAGCAACAAACCATAACAGCACCATTGCAATCCTACTCAAGCTTGTTGTCAAGCAGAGCATAAGCAGAGTGAAATAATATTTGTGTGCTTTGATACTATAAATCCTTTGCGATCCTCTGCATTCGTTCTCTCTCCGGAAACTGAAAGCCACCCTCCCTTTCTGGAATTGGATGTCACAGAAGGATCTGGGCCACAGGAGAGGGACAGGGGACCAGGAGCAATCCTTCCTCCTCAAAGTAGGGGGGGGGGAGATCACCTGTCTCAGCTGTAGCCACTTCTTCCTAGAATGTTTCTTGTATTAATAAGATATAAAGAAAATCTCAAGAGGGAGAAAAAACAAATCAAAGATCTGGGTATCTGTAAAGGTGTCACTCCTGTATGGCAACCAGAGACACAGAATTAAGCTTTCCACAGGGGCAGCAATATTAGACTATCACCTGCCACAGCAAAACTAACAAGGAATATTGTTATACCCTGAAGATTAACAAGTTTTATTTGGCGAATGCTTTTGTGGAACATAGCTCCATTTTCCAGATGCAGTTATGGTCACCAGACAGCTTTTGAAAAACATATTCTACTCCTGCGCCTTTCACAGTGCCTTAATGAATTCCTGTTTCTTTGTTTGTTTTATAGGCCACCTTTCTCCCGATAAGGGACCCAAGCAACATTTCCTCTAAGCTGCATGACTGCGCGGGTGCTCAGCGCTGCTCCGCGCCTCTCTCTGCACAGTGTTCCTCGCCCTCCGCGCACCCCCAGCAAGTGTTTCCAGCCCCTTTGGTCCTGGTTGCAGTTGGAACCCTGCGCAGGGGGGTGAAGATGTTCATGTGGGAGGGCGGGTTGCGTGTGTGGGAGAGCAGAGTCATGTGTATGAGAAGGCGGAGCTCCCCGGGCGGGCGTTTGTGTGCACAAGGGGCACAGTCCCACCCAGCGGGGCTGAAAATTAGAGGGAACATTGGTACTCAACAATATTAAAAAGAACAGAATTAAAAACATAATAAGTTGAACATTAAAAAACAATTAAGCTATATGCTAATTAAGATACAGCCGAATAATTAAAAGCAAGTCAACATTAAATACTACGTTAACTTTAAAAAGGCATTCAGGGAATCAGTCATGATTGTTAAAAGGTGTGTAAGATTCAAGATGGGTCTTGAGCTCTCGGCGGAAGGATAAAAGGGACAGTCCCAGCCTGATCTCCCGAGGGAGAGCGTTCCATAACCTGGGAGCTGCCACAGAGAAGACCCTCTCTCGTGTCCCCATCAACCGTGCCTTCGCTGTATTTGGCTGTAAAACTGTTCCCATCATGTTAGGAAAGACATCACTTGCCAAACGTCTACATATCAACTGTTCTTAGAGGATGCTCATATAAAAAACAGAAACAGAATGCCATTTATTTATTTATTTATTTATTTATTTATTTATTTATTTATTTATTTATTTAATAGGCTTGTATTCCACCTGATTAGTCCTGGACACTACTCTGGGCAGTTTATAGCAAAGGAATACAAATGAGTTAATGGAATTGCAAGGCAAAACAAAACAAGTCACAGAGAGAAAAACAAATAGTCAAATTAATCAGAAAAGAGAATCTATAATGGGAGACACAGCCTTGAAAACTGCCCAAGCTGCTTAGGGTTTTATAGATGAGGACCAGTACTTTGAATTGTGCCCAGAAACGGACTGGCAGCCAGTGGAGCTGCCATAACTTTTGTCTTCCCAGCAATCATTTCCATGGAATACCTTCTGTTCCTCAAATACACTTTCTGCCCTTGCACAGGGAGTAAATGGTAAAGCTTCCCTCCAAATGAATGGGTCAGTGAGATTCAATCCAAGTTGCCTGTTTTATGGATCTTACAAAAGTGTGTCTCCTATTTCCGCCTGCTGTTTCTGAATCTTTCTCAGGATTAGTATTACAAGTGAAGGCAGACAGACATGAAAGGATGCAGAAGATAAATTCATAGCTTAGCTGGAATTTCACTTCACGCCGGCTTGAGCCCAGATTAGTGTCACTCAAAAAGTTCCTTTAACCATTACAGATGCAGCATTGAGAATTGCTGGGCTTGGTAGTAGATGAGATTTATTTGTCTCTGCAGCAATCTCCCACTTTATTGTTGTTACATCAGTATACGCATTGATAAAGGCATTGGCAAAAGGAAACTTCCATTCCACAAAAAATACAGGTATCTCAATTGTGGGCTTCTGGAGCAGGCAGAAAACTTCTGTTTGTTCCATGTGTGATCCAAATCTGGATAAGCGCAATGACCATTCACAGCATCAGAAACTGGGGAGAACGCCATCATCCCAGCTTTGCTCTGATAGCAAATAGTGCTAAATTCTGTGGTGCGGTTACTTGCATCCATATCTTTGTTCCAAGGAGACTCCATAAAATAGAAGTAGTTGTTTTGCTTCTTATAAATCAATCAATTTTAGCAGCTTTCTCCACATGAATCTCCATCATGAGCTTATTTTTTTCCCCATAAGTCTTCACTGCAAATTCAAGACACCCCCTCCCCCCGTACTTTACATTGTAATAGGAATTGCTCACAATAAGCATAATGTCTCTGTGAAAATTCATACCACACCCCACCCCACGTCTCAGCTCATGGAAGAAATGCAGATAAGATCAGAGGGAAAAGGGAAACCTGGGAGTGGGCAAATGGTCGGAGGCCCTGAATGTTGAAGGAAGGTTTTAGGAAGAACGAGGAAGTAAAGTTCACCCCCCCCCCCGAAAGAATGTGGTTCTAGGGAGGTATTTGATTTTTAAGTAGTCCAATAAAAGGTATCATTTACTCTTACATTTTTGTAATCTTGGGCACTACACAGCCTTTTCCTTGTTCTTTCTGAATTGTATAAGATACCAATAATGGCTGCCTACAGCACCACCTACAAGACAAGAGGGAGGGAGGAAGCCCAACTGCGTCCAAAATACTCTCCTATGCTATGGTTGAAGCAAAGTTCACAAGTAATTTTCTGCTAAGGCCAGGTCTGTGCTTATTTCCTTAAATGTACCTATTTGTTCATGAGCCTGTTTATTCCAGTTTAAGTAACGTACTTGACATTCCTTGTTATTTGTTAGGATTATAAAAATCTGTTTCTGTTGGAACGATTGATTCCGCATTAATCCAGAAAGTCCTCTGAATTTAATATTCTTGTGCTGCAATTCTATACACTAACTGCAAATACATTTTATATAAACTTTATACAAAAACCCACACGTTCAAACAAAATGACACAAGTTGACAATGCTCATGTTAGAGAACAAAAATTAAACTGAGTGTTGGGGCATCTTTCAAACTACAAGGTCATCTTCAGCATGAGAAAGGCATTAATTACAGTAAACTGCTGGCAGTAACAGCCTGCAAGGTAAAATAAATAAAAGTTTAAAAATACATTTAACTGAGTACACCCGAAACAGGCAAAGAAATAATAGCTACGTCTAGCAAATTACATACATTTGTATCCTGCTGCCAAGCCTCAGATTTCATCACTAAACAGGTACAGTTAAGAAGTAAGCAGAAAAGCCTGGTGTGAAGGTGAATTCTTAATAAATATCAGGAAAAATATGCATTAACCTCAGGGAACAATCCCCATTAACAAACTACAAAAGGCACAGGGAGCCACTACAGTAAGTAAAAGTCAAAGAAACATAAGTGGAGACTTTGGGTAGTCCAACCTTTCCATCAAAAATGCTCACATAACAATCTATCTCACTAAGTACCATGTTTCTACAGTAAACATAAATATTAAAATCTTCCTTAAACCATCTGCCTTATCTTCAGTGGCCATGAAGAAGCCCAATATTATGTATCCTAATCTTAAATGTACTTGTGGACATCACAAGATATCCAGTGTAGAAATCAAATAGACTACATAATTGAAAGGAGAAGACAGAGAATATTTATTCTCTCTGCAAAAACAAGAATAGATTGTAGTACAGACTATAATTTGTTAATATCAAATATTAGAATAAAGCTGCAGAAGACCATTAACAATTATAGTAACACAATATAAATTAATGAAATTAATGTAGTAATGTAAAGACCACAAAACATTTGCATTACTCAATCAGCTATGAACCAGAGGAACTATGAATTGAAACCAGACCTCAGTAACCAAATGGGTCTATATGGGAGAAGATTATGTCTCAGCCCTTAAGGGCAGTCCCACATAGAGCTTATAGTAATAGTTGACTTCTGAGGTTACCACTACCTGGACCACTGTAAAAAAATAAAAAATTAAAAATTAAAAAATCCCTTTTAAAAATGGCTGCAACTTAGACAAAGCTGATAAAAAGCATTCTAAGCTACCAATGTCAACTCAACATCCTGTGACAGTGATGGATCCAGAAGTACTACTCAGGTTGCACACTGGATTCTTCAGGAGTGCTCTGTCCTGCCTCCTCCAGACACTGCTGATGAATGGGCGCCTGCCGGAGGGGGTGGAGCGCCGAACCGTAGAACAGGTGTTCAGCTGGGAAACAAACTGTGCTGAACCACCGAACAAGCGGTTCGTGCCCATCTCTAATGTACAGCATATTTTCTGTCTCACATACCTGAACTGAATGACTACCTTGATGCTGCAAAAATTTAATCTACATTTACTGAAGCTTGTCAAAAATAAATACTGATTACCCATATATCTTTCTGAAGATAGTATTTATTTATTTATTTATTTGACTTTTATACCACCCATCTAGATAAATCTACTCTGGGCGGTTTACAGTCCAAAAAGCAATGGAATTAAAAACATCAAGTAAAAAAAAATCAATAAAAATAATAAAAATAAAATAATAAAAAATAATACACCTTTATCAGACCTTGGTAAAATTTAATAACATTCCTTTTCCCCTCTGGCTCGGTCAGGTATAAAATAAGTGTACAGGATTAAGCTTTCAGTGTACAATACCCATTTTGCCTTTTGTGGAATAGCCAGTCATTACAGAACAGAGAGTATTATCTACAAGAATAATGGCTGCAAAGCATTACTTAACAATTCACTAAAAGTTCTGGTAAGCAAATGGATTCTTAACAAATCTACATTTAACCTGTTAGTATTAATTATTCCTGCTGCCTTGGCTCTCCATAACATATATGTTAAAGCAAGCTCATCAAGTTAAACATGTGTTTAATAATATAATACTCATGTGCTGTCAAGTCCATTCCGACTTATGGTGACCCTTTGCAAGGTTTTCCAGGTAGAGGATACTCAGAAGTGGTTTACCATTCCCTTCTTGTGGGGGCAGCTCTGGGACTCTGCAGCTTGCCCATGGCTATACAGGCTGGCTCTTCTCCCAGGAGGCACCGTGGGGAATCGAACTCCCAACCTCAGGCTCTGCAGCCAAACACTTCAACTACTGAACTATCCAGCAAGGAAACATGAGTCTACAGGAGAGGAATGCTCCTCCCTGGCCATTATCACATTTCTACCTCCAGCAAGAGAAGTTAGCAACAGATGCAAAACAAATATTCCTGTCTACAGTAACTCAAGGATTTGTCTGGTTTCTACAAACAGCCCAGTTTTCCAGGCTTAGGCACATCAGGGCTGACATGAAGCTACTTGTGTTGCAATATGTTTTAGCAGCATGAGCTCCTGATGCTGATTATGCTAACCTGCCACCGTGTAGCTTTGCCCTCAGCTAGACAAAACTCCTGTGGGTGTCCCTGCTTCCTTAACTAGGCACTGCAGCAGCTTGGAAGATCCCAGGGCTTGCGTCTGCCATGCAGGCCTTACTGTCATCCCATAACAACATCCCTCTCTTGCTTTCCATCCCTGCTTTCTCTGAGACAGAAATGATGGAGCCGCGGCTGAGCAACGCTTCAGCAGTGCGGCTCGTCTTTGCCTACCTCCCCGGATATCGCGAGACTCCTCGTCCCTGGAGAACAACTCGGGAGTAGAGGGGGGGAACGATAGGCTATTTAAGGGCCATTCCCCCCTCGCTCCTCCCTCTTCCTTTGCTGGCACCCACTCGCCCGCCCTATATTCTAGTGTGAGTTAGTCTGGTCGCCTTTGGGGCCGGATAGGAATTTTTGACCCGTATCCTGATTGGCCTTTGGCTGCAGGGATTTTTTGCCTATCCCACACTGGAAAAGGTGCACTGGCATATTTATGGGTGGATTTTTGGTCACACTGGCGGGTAGTGCGGATAATACAGGTTTTGGGTGAGTCCCATAGCAATCTCAGGTAAGGTATAGCTCATCTGAACTCCCAGCACTGCGGATCATGCGATTACAGTGCTGGGGGGGGGGGGGGAGAGATGCACTGGGGCCACACCCGGACCAACAGTCAACAAGGAGAAGGTGGCTTGAGGTCTGGGGGTGGTCAAATTGGAGCCGGCCGGGTTCTCGCTGTCTTTACGACCGTGAAAACTTGGGGCCAGGGACTCGCCCATTTGTTGGTTAAGGGGTCTGTTGAGACCTCTGTGCTTAAACCTGATTCCCCACTACGGCAGGACCCCCCTTTGCCAAAGGATGGCAACAATGATTAATTTAATAAAGTGTGACCCATGTTTAATCCAAAATTTGGTCTCGTGTCTTTATTCCGGGGTAGGGCGGGCAATTAGCTATCAACAGTTTCCACACGGCTGCTTTTGTTTGTCTTTGATGGAACCTGATCCTTGGGAAGTAGACATGGATCTGTGGCCATGTATGGCAAGCAGGCAGAATCAGTTGAACTGCTTATAACAGGCACAGTGTGGTGGGAAATGCATGCACAAACACCCCAGACAAATGGGAATGTTCTGGAGATTTTCTACACCAGCCATTCTCATCTGCACCCCCCCCCCCCGAGAGACCCTGGCACATTTGAAGGGGCCACAGACGGAAACAATTCTTCACATACCACCTTACAAGGTTTGTTATCTGACTTATACAATCCTGATTCAGCGTATATTTCTTTCGTATTGTGTTTATGGTCAAGGCCAAAAAAAGGTTGAGAATGGCTGGTCTAGTACAGGGAGAAAGAGGTGGGAAGCAGGGGGAAACAGATGGCTATGTCATTTATAGGTGTGAGTTAATGTGTAAAAGGGAAATTAAGAGTCAGAATAAAGTGGGAGGAGGGATGATGGCAGGGAAGCATCATTGTATCCACCATGAAAGCAGAACCATTTCTGACTATAGTGTGTACAGTTTGTAACTTCCAGTTCCTGCTCCCCATTTGTCCAGTTAAGGATCTGTCATTTTATTGTTTGAATACTTCAGCAAACACCTTAATGCTTTCTATTGTTGCGAAGTGTGATAATGTGCTCTCTCTTGTCCATTTCTCTTCTGTTACCTTTACCATAATTTCCACTAAAAATTAGCCTCTAGAGAGAAAAATAAACCAATTGTCATTTTCAGAGACACTAAAAATGCAGTCCCTTACTAGCCAAGATGGCTGAAGGCTGGCTGAGTTGACCTCATGCCTGCTGAGGCTGCGCTGAAACCAGAGACCTCCCAGCCCCATTACTTAGGACTACCCTCACCCTGTCCTGTCTTTCAGTTAGGATACAGGTTGAGATTCTGAGTTGGGAGAGGTTTAGATCGAGCATAAGTCAGATGCTTCCCTGTGCCTCCTTTTCACCTGTCCTTTTGGCTCATCTACTGGTTGATCTCATTCAGTTTAGCAATTCTGCCAGTAGATCTGAGATCAGCCAGTGCAAGTAGAGGAGACTATAAGATCTGAAGGACTACCAACCTACACATGAAATTCCATAATATTTGGACATACATGAAAATGGACTTTGAAGTAACCCCAAACAATGTGTTTTTCCCCCATGACAGCCACAAAATTTTGTTCAGTCTCAGAAGAATAATCTCTCTACATTTTATTTTACTCTGAGTTATCTCAGAAATCTTACTCACTCATCCAAGCCAGGGCACTGAGCGATCAAATGGCTCTATAAATCGATTTCCATTCAGTCCATGTGAATGTGGCCGCTGGGTTAAATACCACGTGACTTGAACCTGATTTTTAAATAGCCTGAACAGAAACCGATAGAAACTGCCAGTCTGACCACAGCCCAAGAGAAACAAAAATCAGCAAACCAGAAATAACTCACGTCTATAAAGGGAAGTTTTCAGCTTTTTTTTTTTTTGCACTTCTGAGCTGTAAATTTTCATTCTTAGACTCAGAATGGGAGAATGTTTTGCACAGCCCTCCTTCTGAATGCTTCTGTAATGAAATGAGAAGCTACAAAGTTCTCAGATATCCATTAAGCTCCCAATACAATTCTTCTGTTGCTAATTAAAATAATAAGAAGTCACAGTCACAGACTTAGAATACATTAGCAGATATCTTAAAAATTATCTTGTGCTTGGAGCAGAAAATTCCTTCTGTGCCTAGTTGTAAAAAAGGCCGATTTATAAATGTTCAGAAGGAATCAACATGGGGATACTATGTCTTTGTTGTTTGTTATCTGCCTTGCTATAGCGCGCAATCAGGGTGGAATCCAGGTCCCCCCATGTTTATGAATCATGCTAACAGATGATTATGAGCTTCAGAATGGGACTCCACAGTAATATCTTAAACAGCATATGTAATTAAGGATGAATGAACACAAAACAATTGGTCCTGGGACCAAGTGATCAGAAAGGGAATTGCAAAAATGAAAATGCACAGCTGCTGATTGCCAATAAAAGAGATTTGGAGAGTGCGGAGAGGAAGAGGTGAAATCAGACCCTGCCTTGTATTGAACCAAAGTTTCCAAAGCCTTATTAAAGAAAGTATGTCACAGAGAAAACACAGATGCACTAAATCTGAGGGAAAGAGGAGGCTGTTGCTGCATCAAGAAACCAGTATCAGCTTACCTAGAGAAGCGATTCGCTTTTGTACACCTTGGAAAGAATACAGTTCTACTTAACGCAGTACTGCCTGGCGCAAACGGGAAGCAGGTATCTCAAAAGCTTGGAAATGATGAGCAAAACAATTGAAAAGGAGGCAGGGGTGTGTTTGTATGTGTTTCAACTGCCTGAAGACTGCCCGGTTAATAAAAGGTTCTCCGCTATCAGTATTGATAAAACAGCTCAGAATAAACACTGCTTATGGGTGGGAGGAAATTCATCCCACTCAGCTCTAATCCAAAAGGGAGCTCCGCATTGCAGTAAAAGGAGACGGTAAAAACACTGCAAATAAGGAGAAATTGTTTTGCAAAGTGGTATGCAAGCAGGTGAGGTTATAGCTGGATGCTCCCGACTGGAGGCAGTGAGCAGGCACAATAATTACAGAGGATAAAAGAGGTCTCAGCACTCTGTCACTGAGGCCACTCCTGTAGCTAGGGTTGGACTGTCTGTCAAAGTTGTCCTATCCCCAATTATGTTTTGCAGATTGTTTTTAATTTGTGACATAGCAGACCATTCAAAGCACAGCGGCTTGTTTTAAGAACAATAGCCATTAAAACAGAGATCCCCCTGAAAAATTCAATCAGCAAGTCAGGATGGGTGTAAAAGGAAAGCCTCATCTTGAAAAGTTCCCCGGTGTCTGCTTATTCTAAGACCTTCCTACACTGGGTGGATTTTTCATGATTGTTGTTGTTTAGTTGTTAAGTCGTATCTGACTCTTCGTGACCCCATGGACCAGAGCACGCCAGGCCCTCCTGTCTTCCACGGCCTCCCGGAGTTGGGTCAAATTCATGTTGGTAGCTTCGATGACACTGTCCATCCATCTCATCCTCTGTCGTCCCCTTCTCCTCTTGCCCTCACACTTTCCCAACATCAGGGTCTTTTCCAGGGAGTCTTCTCTTCTCATGAGATGGCCAAAGCATTGGAGCCTCAGCTTCAGGATCTGTCCTTCCAGTGAGCACTCAGGGTTGATTTCCTTCAAAATGGATAGGTTTGTTCTCCTTGCAGTCCAGGGGACTCTCAAGAGTCTCCTCCAGCACCACAATTCAAAAGCATCAATTCTTCGGTGGTCAGCCTTCTTTATGGTCCAGCTCTCACTTCCATACATCGCTACTGGAAAAACCATAGCTTTGACTATGCGGACCTTTGTCGGCAAGGTGATGTCTCTGCTTTTTAAGATGCTGTCTAGGTTTGTCATCGCTTTCCTCCCAAGAAGCAGGGGTCTTTTAATTTCGTGGCTGCTGTCACCATCTGCAGTGATCATGGAGTCCAAGAAAGTAAAATTCCCCTTCTATTTCCCAGGAGATTATCGGAACAGTGGCCATGATCTTAGCATGGCCTTTGAATAATTAAGTACTTGAACTTTGTGTTTGTGGACTAGAGCAACTGGTTAGATGATTTTTCTTTGATTGCCCAACAGGAAGGAAAGTCTAAACATCCAAAATAAGATTAGAGGGAGTGATCCTCAAAGAAGAGTTTAACACCCGAAAGTATTTCTTTTCTTTCTGCCCTTCCCTAAACTCGTTGCATGGACAGATTTGTTCTCTGGGTGGAATCTAAAATTGAAATACTTATTCCAATATCAAAGCCAAGTTCAGCAGCTCAGGTTATCACCAATGTAGTTTAGTGCATGAAGAATCAGAACACAACCCAAAACTGAAAGAAGACAGTAGCTATAGGTCAAGTCAAACTTTTGAGTCTGGTGTTCCTGGGCATCTCTCAGAGAAAGGCCGAGAAAACCTCAACAAATTAGACTCTATTTAGAATAGTGAAGAATAGCAAAAGTTGTAATTTCCAAGAATGGTTCTAGAAAGTTTTTTCTTTCCTTTATTTTCCTTTATTTGATGCAGATTTCTGCTATGCTTTTTGAAGGTTCCAGACAAATATGTCAAAACAAGATTTTTACTTTGAAACATGTCAAGGACTGGAAGACAGCACCTGAAAAATCAAGAGGGTTTCACAAACATGTTTCATGAGACATCCATATTCGAGCAATATCTGTGCAGCCCAAAAGAAGAAAGATGACTCTGAATTGCTACTTTCGTGCCCATTTTAATGAATACGACAGTAACAGATACTGTCTAAAACCTGTTTGCACAACTATGCCCACAGAAGCCTGATAACATCAACAAAAGCAATAATTTTAGGAAATTAAAGACTTCCTACTTCTGTCCCACGGCTCCCATGTAATTCCTTCCATTCTTTAATAAACACTCTATACATATATAACACTCTATAAACACATATAAAAAACATATAAACACACTATACATATAAAATTTCACATCTTGACACCACCATCTAGATATTATGGGAAGGCATAATAATATAATCTGGATATAACACAGAATAATATAACCTGAGCCATGATGGTGTTGTATCACTCAGATCTATAATTACCAGAACAATAAAGGGCTGTGCAGCTACCAGAGATACCATCAAAGCTGGCCATAGGTTTGATTTCTTGCAGAGCTTAGAAAGGTTTTATTGATTGTCTAATTGATTGGTTGCTAGATTAGTCGACAAATAAACTCTTTGGCTCGGTTAGTCATAAGAAGCTATCTTATAGAAAAATAAATATTAATAAGTAAATATTACTCCATCTAGCTTTGCTTACAGTTTTTCTACACAGCCTGGCAATGATTTTATAGGATTTCTTATATGGGTTCTTCCAGGCTTAGTTGGAGATGCCAAGGGGTTGAATCTGGACCTTCTGCACACAAAGACCATGTCCTATCCGTGAGTTACAATAGTTTTCTTAGTTGTAGATTTAGAAGAGGTAGCTGTGTTAGCCTGTGCAAGCATATCAAGTAAACCCAAAGGGGAAAAAATAAACATAAACATAAAAGACAAAAGGACAAAAATCTGTGACATTTTAAAGGCTAACTGTTATATTTTAATATGAGCTTTAATGGACAAGTCCATGTCTTCACACATATTGAGTGAAATACAGTAAAATATATACTTTACAAGTAAAATATTCATGCCAAGAGTCTGTGGTGCATGGTTGCATCTCACACGTGCAGTAATTTATGACCTGTGTTTGGTGTTCAGTTCTTCTTAAGTCTTGTTTGTAAACATTCACATAAGAGAAAGAAAACTGAACACAAGGCAAGAAAAAGAAAAGAAAAGAAGGGAAGGGTTTTTTTGTGGTGCTGTAAATGCCATCTGTGAATAGTAACATGATTAAAGGAGACAACAGAGGAACAACGTATGTTATTATAGGGAATATTAACAGTTTTTACCTTTCAGCTTTGTAATGAAAGATGGGTCTGGTAGTTGTGAAGGGAAATTACAGGGGATAATTATTACATTAGGTAATGTCTTAAGAAACCCTGTCTTATATTCAATCCTTTTAGATGGGTGTCCACCATGTGTATAAATTTTATCTCTGCTGTTTCCCTCTGTATTCTTGTTCTGTAGTGTTTTATCATCTATCTATCTATCTATCTATCTATCTATCTATCTATCTATCTATCTATCTATCTATCTATCTATCTATCTATCTATCTATCTATCTATCTATCTATCTATCTATCTATCTATCTATCTATCTATCTAAAATAATATTATTGTATTTTCCTTTGGGTTTTGCCTGAATAGTTTTTCTGTTCTTCTTATTCTTTATTAAGGGAGCCAACTGTGTTTTCCCCACCTCCACTGAATGTTCAGAAAGCAGACAAATCTATCTGCAAGCTTTTCCCCCAGAGCACTGTCTGTCCCTCCCTTCTGGAGCCTGATTACGTTTCCGATTGTGTACCTCACACAAACACTCTACATCTTCATTTCCTAGCCTGTGTAGTCATTGAGCGTTCAGTCATTGTTCTGCCCACTTTTCTGTCAACACTTATTAAAATGAAGCCATTAACTATTGTCTTAAATGGAGTTCAGAGGTAAGGCTCATTAGTTTTAGGCTCATTACAATTAACTGGGATGATAAATGTAAAAATTGCTTTATGGCTGTCCCTGTGCAGCAGGAGTGGCAAGACTTGATTTTCTGGTGCAAATGTTCCTTTAGCATCATGTGCTTAAAATAATGTTTCTGCTGGGCTGGGTTTATAGGAAAATCCAGTATCTATAAAGTCAATGCTATTAAAAACACTGCACCTTAGGTATTCCTTGAAAATGCTAATATATGCAGATGGAAACCAACTCCTAGCCTAAAAAAGGTGTTGTACTTTACCCTCTCTCAACAACCACTGGCAACAAATGGGGCTTGTGTTTCAGTCTTCCTGTCTTTTTCAAACCCCAATTAAATTTATTATTCGTTGATGAATCTAGTAGTTAAATCTGCACATGGTTACATGGGGATACAAACAATATTTCTTTTAAAAGAAATGTGTTTTAAAGTGATACACATATATGTCATGGCAGACTTCCTCTTAAAATAGGCGTTCTTTCCTATGACGAAGGGAAAGGAGAATCCTTCCTTTAAATTGTTTTTATCATCTGCTTTTTATTTTTATGTCTGTTACTTTAAGAATTCCAGAACTACCCTGTTTCCAAAAGAAGAATTCAAGATCATTGTACAATACAATACACAGGTGAGAACAGAGAGCCACACATAAAGAGCACCAATGGTATTTCACCATATGGTGAAGACCTTCTTATTTAGACAATGCTTTGTTTTACATGTTAAACAGCAGTTTTTGATTTGTTGTATCAGTCTGGCTTTGAATGCTAATGTTTTTAATTTTATTTCATTTCATTGGTTTTAATTGTTACTTGTCAAGCTGAGTGCTATGGAGGCACTAGAATGGTAGCATATATTTATGACTGTAAAACTGAATAAAATAAATGTTCAGAATTGCAATACTTAAAAGGTAAGGTAAAGATTCCCCTTGACATTTAGTTCAGTCGTGTCCGACTCTAGGGTGCTCATCCCCGTTTCCAAGCCATAGAGCCAGCGTTTGTCCGAAGACAGTTTCTGTGGTCACGTGGCCAGCGCGACTAGACACGGAACGCCGTTACCTTCCCACCAAGGTGGTACCTATTTATCTACTCGCATTTTTACATGCTTTCGAACTGCTAGGTTGGCAGGAGAATACTTAAAAACATACCAATAAAAAATAACTAACATGCAAATAATGAAAATGCAGCTGCTAAATAAAGAAATAGCTGGCTGGAAGGCTCTGTGAGTCAGGTATAGGTGCCTCCTGGGAGTAAAGCCAGCCTGTGTAGCCTTGGGCAACCTGCACTGTCCCAGGGCGCCCCCTAGAGGAAGGGAATGGTAAACCACTTCTTGGTATTATTGACCTGGAAGACCCTGAAAAGAGTCATGATAAATCAGAATAGACCTGATGGAACATAGTTATTATGATTAAAGAAATAAAAATAATGATGCTGCAAGTAAAATCAACACAGTCAATTTGACATGCTTGGGAGAAGTAACTTGTCTCAATTCAGCACTGAAAATATTTTAATGTCAATATCCGACAAATATCTCTATGGATCAGAATTCAGATTTGAGGGGGGCACTACCACAACAGCCCCCTTGCATGAACGATAAATACATAGCATTAATAAATTGTGCACAAAGCATTTCTCCGATTGACATAACTCAGAGCAGGGCCTTGTAATAAAAGCTCTCATACTGGCAAAAATAAAGACAGATTTTAAAACATGCTGCCAGTGAATCAACCACTGATGGCCTAAAATTTATTAGTAGAATTTGAGAGAGTTCCTGGTACAGAATTTTCTCTGCTTGAATTTCAATTTCATTTTGAAAAGAGCATCTGTGCTGTGACTCATATGATAAAATGTATCCTGCATATATATAATCTTCATTTTAATTATCTTCATGCTTAAGTACAGTACTTACGCCAATACAAATAAAACATCATTTAGCAAGTTTAGCTTCTGATGTTCTGAAATAAATGAACAACGCTCAAGATGTGAATGAGATTTGTTTGACTTAGCTTGCATGGTGCCTGCTGAAACCCTGTCCCCAGTGTGGCTTTCTAAGTCCAATTGAAATCAACAAGATTTCAGCAGTTGAAATGGGCTGAGGGTTGCAGGTGCTGTTATTCACCGTTACTATAGCACTTCTACAGAGTACTTTGTGCTTCTGTCCAGTGTTTTATAACAGTTCCTGTGTGGTAAGTTAAACTGGCACTGACAGTTACAAGACCGTTTACAGAGTTTCATTTGTGAGCAGAAATTAAAGCCCAAGGCTGCAATCCTCAACATACTTACCAGGAAATAAGTCCCACTTATGAAAGCTCATATGAAGAACTGCCGGATAGCTCAGTGGTTTAGGTCTCTGGCGGTGGAGCCAGAGGTTGGGAGTTCATTTCCCCACTGTGCCTCCTTGACAGGGGCTGGATTCATTGATCCATAGGGTCCCTTCCAGTTCTACAGTTCTAAGATGATGATGTTGATGAAGATGCCTTACACCAGGTCAGACTGTTTGTCCAACTGGCTCAGCGTTGTCTCTTCTGATTAGCAGAAGATTTCCTGGGTCTGGGGCAAAAATGCAATTTTTCTCATTACCTGCTGACTGATCTTTTATCCTAAAGAGACCCTATCTTGGATTTCTGCATTCAGAGTATGTGTATTTGTTACTAAACATTGACCTCTTGCAGAAAACTGTGGGTCACTCTTCTTCCCAAGTGCACAAGTTTGTCTTGAAATTCAACTCAGAACCTCCAAGAGAGAAGAACCCAGAGAGAAGATCACAGCCCTAGGGAAGTCTTTTCACAGTTTGGTACTCTCTAGATGTATGGGTCGACAACTCTCAGTGGCTGCAGATGATGGGGGTTGTATTCCAACCGGTCTGGAAGGGATAAGATTGAGAAAGATGGCTGTAGAACATGACAAAAGATACATTGGGATGGGCTTCAGAACAGATGAACAATGCATTGGCACAATTGTCCAACAAACAAACCCTGGTGTTCCTTGCACTCCACACAATGTGAAAAATATTCTTAAGCAATGTTTGCTTGAAAGTAAAGCTAAATATACTCCATATAGCTTTACTTAGTTCAGTTCAGTTTCTGAGTAGACACTAGCTGTTTCAGCATACCATAGTCAAAAAGCAGTTGTTAGTCCCAACTAGAAATGGAAACAGGGAATCTACATTGAATCAACTGAGTTTACCTAGATGTTGGCTTACTATATTTCTGACAGCTTAGTGGGTCTACTCTAGTCAGGATTTAAGCCAAAAAAAGTTTCCTTACAAACCCCTCCAGAAGGAGTCTTATGGCACCCTAAAGATTTAAAAGGTTTATTTGACACAAGAGTTCATGGGTGTATCTGAAGAGATGGGCTATAATCTACAAAAGCTTGCGGCAAATAAAACTTGTTAAGTCTGACTCTTTGTTTTTGCTGAAAGAGGTTAACATGACTCACACAGTGAATGGAATATTTGTCATGTAGGTATCAATTAAATCATAATTGTGTGCCTTCAAGTTGATCCCAACTGCTATGTAGAATATTGGATTTCTCTGTATATTATCTCACTGAGAGCAAGCTGGGTCAAGTGAGGGCAAAGTGGCTGAATAAGCAAATATTTTTGCAAAAGGTGTCCTCTACCTACCAAAAAATATAAATAAATAATATAAAAAAAAAAATAGCCAAGAAGTTCAGTCAACATTTTCTGCCTTAGCAAACATATGTGTTTCCATGAACTAGTATTATAGCAAAGTCCATTAAAGAAACATTTTTTGTTTCAGACAAGGAGCAGATACCTTCTTGAGAGAAAAGCAACTCTGGTATTCTCCTCACAGACAACAACAACAAAAGAGAATGGGTGAAATATAGCATTTCAGGACTCCAATGTAAAGCTGTGATTAATGTGTCTGAAAGCAGAGCAATTACTAGCAGGGTGTAGCTTTGTGTTTTTAGGACTACAGCTTTCAGAATCTGGGATTTGTAGACCAAAAATACACAAATATGTTTGCCTCCAGCAATTACTACCATAGTGTACAATTTTAGTACAAGGAGAAATTGTATAAATGGGAAGGTTTATGAATTTCCTCGAAAAAGATTTGTTATAAAGATGCACGTGCTTGTATGCAAACTCCTTTCTGCATCCATGGAACATGGAACTTCAATCACTGTATGCAAAAGCAAATGAGGGAGATGGGGAGGGCAAGGAACAGGGAAATGAGATTGGACTGTGGAGAGCCCCAACATGCTCTGCCCACGAACACAGAAACAGACACCAGAATATCCTTGCTATATGCATGGTACAGGTGGGATGTGAGGGAAATGAGAGGTAGAACCATTGAATCATAGAATAGTGAAATTGGAAGGGGGCTATAAGACCATCAAGTTCAACCCCCTGCTCGACGCAGGAAAACAAAGCAAAGGACATCTGCCAGGTGGTTGGCTAAGGTAGCCAAAAGACCAATCATGCCTGGAAACAGCCTTCGTCTTCAATACAAATAAATTCAACCAGAGACAGCAAAATTGGAGCATCTATTTCTGCAGTCTAGGATTCTGGAAAGGATTTCTATAGATACAAATGCAAAGCTTGTTATATATACCCATGTGCTAAAATTCTTATGCATTCTCTTCTCACTTCAGACTGTTTGTTTCTTGCATTCCTGCCTTCATCCCTTCTTCCAGGTTCAGCTGTCTGGAGTGACTTTGCTATTATACTAGCTCAAATCTGGATTTATGATACACCCTCGCAAAAATGGGATCCACTGATTTGCAGGATTAGGGATACTGACCGTGCTTCATGTCCTCTTCTAAAGCAAGTGACTGAAAATCTGAAAATCACAGATATTACTGGCTATTGTGAGCTGTCCAAAGGGAATTGAGTCTTAGCAGCCTCATCTGAGCTCCTAATGTACTCTAATCCCTAAACATGAGAGGTTGAGATGTATTGATATGACGCAATGCTTTTCATAATTAGGGAGCTCAGGGTAGGCAGAGGTCTTTCCATGCAAATCCAACATCTCCCATGGGCTGTATTTAATCAAATAAAGGGAGAAAGCAATACAGAAAGCCAACAATGTTGGAGTGCTCACTAACTTTTCTGGCGATGGCTGTGAAAACTGTTCTCCCCATGGCTGGAACAAAACCACTCTCTCAGGCTTGCTTCCCAAAAGACTGTCACACATCTGCTACTAACCAATCCAGACTGCTTTCCCACCTGGGTCACCTTCAAATGTTACCTTTTGGGATGTATGTTTATAATATCTCAATGAAACTTAACATTTCAAAACAGCTTTATCATAGATCTTAGAACTGCAGAGCTGGAAGGGACCCTATGGATCATCATGTTCAACCCCTGCCAAGGAGGCGCAGTGGGGAACTGAACTCTCAACCTCTGGCTCCACAGCCAGAGACCTAAACCACTGACCTGTCTAGCTAATTGTTTATTCCTACTGGTCAAAATCTTATTGCAAAGTCACGTTGGTGGAAGAAAAATGATGTAGCTGCTAATTAATGAGTCCTCACTTGAATGAGTCCCCACAGTGAAGAATATCCAAGTACATACTTGTTAATTAACAACATTTTGCTGCTCCCAGATACGCCATCTCCTTTCCATCAGTATAACGACAAAAGAAAATTTTGGCCACTGCTTTAAAGTTACTGCTACAAGGTAGGAAAATCTGTTTCATTTTCTGTTTCTTTCTCTTTTCATTCAGATTTTTTTTTAAACCTCAGGATCTTTTTGGATGCTCATTATGAAAGTACGAGTAGAGAATTTCAGCAAACTATTCAAAAGCAGACTGAAATGAAATTTTCACCCATCTGTACTGGCCAAATTCAAGAGCGACGATTGTTCCCAGCTTGGAAACAATCATTTCATACTTTCATACTATTCCTTAGGTGAGAATAAGGAGTTCTTCAGGAAAAAAAGGGGTGGCCACCTCAAATTAGCACTAATGTGGTTAAATACAGAGGGATTCAAACCCAGACTTCAAAAGGTTCAGCACTCAAAACACTTGGCCTGCATGGATGAATCTGCCCATTCGATTTCTTGCATGTTCAGATCTTTTTTCACACTAGGCATCTTTCTATTTCGAGTGAGAAGAAAAGCGTGAATTCTGGGAAATTCTTTTAAAAATGTACTGAGAAGAAATTCTCCTCGCTTCTGCTTCAAAATGACCTGAGTAGCAGAATGGTAGAATGGAAATATAAATAATCTGAAATAAAAATATAGGTGAAGAGGCTTTGAAGAAATGAGTCTCTCATTCTGCGTTCCTAACAGTTTCTGTGTTCCCAAGTTTACAGTTTGGGCACAAACATTATCTTTGGTTTGGTTTCCCCAAATTAACGCAGCCATCAGCTAAAGAAAGGAATTGCTTTGGAGTAGCTGCATGTAAGAAATGGATGATGGGTATGCCAAAGTACTAGGAAGTTTTCTGAGCATTCAGCCTGGAGGCAGGCGGTGCAGCATGGCCTCTCCCAATTTGAAGAGACCCTTGTCCAGCAGGCCGAGGCCAAGAGGCAGTCCTGAAACCAGCAAAATCAGGGAGTTGGACAGGGGACAGATTGTATTTGTCTTCAGTGTGGAAGGGATGGTCACTCTCGAATTGGCCTTCTCAGCCACACTAGATGCTGTTCCAAGTCCTCCATACAGAGCACGTTACCATAGTCTCTCGAGACTGAAGGATGCCTACAAAAAGGAAGTTCTCATCCTTATGGCCACTGATGGGTTAATTGGTGCCAGTGGGGTTTGTTTGGTCTTTTTGGAAGGGGGAAGAATAAAAGTAGCTTTGCTGTTTGCCTCATTTCTCATGCCTTTGATGTCTTTTGGTTTTTCCTGCTTTGGTCCCCCGTGTGCATTTCAGTGAAGCCCAAACGTTTGGTTCGTATGACTAAGTTAGCATAGCTTTGCTCATTTCTAATAATAATAACCATGTGCCATCAAGTCAGTTTTGACTTATGATGACCCTTTTTAAGGGTTTTCTAGGTATAGAGTACTCTGAAATAGTCTACCATTCCCTTCTTTTCGGGGTGCCCTGGGACTGTGCAGCTTGCCCAAGGCCACACAGGCTGGCTCTACTTGCAGGAGGCACAATTGGGAACCAAACTCCCAACTTCTGGCTCTGCAGCCAGATACCTAACTCGCTGAGCTATTTTCTGCTGTTACATTATTCCCATCCCAACTCTTACTTTGGTTTTCCATATATATTTTCCCCTATCTTTTAAATATAATTCTAGAAACCTCTGCATTCAGTGTCTGTTCTTCCCACCCCACCCACCCAAAAAGCCTTGATATTAAATCTTGCACGTTGCATCTTAGTTCACTTGTAGGTGGCTCATGACTGGGGAGGGGGTACCCTAAAATTTGGGGGTTGTGCCCCTTCATATTGGTGCATGAGCCACTCCTGCACTCATTGCTAGTGGTTACTGTTTAATGGTCTTTGGCTTGACGTTCTGGAAACAGGGGGTGCAGCTTCTGCTCTTGTTTTCCTAGGGACAGAGCCATAACTCGAAACCTTAGCACTCAGTGTTTTGTTGCTCTGTTTCTTAAGCTTGGGTTAACCAACAGGACAGTAATTTGATTGGCACACACAGTGGAAGGACAGAGTAATGGGGAGGAGTGCCTGGCTCTGAGTGCCTGGCAAACACACTGGTTGAACGCTAAGCCATCCATCTTGTGTTTCCTTCTGTGGTGTACATGCTCAAGGTGGACATGACTTAGCTGCTTCAGTGTCAAATACCAACGAGTGGTTTCATGCCGGTCCAACAACAAATTTCTGTGTCCTCTGAATTTTTGCACTCTAGGCCAAAGTCCCTGTTGCCCCACCCTAGTTACAGTTCTGCTTTAAAGATGTGCTATTTCTTGGCCAGAACACTGGACAGAAAAGGTGGTGGCAAAATATTTGAAAAGCCTAGTGTTATTGTTTGGGCTCTAGCCCTTGAAAGAAGTGCTCTGTCTGAATTGAAAGAAAGACAAGAAGCTCCCAATACAAATTCTCAGTTGCTGCTAGCAAACATCTGCCAGGAGTGGTGGGGGTGGTTTCAGGTGGCCCCCAGAAAGCATGAATGGCCGTTGTCCATCTAGCTGGACAGTGAGTATTATTTGCTTCTTACCAGCTCTGGAGACCTTTTTCAAAGCCTGTGAGCAGCAAAGGAATTATCTATGCTCTGTGCACAGGTGGCAAGATGGATTGGACCCAAGATGCCAGAAGTGAAATCTGGATGCAAATTTGGAGGCCTATGCTGTGAAAAAATGCCGAAAGACGGCTGTGTGTGCGTATGTTTCTCTCTCTCTCTTTATTGTTCATGCTAACACCAAGGCTAAGATTAATGGCATTTTTCGAAGAGTTCTGGCATATCTCTTTGGTTATGCAGGAAAGCTTCAGTAGTGAAACCTCATACATTTTTCTGCATTTTCTGCTTTCTTTCTCTAGATCCATGTGAAACAACAGAATGCTGGTCCACTATATGAACTAATACTTGGATGTATGCCCTTTCCCCGCCCCCCGCCCTTCATTCAATGTAAGTTTATCTGTCTCCATCTGTTGTATATCTATTTTGGCAACATGACCTGGACATCACCCTGCTTTCCCCTCCCTCCCTTTCTTGATGTGCTTTCTTCCATTCAGCAACAGATATACCACAGCTCTTTATTTGAAGAGGAGGACCCAAAGCAACCCCCTCCCCGTAAGAAGCACATTGGAATGTAGCAGGCAAGAATGTAAGCTTCAACCATCCAAATATGGGGTTGGCTTGGGATAGGATGATTGGGAGGGATGTTACTATAGCTGTTGGGGTTTTTTGAATGGCTACACGTCCTATCTCTTTTCCATTCAATGCGTACTTTGTGGGTTGGCTGCTGTGCTCTCCGACCTGGTGGTACTATTAATCCCAAGTTGATTCATAAAAAGACATGAGGCCAGTAAAACAATCTGCTTCAAGAGCTCCCTGTTGTTTTCAAATGGGTTTGCGCTCAGTGGTATAGCGGAATCAGGACCTGAAGAGACAAAGTCTCATGGCATTCTGCATACCAGGGACTGTGACATAATCTGCAACCACTCCCAGGTTTTTCTGTGCATTCTGAGCATTGCTGAGCTTCAGGGTAGCTGGAAGAGAAATAGATTTTCCCAGGAACAGCATATTGTTGCAGGCTGCCCATGCTGTAATGCAAAGTATTGGATGAGAATTTTTTCTTGAATCAAGAGCAATTGTATTTGCAAAAAAACTAAAAACCAAACCAAAACAACCAAAACCTGTTCCTCATTTGTTGATAAAGACTAATCCATCACCTTGAACTTTTGGATTTTCTTTTTGGGAGCAGACTAGTTAGGGTTACTGTTACGATGAGCCCCAATATAAGTCAGTGGTTTAGGCATCTAGCTGCAGAGCGAAAGGTTAGGAGTTCGATTCCCCATGGTGCCTCCTTGACAGGGGCTGGACTCGATGATCCATAGGGTCCCTTCCAGCTCTGCGGTTCTAAGATGGTTAGGGTTAGGGTTATGATTTCCAGATTTACTACTTACAAATACGAAAGCTCTAAGATACTCCAAGTGCTCAGGATACAGACTGTTGTGTGCATGGAATGGAACAGATCTCACTTATGTAGTATCTCATCTTTCTGCCAAAAATGGCACTCATGATGGTCAATTACAATAAAACTATTCAATTAAAGTATACATCAATTGTGGTAAACACCACAATTAAAAACAGAATCATCATTTAAAACATGCAACTTAGCATAGAGGCTAAAGGCCAAATATCAACTGAATAAAAAGGTCAATGGAAAAATAACAGAGAAGGAGCCATCCTCATTTCCCTGATTAGGAAGTCTCTAATCTTAGAAGTGGCTTAGAAGAGAGAAAAATATTCTTTTAGGAGCAGGAAGGAAAGAATGACCACCCAGAAAGATTTGTTAAACCACAGCAAAATTGTAGCAGGAAAATGTCACACAAGATTCTGTTCAAGGGGTTTGAAGGAGCATTGGTGATAGGGATGGGGACTCAAGTTGTGGGACTTGCTGTCAAGTCAAACTTAAGTCATGCTGGTGACTCAACTCAGACTCAGCTCGGGATTTCCCCCCCAGTAACTTGGACTCGACTCACGGCTCGAAAACCTTCCCTTTTTTCTAGGGGGAAAAAATCTTGTTTTTAATAGGGACTTGGACTTGGGACTTGGGACTTGGTACAAAAAGACTTGGACTTGGACTTCAGACTCAGACCCAAGGATTTGCCAACATCTCTGGTTGGTGGCCCATGATTCAGACGAAGAGCCTATGGGTAGAGGAAGTATGAAGGTTCTGAAAAAGAGGACCACAATTTTTGCTTTGTTGGTGTGAGCTCTCCAGTCTAGAATGGCTTCCCCTTTTCTGCATGAAAAGACGAAAATAGGGATGTACACACGGAAGTCCAATGATACAGTACATGCTCAGCAGGTTGTAGGGGCAGCTCCTAATCTAATTATGGGGGTGGGTGGGATTTACTTTAGAATTTCAGAGTGAGCCACTCTGTCCTGTTTGGAACATGAGCTGCTAATGGTATGATGAAGGTGCAAGGTACTGAAAGGACAGTACATAAAAAAACAAAACAAAACCCCAATCTTTAGTACTCTTGAATTTTTACAGCCAGAAGGAGGGAAAGGTGTTTGTGGGATTTCCTACCTCGTCTAACAAAGTAATTTTGGCTGGCTTTAGATACGGCACAACTTTTATGTAGCTTAATAGGAGCAGATGCCCTTTGCTATTGTGTCTCAGGCAGCAAAAGACCCTGAGTGGTTCAGATCAACGGTGCCGCTTGGAGTCATGGGCACTGCTCTGGGTCTCCCTGCGACAAACACCAGACGTCCTGATGAAAAATGTTCTTTCTCTAGCAGGAGAAATGGAGCAAGGGTGCCATGGTAAACTGGGCCTCAAAGCTCACTCCATTGCCTTAGCAACCCACCATTGGAACTGAGACAACCATTTCTGCCTCTTTTCTCAAGTGTGCTTCAAACCGCAACTTGTTTATTTGGTTCCAGGGCATTCAGAAGGAGTGGTTGGGAAAGGCATCTGTTCTCACCTGCACCGACATGGGAACTGGTCTTCTTCAGTTATGCTTACTTCAAAGAGGAGCTTCCTCTGATTGATCTTTTCCCTTCTTATGTTTCTTTCCCTCTTGTCTTTACATGACAGTGGAGCCGAATCAGTGATCAGGCATCAACAGAAACCAGGAATAAATTGTTAAGCGTTTGCATACGTGTGTGTGTGTGTGTGTGTGTTTACCTGCCTATGCATACGCACACAAATTGTTTCTTACAATGCACTCTCATAGCTGACAGTGTGCATAATACTTGGATAAAAGCAGCTTCCTTGTCTCCGTCTCTCTCCCTCCCTCCCTTTCCTTTTGCTCTCTCCTCCTAGCAGCAGGTGATGTCTCTGAAAAGTTTGAAAGCTGCTGCTGAATGTTCAGATGACATGCAGGCAAGAGCAGGCGACATCTCACATTCTCTTTCTCTTCCGTTCTCTCGCTCCTTTCACTCTTTTTCCTTCTCTTTCTCTGCAGATAAATGAAGAAAATGGGCTAGAGAGCAGGAAGGGGGAGAAGGTAATGCACTGTGACTTCCTCATTTTACACCATGAGGATAATGATATTTTTCATGCCTTGGGTGAACAACTTCCCACACAGCATCCCCCTATTACTTTTAAATGTACAGGGCTTTTTTTGCCATGGTGCTTCATCTATAGCATATAGGGTATGTTAATTAGGAACCATTCTCCAAGCCCTGCTGTGTATTATTGCATACTAATTTTTG
Source organism: Intellagama lesueurii (assembly GCA_037013535.1). Classification (NCBI taxonomy): domain Eukaryota; kingdom Metazoa; phylum Chordata; class Lepidosauria; order Squamata; family Agamidae; genus Intellagama; species Intellagama lesueurii. The sequence continues at coordinate 119,102,891 of JBAJHW010000006.1, read as the reverse complement.
CTTGTACACAGTCCTGTTTAAAGGGGTCACACAAAAGCAGTACCAGTAGACTGGTCCAGGTTTCAGTGGGTTGCCTATAATAATAATAATTGGGTGCTGTCATGTCATTTCTGACATGGCAACCCTTTCTAGGGCTTTCTAGGTACAGAAGTGTACCTAGTGGTTTACCCTTCCCTTCTTCTGGGGTTGATCTGAGACCATGCAGCTTGCCCAAGCCCACACAGGCTGGCTCTTCTCCCAGGAGGCACAGTGGGGAATTCAACTCTCAGTCTCTAACTCACTGAGTTATCCTACCAGCAGGGATCAGAGCATGCCACACTCTACAACCAATGAAGACTCCTTTCTCCTGGTGTAGTCAGGCCTACTGCTGGATCTCTCAGGTCATGTACTCACCAGTGTGCTGGGAATGAGCAGCTGAGTGATCCATGGTGCACACAACTGTGTGGGAGCATGAGACTTTGTGAACATTACTCGAAAGTATCTTGAAGGCACTGTTCCAAATGGATCATCAAGATCAGCATAAGGAAATGAAACACAATGATAGAGACTTGCTACCTTTTGATCGTCAATGCTTTACTACTGCAGTAGATATCAACTGCAAGGCATTAATGGAAGACAAGCAAATGCAGACAAGTGTCTTGTATTATTCAGTGTATGTGAATCTGTTGAAATTGCCTCCCCAGCATCACTATTTAAATATCAAGTAGCACAAAAGGAGCTTCCAGATTATCTGGGTCTCTGATTTATAATACAGAATCCCTACAATTCACTTTGTTAATGTAGACTTCTCTGATATTCTTATTGCTATGATAAAAGAGCCAGTCTAGACAAACCAGCTCATTGTGTGGCAGACTATTCCTGGAATGTGCCATTTTACACAGCAAGAGCTATTCCAAGTAGTATTGATCTCACGGATGTTGGCAAAGAGCAATACCTGAAATGGCAGCCAAGCAAAATTCTGACTCTTGTAAGTGCCTGGTGCCCATCATGTGGCATGATTCTTGGAGGAAATGGTGTAGAAGCGATGAAACAAGAAGCTGGATGTGGCAAGGTAAGAAAGACACTGAAGAAAGCAATGCAGAAAATCTTCTAGGAAAAAATGAAGCAAATGCAAATAAACTCACAAGTCTTGTAGTCCAAGTTAAAGGAACTGAACACTGTTAATCATTCTGTTGTGGTGATGGCATTGTAAGAAAGAATGACCAGGAAAAGGAAATGTTTGTCTCATGAAAAAATGGAGTCAAGGCATGAAGGCCCTCATGCATAACTCTGCAAATTTTACACTGCTGAATCATAAAATAATACAATTGGAGAGCTGGAAGGGACCCCAAGCATTACTGAGTCCAACTCTCTGCCAAGGCAGAGTATTCACAACTAAAGCATCCCTGACAAGTGGCCATCTAACTTCTGTTTAAAAACCTCCAAACAAGAACTGGCTACTCTCAGAGACCATCCATTCCATTGTTAAACAACACTTATTGTCAAGAAACTCTTCCTAATGTTTAGGCAAAACCTCCTTGCTTGTAATTTGAAAGCACTACTTTAGGCCTTACCTTCTAGAGCAACAGAAAACAAGATGGCTCCATTTTCCTCGTATGAAACGTTTTGTAGGCACACAAGAGGATACACACCCGAACTGTGGTTAGTTATGGTGTGCCCCTCAGTTTTCAGTGCAACAGCAGGACTCTCTTGAACGGTTCAAGCATGTGCGTGTCCAGTTGTAGAAGAGATGTCCCAACATTGCCCTGAGAAAAACACTTTGCACTTTAAACCCTGCAGTCATTCCCTTCCAGACATGAATGATACCCAGCATTTAGTCCAATTGTATGTTTAATGCCTCAAAAATAGACCTATTGGATTTATTTTATTTCACTTGTGAAATTTTACTCCCAAGATGTGACAGAGATTCTTTAAAAGAAAGAAAGATTAATTAGAAGTGGTGGGGCTCCCAAATCTTTAAATTTTCTCAAAATTGTTAAGTATGAAGAATATCTGACAATTTGGCTACATTTTAGGAAACACTGGTCACACTTTGATGAATCTGTATGCTACTATATTTATTACAATGTCTACTTACCGCGTTGAAAAGGACCAATGTATATTAGAAACCCTGTTCACATTTATATCTGCTTGACTCACTATATTTTTTCTAAGGCTATATTTCAAAATGATACAAGACCATTTAACATGTAATGAGACATGATAAAATGCACAATATGCTTATATGGGTTTACACTGGTCAAAATGATCCTTTTCTACATGATTTTACTCTTATTTAGTGGAAGCATCAATTGTCCTTGATTTACAGAAATCTAACAGAACAAAATGACTAAACTGGACTGTGATGCAAACTTTATCTGCAGTCACAAGGTCTTAACTAAGCACATTAGTATTACTGCATAGCCACAGCTAAACTTGTCCGTCAGGACTACAGGAAGAACATTAACCCAAGCCTTGAAAAAGCAAAGCTTTGGTTTTTCAAACTCAGCAGGATTCTAGACCTCATGACAGTAGTATAAGTACCTAGCATCCATCAAATCAAATTTTGACAGGTGCCCCAACAACCCCTTATGTCACCCTAAAGCCCCGCCCACCCAGGGGGAGGGGCCTGGGTTGATTCTTGACCCTTTGTCCCGCCTCAAAGGGGCAGGGCACCTGTCAAAATTTGATTTGATGGATGCTAGGTACTTATACTACTCATGACAGCCCAGGGGGAAAAAACAAGTAAAAGTATTGTATGCTAAAAACAATAAGCACACGATCCTTTTAAGTGCTTCCGGATTGGACATTTGTTGTGTAATCTTCACTCTGATTCCCAGTATTTTACAAAGGGTCAAGCTTTTCTTGTCTTTCGTTTGTAACTTTACTCTTCTTTTTCCATCACTTCTCCCCCCCCTTTCATTCCCCCTCCCAAGGATGGAATTATTGCACAGTGCCATTTGATAGACAGCACTTGGAGTTGTTGGTCTAGACATGCCCTAAAATACCTGGGATTCAGAAGGAGACTTTTCTTTATAGTAGTAATTTGTTTTTCCTTCTTCACAATTCTGCTCCTCCCAAAATGAATACCGGGACTGTGTATCCTGTCTGTTACTGAGATTCTCCTACAAGATCTAGCTAGCTTTTCTGTATGCTGTTCCATTGCTACACCATACAGCAAACAGGATGTAGTACCTAACATAAAATAGGAAGCACTATGCTTATCAAATAAGTAAATCTATTTGGATGTTCTTTTTACCTGATCTAATATGCTCAGAGTGAAATCATAAATTTAACTTCTGGATTATGATCTGAAGTGTACAAGTGTCGCTGGCTTTTAAATGGTCCTTCCAATAGTAGATCAGAATTGCTTATAGGTGGAGTGGATGGGAGTGGTGTATATACCACCCTTTGCCACAAAAGCCACCAAAGTGATGCTTAACCAATCCAAAATAAAAGGAAAGAATCATACAAATGGATGACAGCAAATACCACACTAGAAACCAGTAAACGAAAGCAACTCCAGCAACACATTCAGAGGCCACCTGATTGGGTCCAAACCGGAATCTCAGTTCAGAATTTCAAATCTTTGTAACTCACAAGAGAAATGGGGCCATGAGAAATTTGGCTCTTTTCAAAATTGATATATGAAGTAGATTCCCAGTGTCGTATAGTAGATAACATGATGGACTAGGACTTTGGAGAACAAGGTTCAAAACCCCACTTCGCCATGGAAACTCCCTGAGGGACTAGAACTGGTCAGACCACTCCTTAAATATCTCACCTTGGAAGCCCTGTTAGGATCACTATAAGTCAGTTCTGACTCGACAGCACAGAACACACATATGAACTAGACCTAACTGGTAGCTGTTGTTTTAATCTTTTCAAAGCAGGAATGCACAACAAGCCACTTGAAAACCCCCATTCATGCAGCCAGTCACTCAGGAAAAGCTTGCCTGAAGTGAAAGGACTTCACTTGCTTGCAGAAGGACAGCAAAAACGGGGCCAGCCTGGCCTGAGAAGATCTTTTCAAACTGGATTGTTGTGCTCTGTTACTTTTAAATGTGTTTTCAGTATTGATTTTATTTGCTGTTTTTAATATACTACTGGTTTGATTCTTTTTAAAATATTTGTATACTTACTGTTTTTAGCTTTAAATATTGTCCTTTTAATGATGAAAGTTGGCTTTTCACGAGAAAGGCAGGTAAAAATATTTTAAATACATAAATAACAAACAGTTCCCGCACAGACTGTCTAGCAGGACGGCTAGACCTTTTGTGTTTGGAGGCTTGGAGTCAAACTGAAATGACAATCCATTTGCTCCAAGAACTTTCTGGACTTGAGATCCCTCAGCTGAGGGGGGCTGTTTCTGCACACCAGAATCAACCACTTTGCGGCAAAATGGGAAACACGAGACTCCTTTTGTTACAATTTGCTTCTTTCTAATTATAGTAAAGAAAAAGATGGCCTTTGCTTAGCATTCTAAATACTCTTAAAAGCTTCCACTCTTATAAAGCCTTATTTATTCCCTTACCTGCCTTACTTTGACTAAAGAGATCATCTGTTGTTTCCCAGAGTTACTAAGGCTCATAATTTAATGCTCCATTCCCTTAACCAAAGTAATTCCTCTTCCACTGGTGCTGCTGAATTCATATAGTAAAGTAATTTTTTCTTTATCACTTGCTAGTGCATCCTTCAAACAAGTTAATAAATACATCCAGGACTCTGAGGGATTCTGCTTGTTTATTACATGCAGAGAAGTTGTTGTGTTGTTTCTTGCACAGGAAGAAGCATCCATCTGATTCCCTTGGCTGTAGCTGTTAGGTAGTATTGTGTCGGTACTATTTTTCTTCCTTTATCTACCATTTCATTCTTTTCCCCTTGTATGACTGTGTAGAGTTATCTCTCCTGCAGAGAAGTAAATGAAATGTTTGTGTTCAAAGGGGCACTTTTTTACTTACATTTATCTTACGAACATGTGCAAGTCCTTTCTTCTGCTTGGAGGCCAGTTTGGAATATTGGGATGCATCATGTTTTAGTTGAGGGAAAACACGCATACTGTCATAGTCAATAAGTGCCCTGGATCTGAAACAATTTGTAAATTCTGTTGCAGAGTTTTGAATTTCTGTTAAAATCTCTTTTTGCAATGAAGTAGAAGTATGGAGATCCACAGAGGAGAATAGCTATGAAGTTCCCCAAAGTCCACCCCTTTTCTCATTAACCGGCACTTAAAATCTCAGTAACTCTTTCTGAGACGTTTGTAGGAGAAAGAATTTTTTAAAAAAGTCTTTGTTTATGGTTGCTTGAAATTAGAAACTTGTATATGCTGCTTTCTTAGCTACACACATATTTAGCAACCAACCAAATAGATCAACAGCAAACAAAGCAACTGCCTCCAACCAAGGAAAGAGAGGAAAAAGAAACACCCAGGGAGGGGAGGGGGCTCTCTTTGCATTCAAAGGCTGGAAGGAATGATTGGTTAGTGCTGGAAAGATATACAATCACCTCAACCCATAAAAGTCCCTCCCAGTCACACAAACCACAGCTAGCATGCAAGAGTGCAACAAAACTGTGACACATCCAGACCACCAGACCTCCCATTGAATTGCATCAGAAACCAATACAGTTATGTCTTTCCCCACCACCAACTTTTCGAATTGATGTACATGAAACTTGGAGGCACAATTGATCCTGAAGAAAGCAGTGAATGAGTCATATTTAAGATGGCTAGATTCAGTATTGGGTACCCTTAAACTGTGTACCTTTGTTTCCTGTGAGCACTGTCCCCTGGAATCCAAAAAAAGGATGATGATATTGACTTAAGTTATGGTCAGTCATACGAATGATTGAGATGAGGTACGTACGTGAAGTGTGCTGAATACTCTGGCAGCATTTTACTAACGTCAAGGTTTTCTTTCCCATGGAGTCCATAAAATATTTGCAGCTGAAACTGCCAGACTTAACAGCGATCTCCCCACCTCATGACTCCTAGAACCTGGATATCGTTCCAGCTTTGAAAAAAGAAAGCCAACTCGTGCAGGTCTAAAAATCTAGGGAGGCAAAATGTTTGGGAGTTAAACATTATAATATTCATATATAACTAACATATTATTAATGTGCTTAAACCCCTGAACAGTTTTATGTAGGAAAGCATAGGCAGGGTTGGAATAAATTTAATTCACAAAGCAACTGAGCTAAAGTATACAAACAATTCAGAACTGTAGGCTGTAATTTTAGTTTTCATGGGTGGCTTCTATTTAAAACGCATCAAACTCCTACATATAATTGCAAGTACAGAGTCGGCAATCTCTGTTTTATCAGCTGATGGTGCGAATACAACGGAGATCTGAATCAGAACAATTCGGCTTTGCTGTGATTTGATTCACAGCCTGTATTATGTCTGAAATCACAATCAGTGCTCACACGAGCTGTAGATTGAATCAGGAGTTCAACAGATTTGAGTTTTGGAAGAGGTAGTCATGTTAGTCTGTGCAAGCTTATCAGGTAAAATCCAAAGAAACAAAACAAAATACAACAAAAAAAGACAAAAACAGGTGGCACCTTAAAGACTAACCATTATATTTTAATATAAATATTTGTGGACATGTCCACTTCATCAGACACATGGGAAGAGAATGAAATGTTGGATGAAATATCAGTTTCATACTAAATATTGATTGGCTCTTGGATGTATGTTATATTTACATGCAGTAATTTATGGCTTCTGTTGTTTTAGGGATCTGTTGTAAAAATTCCTCAGGAGACAGAAAACAGACACTAGGCCTGGGCAAAGATGAGAGGGGAGAGAAAAGGGGGGGGGGGACTGGTCATTCTTATATGTGTTACTTGAAAGTAAGGGAAAGGAGGAACAGATGGGTGATGAGATGTGGTGAACCTGTATGGAATCATTCTGACTTGTGAATCATAATGTATTTTGCAAAATTACTGTTCAGACTTTTGGTGTTCTGTATTCTGAACCATGAAGTACCTTTCCATGTCCTAATAGAAGCAAGGTCACTTTTGTTTCCATGTTCTTTTCTGCACTAGTGTGGTGCCAATCAATTACAAGCCAATATGTTCACATATGAGTTAACATAAGTTGGTACCTGTACAAATCTATAAAATAGTGAAAACATGGTGACTGAAATTCAGTAGTAAGTCACAAGTAAAGTAGGCCCATTGAGTAAATGGAACTGACAGAGGAATTGACTTGCCAACCATCACCACCCATTCAATGAGCCTCCTCTGATGGTGATTTACTGCTGGATTTCAGCCAGTAACTCTATGCCACGTCCATCTCGTCTCTTGCCAGTGAAAATGAGTAATTTAACTATGGAAAACATACTTTAGGTAGGAAGCTTGGGCTATTTCCTTTCAATATTACTTAGAACAAGATACTATCTGTTCCTCCAACATCATTAAGATGATTCATAATTTTTTTAAAAAACATCTTAATGCAAATTACAGTCTTTATTGATCTCTGGTACCTGGGAAGAAATCAAGATTGGATTTTGTGTAGTCTGCTGGTTAAGAAGCTGAGACAGTAAAAATCAGCCAGCAATATGGGTAAGGACAGAGATGAGCCACACCTGACAGTCAACACAATGAATGGGTTTGAATGTGTTTCTTTATTTTAATAAATAGTATTAGGTAAGGTAAAGGTTCCCCTTGACATTTAGTCCAGTTGTGTCCGACTCTAGGGCGTGGTGCTCATCCCCGTTTCCAAGCCATAGAGCCAGCGTTTGTCCGTAGACAGTTTCCGTGGTCACGTGACCAGCGCGACTAGACACGGAACGCTGTTACCTTCCCACCATGGTGGTACCTATTTATCTACTTGCATTTTTACATGCTTTCGAACAGCTAGGTTGGCAGGAGCTGGGACAAGCGACAGGAGCTCACTCCGTCGCGTGGATTTGATCTTACGACGGCTGGTCTTCTGACCTTGCAGCACAGAGGCTTCTGTGGTTTAACCTGCAGCACCACCACGTCCCTTCAAATAGTATCAGAGGAACCACCAAATGGGAAAGCTGATCTACACCTTTCCCCTTGCTTTGAAATATCAGCTAACACCTGCAGTGCATCATTTGATTAATTCCATGATAATACAATGGGCTTTCAAAGAGATAATCAGGGCATTTAGCTCACTTGGAGGGGCTGTTGGTGTCTTTTAGAATAGTTACCATATCTTTGCTCTATTACTTTTCAGCCTATTGCCGAACATCATTATAAAATGTCTGTTTGAAATAATGCCTATAGCTTTCCCACAGTCTATGTCTAGGTGTAGTAAAAAAGACTCCATTGTTTATATTTATTTATTTATAATATTTTTACCCCACCTTTCTCCTTAAAAAGGACTCAAAGTGGCTTACATCATTTAGAGACAATGTTTAAAGCTAAGAACAAGGGGTATAAAAAGATGGCTTACATCGTTAGAATACAAGATTAAAGCTAAAAAGAGTAAGTATACAAATATTAAAAATGTTCAAACAAATACCACTCTGAGAAATGCAACAAGCAATACTAAAAACACAGTCAAAGCAGTAATGCATAATAATCCATCTAAAAATCACACTCAGGTAGCCAGTCACTGAGGGAAAGCTTGCCTAAAGAGACAGGTCTTTGCCTGCTTGCGGAAGAACAGCAAAGATGGGGCCAGTCTGGCCTCCTGTGGGAGGGAGTTCCAGAGTTTGGGAGCAGCAACAGAGAAGACCCTCTACTGTGTCCCCATCAAATGTACCTGTCAAGGTGGTGGGATTTAGAGAAAGGCCTCTCCTGATGACCTTAACACCCGGGAAGGCTCATAATGGGAGTCAGGGTCTTTCAGATAGTTTGGGCCCAGGCCAAATACTTGATTTAGTCAAGTATCAAGTATCGAGAAATAATGTTTCTCGAATGTTGCAGACTTTTGCAGAATGATGATGGCTACACTAAATCATGAAGAGTTGCAGGTTTAAAGGTAGGCATCAAAACTTCACACAATCCAAGGACAGATTCTGAAACTGGCACCTTTGTTTGTTTCTAACAATAACCCCTCCAGACAGTGGCGAATCTGTACAGTGAGTGTACGGTTAGGAAGTCAAGAAGCCAAAGGCTGCTGCAAACTGTGTGTGGACCATCCTACATGCAAAATGAAAGAAAACTCATAAAAATGGAGAATTCTCACTGCATTGTGCATTCCATTACAGAAACCAGATGAGGGTCATTTGAAACTTAAAAAGCCACTGAGAAATTTCAGTGAATAGAGGTTAGGAAACGTTCCAACTAAATTCTACAGCCAGACAACTTTTGTGTGTGTGCTGCACTTATTGTGGGGCTTTGAGATAATGGATGCATCAAACACAACTTGCACATAACAACAGTGACACAGTGCCGCTTCTCAAACTTGTTTTACTTACAATTCATGATGTCAAAATCTTGTCTTTGGTCATGTTTCAAAAAGCCTCAGCGGTGAACCACATTTCTTGTAGCTTTCTGCACTACAGGAAAAAAGAGTCAATAGTCTCTCCTAAGATAATTATAAAATAAATTATGTACAACCCAATGCAATTGGTACCAGACATTGCAAGGTAAAATACTTAAGATACACAGAAGGCAATGTATCTTTCAGCCATTATGGTGTGCATTATGTGGTATAAGTTATCAGAGCTGGAAAGAACCTTAAAGGCTAAAGGCCTTTACTCCTACCTAGTGGAGTAAAGAGGATTAATTATAGCTTGATAGATTTGTATTTCATATAATGCCAAAGCTATTTTTTTTTCATTATATTTAGGGCACAATTCTGTACCTTTATGCCCAGGGCAGGGTTACGGGATATGACAAAATCCCTCCACTGACATACTGAAAGGAAGTGTGATAAGCTACCGTCACAGGCATCACCAGAGATATGCTGGTATACATCAGTTCAGACATCTTGGTGGCAACTCCTACTTGGCAGGAAAATGTTTTTTCCACCTGTTTTTGAAAACCCATCACCACACCTCCTTGTTGTTCTTGCTTGGTCAAAGTGTGGCTTGTGACAGGCAATACCTACTGGCACCTAAAAATTATCACCCTATGCTTTTTTTGTTTTGTTATGCCCATAACATCTGCCCAAAGCAGGAGAGTAATCAGTCCAGAAGGCTGTGTTCTCCTCTTGCACAAGATATGGCCATAAGGTCCTCCTGAACAGCCAGAAAAAATTCCTTAGCTGCTTCATTTTCCTTTGCTACTTCTCTGCCTCTTGGCAAAGTAAGGCCATCAAGAAGGATTAGCCCACTGCGAAAGGCCACAAGCAGGTCAGAGAAGGAATAAGTGGACACAGCAGGAGGAGGTTGATTCGGAGGCAGGCCAGTCACCACAAAAATCCTTCTAAAAAGAGATCTGAGACTGCTGTATATTTATTCTACGTGCATGTTGCCGCCATCTCTGCCTGAAGCCACTTGCTCCTGGAGACCTCCTGCAGAAGTACTGCATCTTTTCACCCTCGTATTTTTTGCTCTCTCTCTCTCTGTATCTTAGGGACTGACCCTCTTTCTGCTTCTTCTCTTTATAGTTCTTTAAATATAGTTCTTCTCTTTAAATGTTTAAATGTTATATTTTATATTGTTATTATATGTGTTGGAAGCCGCCCAGAGTAGTCAGTTGACTAGATGGGCGGGGTATAAATGCAATAAATAAATAAATAGTAACCTCTCCATACAGTTTTCTTATCCCTAAACCCTGTTGCTCCTGGAATTTGACTAAAACACTGTATAGCTTACTAAGGCATTGCAAAGAGCAACCTGAATCTTAGAACCCTCTCATTCTTGTGTTTGCTTCCTCTGGGTTAATATATTCCCATATTTTTGAAGCAAATATATTTTAATACTAGTCTCTTGCTTTATTTAATCCTTACTGCTATTTATGCAGTGGTACTGTAATTTTTTAAAAAATTATCCAGTGCAATTGATGGTAACACTCATGCTGGTGTTAATGCAACATCTGTATAACTTATTGGGGCTAATTGCAACAAATTGATGAGGTGCTTGGGCTTATCTTGGTTGTATATCAAATTGCGCAATCAAGATGTTCCCAGACACTTTGTCAATTAGCTGCGGCAAGTTATGCAAGCTTTATATGAACACTGGTAGGATTCCAGCCATCATGTGTTTGTGTGTGTGTGTGTTTGTGTGTGTGTAATTTCAATTAAAAAAATCCCTGCTGAATAAGAATAATAATTACATGCTGCCATGTCAATTCTGATTTATGGTGACCATTTCCAGGATTTCCTAAGTACACAGTACTCAGAAGTGGTTTACTATTCCCTTGTTCTGGGGGCAATTGGGATTGTGTTGCTTGGCCAAGGCTACACAGGCTGGCTGTTCTCCTAGGAGGCACAGTGGGGAACTGAATCCAGGTGTTGAGTACCTATATGTAAATATGATTTTTTTAAAAAGCCAAATATGTATTAAGATACAGTACTGCCTTGGTTCAAAGATTTTTTACGGGTGTGTTTTCTCAGAACATATATGAGTTCCCACATGGGCTCTGAGAGCATATCAGGCAGCAGTGCGCATAACTGAGTGCACACTTTTATGTGCACACAAGACTAATGACTTTCCCTCACCATAAGATTTTGTTCCTGTTATCCACACCCTGCCATCTGTCATGTGCATTTCTGTGCACCTGCCAGCTAATTAAGTGGGGTGGAAAAATGCTCACTGTCAGAATGTCCAGGCACAGAGGAAGATAAGCTAAGCTTTGCGTAGGCAGAGGTGTGAAACTAGACACAGAGTTGTCATTTCAATAGAACTCTGTGTCCATTGTAAGAAGTACTTCTACCTGTTTTATCCAGGGGCTCGTTTCCCTCTGATATTAATCAATAAGAGAAAGTGATATAGTACATTGAATAACAGAAGCCAAATTTTATGATCAGTCTATCTGTAATTCATACATTGCCAGACATAGCACCTGAGACATTATGGAAATATAATGGGAAACATTTCTCTATGTTGCAGCAGTAATACATAAATTGTGGTTGATGTTTTCTATTTAAATTGATTGAATTTTTTTAAAAAATGAAATATTTAATAATGCATATCGACTAGGGTAAAAAGAGGTTTATTTTTTGAAAAGGTGTCATGTAATTTATATATTATAATTCTATATTAAAATATTTACTTATTAAACACTAAATACAGTTGTTAGTCACGGCTGGAGTAGCCCCACTTACTTATATTCCATTTACATCAGCATGTCTACTGTAGTTGGGATGAACACATGGATTCAACCCAATGTATTTATTATTGGCCTGAATCCTATTAGTTAGTTATGCCAGCATAAGTGCAATGGGATAAATGGCAGTGACAAATTGCTGCTAATTAACAAGCTGCTTCTTATTTCCCTCATTGTTGCTTGTGGTGGGATGCAATGAGTAAAGCAAGCACTAGCCTGTTAAATGATGGCAATTCACTGCTGCAATTTACACCATTGTAGTGACACTGGCAAAATTAAGTGCTAGGATTCTGGTCACTATGGTCTTAATTTCTATTTCAACTTTCAGTTCAAAGGAACATTCAAGGAGGACTTGATAACAAAATAAAATAGAATGGGCATGAACTTCCCAAAAACATGCACTATAATGGATTTTGTCAGATCTGGACACATGGTGAAATCTTCACTATTATAATAAATAATTTGTATATGTAGCCCACTTTTGTCAAGACTTTGGCTCCCAAAGTAGTCTACCATGAAAATATCACACAAGATACAGTGCAGTGTATGATGTGTGTATGTATACTTATACATATAGAAATATATCATATGATGGGGAAACACTAGTGTCAAGATGTGAAATGTTGTGGGTATAGTGAGTTAAAATAATAAAAGGGGTATAGAAAAATTAGTCCTGAAAATGAAAGTGCTTTTAAAATTGAGACTTGAACAATAGTTTACTCCAGTCATTGCAAAACAATTAGCTTGCCAGCTAAGCAGGGTCACTGTATCATAACAGTTTGGACAGTTGAACATGCTTATGTTGCAATGTGTTAATATGGTGGTGGTATTTGCAGGTCGAATAACTTGCACTCTTTGTAGTTCTAATACCTTGGAGCTACAATATCCTGACATTCCAGGACACTGGTGTGACAGAATTTTATTCCTCCAAGCTCTGCATAATTTTAATTACAGCAATAAAATTATCATCATAATGACAGTTTGCCAGATTCAAAGTTAAAAATCCTTGGAGTTACTTTAGATGCAGGAACAATGAAATTTCCTGTTGAAAATATTTTCTTGGAGTTTTTGACCGCTGGATCTCCAGGCCACTGGAAAAGAGGTTGTTAACAGACGGTGAGGGTGTGGGAATATCTGAAAGAATTATAAACACAGGGAGATAAGACACACACAAATAAATGCATCATCATTATATCATCACAACTTCATACCACTTTGGGCACCAGACATCAAATGACAACAGTCATGTAGCAGGAACATTCTTTTCCAAAAGCCAGCAACAACAATCAACATGGGTTTTCCTCTATAGATGCAAACTAGCACAAGGCTGGCTTGGCTGGGTGAGAATATTGTTTAATAGATTTTCAAGTATGTCTAGATATGCTAAAAGGCTAAGTAACATATTTTACTTTCACAGATTTTTAATTTTAACAACTTTAATGTTTTAAGAGATATATTCTCAGCATTTTGCTTTTTAAATGTGTCTTTTCAGGCTATAACCTCTTGCATTTTTTAAAATATAATTGAAACATCCCCATTGTTCTTTTTCACTCTTAAAATATATAGTTTAGATTGAATCCTGACTTAAGTATTTGCCTACAACTTAAGTAGGCATATTTTTAATTTATGCCTACTGTTTTATATAGCTGTAAATTTTTTTGATGTTTTGAATATTTGGGATTTTATTTTTTATGTTTATGTAATATAAAAGCAATGTAGATAAATAAAACTTGTAATATTAGGCAAGCAGATGTTCCCTGGAATTCTTGCAACAGTGAAGAGACTTGTACTTGATATTCCAATGAATTTTGATATGATTGAAGATGATTGTCTGGTTTCATTCTAGAAGTAATCCTTAATTGGGATAATGCCAGCTGTAACGAACATATGCTTCTGATTTTTCCCTCGAGGACTATAAAGTTCTGTAGAGCTCTTAGGGAGATAGATGGATGTTCAAGCATCAGAATCCCTGACCTCACTCGAGGAGTCATATTTATACTGTAGTATGAAGCACAGTCATCATTTCTTATAGCTTGTATATCTGTGCTTATGTTGACATTCCTGTTTGCATTAGAATAGTGCTAGTAATACAATCTGTTGTTTTGGAAAACATGTTTACATCCTCCCATCCCTGAAAATAATCTGCAATGATGAAACGTAGTCTCCAGCAGATGGCAGGATTAGGACTCTCAAATTTTATAACTGACCTTTTTCAGAACTTTTCCCCTCACTCCCTATATCCATTTATTAGGAGGCACATTCAGAAGCCAGGTTGTCTGAGTCTATTGGAATGGTACCTTGTGACTTTTTTCTGGAAGACTGAGACGTCCATTCTTGAAAGATGAGACCCTATTGTACTCTATGGTACAACTGTCCTGTTCTGGCTAATGGTACCACATGACTCTTCTGTATCCTTAGTTCATTGGGAACAAGGTGTGCCACAGCTAAATGCCTTGCAAGTGGTTTCGCTTCCTGAAGCAACATATTGGACTGTGCAGATATCACAATTTCTCTCCAAGGGCTATGCTAATAAGACAAATGGAAGCTGCAGCTCAACAACTGAAGGGTGATGCTTTGCCCACCCTTTCAATATTGCACAAATCAGCTGCTTGTGCAGAGAATCAAAATGTTAGACCTCCTGCTGCCTACCTAATAGGTTATTGGGAAAATGTTAATCTTTCTGAAAGGGTGACCTGAGTGCTCTGTGCCCTCTGGAATCCCTTTATTTTATTATTTCCAGGTAGGTAGCTAATTAAATAAATGGGTTCACCCTGCAACGTATTAGCAAATTAGAATTATGCTAGGAACTTGCATTCAACTTTTATTCAGCATAAACCACTAGGGGCATTTTCTCCCCAAGCTCTGCTAAAGTAAGTTGCAGCTCTGCAATGATGTTCTTGGATGTCTCCATTTCCATTCAGTCCTGTGGGTCTTGCTCCAGATGAATTCCAGGTGGTAATATAGAGTAGGGCTTGGGAATGTGTGGTCTTCCAGATGTCATGTGGCTTTATATCATTCATCACCACTTGCCATGTTAATAGGGATCTGTCGTTCTGAAGATCTGGAGGGTTACAAATTGCCCATCCTTGATATAAGGAGATTGCTTACATTGACTCACCTTCTGTTCACACACACAGCAACTCTTGAATATATATGACAAAAGAATTTCTTATACACATGGCAAAGGAATATCTATTACCTATATGTCTTTTGAGTCAAGATGTCAATCATTGGCTTACTACCTGCACAAAAAGCCTGGATCCAACTGGTAGTCCCCTGAAATAGATCCATTGTAGTCAATGGGATTTATGTAAGTGTTGGCCCATCAATCAGCAATTGATTAAATGTGCTTACCATAGTTGAAATTGAATGCAGCCCCATTGTTTTCTGTTACTCAGTGATGCTACTCCCTTAATTTTGTCCATTATGATCACATCACAGAACCCATTTAGAACAAAAACTTGAGGAGAGACTGGTGTCCATAGCATCTGAAAACATTTTTCTTCACTGTGCTCCACAACTTAATGATGTAGGCCACCAGTATTCCCAATTTACCATTTCCTTCATTTCTCATCATGAAAACAGTTATTTAGGTCCACCTTAAATTCTGCAGGGTTCATGTGAATTAATCTGGAAAATAATATGACTAACCTTCACAATCACCTTGAGTGTTACAATTCATCCAGTGAAAAACTCTTACGCATTGACTGTGTCCACTTCACTGAGTTTGAAAAGCTCAGCCAAAATTTTGGCTGTGAGTAATACTGTAGGTGTATACACATCACCATGGAAGTAAGTCATTTTGAGTCCAGTGGGTCCTTGCTGAATTGATATGTTAAGCTATCATCCAATATGGACTTTCCTGAGAATAAGTTCTACTGAAAATAAAGAAGCTTGTTTTCTTTTTTAAAAATATTCATTGGAACAGGTTGCATAGGATCTTATTATTTCTCTGCTTTGCTTTTTCATGTATCTCCTGATCCATAAACACAGTAAGGTTTAGAATTCTGTTTCTTACCAATCTGCTTTGGTGATAAATCTTTTTTTCTTCTTTTCTCAAAAGGATTGCTGAAAAGCTTGCATTAAAGAAAAGGTTTTCTTCCTTTCAGTCTCTGAGTTTCTAACCTTCTCAGTTTCCAAAAGTCCACCTTCTGCTTATCCACTATAATATTTATTCTTCACCCAAGTCTCTCAGGCCTGTCTATGTTGAAGCACCTACTTGGGTAAGAGAATGATCTCATCTTTGTGGCTTTTGCCTTGATGTAGGTAATACTGGCTGGCTGGCTAGCTCAGTGGTCTAAGTATCTGGCCATGGAGCCAGAGGTTGGGAGTTCTATTCCTTACTGTACCTCCTGCAAATAGAACCAGCCTGTGTGAATGTAGGCAAGCTGCACAATGCCAGGTCACCCCCAAAAGGGGATGATAAACCACTTCTGAGTACTCTCTACCTACAAAAACCCTGAAAAGGGTCTCCATAAGTCAGAAGTGACTTGACAGCATGTTTTTTAAAAAGACAGAAATGGAATAGGCAAAATATAGTTATCCAGATGTTGCTGAACTGGAAGTCCCATCTTTCTCTCACCAATGGCTATACTGGCTAAGGCTGCTGGGATCTATACTCCAGCCACATGTAGAGGACCACACTTTGCCTCCCCCTGCAAAGGGTAGAGCTTTATCCTGCCCTTACACCAGTGTTAATGGCAGAGTTATTGTCAGATTCAAGGGTAGTTTGGCAAGTGGGTGGAGAGAAGCTACTGCTGTGTATGAAACCATCTAGCCATCTTAAATTCCGAGGTTGCTTTTTAAGACAAATAATTTGGAAGAAACAGTGCTGGCATTTTTCTGGATCTTGTTTTCTGTCCTTGAATTCCTGGGTAGCTCTTTTGAAGATCAAATGATGAGTACATAATAACATATTTTTTCCTCTTGTCTCTGCTGCAAAACAAATAGAGGAGGCCCTAAGCTCAGGATTAGAAATTGGCATGAACCTTGGTTTGGAGATTGATGCCAGTTTGTAAGTGTGGTGTCACAAGCATTGCAAGTTACCTTCCCCCACCTCCCTGGCTGGATCCCGCCCACTCAGCCAGCATGCACTCCTCTCCTCCTCCTCCTCTTTGACTGTTCAGCCAGTCTGTGTCATGAGCATGGGATTCCCTGCCCCATCTCCTTGGCTGATCGCCCACTCAGACAAGGAGGTGGGACAGCCAAGCCCGTGCTCCTGCCAGGGACCGGCTAAACAGCTGAAGAAGAGGAGGAGGAGGAGGAGAGAAGCATGTGCTGGATGGTGAGTGGGTTATTTGGCTGTGGAGGCGGGGGAAGGGAACACACGGCACCTCTGGTGCCGCACTTACAAACCAGCACGAATCTCCCAACCAAGGTTCATGCCTATCTCTAGTTAGGATAATCATGCTATTGCTCTAGATGGGGGAATAACCATTCTGATCCTGCTACTATTGTATGAATAGTAATACAAAACATCAACACAAAGTAAGGCTTTCATGAAAAGGTTCTTCTTAAGGAGATCACCAGTCTGAAATTAGGGTATTATATTTATTTGTGTAAACAATTAAAATTTGCTGCTTCCTCTATCATTAATAAGTGTTCAGGACAACTGCATTTTTTAAAAGCTTGATGTTAAGTCACTTCCAACTTATGGTGATCCTAACAGGGTTGATGAACTATATGAGATGTTCAAGGAGTGGCTTATCATTGCCATGCCCCAGTCGGTTTCTATGTCTAAGCCGCATTTTGAACCTAAGACTCTAGAATTCTAGTTTGACAGTCTACCCACTATATCACATTGGTTCCCAAGTTGTTTAAAAAAGATTTTTAAAATATTAAATATGCAAAACCACAAGAACATTGCTTTGATTCAATTCTTGCTGGGAACAATAAACAACACCTAACTTTTGGAGAAAAGTTGGGGTTCAGTGCAAGAGTGGGCACTATATGTCCTTCCAGATGTTGTTGATGCATCAGCCTTAATCAGCATCGCCAATGACAAGTGAGGATTGGAGCCACATGCCAGCAGCATCTGGAAGGATGCCAGTTATCTACCCCTGCGTTAGTCAGGGGGAAATGTTTCAAAATTTATGCCATCCTTGTATATATGAGTAGTTGATGGCCACATACATAGACATGATTTTGACCACAACACCTCCCCCCTTGATGCAGAAACTGGAGCATTACGAAGTGTATCCTGACAACATACCCTGGTTAGGAGAGGAAATGAAGCATTTCAAAGAGAAATTGAAGCCAACTCCCTGAACTACTACTGAGGTTCCTAGTTCCTCAGAAATTGCTTATTTATCTACTGATTTATAGAGCACATTTGCTGCTTTTTTTAAAAAATCACCCAAAGCAGTGGACATGCTACAGTAAAATAAGATGAGTTTGGCAGTGGGACAGGAATTCAATATATCTAGAAGCACATGAAGCTGCATCTCTGGGGAGGGGAAGCAGCATAGTCTCAAAGGGAAGTTGTGCTTTGGGCACTAGCTGGCAGGATAATCACCAACAAATATATTTTTTTAGACTACAATTGGAAGTTAAACATAGTGTGCAGGGATGAATCAATCTCTTATTTCTTTCAACTGATGAATGCTTTACCTCCCTGTTTGTCTTTAGAAATCAGGATGAGTATGAATAAAAGTAGCACCCATTCCTGTGCAGTTCTGTACACTTTTCATAAAGCTCACCAACATACATTGAAATTGAACTACATAAACAGAACACACTCCAATTCCTTTGTGTCTCAAACACAAACTCTGCATGCAAATGAATGGCCTCCAAAGCATGCTGAATGTGTGTGATATCAATGGCAAATGTATCCCATACATATAAGACTTGTTTTTAAATTATATTAAGAAGGCAGCCTGAATGTTCACCAGGCAATTCAGCACCTGGGACAGTTCCAGAAACTGGACAGCCCTTCAGCTGCAGTTGCATAGAAGTCAAGCTTTCTTTAAAATGTGTGCTCTAGCCACTGAGCGTGTTGCCCCTTGTTCCTGATCCCCAGTGGTGTCTGCACTGCCTTATTAGTGAGACACAAATATTGGTGCCATTATGTCCATTGAAATAAACATATTTCATAAGAACACCAAGTGTATCTCCTTGAGAATTTTAGAAGTAATCTCTTCCATGAAATTCTGCAAGTTATTAGGCTACTAAACTGTGATCTGAAAACTATGTATTAGGCTAAACACAACTGATAGTCCCAATTAGAGTAGACCCATTGAATCAGTGTGGTATACATAACAATTGACTTACAAAAGCCCCATTGATTCAGTGGGGCTACTCTAATTGAGTGTTAAAACTAAGCTTAATCTACTATTACTGTCCAGTCTGATGACGTTTAAACAAAAATCATGGGATAGTTTTGTGTTTCTTTAACGTATGACATTCTACTACTGTATAAGAATTTTTTCTTTCATTTCCACTTGTAAATTATGTAGAACTAGCCTTGGTCACTGACACAATCCTATTAAAACATCACTCTTAGTGACTCAACTGCAAAACCCACACATCATGACACAAACCAAACTGAAAGCCAAAGCCGCTACAGATTAACAGCCTACATGTTATGTTACAAAACAATTGAAGAATTAGACTTCAGAAATCTTTCTTGATGCCCAAACACATAAAACTGGCAAGTGTTTTAAAATCAGTTCTGAGTTGATTCCAGGCGATCCTTGAATTCTCTCATAAAGTGGCCCATGCTTCTAGTTTAATATTGCTCTTAGATGAGCTGAGGTAAAATACTTTCCACAATATATCATACCTTAAGATGTTGGCAAGACAGGGCATTTTGGAAGGCCTTTTTTTAATTCTGTGCTCTTTTGCCCTCTGCGGTTCAGCCAACTCATGTTAACTGATAAATTGTGCTGTTTCTTTTTTGTATGGGCATATGTAAACAACTGTTTTTTATGCTGTCTATTTCTGATATTTATTTGATGTGAATTTATAGCTCAAACCATCCTATCAGACTCTGTCACTGCTTTTGCTCTACTCTCCCTCCAAATCTTCAACTTCGTTAGAGAGACAGAAGCTTTAGAAGCATGATCTAGACAAAAGCCTCTTAATGCTGGTCTGAACATTCCCAATGCTTCTTAAAGTTATATTATGGCTCACAATATTCACTTTACATCCTTAATCTTCTCCTACATTCATTTTTGTGCTGGACTGTATTGACCTTTATGGAGCCTTTGAAGTTAGATTCTTCGCAATGGGATTCTTCACAATGAAATCACTGTCATGAAGATTTTCCGTCATTCGAGACTCTTCCTTGTATCCTGCTGTCCCCAAATGCTTCCCCAGCAAAAAAAGGTACCCTAAGAGGGTCTAGAAACCTTAAGCTAAGGAGTGGGCGAGGAATAAGAAATGTTTTATTTACAAAAATATAGCTGTGGCTGATGGTATCATTGGACTTACACAGTGTAACTTTATGTTACAGGATGTCAGCCACAGTTTCATGAATAACAGAGCCAGTCATTTGTCTTTCAACTCTTCAAAAACATTGTTTGTATTATATTATATTAAAATCATATACAATTACTTTTGCAAAAATGCATATATTTTCTTTTGAGCTGTGAACATATTGAATCACATTTGAACCTTGACATCCATCTAAATAATAATTAGAGAGACCATTATTCCTTTATGGTGCAGAATGGAGTATACTCTTCTAACTATCAAGGATAAAGACTATTTCTACTTTCCATTTCCCTTTGTATTTATTAGCTCAA
The DNA here is from genome assembly GCA_037013535.1 of Intellagama lesueurii. Taxonomy (NCBI): domain Eukaryota; kingdom Metazoa; phylum Chordata; class Lepidosauria; order Squamata; family Agamidae; genus Intellagama; species Intellagama lesueurii. Next base: position 119,081,976 of record JBAJHW010000006.1, on the reverse strand, counting down.
TGAACTAGGTATCTGGTTGCAGAGCCAGAGGTCAAGAGTTTGATTCCTCACTGTATTTCCATGGAGAAGAACTAACCTATGTAGCCTTGGGCAAGCTGCACAGTCCTAGAACATCCCTAGAAGAAGAGAATGGTAAACCACTTCTATGTCTTCTATGCCTAGAAAACTCTGGAAATAACCATACGTTGACTTGATGGAACTTGATGATGATGACGACGACGACAATGAACCTTATGATTATAAACCCAGTATAATGCAGACTGATCTGACATGTTTTTACTCATAAGCAAGTCCCATTTAATTAAAAGTCACCCTCTATTATACTAAGTGTATATAGCTATTTCCCCCCAGCCTTAATTATACATTTTTCAGGTGCAATGCTGCTGTACATTGTTACACTTTAGTTTCATCCAGATACTTCCTAAGAAAGGCATCTCACAAAGTTCTATTGCTTGATTTATTGCAAAGTAGGCACTTTGTTCAGCAAAGTATGAGCATCAAACCACTAAGCTATGCATCCAGAGCAGCACACATTAAATCTTACCTGGTGTCAGATATCCAAGACCAAAGAACCATGTGTGCAAAGAAGGAAGGGACTAGCAAATTTATGGCGCATCCTGTCCATTTGTGTATCCTGACAGAGGATTTATTGTTCATGAGTATTACTGGATCTGACGTTATATTCCTCAGAGAGCTTGACTACAGAGGCAGGAAAGTAATTCCCCCACTGCATGTTCTCATAAGCACAACGGTGACTGTGAACTGTTCTGATAATCTGGAATGGGATGGAGTTGTTTGTTTATGTATGTTGATAAGTAGGTATGTATTTATTTATTGTCTGCAATGGGCAATGTTCCAGAAAACAGTAAAGGTAAAGGTTAAAGGTTCCCCTTGACCTTTAGTCCAGTCGTGTCCGACTCTAGGGGGCAGTGCTCATCCCCGTTTCCAAGCCGTAGAGCCAGCGTTTGTCCATAGACAGTTTCCGTGGTCACGTGGCCAGCGCGACTAGACACGGAACGCTGTGACCTTCCCACCGTGGTGGTACCTATTTATCTACTCGCATTTTTACATGCTTTCAAACTGCTAGGTTGGCAGGAGCTGGGACAAGCGACGGGAGCTCACTCCGTTGCGTGGATTCGATCTTACGACGGCTGGTCTTCTGACCTTGCAGCACAGAGGCTTCTGCGGTTTAACCCGCAGTGCCACCACGTCCCAGAAAACAGTACTGCTCACCATAAATACACCAAAATTGTGCTGAATAGCTGAGGTCTGAAAAGTGAAGAAATTCCTTAATTGTTCATGTGCCTTGACTCATATGTTCATCCAAACCCTATGGTATAAGACTTCTCAAGTGTTTCTACTGCAGCTCTGACCAACATAGCTAACCTCTTTGGAAATAACTGTTTTAAAAGACCGTGCTGAATCCAATACCAAATAGTTTTACACTACATGGAGATATAGTCAGGTCAAACAATAGTAGTAAGTCTATTCTGGGCTTCTTTTCCTTAACAGTGTTTTTTTATGGAGATATTCAAAATACAAAGCTGCCCTGCAACAGCATATTTTTATGATTTGATGCTCCTAATGCATCTTAATGTTTCTCATCTCATTATGTATACCACCTCATGAGAGCTATGCCCTAAAAGGCAGCCTATTAATGCTTTAAATAAATAATGACTTTTTTTTTCTGCAGAGTTCAATGAAGCAGAATTCACTAGAAAGTCTGCTTAAGAACAAAGTGTAGGGAAAAAGATTAAAACCTGTTTCTGAAAACCACAAAGGCTACTGAGGAGGAGTGAGTCAGCCAACTGAAATGTTTTAGTTATAGGAAGTCTGCACCAAATACAACCTTTTTGGTCCTTTCTTTTCAAAAGATCTGTTCGTTAAATCTATGCGTATTCTTCCCATTTGGGAGAAAAATGCCTACCATGCGCTCACTGACATCCTGAAATGTTTGCAGATGAATTTGGAGGCAAAGTGAGGCAATCTTAAAGTCCTTGCATTGGAAGAGAAAGTGAAGTGGGTCTCTTCCAGTTATGGGAAAGTTGTAAATGTTAAAATGCAGATGCTATCCATGTTGATCCTCCACCATGAAAAAAGTCCAAAAACAAAGACAGGCCTGTTTAACTATGTCAACAATTCTAGCAGCTTTCATCTCACCATGAGCAGATGAAAGTTGCTGCATTCTTATAGTCATTGTTGTTATGTGCTGTTGAGTCGGAACTGACTTATAGCAACCCTAATGGAGCTTCCAAGGTAAGTGAGATATTTAAGGAGTGGTTTTACTAGTTCTACTCCCCCAGTGAGATTCCAGGGCGGAGTGGAGATTTGAACCCTGGTCTCCTGAGTCGTGGTCTGTCACTCTATCCACCACAGTGGGTAACATTCATGAATCTTAACTCCCCAGTCAAAACCAAGCTGCCCAAATACTTTGTGCAACAAGATAGCTTGTAACAATATATTGGGGCTTAGAAAATTGATTCATCTTCTGTCAGCTATTGGACTGCAGTCAAGCGCAAAGAGCACCAGTAAGCTGGAGAGGGATGGCACATGATAGGATCATCCTTGCCAGTTAGCCTCACCTCTTCAAATCCAAAAGCCCTAGCTTCACTACAATAGGCTCTGGCTTCAATGCAAGTGGGCCTGTCATACTTTTGGTAATTGTGTAAAAAATGGAAAGTTCAATAGACACAGTTTATCAAGGAGAGGTTGGAAGAACTGCAACAGATGATGGTTATTTATTTATTTCTTGGCTTTCTAAAATTGCCCCTGTCTAGCAGGCAGACCGGTGATGTATGGTTTGAAATATATTAAAAGACAACGAGAAAAACCATAAATACCAGTTATGAGCAGCAGTTAAACACAGATTGGCAAATAGGGATGAGGCTTTTAGAATTCCAGGAATTCAACTCCCAGAATCCAGCCAGTACTCCACCCCCAGGATAATTATGGGATTGAAAGCCCCCAAACCAGAAGGATTTAGAGCAGCCCTATCTACCTCCATGCCATTCCTCCACGACTGTTTCTTTGAACAGCAAGAAAAATGTTCCCTTGCATTGTGGGAATTGCAAGGACTCCCTGCAATTTGCAAAGGTGCATGGGATCTCTGATGTCCTTTAGAGTACACTGTATGAAGGCAGTCTCCATCAGAACTCATGAGTTGCAGGGAATCCTTTGTGTGTTGTGGTTGTGTTATGAGAGTGGAAGTCCCCAGGATTCTGAAAGTCCCATCACTAATAGTGGCAAAACATTGAACCTTACAAGTCTGTACCAGCCATTAATCCATCCAAAGTAGAACACAGTGGGAGCCAATCTCACCTCCCTCAAGAGGAAGTTCTACAACCAGGATGGTGCTGTTGAAAAGGAATTGTGCCAATCATCCACTAAAGAAACTTCTGATGATGATGGGAAATACAACGGGGGGTCTCTGACGATGGCCACAAGTTTCAGGCAGATTTGTGTGGAAAGACGATGAGGTTCTTTTTCTCCTTTTGTGGGTCTGATCCACAAAGTATGCGATGCATCAAGGGGAAGAATGGAAAATTCATAGTAAATTAGGGCTTGGCCCTGGTCTAAGGCAGGGCATATTGTGACTTGAATGTCTAGTGGCCAACTGTATGCACATTACATGGGCTTTTACTACCATGATCCTGAGCATATGCTTTTGAAGAAAGACTTTTCTTCATTTTCCTTTCTTGTAGCTGGTCCCACCTATTGTATCACCTGGCCCGGCAGAACACTCAAACACTCATCTCTTTAAATGGTTCCTCAGGGTGGCCATATGAAAAAGAGTCCAGGGTTCCTGTATCCAGCACAGCATGAGAGGAGAACAGGCCAACCTGAACTGGTTCGGAGATGACCTGGACCAATCTATTCTTAGATTTGTACAGATATTTGCATGCAGTTCTATGTTTCCAGATTATTTCGGGAAACCATAAATGAGGAAAACAAAGTGCTGTGACTTGGGATCATAGTACCATCAATTCTGGGACTGTGGGAGACCTTCAGGGTGTAGGCAAACCTAATACCAATTTGGTCCTTTCCCTCCCCTTCCCTGGGTGCCATGCACTCTGATGCATTCTCCTGTGAATCTGCCCTGCATCAGCCAGCAGCAGGCATTAATAAATAAAATAGAAAACAATAGAAGGGGGAAGGAAAGCATGACTCTGATCTGTGCAATCAAAGGCAGCAGAAGAGAGTCAGTCATCCATTACACCTTTGCAGACAGGGTGAGTCCTAAGTGTAGTGAAGACACACTAGAGGTACATAGAAGACAAGAGGAAGAAAATTTCAGAACACGGCCTGTCTAGTAAGCCAGCAACCTTCCTTTGCCATGCCCAGATACAAAGCACCTGCTCAGTCAGATGGATGGGAATCCATCCTCACCTTGGTGACGTTGATCTGAGTCCCCTCCAAGAACTCAGCAAGCGTTGTTTCAAGCAGGGAGGTTTAAGCACTTCAGCCCTTGATCTTCTCCATTGGCACTTTCTCATTTTGCTACAGCAACGAGTGCCAAGTTTCCCCCCCAAAATCCCAGATTTCTATCACCATCCCCCACAACCATGGGGCAGACCTTAGTGATTTGTAGGGGCATGCCAACCGATCCAGTGGTGACTGGGGGCTTTTTTGAACCACCACCACCCCATAGCTGTTCCAGAAAACACACACCAATATCTCTCGTTTGGACACCCTTCCTCTGAAACGGGCGCGCCTCCCTAGCATGTGCATGTGCTGTATGCACCTGGGCGCAGGTACACGGACGTCAGGGCGCCCATGCACTCGTTTGACCCGCTTGCTCCGTGTGTGGCTTTTTCTTGAGCTCGGCACAGCTGCGCGGCAATTAGCACGAGGCTGGGCGCGCGCGCGGGCGCGAGCCTGGGAGAACACGCGCCGTTCATTGAGGGATTCCTTCTGCGGCAGGGCAGAACCCCCCCCCCCCCCGAGAAAAGGGCGGGAGAGCCACAGCTCGGCCAGCCGGCATGTGGGTGTGAGCGTGTGAAAGAAAAACACACACACAACTGCGGTAGCAGCAGCTCCTTCGTCTGTGCCTCTCTACCCCCCCCCCCACACCCCCCCACGGCGGCGCGCGGCCCTCACGGCACGGAAAGAGCCGCGCGTGCCACCGCCTGACGGTCCCAGGAAAGCCGCCTCTCTCCAGAGGCCGCGGAGGGAGGGCGGGAGCCCCGCGCTTGAGCTGACAGAAGCGCCCGCCGGGGGGCACCCTCGCGAACCCCCTTCGGAAACGCACACAAGGACCCGAAAGAAAAGTGTGTGTCTGTGTGGAGGGAAAAACTGAACTAAGCCTCTGGCGCCATTTGGGAAAGGCTGCTTCTCAAAGGAGGGGCAGGGGACCCACGTTCTTGAAGAGCGGCCGCTCCCTGACGCGCCGCCGCCGCCAAGTGTTCCCGGGTCCCCGTGAGGCTCTGTGGGAAGAAGGAGAGGACCCTCCAGTCTCTCGTCTCTTCCCCGCCTCTTCCCGGCTGCCCTGCCCTGCCTTGTGTCGCCCCGCTCCACAACTTCTGCCGTTCTCCCCCCCCCCCCCCGAGTAAGGGGAGGCTGGCCTGCCGCCCCGAGGGCGAGGTGCCACCCTCTCCCCCGTTGCCTTCTGCCAAAGAGACTCCCCGAGAGTCTGTACCCCTCACCCTCCCGCCTCCCTCAGAAAGACAAGCGGCGCCCTTTCTTTCCCGGGGATTCCGGCACTTGAAAGCGCGGCGTTTCCCTTCACGGAGAGTCACGGAGGCGGCGCAGCTGCAAATCTCTTCGAGGGGCGCCTGCGAAGGAGGAAGGACTCCGGAGAAAGCCTCGCGTCTCCGCGCAACCCCCCCCCCTCCCCACCGCCCGCTCTCCCTCCTTCCCTCCTTCTGCGGCGGGGAAGAAAGTGTGTGTTGGTGGAAACTTGAAAGAACCACCGCCAGAAAACGGCCCGCCAAACTTCCCGAGATGAACCAGACCGCCGGCGTCTCCAACAGCGTCCGATGCCCCAGCGGCAAAGGCGCAAAGGTAACGGGCCCGCTGGGCGTCTTCATGGAGCCACCCGGACGGAGCTCGGCTCCTGCGTTGGCCTGGGGGACGTCGAGGTGCCAACTCCGGAGGGGGGGGGGAGGAGGAGGAGGAGGAGGAGGAGGTGCTGGTGGCACCGTAACGATTTGCCGGCCGGACAGCGCAGCCGGGCGCTTGCGATCGCGCCCGCGTGTACTCTTGCTTCCCCCCCCAAGAAAGCGCTTTTGGATCCAGCGGAGGAGGGAAGGGGGGAAGGGGGGGGGGGAAAGAGGAGGAATTGGGTCGTATCTGGAGTGATCGAGCTTCCCCCTTTCGTCTTCCATCGCCGGCGCTTGCAACGACTCGTGTGGAGCCGGAGCGGCTTTTTGCTGAGGCGGAGGAAAAGAGCAGCCTCAGGGGCGGGGGGGGGGGCCGCGCGGGGGCGGTTTCCTCTCTTTGGCCGGCGGTCGGGGAGGTTCAGAATAGATTTCTGGTGGAAGGCTCCGAAGAAGGGCAGGGTGGTCCGCGCGATGAGCTGCAGGATCCTACTGTGCAGCGTCTCCGTATGTGTGTGTGTGTGTGTGTGTGTTTTAATTGGCGGGGGGGAGAGTTAATCTTGATGCCCCTTCTCTTCCTCTCTCTCCACACGAGCTCCCTTGGAGTGTCTCTGGAGGAGGGGAACTTAGCCCCAAGATGTGTATAGGTGTATTTAGACCGTCAAAAGGTAGAGCCAGATTTTCTGTCTGGAAGATGTGACAGAAGACGGTCCGTGTGAACTGCAAACACCCCATGGAGGGTGCGCTTCGATCTGTCGTTCAGCGCTTGTTGTTGTTGTTGTTGTTGTTGTTGTTGTTGTTGTTGTTGTGTGTGTGTGTGTGAGAGAGAGAGGCGTCTCTGTACTGTATTCGCTGAATGGCTGAGCTCTCAGGAGAGCTTGGTCATGACCTTCTTACCATCTAACCCTGTGAGTGGACAGACTCTGGATTAATTCCATTGTGGAATTCTTCCACTTGGAGTGCAGTGCTTGGCCGTTCAAAGTTTGCAAGTGTACTAAGAAGTGAGTTGGAGATTTCAGGGGAACTTACTCCTAGGTAAGTGTGCAGATACAGTAAGTAGTGTCCTTGGCATTTAAAAGGGCATCAGCCTCAAAGGGTGTCTATGGCTAACTTGTAAAAGTTTCCGTCTGCTTTCCAGTGTCTACTAAAACAAAACAAAAAAGAATCCCAGTTTGAATCCAAAAACTAGAGCTGGGCAAAATCACTTTTTAAAAAAGCTGCTAGCCTTAGCCTTTGGATTCTGGGAACTTTAGTCCAAAAGGTAACTTTGCTGAGTTCTACCCAAAATCCTTACTCAGCACCACATGTAGATATTCAGAGGCATTACTCAGATGACCAGTGGAAGCATTCTCGACTTTGTATTGCAGCTAGGGTTAAAGACATGTCCCAGCATTTGTTCTTAAAGGCGTAACCCTGGAATATGTTACAGGCAGGTGAAAATGTCCCTGAATAGATTCAGGTGTCACATGCACATTCTCCACAGTCTTTAGAAATCATATGCACATCTGCCACAGATCAGCAGCTGAAGATGGGTCTTCTCAGCCAGACTTAGTAGACAAGATGTGATCCTAAGCATCGCTCCAACACCATCCTCAAATCAAGTAATCCATACAGTTTGTCTGTTGTGCAGAGTGCATAGGTGAATAACAGAGTGTGTTAGCCAGTCAGTGAATAGAATAATAATAATTCTACTCTGTTTTATGGCCTTCTAAATGAATATTTTTGTCCCAGTGCTGCAGGAAAGATACACAGCCTTCAAAGAACTGTATTCAGCATCTAGATACTGGCTGGAATGATGTGAAGCAACTCTGTCACATCTGGATGGCATCATGCTGGAGGGGAAATGGGGAAAGTGTGCCCTCTAAAACATTTCACACAAACAGTGGGGAATCGAACTCCCAACCTCTGGCTGTGTGGCCAGATACTTAAATCACTGAGCTACCCAGCAATTTGTGATATGGAAAACTTGCAATTCTTAAAACAATTTTTATAGTTCAATTAAAGCCATTTTTTTGCCTAGTTTGTGTGGCCAATTTATGGTCCAGATACTACTTCCAGAAAAAGGGCCAAAAACAGACAACTGAACATAATAAGGCATACTTGTAAGTACAGTTTCCATGTCTTTGGTTTGCCTTCACTGGAACTCTCTAGAGAAAAAGTTTGTTGTGGAAAAACTGTTTCAAGAGTATAACATTGTCACAGTAAGTGCAGTGTGTAACATAATTGTGCTGTTCTATTATTTTAAAAACTCCTTGCCTATAGAAACTAGAAGAATTCTAATACAGTGTTTTGAAATATGCTAATTTTTGGAATATAGGACTCCATTGTAGGTAGACTTTAAGTGCAGTAATCCTGGGAAAGTGTTGTTATGAAGATAGAAGTAATATAATGAACCTCAGATATATTTTGACGGTAGTAGTCTTTGAGCTGCAGCTCTTGATATACAACCCTGGTAAACATTGAAGCTATGGTTCCTCTTAGTTTTTTTCAGGACAGAAGCCAGAAAGATATATTTTTTAAAAGTGTTTGCAACACTGAGTCTAAATTTACTTTAGAAACATCTAAAGTATCTTAATGTATCTGCTACATTGTTTATCTGCTATATTAAGAACATTAAGTCTCCTATCTGAAACACTTACCTGGGAGTAAGCCTCACTGGAACTTCCTTTTCAGTAGGTACCTAAAGGGTTTTTACGGTGCATGAATTATGACTTGGCATATAAAACTGTATTTTTTAGTATCCTATCTGAGATTTAGAAGAAAAGCTTCCTATGCTTTTCTCAAGGACCTGCTTGGTTATTTTTTCCCTTCTTCTTTCCCAAATATTGCATTTCTTGAAAATTGAGGATGACCTTCAGAGGCAGCACAGTTGTCTGGTCTTCTGTTTCTTCTATTCCAGCACTTTTCATCTATATAATGTAGTACTTTGCTGAAATGCAACCGAGTAGAGATGGGAAATGTGTGGTCTTTGCATTCAACTCCCAACTCACATCAGCATTGGCAACATGGTTAGTGGTCAGGAGTGTTTGAAAGTGTAGTCCAACGTCACTTAGAGGGCCACAATTTCCTTACGCCTAAACTAAACAAATCTAGTTGCCACACATAAGGAAGATGCCACCACTTGTTATTGCAATGCATGCACATGTCACAGATAGTTAGAGAGGAAAAGGCACCTTTCTGAGACATTGAGCATTACAGCTGTTTAGATTCAGTTAATGATCACTAAGACCGCTATAGAGCATTGTAACTAATTACAATCAAGTTTGCTATGTAATTTTACAACTTAACTTTGTTTGATGCTCATCCCCAGTGAAAGGCAAGATAGTGGGGTTTCAGAAGAGATACATTTATTATATTTCAAGGAGCCTCATGGTGCAGTGGTTAAACTGCAGTCAATACTCTGCTCATGACCCAGATTTAATCCCAGGGAGCTGGCTTGAGGTTCACTCAGCTTTCCAGCCTTCCTAGGTAGGAAAATTGAGTACCCAGCTTATAATTAGGGGTGTGCAGAGGCCTCCTGACTCCCTTTGTATTTGAATAAAGAGCATATAGTTTGGTCTAACCATTCTATACCCCTAAGGACCCCCCCCCCCCCCCGCCCATTATCTCTAAGTCTGTGATATTATTTGAGCAGTTCTGGATCTCGATTTTTAAAGAAATCCAATGAAGTGGAGGAGGGGATATAAATAGTTTTGGTCTCTGGAATAAATGCAGTGCTTTAATTGTGCAACCCATCCTCTCAAAGCCCATACAACCACCATTGTTTCATAGTCACACACACATGCAATTCTAATGGTGTAATAATATTTTAATAAAGTTCAGTACACTAAGCCAAGTGAGAGAACAAAGAAAACTGTGTGTGTGTGTTTGTGTGTGTTGTCCATCCTAGAAGGCACAAAGGCTATCTAGACAGTGATGCAAGTCCACAGGCCCATAAATTAGCTGGCTGAACAGCAGCAATGGAATATATATATATAACATAGGGACTCACCCTGAGTGATCCTTAGTGCCTCAGTGGTTGGTGCATTCAGGGGAGATTTCAGGCTTTATGGAGGGGTTTAGCTGCCACTCACTGTCTCCTTTGCCAGCACCTGTTTAGTCCACTGTAATATTTTTGATTTTCCCTTTCCTCAGGATTGCTATCTTTTTAACTCTGTGAATGCTAAATGGGACACAAAGGGTCTACTGTGGTGTTCCTCCAACTTGGGGTGAACAGTGGCTCCTAGCTCTGCCCCATAGTTTCTCTGAAATAACACAGTTACCCTTCCCCCCCCCCCTCGATTTTCTGTGGTTGTTTTTTTTTTTTTGCACATTTCTACAAGGAAAATGCACAAGCCTACCTATTCTCTCTCTCTTCCTCTCTCTCTCGCTCTCTATATCCACCCTAGCAAGGATTTCTGTTTTAAAAACTGGTTCATGTCCCTCCTTTTATAATCTAAGATATTCATTAACTACAAAAAGCTTTCTGCATGACTGACTCCACTGCAAATAAGCCTTTCAGAGATCAAAAATAATAGTGCAACAGAAGACTGAAAATAAGAGGAGATGATCCAGAATGAGCAACAGAATGAATAGATAGGATTGCTGGGGTGGTTCTTCACTTCACAACATTTAAAACACATTTTTAAAGGTATTGATAGTTTTAGCAGTCTGCTGAATGCATTGGTAGGTCTGTGTTTTCCATTCCAAAGCCCATTGATGACCAAGCACTGACACCAGAAGCTAAGTCCTGCCTTGCATGTTTCACTTCTTTTGTTATTCTAAAAGTTTTGTCCCACAAAATCAGGCCATCCTGGATGTCCTTGGCAATAAACAATAATAAAATAGTCATTAAAGTGTATACAGTATAAGAACATTGTCAGTCAGTCAGCAGCAGCCTATGCTCTGAATGTATGCATAATTTGATGTGTTGAAGTCAAAGCAGAAATTCAGAACTGTAAGCCATTTTGAGGATTATTTAAATAAAGGTAAGGTGTAAGTAAAAGTAGAGCCACAGTGGTAGCTTGAAGGTACGTGATTACAGGCATGTAGAGGAAACTAAGTCAAACTGTTCATGATGTGCTGCTAGCAATATACAGATTGGGTATATCTCGTTTCTTTTTAGATGACCATCAGCCAGCCATATGCACACACAAATCTGAACTGGACTTTGTTGCAAATAGATGGTAGGTTGACAGGAACGAGACTTTTGGATTTTTTTGCACTGCAGCTCCCAGAATCTGTCCAGGATTCCTTCAGGAAGAATTCTAGGTTCTGCAGCCAGAAAATTAAAAGTGCACAGAGCCGTTTTCATTACTTACAGATGAGCCTCTTGTAGACTTTTTATTTTTTTTTGCCTTTGAAGAAGAAGAAAAACAACCCAATGTTGCATGGCAGTGGCCAAGCAACATGTGAGCTTCAAGGATTCATGGTATAGGTGGTTCTTTGAGATACCGTCTAGAGCAGCGATCCCCAACCCCCGGTCCCCGGCCCGGTGTCGGTCCCTGGCCTGGGCCAGACCGGGCCGGTGAGAGAGACCTCCCACCGCCCCCCCGCGCCGCCCATTTGCACCTGCTCGCGCGCTCCGGCATGCCCGCACGAGCGCTGCGCCGCCATTTGAGCATGCGTATGGGCGCGCGGGCCTGCACAAGCACGTGCTGCCGTTTGCGCATGCGCACAAGCGGTTGTGCGCATGCGCAAAATGGCAGGGTGTGCTCACACGGGCACGCACGCCCGTGCAAGGGCGCGCTCGTGCTTGTTCGTGCATGCGCGCGTGCGGGGGGGGGTGCCCCGCCTTCCCCAGCCGGTCCGCAGACCGGAAAAGGTTGGGGAACACTGGTCTAGAGAGTCTAATGGCCAGTGAAACTATCTATCCTGTGAATCACTGCAGCTTTGAATGTATACCTTTGAAAGAAGGGAATCCGCCCCAATATATGAGAGAGAGAGAGAGAGTTACTGTATTTTTCTGTGTATAAAATGACACTTTTCTAAAATAAAGGAAAAATTGAGGGTAGTTTTATACACGAAAGTAAGGGTAACAAGTGCTTTGATCCCTGCTTTCCCCCTCCACTTTTTGCGAGGGGGAAAGCAGCTTTTTGCAAAGAAAGAAATTTTGGGTTAGAAAAGTGGGGGCGTCTTATACATGGGGGCGTCTTATACACGGAAAAATACAGTAACATATGAAGACTATAAATCCTCTTGCTCAGAGACTTGCTTCAGAGCCTGCATTGCCCTTTTTGATAACTGTGACTAATACTAATGATTTTTGTGAGTGGTTCTAGCTGTCTCATTGTATTTCACACTTTACGAGTGCACTCCAACCACCTACTCTCCGCTGTCAGACCTTCCATTACTTACTAGGCAAAGCAATGTGTGATTATCTCTTTCAAAATTCTAGCCTTTTATTCCAAAAGCTTGGGGACAGGCAGGTAATCAGAAGTTAATTGGGCACTTCTTTATTTTCCTGGAGGGGAAAAAAAACCCTGAATCTGAATTACTATCCTTGAAAGGCAGCTATCAAATATATTATAACTTCACAGCTGTGATTATGTATTTCCTGGAAACATGCTGTGTATATCCAAATTTTTCATATTCTTTAAAAGGTCAGCAGCCTACTCAAATGGGGTATTTGCTGCCTCTTCTTTCAAACCAATGTGTTCCTCTTGGCCAGGTCTCCACTAATCTCTTCATATTTGAAGTTTCTATGAGGAAAGCCTTTCATATCTTCAGAAGTGGACACCTGATGCCAGCTCCCCCTTTCTCCTGAAAATGGCAGAGTAAGGCTAGTTTGTCATTTTCACTTACAGGCTACAGAGCAATCATCCCATTTTTAACATATTGATGTTTGCTGTGAAACTTGCCCATTCTGATGGAGTCAGTGGCAGAGATGTGAAAACCTATCCGTTTCCCTTTTGTGACGTTCCTTAGAATTTTTATTCTGTCCAGGATCTTGCATATTGGCAATAAGCATTTCCCCCCTCTTCTTGCAAAGAAATTCTTAGTTATTTGAGTATGTGCGTGTTCTAAAAGTGCATGTTCCTGTGCATTTCCCCCATTACACAATTTGGTAAGCATTGTTGAGATACATGCATTTCATGGGTGTAGATTTAATTATGTGTGATTCAAACAAAGAAAAATATTTAGGTTGTGGCTTTTTCTTAATAAAGGGAAATTGAAAGGTAGGTGTGCAGTTTTGTGCACAAACTGACATAGACTCATGAACAGGATAAAATTGTAAAAAAATCTGGATTGTCCATCTCTAAGCATAGTGTACATTCATGCAATCAGAGGATGCTTTCTGCTCTTCCTTTCCTATGTTGCTCTTCCTTACCACACTTTGGGACAATTTTCACAATAATAGGAGGCATTTACCTGTCATTCAGTCAATCTCTATTTCTCTTCAAGTGACCTGTCTTCTATTCCTGCACTTTTTTTTTCATGCTGTGGTATGACCTATGTCATAGTGCAGGTTGTAAGAAAGATAGCAGTGTAGTGCTATATAGTAAATATCTTTTAGGTTTGGTGCTTTTTAAATGCTGAGTACCTAGATATTTACTTCCAAATAGCCAGTTGTCTGGTTATTTGCAATGCATTATAATTGTGTCCAGATGACAAGCAGGGAAAACTTTGTAAATTGGAAGAGTTGGAGCCGTTCTGTTCATTGGAGCCACTGATGTATTGCAGGTGCGTAACACTGTCTGCAGGCAGGAATGGTGCCAAGTTATTTCGGGGATAATAGCAACTCTGTACTTATTTGCAAGGGTATGTATTTTCTGACTGGGAGCATCCCAAGGATTTATAAACTGTCAGTGATGTCAGTTGATTAGAAGTACAATAGCCATGTGTTTCCTTGAAGCCAACAACAGAAAACAAACTCAGAGTCTAGTTCATGTTAACTGTAAGAGAAGATTATGGAAAGAGGAAAAAACACCAGTTGGGAAGCATGTAGGAATACTATCCTACCATTTTGTAATGCTTGAAATCCAGTAATGTAAAGGTACTCTGCATAAATCTGATGACACCATCTGCTGTGGTTGTATTTTGGTAATTAAATGTTTAAATGCTTCCTATCCAGCCCCAAAGATTCCTAAACATCCTTAGGATACATTTGGTCCTGGGGAAGCCTTTAGGAACAGCAGGGCAGGTGGCAGGAAGGCTTTAAAATCTGAAAAATATTTCTGCCAGCCCTGGTGGCTGCAATAGGACCTGTGGAGACAATTTTCAGGAATTTAAGACACCCCCCCCTTCCTATAGCTCCCAAAGACTTCCCCAGGACCAAAGGAAGCCTAAGAACCTTTGGAGCGGGGGGGGGGGGGAGAAGGATAGGGAACGTTTAATTACCAAAATACCCTCACAGCTGGTGATGTTATCAGACTTACATGGTGTAACTTCATGTTACTGGATTTCAGCCAATGAAAGTTGACCTACTTCTGCCCATTGGGTAAAGACCAGAAAACAGCTGAAATATTTTTTTAAGGGAAGGAATTATGAAAATACTATTCAGTTTACCTCTCGACTGAACAAAGTCTGTCCTGTATGTCTCATGACCTCCAGCAGAGAGCAGAAAAAGGTTGTTTAATAAACTTCTGGTGGGTTGCATTCCATCTGGTGAATCACAAGATGTGTAAACATTTTTAGTTCCTGCACAGCTAGGTATCAAACACACACCACTGCATTCAAAACATTTTAAAATCTCTGTAATCAAGATATTCTGAGCAGATTATTCCATTTACTCGTAAATATTGGGATGCTTGAAAAAATGTATTAACAACAGTGAATTCTTATGGCTGCTTCAAAACGAACAGATTTATTTCAATGTGAGCTTTTGAGCACCAAAACCCACTTTTTCAGACAAAGCAAAAAAGAAAAGTGTGCTGCTTATATACCATAGCACTTAAAGCATTCTCTGGGTGGTTTACAAGTTAATTATGCAGGCTGGGTGCTCATTTTACTGACCTCGGAGGGATAGAAGGTTGAGTCAACCCTGAGCCAGTTACCTGGGATAGAACCCCAGGTCGTGAGCACAGTTTTGGCTGCAGTACAGCAGTTTAACCACTGTGCCACGAGGCTCATTAATTAATTAATTTAGAGAAATATCTCAGTGGTTCCCAACCTTGGATCTCCAGATGTTCTTGGCCTACAATTTCCAGAAGCCTTCACCATTAGCTGTGTTGGCAAAGGCTTCTGGGAGTTGCAGTCTAAGAACATCTTGGGACCCAAGACTGGGCACCACTGATCTTGAGGGCGATATAGTCCCTGCCCCCTGCCTTAAAGACATGGGTGACAGCTATGTAAAGAGAATAAAATAGATATGATTAAAATGGTGACTTCCTTGTAGTTTGACTATTTTTGGTTACTGCTGTTTTTTTTATCTTTTATGAGAGCTACACACATAGTAAAATTTTATTGGATGTTTCTACTTACAAAATTAACAAACAGTTGGTGTTTTAAGCACTTAGTAGAAAAGCATGAAACAGCTCATGTCTAGCCTGTGTAATAACTTTTCCTTTACAAGCATGGAATATAACACAGTTGCCCTCTGCTGATATTTTATCTCAAACAGCAATTTAACATCGAGCTGCAGTTCCTGAATATTAATATTGCTAGTGTGACTGCAAGCATCACAGAAAAAAAACACACTTCTTTTTTCATCTTTATAGAAATTCACTGTTGAATTTCTTGGTCCATATAGCTTTATTTACTATAGTACTGATCTACTTGGAAAATTTTGTATTTTTAAATAAGAGAGGCAAGTGATCCTTATAAATATGTTGCTCTGAATGTAGTTTCAACAGGAAAGGAACTTTGAAAATTTTAACCTTCTTCAGTTCGTTATTTTCTGGTATTGTTCTATTCTGTTTTGTATAGGGGCTGGCTGGATAGCTCCGTTGTTTAGGTTGCTGGCTGCTGAGCCAGACTTTGGGACTTCAATTCCTCATTGTGCCTCCAGGGAGAAGAGCCAGCCCGTGTGGCCTTGGGCAAGCTGCACAGTCCCAGGGTTGCCTCCAGAAGAAAGAAATGGTAAACCACCTCTGAGTACTAACTACGTAAAAACCCTGGAAAGAGTTGCCATAAGTTAAGATCGACTGGGTGGCACACAATCCTCCTCCTCCTCCTCTTCCTCTTCCTCTTCTTTATAGGACAAGAGCTTCAAACTATTTCTCAAGGAATCCTGGCTTTCCTAAGGAGTTTATTAGAGGTCCTGTATGAGAAGATTACTAATAGTAGACACAGTTTACTGAAGGGTAGCTTGTTTGCTCTAACAGTGTTTCCTGGTAGTGTGCTATAATGCCGTCTAAGGTGACTTTTGTTATGTACAAGCTGATGTACAATCAAGGCTTAACATAACATATGGTACAATGCACTTTCTGCATAAGGTTTGGACTCCATGATATACAGGGCCATCTCAAACACCCGAAGTGAGCATGCAGAAATTCCTTAGCCTGGCCAAGATTCTTTCAGAGCAGCCTCAGTCAAACGTCCCTCCATATTGCCCACTGTTCTCGTAGTCTCTGACCATTAGCTGTGCTGGCTGGGGCAAATGGGAGTTTTAGTGCAAAACATTTGATGGGATTCAAGTTGGGGAAGGCAATTTTTTTAGCTCAGATTTAAATCACTAATATGTATATTGATAGTTTGCAATGGAAGGACACTGTCCCTTTTTTTACACAGGAATTATATGCCTATTTCTAGTCAAAGTTAATGGGAGCAAGGGTAAAATCTTGTGTGATAATGGATGAAAAAAAGTATTGCCTTTTTTTCCTTTTTGGTAGAAACTATAAAGTTTATGGAAGGACCCAATAACGAAGTAGGCTTAAACTTTGTGATTGTACAAATACTGAAATAGCCTGCAATGCTTTTAAATTACAGCCTGTAGAGACATTGCCACAAATTACCCAATAAATGGTAATAAATTGCCTATTTTTCATGCCAGCTTTGAAATCTGATTCCAAACTGAGGATTAAAAGGACCAATAAATAGTCACAAAAGTATTGTTGTCATCTGCAATGGGTAATGGAGCTTCTTCCCAGATTTTAAGGATGAAAATAAGAGCTTTTTAAAAATGGAAAGCTGCATTTGATTGGACTTGAGATAGGACCAAAATTTCACTTAACAGTTTATAATTTAAAACTATAATTTCATGCGCAAAGGGTAATCCTCCAGACACAGCAGAACAGGAGCTAACCTAATTCATATAATTGAAAAAGCAAAGCCAATTAATTGCTCACCTGTACCACTGATGAACAGCACATCTGTATTGTGTACTGAGAGCAGAGCTGTATCATCATTAGAACATGAAATTGTTTAGTATTTCAGAGACATAATTTAAACAGACTTTCTCAACAGAGCCCCATACCTCTGACTGAATCCTGTGTTTACCTTCTAATAACCAATAAGTAAATTTCAGCCATCAGTTAAGAAGTCAAAGGTTGTATTTTTTTTGTTGCATCTGCCAAGAAATGCAACTGGTTTCCAACAAGGAATGTGAGCGCTGACGTCTTCGCTTTTGGCAATTTACCACTGAGACTTACACTGTTGGATTCACATCACTGGGCATAACAAATGGAATTCTGGCCACTATCTGTAACATACAGTTTGGTCCTAAATTTGAGACCCAATCCAGTTCATTACCAGTTCCAGGCAGCTAACCGATATATCCAAAGCATCACCTGGAGTTACACAGTTATGTACACTCAGCATACTAATGTAACTTCACTAAAAATCAAGGGCTGCCTCCTCCAGTACTTTTATCTGGATGGAACCTTACAGCACCCAGTACAGGTCACTAGGTAAAAACCAATGTTCTCTCACCCCTTGGGTGGAATTCAAAAGTCAGATTGGACTGAAACCACTGGGGCCTCGTGTCTCATTCCCCATCCCAAACATCCCATTCAAAAGTACAGTATGAGTTGCACTAGGAGGATGAAAATGCAAATCCTGTGCTTTGATACCATTCCCATTGTCGGCCTCCCTCAAAAGGTCATCTAGCAGGGCAACCAATGCAGTCTCTGTGCCATGGCATGGCCTGAAGCCGGACTGGAATGGATCAATGGCATCAGTCTCCTCCATTATAGCAAATGCTTTGAAGGGAAACTATTAGAGATAGGTGCTTCATGTACATGATAGCTTTGAATGAACCTGTCAGCACATCCCCCGGGCTGGCTGGGACACTTACCTGGTTGCCCTGTGTTGCTGGGGTCCTTCTGCTCTGGCAGCATGCCTATCTGGGCAGGAGATCAGGCTCCCTTTCCCTGCCTCCTCTGGCAGCCAATCACTTTGTCAAGGAGATGAGATGGGGATTCTCCCCATGCAGCCGATGAGTGGTCAGCTGCTGGAGGAGGCGGGGACAGGCAGCCCAAGCTCCTGCTTGAATTGGCATGTCACCAGAGATCAGAAGGACCCTGATGATGTGCGATGACAGGAAAGTGGCCCAGCTGGCCTGGTGGATGGGGAGAAGGTCCACGTGGCACCTGTGGTGCTGTGCTGACAGATTTGTATGAAGCTGTCAGGTGAATGAAGGGCCCATCTTTAGAAACCATGCTTCTACAGTGATAGGAGTGAGGGAAGGTAAATGGCTTTCAGATGCTGTCCCTTTTCATGTTGAATTCATTTTATATTGGATGTAACTTTACTTTTATGAATCCTAGGAAACAGGTTTGTTCTGCATTAGAAATAAAAGGGATGTGGGATGAGTCTGAGGATTTGTGTTCCAGGATAGACCCGTGCTTTTAATCCTTCAGCAGCACACAAGCGAATAGACTCTGTAGTCATGTTGGGTCTCCAGAGACGTGGGGATTTCTGTGTGTAATTGAAAGATGGCCCAGGAAGACATTGAGCTGGGCAAAACCACACTTCATTTGTAATTATCAAACTTCATTTGGTTCTCAAAAACATTTGGCTGGCACTCACTTCAATGGAGGCGGTAATGTTGATCTTCTTGAGTGTCTTTATTTAGGGCTACAGTGCCCTTTCTGGGAGCTGTATAAAGGATGATGTGGTTTTCTGGTTGGTCACTCTTGCCTTGCCATGACTTGGTTTATAGTTGTTCTATAAAAAATTGATCAATAAATGGAATTGCTTATAGAAATGATTGCATTCCAGACAGCCACAAATGTAGTGTATCTATAATTAAAATTGCTCACACAGCTATTTTCTTTTTACTGTTTGTGGGAGATGGAGAGATTATATACATAAAAAACATTTTTATATCACAGTGGTCACATCTGATAGCAGTGGCAAAACGCTAGGGGTGTCACCATGTCAATATAGTGTGAATCCCCCCCTGAAAAACGACCTTGAAAGTGTATGCCTTAACACATGTATTGATTTCTAGAATGCACAATACTAGTCCCCTTACATACAGGCATGTCCAGATTTATTTTAAATTCTCAAATACTTATATTTTTGGAATATATGCACCTACGTTACTAGTCCTTTAATTTTAGGATTTAAAAACACATCTCTTTTTCCCCCCTGAGAACTTGACTTCTTTTTTCAACACACCTCTCCATTTTAAAAATCTAGTAAGACAACACTTCCTATCATTACATTTTTACCCCTACCTCTCTTTGTGTTTAATAATGAGTTACTGTCCCTTGTATTGTCTGTTCATTGTTACGGAACAGCTGTGCTGTGTTTAATCCTGACAATTACAGTTGAAAATCTGTAAACCTCAGTAAATACAACTGCTGGTATACACTGTTGAACAGTGAGACAAGACTTATGCAAATATCTGTGATTCAATAGGTTGACTCTGGTTGGGACTTCCAGTTGGTTTTGGGTAGAGATGGGATATCACTATGCAGTATTGTCACCACAGGTGGACAGGCCCTTTGGACTCACCTCTCAGAACCAGTTGGTCCATTTACTGCTTGCAATAAATGGACGTGTCGATTGCGGAAGCAGCCCAACTGGTGCTTCCCTGCCCCCCTGCGCTTCTGACCACTTCAGCAAAGAGGTGGGATGATGAGTCTCCCCACTCAGCTACTGACTAGTCAACAGTGAAGAGAGTTGGGAAGTGTCGGTTGGGCTACTTCCATGATTGGTGAGGTGCAAAGGATGGTGGCAGCATATGCTACACTGTGAGTGGTAAGTGGACCGGCCGGTTCTGGGGGGTGGGTCCAAAGGGCTCGACCATCTGTGGTGATGATATTTGTATTTGTCTCTCTGAGAGACAAATGTGAATATTCTAACTCTAGTTTTGGGTCCTGTGGTGGAAATTTATAATTACTCCTCTTTGCTATTAGGAAGTGTATTACATGAGGTGAGTTTCTGCTGGCAGAAGTACAAGTTACAACTAAGAAGGGATGCCATAGCTCAGTGATAAAGTGCGTATGTGGCATTCTGAAGTCACTGGTTCAATCTTTGCCATCTCTGTTAAGAACTCCCAGCAAGCTCCGGGGCAATTGCCTCTTTTAGCAGGTAGCTAGGCCAGCTCTTAACCTTTCTTAGGCCATGAAGCCTTCCAGCCAAACCTGTCTCCAGGTGAACACAATTTAGGTGGAACTCCCAGGAGAGAGAATTCTGGGATTTGAAGTCTAAAAAAAAGAGGTAGTACATGCCAACATATCTTATATTGAGCCTGTTGTTTAGTCAGCTCCTTTTCAGGATTCCAAGCAAGATTCATTTCTTGTCCCACCTGGAGATTTGTAGTGTTTCCTAATAGTCTTTCATCTAAATACGAACCAGGCTTGACCCTGCTTAGCTTTCACAGTTGGATGAGATTGGTGTGTTCAGGATGGCATAGTAGCTTTTAAAACAGCTCAGAGGCATGAAAACCAGAGCGAATGAATCTCAAATCCACATCCTACTCTGAAATAGATGAGCAAATGACTAAATTTTAACTGGTGGTGAAAGGATACCATATCAGTGCTTGTTTAAGTTTAACAGGGGGGACATTTCACAGGCAGGGCTCTACTGTAGAGGGAGTCTTCTGCCCAATTGCTGTACAATGAGTTTCACCTGGCAAAGGAGTCTAGAAGAGAAACACCTGTGATTAGTTGGTGCAGGTTGGTATATGGAGAGAATTTCAGGTTTACTGAGAATTCTTATAAATAAAACAGAAGTGCTCTGGACAAAGCAGTATCCCTAAAAGACTTTCCTGTGTGTAAAATATTAATAATAAATAATGCAATAACCGTTTACATCACAGAATGAGGGTGAGAATAAGGAGCATTAGCAAGATGATAAATTATTTTTAGGCTCATTTGAGTATGTCTGTGCATCTATATAGGCCAGGATCTAAACGTATGCCAAACTAGCTCTGTGTATTAGGGATGTCTGGGGTTTGCATTTTGTAAAGAACAGCTAAGGAAAAAAAGGAAGAAAGACAGAAAAATATTTTTTTAAAAAAATGTTACAGAGTTTCAGAAGCAATTTGCATTTTGGCATGATGGGAGAAAGTCTTGTTCCAAGCAGAAAAAGTTTTTAAAATCCCACCAGGCAAA
Source organism: Intellagama lesueurii (assembly GCA_037013535.1). NCBI lineage: Eukaryota > Metazoa > Chordata > Lepidosauria > Squamata > Agamidae > Intellagama > Intellagama lesueurii. Next base: position 119,060,516 of record JBAJHW010000006.1, on the reverse strand, counting down.
TGCAAGCTCTCGGGTGTACCTAAAGTAGCTTTTTGGATCCTGTCCATGGTTTGTAATTAGCTGCATATAAGTCCTGTGCTTAGCATAAGCACTGTCATTTCTGGATGATACTGAAACCTGAAGGCAATATTGTTAAATATGCAGGAAACCTACTTGCTGGAATTATCCTTCAGTATATATTCCTCTAGCAAAGAGATGCTTCTGGCCATGCACAGGTTGATGGTAATCCAAAGACTTCTTGTCACCCATTGATAAGGGTAACTGCTAAAAACAATACAGATCTATGATGTTTATGTTAAAAGAGAGGGACTTTGAATAACTTTAACTGTGCAGCATTAAATAAGAGATGATAATCTGTTTTTTCTGATCTAGCATGAAAGAAGCAGACTAGATTAAGAACTAATGCTACACGCAGAGGGGAATTAAAATCCCATGCTGTATATGAAGGTGATGGTCGATTCTGCTGTTTTGTCATACTAAAGTGCATGCACCACTTACAACAGTCTGAATTAATCTCTTTCCTGTCTCTGTAGGAAAAAAAAGAGCACTATACTGGTTTTTGAATAAGGGAGAAGTTGAAAATTCCATGTATGTATGCATTGCACTGCAGAAAATTTGTGACTAACTTTACTATGCATTCTCCTTAGATAGCAGAGAGTCCTTTGGGCTAAGGGGTAATTCTGGAAGCAAGCCTTTAAATTATAGATGCAGTTCATCAGGACATGCAAATATAGAAGTTGGGTTAAATGTGTAATATATCTAATTAAATGTTCAGAAAATTGGTTATATAAAAGATGGCTGTTGAAGAGGTGTTGCCAGTCAGAGAAGTTTTAAGATAGATGGTCCAGAGTAGACTTCAGTCTAGATGGGTGGGGTATTAAATAAATAAATAAATCAATAAATCAATAAATCAATAAATCAATAAATAAATAAATAAATAAATAAATAAATAAATAAATAAATAAATAAATAAATAAATAAATTGTATAATATAGCTTTAGAGGTCTACTGCCTTATAGTTATGGCTTAAAATCTTACTTTCAGATGTTAACTCATGCTTTAAAGGTCCTCAGTCCATCAACAGTTTGATGGAGCTGCAAGTTAAATGCATACTTTTACTGAAATAGGGAATGATGTGTGTGGCAATAGTTCTCTAATCTCTTAAAACTGAATAGACTGTGTAGGTGGTGTCCATGGTGCTGAAATTGTAGCTGGCAGACTGGAAGTCGTAACTTCTGTGATTTTTAGAATTGTACAACTATGAAGTACCGTAGTGAGGGCCGGGGAATTTCCAAGCATAGAAGTGGTTATCAGGAGGAACTCCACCCACTATTTTGTTCTTGTTGGCTAATTACAGTCCCTTCATTATGAATAAGCTATTTGACACCTTGTATTTGAAAAACAACACATACCTCCAGCTACTTAGGAATTGTAGAGTTTAAGCAAGAGTAGAGGAGCAGTTTCATCTCCTTTTCCTTGTTATACAGAACAAGACAAAGTTACAGAAAATCTGGTGTGCAGAAAGTTTCTGCAGAACACATAAGGATTCCCCAAATCCTTCCTTGCTTGGAAACAAATTTCTCTTCACTGCTTTATGCTGTTTTATTCCCAGCACTCTGCAGGATGGTTCTGCCTCCCCTATGTATGTCTGAACTCTGAACAACATTGAATGGTATCTTGAATTCAAAACCTCCGCTCCTCCCAGGCCCCCTCCTAGAAAAATAGCTAAATACTCCACTGGCTCATTACTGTGTTCCAACACTCTTGTCTCACTGTTGTCTGTACTGTAATGATGGTGTTACAGGTTTCAATGAAGATGAGAGTTTGGCAAGGTGACTGAGATCTGGAGTGATTCCCAGTTCATCCCCTCATTGTGTTCTATGTGGCGAATAATAATTACAATGATAGTAACATAGCAAAACAGCCACTACTGATCACTAAATATTTAAAGAAATATTTGAAACCAAGCATCATCCTGACTTGAGTAGCTATGTAAACTGAAGCAAATTCTAGAAAGAGGTGTTTTATTTTCAAAACACTCAATGAGGTTAAAGGTAAAGGTTCCCCTTGACATTTAGTCCAGTCATGTCTGACTCTAGGGCACGGTGCTCATCCCCGTTTCCAAACCATAGAGCCAGCGTTTGTCCGAAGGCAGTTTCCGTGGTCACTTGGCCAGCGTGACTAGACATGGAATACCGTTACCTTCCCACTGAGGTGGTACCTATTTATCTACTCGCATTTTAACATGAGTTCGAACTGCTAGGTTGGCAGGAGCTGGGACAAGCGACGGGAGCTCACTCTGTCGCGTGGATTCGATCTTACGACGGCTGGTCTTCCGACCTTGCAGCACAGAGGCTTCTGCAGTTTAACCCGCAGCGCCACCACGATTTTATTTATTCACAAGTATTTCAGATACCACAGGTACACAGTGCCTTGTGGTACTGTTAAAACTTCACTGCTGCAGTTAAGACTCTGCTCACAACCTGAGTTCAGTCCCAGTGGACTCAAGTTGCCAGCTTGAGGTTGACTCAGCCTTCTGAGGTTGTTAAATTTATTACCCATCTAGTTGAGGTGGTGGCAATATGTAGCTTGCACAATTAAATTGCCCAGGGAGTGCTTTAAGCACGATATAAACAACAGCTTTTTTTGCTTCACTTTGCTTACCAAAGGTTTTCAATCAAAGAACTGCACAGAAAAAGCCAGTCCTTGCTAGAGTGGGCTATCTTATTAACACTTCCTAAAGCTTCTTTAGCCCCTGAAGTATATTTTTCTCAGCCTCAGGAACCTCTGGGAACAGCCCTGTCTGCCTGACTCCTTCTTAGACTCAACCACCCTCAGGTGTAAGAGCTTACCTAGCCAAACCCCCTCTGGCAGTTAAACTGTCAATCCCAGCATTCTAAATCTCCTCCTCTTACCTGATTGATTGTTGATGTACTGTGATGTGACTGAATGGGATACCTTTAGGACACTGTTCAATTAATTTACCCATTGCAGCTTCTGCAAAAGTCCTGCTGGGGTTCTGAGCCAGACTTTGAAAAGCCATAAGCCTTGACTGTTTTAAAGCTACATTACAAGTAAAGTGTCCATGCAGATCTTGCAAAGTACAACTACAGAACATCAAATGATTTCCTGAATGGCTTTTGTAAACGTCGTTCTTGATTTATGTTACAGCTGGAAGATCTAGTCAGAGTAGAGCTGTGTGTTCAGGCTGAGCATGTACAGCACTACACTGGCTCAGAAATGACTTCAGAATGCTGTACCCAATGGTATGTTTAACCCTAGTGATGGTAAAAATTTGGGATTACTAAGATACATGGTGCAAATTGTATTACTGTGCCATAGGGATATAAATTCTTCATCTTTTTAATACAAAATTGTACCGTTCCTGTTCTTACTGTCTGGAATAACAAGGATTTTTTTGTTCTAGGGTTCAAGTCTTCCTGTAAGTCTTGCTGTCAAATTGCAGATGTGTGTTGACTTATAGTGACTAATCAGTGGTAAGGAAGCCACACTCTGTGGATTGGGTCTAGACATGTGCTCAGTGGAGTTCCATGCCTGGTAGAGAATGGAGACTGGTGGCATTTTCACCCAAACATCCTTTTAAATTTTTCCTTCCCTGTGCAATCCTATGAAGAAGTGACCCTAAAGCAGTGTTTCCCAACAAAAGGGGTCATGAAGTGTTTTTTGGGGGGTTGCAGGTCACCTTATATGTGTTGTAGCCCTTATTTATTTCTTCCTTGACCTTTCAGAGCAAGATATTAAAGTTAGTATGTATATGTATGAGAAGCAGGCCCTTTGGGAAAGAAAGAAGCCTCTGCATTCTGAGAAGGGATTGCCTTTTTATGCAGACATGGCAGGAGGGTTGCAGGTTACTTGGCTGTTATAAAACATGGATCAAAAAAGGTTGGGAACCATTGCCCTAATGATTTAGATCAGAACAGTAAACTACATCAGAACAGTAAGAGAGTCGGCACTAGGAGCTACAAAGCGAAGGGCGAATTGGCAAAAAAGGGTTTGTTTTGCACTTACTTATTCCAGTGGGTAGCCTCCACTGCTCCTGGATTCTCACATGAACAAAAGGGGTCCCTCCAACTGCAGAAACACAAGTCTCAGTTCAGCTCTTGGTGTCTACAACACACCCTTAAAGAATGCCTGTGGCACAGAATGCTTGCTGGCATTTTTCAGTAAACACATTTTAAATAATTATTACTTTTTTGGGATATCACCCACCACTAATATTTGTTATAGACTTTAAACTGCAGAAGTTACTGTTGTGAGTACAGACTGAAACCTTAGTGTGTCCAAACCAGGGGTAGCCAACCATCCCATCCCATGAGCTTTAACTTACTTTCAAATCCATCTTTGGAAGAAGGAATTCCTTAATTGCTAATTGTGTGTGATTTGTCATAGAGGAAGCTTTCTTCACTTCCCAGATTTTGCAAATTAGGTTGATATGTAATTAGTCTTCTAGATAATGCAAGTCTGATTTCATGGATATGAAAGACGGCATTTCTCATAAAGTAGCACGATTTTAGCTCTAACAACAGCTTACCTGTAACATGTAGTTTGAATGAACTTGTTTGGCAGAGTAGAAAGAGACAATGGTGATGCATGTAAGAGAGTGTGTCTAGGGTGGCTTCAACAGTTGTAGTACTGTTGAATAATTCTTACTTCTCCCCCATCTTCATTGATTAGCCAGTAAGTTTGCCAGAATGATTTTGTTTAGTGGAGTGCTGATGATGTTTGGTGGGTCCCCGCCCCCTACTAATTTGCAACAGTTGTGCTTTTCCTTGATTGTAAAAATGTCTGAAGCTAAAAGACCAGCTCTGTGTGATTGTTGACTCTATACTTATTCTTTTCAAAGTGTTTGCTCAATATTGTTGCGATGTGTGAGCTGAATTTTAAAAGCATTCTACAAAACGTTAAGATGGTGCCAGAGATATTTCCATCGCTAAAAAATAGGAAGGCCTTGTGTGAGATAAGGGAGGCTGTCATCCACTGATTTATATGGCTATGACCGACAAAGGAATTTGTGGAATTATGATGAATCCTGTTTGCTTCTATTGGCTTTGAAGGCTGTAAGACTGCAGGCTGGTTTTCAAAAGTGCCTGAGGAGGAATGACATGGTAACATGGGGCACAGTGGGACAGGCATGAATTACTAAACCTCTCCCCCAGTGCTTGCAAAAGTTGCTTTTTGAAACTACAACCCTCAGAATGTCCCAGGTTCTGATGATTCCAGGAGATGTCGTCCAAAAAAGGTAACTTATCCAAGCCTTGCAATTTCCTGCTCTACATTCATTCTAGCAGGAATCATGTCTAGTCTTTCTTCACCACCGTTCCAGGTCTCCATGCAGTTGTTTGATTTCTGCAAATTCCTCAGAAGACCGAAGAGCCCAATCTCCTTGTTAAAAAACGGTACTTGTATCTGGTAGCTGTTGTTGTATCCAGGGAAATTTTCACATTCCAGAGGTCAGTTAGGGCTTTGCAAAAGACTTGTGACAGGGAATTCTTGCAGAGCACCCAGGAATCCATCAGCATCTGCTATTCTCAAACAGCAGCTGGTCTTAATAGGTCCCGTATCTCTGCAGAGGCTATTACTGCCTCTATGACAAGACTGAGACAAATGAGATATGTGTGCTGGGATATTCCTGGTAGTTACAAGTGCTTATTGATAAAAAAAGTAAAGTGACTTAAAATATCTCAGTGTTCCTGGTAGAAAATGAATACATTTTTAAAACTATGATAGGTAGAACCAGAAATAAAATCCTACACGTTTCCTCAGAAGCAAGACCTGAAGTGCTTCCTTCTGGGTAATTTAGTATATGACTGCAGAAGTATAATGTTTACTTTCTGTAATTTCATGTTACTCAAGCTGGCTGGATAGCTCAGGAGTTTAGGAATCTGCCAGAGGTTGGAAGTTGGATTCCCCACTGTTCCTCCTGGGAGAAGAGCCAGCCTGTGTAGACTGGGGCAAGCTGAACAGTTCCAGGGTGCCCCCAGAAGAAGGAAATGGTAAACCACTTCTGATATTCTCTACCTAGAAAAACCTTGGAAAGGGCCACCAGAAGTCAGAATTGCCACAATGGCACACAATTATTATTATTATTGACAGCTCATGCTTCTGTAGTTCTAATTTGAAAGCTTTGTCTCCCTTCCCTGCACCCAGTCCCCTTGCAAATTATCTCCTGCCTTTATACCAGTAAATATATAGATATCAGTCAGTAGAAAGGCTTGAGACAAAGTCACCTCTGTGGAAGTAGTAGCAAAAATTCTTGAATCAATGAAACTGAGGAGAAAAGCACTTCAATTAGAGCAGCCATGGTACTTTGTAGAAATGTTTGCTCTAAACAATCAGGGGCATTTTGGACCTAGTTCTAAAATGATGGCTCCCAGCAGCACTTGAAGGCAGGACAGGAGAAATTACTCAGGAATAAAGAAGCCATTAAAAAATAAAACCTGTACAGGCTCTTCAGTAAGTTTAGATCTGTAAAAGATGTGTTTAAATTTCCAGGCCATTTGATGAAAGATAGGAAATAACCCAGCTTTTTGGAAAAAAAACCTTAATATTTTTTTATGTGTCACCCTGAATCTCTTAACCTCATTCCCTATATATGAATTATCGAGTTGGGGCATCTCAGGGTCTTCCTTGATTATCTTTCGAGATTCAAATTGCTTCTGTGGAACTGAGTAACTTTTGCCGGCTCAGTACCTTATGAACCAACTGCAATACACCCTGGAGATAAAGAACTTGGGCTTAGTGGATGAAGCTCCAGATTTGACTGCTGCAATATGTTGTATGTGAGTGACTTTTGAAAAGAAAAGGAAACAGCAGTTGATCCAAGGCGTTGAGATTGTCAACTGAGATGAGACATTGTGATCATGTTAAGTCTGTGATTTGCCAGCTGTGTTGACTTCCTGTTCATTTTGCAGCTCAACTTCAAGTGATGGTTCTGATCTTTTTTAAAGGTTTTCATGACTTGGGAATGGGATACCTTAAGGACAGTTTATCTTTGCATTTGGCTGTCTAAGTGTCTGCTAAGAGAATATGGTTGAAATCCTGTTGGCAAAGATGCACAGTGTAAATGCTGATAATGTCATCAGTAGGAGATATTAATCTTTAATTTAAAACTTCCTAAATCCTCACCTCAAGTTCTGAGGCTCCCTAAGGATCCCTTTTGACATGGGGAAGCCCTTGGGAGTTTCAAGATAGGAGAGGAAAGCCTTTAATGTCTGAAAATCACTGCCAATGGTTCTGATCCCACTCTACATACCACCTCTTACTCTGTGGTTTGGACCAAATGCACAGACTTCTGAAATCAGATCCTTTTTTTCTCTCTCATTCTAGAAAAACAAAATTCTAGAATTACTGACCAGTTGTTTGCCCGAAGTAGAGGCAGTGCTTAGCTCCTAGCCCGTCCTGGCTTTCCCCCTTTTACGTCCAGTGGATAAAGAGCCAATAAACTTGATGACAAGGCTTATTGATTAGGCAAATGAGAAGAGAAGAGTCCCCTTCAACACAGAGATATAAATGGTCAAAACTGACATTCTGCATTTATTTGAAGAATACAGTTGTAGGAACTGGAGCCATAATTTATATAAATTCTGGTCATCATGTGAGTAGAATACTAGTAACGTTAGTTTGAAGCTATGAATTAGGGGTTATCACTCAGGATGCTCATGGTAATGTAACATTTATTGTTTTAAGAAGCTCATTCAGGGTAAAATAATATAACACCTAGACTTGAGTACAGAAATGGCTTAGGCTGACTTGTGTGTACAACTGCATCAGAGGCCAACATGGGGCCATCCTCGTTGCTAACTCTCCATCACACATGGAAAAAGAAGAAACAAAATGATTTCCTTGAAGAAGAGGGAGGTTGACCTAAGGAGGAAGTGATCAATATGGGGGAATTCCAAAATTATAAGCTAGTTACTTTTGTGGCAAAGTAGTCCAGTGGCAAACCTCCCAATATATTTACAGCATGGCTGATTTCATCTTCAGTGTTGGAGCTTTGATGATCAACTGCATAGATCAAATACTGCATTGAAGGATGAGTGCTGTGATTTAACATTTTTTAAAAAGTAAACTTTGTATTTTTTTTAACCTGTGAAAAATCCATCATTTATTCCCTTGTCTCTGTTTATATGCCATGACAACAATGCAGGCTTGATCACGGTTTATCACAAAGCAGCTTTGCTGACAGATCTTCAGTCTTCAAGCAGTAATCAGTCAGTGTTGCTTTGACGGACAGTAGATATATTTAGCTTTTTTTTTTTTTTTGGTAGAGAAGGGAAGCTCTCAAAAATCCAGAAATTCTGGATTTTCATTGTCTTATGCGATTTGAACTTTGCAAACTTGCTAAATGTAATGTATTTTAGTGTTACCTGATTCAATAGGTTTTAGCAGAATAAGAATAAGCAGAATAAGAAAGCAGAATTAGGAAAATAAATGTTTATTATTGTGTGCATCTGTTACATTTTTATGGAAATAACAGGGTTACGTAACAATCAGTCAGCTGATGCTTCATCTCCTCCCCCCACTACACAGATGGAAGTGATAAGAAACACTGTTCACCTGTTAGATTTGTCTGCAGTACAGCTGTTAGCATCATAGATACCCTACCCAGAAAGAGAAAATAGTTAGCAATCACTTTCTTTTGCAATAACAGTGTCAGCTTTGCTTACTCTTACAGTTAGGCTCTCAATTTCCTTTTAGTGTTATTGTGTTGCAAAACGGATGCAGAGAGAAATTGCCATTTTGCATTGAAATAGCTAACTGGCTGACTAAAGTATGCAGGCAAACTAGACATTTGAATTTTTGAAATCCTCCCTAAGACATGTTTATCAAAAAGCACATTGCTTGCAGGAAACATTGCTATTTTTTCCTTTAGCCCCTGAGCCCATTTCCCCATTTCTGTATTATTTACTCATTTTCCTCCTGACAAACTGAAGACCAGAAACTCACTTCCCCTAAAACATCTGCTAAGAAGTGCAGGTGTTGCAATTCTGTTTTGCTGTGGAAAGCGGTGGTCAGTAGTTTCCAGCCTGCATAAGAGTCCAGTGTGTGCTTCTTTAGCTGTGTTTATGTTTTGTTATGGTATCCTTTCTAATGGTCACAAATGAGTAGAGGTTTCTGATCTGCATCCATTTTTTCCACAGTAAGTACTCCCTAAAGAAATTTAAGTCATGGAATGGTGGCTGTATATGGAGGATGGAACTCTAAATACGATGTCCTCTGTAGTATTTTGCACTCCTTGTGTCTGAAGAAGTGGAATTTGATCCACAAAAGCTCACACTGAAATAAATATTTTGGTCTTTAAAGTGCCACAATATTTTACCCTTTTATGTCTTTATTTCCCTTTCATTTTGCCAACATGCTGAAACAGACTAATCTAGCTACTTCTTTGGATATGCGTTTAAGTGGTTCAGTGAATAGACTTAACAATAACATCCCTGTGTAGCCATTAGTATTGGGAGCGGTTTATTGCTGCGTACATTATATTTCTCCATGAGCACTGACTCCTTTTGCTGTACTCATAGATGGACATCTTTTAATAATCACAAATGTGTTTGCGGGTGGCACGGTTGACACTTGATTTTTCAAAGTATTTCCCAACAATGAGTCTTAGGTTCAATGAAATCATTTTGTGATCTTCCATTGTGGAATTATGTATTTTCCTATGGATATGACACATTTTCTAGGCTGGCCCTACCATTAGGCAGAGTGAGCCAGCTGCATCAAGCAGGAGGATCAGCATCGCCATCCCCCCAGCTATTTTTCTGTTGAAAGCCAGAACTGTCTGTACCCTAAGGCCTGACGTAGAATCCCTAGACTAATTTTCCGCAGAGGTGCAAAAGAGCAGTGATGGTCAGCTTTTGATCCTCTAGATGTTTGAGATTCCAGTCAAAACACTGGATATTCTTGCTGGGGTTTTGAAGCTCACCGTACACTATGATTATCATTGATAAAATAAGATTAAATGGCCCATCTAGCTCCGGTATATAGAAGCATCTGACCCTGCCTGCCTGCCTGCCTGCCTGCCTGCCTGCCTGCCTGCCTGCCTGCCTGCCTGCCTACCTACCTACCTACCTACCTACCTACCTACCTGTTTATATATGCATATATACACATACAAGCATGCTTATGTTAACCAATATCTTGCATGTTCACTGTTAAAACAGTAGGTATGCCATTGTCACCTTGGGAAGTCATCATCAGTTCTGAATATGCTGTTGTTTTCTATCTCTTGTTTCATTTTACTCGCATCCCCACAACATGTGCACTGTATATAAGCCTATGTCGCACTCTTTGTTTCTGAAGAAGCGCACTGTAGCCCATGAAAACTCACACTGAAATAAATTTATTAGTCATAAACATAACACAATACTTTCATTTATTTATTTTTTACTTTGGCTATTTTTCTGAAATAAGTGCTCATACTAGCCTTTAACACAGTAGTCCTGAAACTACTGCAATTCTTGGAGATGCTTTATTCTTCTGATATAATTTTTATGCCCCTTTATCAGTTGTAAACAGTTTTTTTTTACATGAGCTGCCTGGAATGCCAAGCCAATCGGGAAATTGCTGCCTACATATGATGTCTTTCTCCATTCCACCCCCTTATTATTTTTGATTTCACTTTGAAACCCAAATTCCTTTTTCAAAAACCCAGGGGGGATGTTATGCTGGTTTTCTCGTCTTAAGGGAACTGTGCATCCTTGGAGCAATGAAGGAATTGCTTTCTTCCATCAGTTCAGCTCTGTGACAGATGTAACATGGTGTCCTTGAGGGAACCATGGATCCTTGGAGCCATGAACAAATTGCTTTTCTTTTCTTCCATCAGTGTAGCTCTTGACTGTGACAGATATAATGTGGTATCTTTGTTCATTAAATGATCTGAAGTTAATAATTCAATGTGTTTCCACTTGGAAATGAAAGATGAGCTCAGGGTTTGGGCAGGTTTCAAATTTGTAAATTAGAGACAGGATCAAGACATGCTGTTTGCAGTCAAAGAATCTTAATCATGCAGGTGTGGCCTTGTTACTGAGCTTAATAAAAAGGCCATGGTTTAGCATATATAAAATCCTGGTAAAAGAATTTGTCATAGTATATTAAAAATTGACTTGCTGAAATCCTGTTGCACAGTTATGCAAATAACCTAACTTTTAGAGGCAAATTGCCATTGTTAAGAAATCTCTGTGGACCTTATCTGTTGCATGTCAAGTTGCACAGCTCAGTAGGCAACAGAAAATGTCTATGGCAATTCTTAACTTGCAGCAATTCACTTCCAAAAGTTAGGCCATTTGCTTATCTGTGCAACAGGATTTCAGCCAAGAAATAAATAAACATTCCTCTTGCTTATTATGTCATTCCCAAGCTTTCCCCCCCCAGGATGTAAAAGTATGGTTTGGGACTAGGCTGAAGTCTTAACACCATATAATTTTCATATTTACATCTATTTGGGAATATGACAGAATATGCTAGCTCTAGTACACCATCTTGGTGAGACTGGGAACTTTTGTGCTGGGGAAGAGATTTCTGACTATCCATGTTTTAGAAGGATACTCTGTTAGACACTGAAGATGTGGTTTTTAGTTGGCATGGGGTCCACCACTGTCTCTATCAAATTAGTGTGTCTCCTTCCATCGACACCAGCCACTAAGCAATACAGAAGTGGCTTGTTTCACTTATTGTTTGAACCAGGGATCTTGCTTTGTTGCACCATTTACAAGCAAGGGACATAAACCAAGGCTTATTCTTCATTTACAGATCCGGATTGTTTGGCAGCAAGCAACTGGTTTGGATAATATGTTAAAGAGACAATTTCTAGTTTGCTCAACCAATCATGGAAGAGAAGACAAGTGGGAGTGAATGGCCCTGTGTAGCGGGATATATTTTCCTCAAAGTAAGCCACTGAAAACAACCATTGTTGAGCATGCTGTAAATACAAATCATCATTCTAGAAATTCAAAGAGCATTTTAATTTCTGATAGCTGTGATAAAATCTAAAAAGAATTAGTTGTCATCTTTCTGTTCAAGGCACTAGATCTGTCAGAGTGTGAATATGAATCCTGTTTGATCACAGCAAAATAAGCTGAAAATAGTTTGATATAAATAGTGTTATGAAACCACTGACACACTTCCATAAAATGTAGGATTTTATATTCTTACTTAGCATCGTGCCATAAATATCTACACTTTTTAATGTTAAAACAGGAAATTTTGTGTTTTTTATTCTTTCAAACCCACCCTGAGAACCTTTCTTCTCACAATGCTCATAATAACTAGCAACTAGTTAGTTGTTCTCAAGACTCACAAAGAGTATGGCTCAATAAGAAGCTGACGGCATAGACCAAGATCCAGGTCTATAGAGCCTGTGTCCTGAGCACACTCCTGTACTGCAGTGAGTCCTGGACCCTTTGTTCACGGCAGGAGAGGAAGCTGAACACGTTCCATATGCGTTGTCTCCGATGGATTTTTGGTATCACCTGGCAGGACAAAGTCCCAAACAGAGTAGTCCTAGATCGAGCTGGAATTTTTAGCATGTATACATTACTGAAACAGCGACATCTACATTGGCTTGGGCATGTTGTGAGAATGGCTGATGGTCGGATTCCAAAAGATCTCCTGTATGGAGAATTAGTGCAGGGAAATCGCCCCAGAGGGAGACCACAGCTGCGATACAAGGATATCTGCAAGTGGGATCTGAAGGCCTTAGGAATGGACCTCAAGAGATGGGAAACCCTGACATCTGAGCGTTCAGCCTGGAGGCAGGCGGTGCATCACGGCCTCTCCCAATTTGAAGAGACCCTTGTCCAGCAGGCCGAGGCAAAGAGGCAGTCACGAAAGCAGCAAAATCAGGGAGCTAGACGGGGTACAGATTGTATTTGTCTTCAGTGTGGAAGGGATGGTCACTCTCGAATTGGCCTTCTCAGCCACACTAGACGCTGTTCCAAGTCCTCCATACAGAGCACGATACCATAGTCTCTCGAGACTGAAGGATGCCTAATCTGAATCTGAGTTAGTTAAATAATGTGTGGCTATTAATACAGAAATGTACAAACATTTCTTGTACAGCCTAGGAATGGTGAAGAACTGCAGACTCCTGGTTTGAGATTTCCATGCAGGAATTTCAAATAAAAACAAAAATGCAGCTAATTGGTTACATATCTGCCCTTCTTACATATATTTTTGCCCTTAATCTCTCTAGGCTTTTATATGTTTTGCACCATGGTATTTTGGTTTTTTAATATCAAAGAAATATAGTCTCCCCCCACCCCGATCATTGACTGCATAAGGAATGTTCTGATTACTAAGGTAGTTCTTTGATTCTTTGTGGTTCTTAGAGGGATTATCTGAACTGCAGGTCAACCTTGATGCAGTGCTCTATTGTGCTTTGTTATAGCACTTTGAAAGTAGACAGTAATTGAGCCTTATTTTGGCTGCCTTCAGCTTAAAGTTTATGATGGTTTAATATTCAGAAATAGCATCCTTGTGATTTGAGTGTGGTAATGTAAAGAATGTGGTCAGCTGCTGGGCAGAAAGAAAAGAAGCAATTGATATTTTTAATATCCTAGACTTGAGCAGGTTTTACTCAGATGTGAACCCAGCTTAGTTTAATCATCATCATCATCATGTGTTGTCAAGTCAAGTCTGACTTATGGCAGCCCTTTCCAGGGTTTCCTAGGTAGAGAATACACAGAAGGGGTTTACCATTCCCTTCTTCTGGGGGAGCCCTGGGACTGTGCAACTTGCCCAAGATCACAAAGGCTGGCTCTTCTCCCTGGAGGCACAGTGAGGAATTAAACTCCCAAGCTACCTAAACCACTGAGATATCCAACCAACACACTTAGTTTAGTGAAACTTAAACCCTGCCAAGTCTGATTAGTGTTGTAGCCATAGTATAGTAGTCAGCACCTTGAATGTCAGTTTTTCTCTGTGTGGCTTCTGTTCTGATGAGTGACCACTGTACCCATCACTGAGGGTGGGTTTTGGGTAGGAAAAGAGCTGAAGACGGGAGCCTGCTATATGCTTGTACAATCACCCCATCATTGTTTAGAAGAGCAGGCTCCTTTCTTCACATCTTTTCCCTCAACATGTGGACAGTGAAGGGAATTCCTGAATGGGGCTTCTTTTGACCCATTATGTTATCAGAAAGCTGTTACGTTTGCCTATGATAACATGGTCATTTATCAAAATAGCAGAGTCTTGTAGCTTCTTAAAGACTAACATGTTCTATTGGGCATAAACTTTCAAAGTCTGTAGCTCGCCACAAAAATTATGTCAAAATTAAACTTGGTAGGTTTTAAGCCATTGCAAGATTCCTTGCTGCAACAGATCAACACAGCTACTCCCAAACACTGAATTTTTAAAAACTATTTCTTTCTAGTTCATAATCCTAGCTCTTCATAGGTCATATGTGTGTTTTGTGCCATCAAGTTGGAACCGACTTACAGCGATCCTAACAGGGTCGCTTTAAGGTAAGTGGGATATTTAAGGAATGGCTTTATCAGTTTCACCTTACGCCCCACCCCATGAGTTTCCATAGTTGTGTGGGAATTCAAACCCAGTTCTGCATCCTAGTCCACACAGGATATCTTTCACATATTGTTCTCACATATTGCAAAACTGGTGCATGTTTCCAGAAGTTCTTTTAAAGGACTTGTTCTGCTGCACTGTCAAGTTAACTGGGAGAGGGAGATCTCCAGGTAAATATCTAGTTTAGAGTAAATTAGCCACTAGACATGGCACCTACATAACCCTGGAATAATGCTGTTAGATGCACAAGAATCTAAATCTGAAAATGGAACAAGTAAAGACTGTTAATGAGGGTGAATCATGGCTGCACCATGTGTCTTCTAGCACTGTTGTGTAGCTAATGCAAAGGAAATTACCCATCTGTAAGGAGCTTATTAAAGTACATCAGCACCTGAACAAGGCATCTGCTTTCTACAGTGTCATACAGCAGAGTGAAGAAGGGGCAAAAATAATATGGTCAGGAGTCTTAATCCAGTGACCTGTGTCCAGGCTTCACTAATGAAACCCTGTTTAGTGACAGAGCATGAATTGTAATAAGCAATGATGTGTTAGAAGGTCAAAATTCTGTTTTGTCAGAACTATGTAGGAAATAGTAAGAACATCTGGCATGGGTATAATTAAGTAGGAATTTTTATCTCTGTGAAGTTCAGGAATATATTATAAGGTTGGAAGCATAATAACATGCTTAATTGAAATTATTGTACACTCAGTCTTAATTGGGACAACATAATTAAAATCAAACTGGAGAGTCAGTGGCAGTGTTTATTTCTTTAAAATACCTATTTTTCACACTCCAAATATATGGACAATATAGGAATGCTATCCACAAACACATCTATTAAACAGTTCTCAGAAATGTAATAAGTGTAATTTGTATGCAGTTGATGTAATAAAATTGAAGCAGTTTGTAATGAAATTAAAATTTTACAAACTAAACTTTGCAAACTTATGTTGCAAACTCTCTGCCTGCTGAAATTCACAGAAAGTGATTTTATCTAGAATCTTGTCTGCAAGCTTTATGTAGATCTCTGTTAATCAATATATACTAATTTTTGTGCTCTTTTGTGCTTGTGAACTGGAAATTGATGATTCTGATCCAACTTCATTACAGAACAATATATCCACAGCTGTTAAGTTTGACAGTGGACTTACCTCTGCTCATAACTCTCCTGGGTATGCAGAAAAGAAACAGTTTTAGTTCCCTTTCTGAAGGGAATACTATTCCCCACAAGGGATATATCATTGTATAGATTATTATTGAAGAGGGCTCTTACTCAAGGATGAGTAAGATGAAACTACTAGTAGTGACTTAACAATTAAGCCTGTGAATTGATCATAGGAGAGGGTCATAAGCTTCAAGTGTGACATGAATTCCCCATGTGAGAAAACTGCAGACAGGGCATGTTAAGTCACAAGGATGGATTATGAATGCAGAAACAATAAAGATAATCAAGATACGTTCTAGAAGCTCTGGATACAGTACTTTTGAGATCACTGCATAATGTGTACTCGATTGCCAGGTTTCTGAAAAGTTGTTAGTTGACCAGAATATTGTGTAAAGCCTATGATCTAATTCCTCTTTCCTCTTCTTTTTCTAAGAGCACTTTACAGCAATTGAGAGCAAATTCAGTTTTCATGAGAACACCAGCACCCTGCATTATTTTGACAAATCCTTCCCTTCTGCTCTGTTTCCAAGCCTTGGGAAAGTTGTCATCTTTTGTCTTAATTTACTTCCTTTCGCTTTCTGGTCCTGGTTAATAATCTTAGAACTGTAGAGCTGGAAGGGATCCTTTGGATCATCCAGCCCCTGTGACAAGGAGGCATGGTAGAGAATCAGACTCCCAACATCTTTCCCGAAGAGCATCAGTCCATATCACCCATTCTTCATAAGCTTCATTTCTTTGTGTTGCCACAACAAGAGAGGCAAGGAAGATGGTCACCAGAAATTGTGCCTTCTCAATCATGGCTAGAATTGGGCTTTGTACAAAGCATGAAGTACGGCACTACAGGTGGTGCTGAGTTCCATCTCCCTACTCCCAGGTTGGCTGGTCCACTTACTGGGCTCTGCATGCTGCTGGGATCCTTCTTTGGCAGCGGCACTCCAATCCAGGCAAGAGCCCAGTCAGCCTTTCCCCGCCTCCCCAGGCAGCCAACCACTTATCAGCTGTGCAGGGAGACTCCCCGTCCTGCCTCGTTGCCAGAGTGGTTGGCTGCTCGAGGAGGCTCCCTCTGTACCATCTTTTAAGAGGATGCTGAAGACAGTCCTCTTTCAAAAGGCATTTA
Organism: Intellagama lesueurii; assembly: GCA_037013535.1. Taxonomy (NCBI): domain Eukaryota; kingdom Metazoa; phylum Chordata; class Lepidosauria; order Squamata; family Agamidae; genus Intellagama; species Intellagama lesueurii. The sequence continues at coordinate 119,043,692 of JBAJHW010000006.1, read as the reverse complement.
GGGACATTGTCCCTTGCACCTACAATTTCTTGTTTCCGCCATCTTTTGGGATTTTTAATCAATTGTATATGTCTCATTTATCAATATTTAATGTTGGGGTGTGGGGGGGGGAGGGGTTTATGATTTGCTGCTTATTGTTTATTGTGTTTGTAGTTTGTAAACTTCTTAGAGTAGTGCGTTGTGCCCAGTCAGCACTATTGAAATTAAAATAAATAAATATTTCCCCTACCTTTATAATAGCAGCTCCCATGTGTGTTTGTGAATTAAGATATTGAAAATGGTACAGGGAGTCCTAACCATATCCCCAGGGCTGGAAATGGTGCTCCAGTAACTATGGAAGCCTTCCATAACCAATTTAAAGTCTGTCATTTAAGATCATGGAATCTATTCTGTTTCTTTCAGCTCTTCACCTCTGTTCTTGTTTATTGTATATTTCATGTTCCCACTTCCCAGATTCCACCTGTGTGCTGTTTTGGCTGGTGCTATGGTTGACATTGCTAAGATATGGCTGTACTGTGATTCCTGTATGTCTTGAATGTTTTTGAAATTTATACATTTCCACAGAAGCCAAATAAAGATCTTGCTGCCTTAATATGCTGCAGCTTGAGGTGAATAGATTTTGTCTTAAAACTTTAAGGATTTTATCACCATCAAGGTCTTTAATCTTCAAAGTCAAACGAAGGCCTTTTCCTGGTCCATGTGTTGCAATCTTTCATCAAAGTATTTTATATTCCTTGTGTTAATGTCCATAATAACCAAATTTTAAGTGAAAGGTAGAATTTTAAAACATTAGTTACAGTTTTTGAATAACATAATTCTAGCAAATTTTGTTATTAGGTTAAAGGCTTGAGCAACTTAAACCATTTCCTGTTTCCCAGTTGTATTTTGTCAGATTTTGTCCGGCTGGGCATCAGTGGGTCATACCTGATTTGCTCTCACCCATATCTGTCCTTTGCTAGAGGTCAAAAGGAGAGCTTGGAAAGAACTAGACATAAATAAATAGTAACTCGTAACTATTTCATTCTTTCTTTTCTCCATGCATGAATCACATTATAATTATTATAAGGGGAAAAAAATCAGTTTTATGATATAATTATAAGTTATATTAGTTTCATTTATAGTTTTGGGGGTGGTCTCATACCACTAGATGGTAACAGGGGAACATCATCTAGTTTAAATGTGGTGCCTTGGCCTCCTGCCTCATGTTCTATGTCAAACGTGCTGATGAGATGGATTGAAGGAGAGTATGCTTTGTACCTCAAGGCAACAACCTCTGACACTGAGATGTTTCAAAACAAAGGTCACTAAAAAGAAATGAGTGCTTCCAGATGTTTCTTCAAGAAATAGAGAAATCAAAAGTTACTTTTAAAATTGTAACAATAACGACAGTAAAATACTTTTCAACCTTGAACCTGTAACTAATTACTTTTAAAACATAGCTTTCCAGGGTCTGGTTAAAAGAAACGCCTTCCATCTGTAGCTCAGCAGTACGGAGCATGCTTGCTGATTCAGCAGGCCACATGTTCAGTCCTTGGCTATACCTCTCCAGGTATGGCTGTGAAAGACTCCAGCCAAAACCCTGGAGAGCCATTTCCAATTATGGAGGGAAGGCACTACTGCACAGTGCAGATTGAGGGTCTGACTCCGAAGAAGGCAGCCTTCTGTGTGTACATCCTTTACATTGATACCTTCAGGAGAAGTGGCACAGCCTATTTCTCCTAACTGCAACCATTCACTCTTGTTTTTTAAAGCCTCCTTCATGCAAGACGAGCATGGTGTGTGTGTGTGCATGCGTGCGCGTGTGCATGCATGGTGGCACACTCATGCAAACACACATGTATATGTATGTGGGTGTGCAAGTAATCAACAACTGATACTTCAAAACTCACATGTAAGGGACAACAGAAATTGCCATAATCCTGTGTTGTCTTCCAGATGTTTTTGGCTTTATCATACCTCACCATTGGCAGGTGCTGATGGAAATTGGAGGCCAGTACCATCTGGAGTACGACAAGGTACCCAGCTCTGATCTAATGTGAGCAGTGTGGCACTTTGTAGACTTAAAAAAGAAGGTTCTATATTCTACCACATATATTTTTGGCCCATAAAAAAAGAGACACCAAGAATTCTGATGGTGCAGTGGATATACAGACTAGATTTTTTAAAAAAACAACACAAATGCCTCAGTTCATGCAGAAGAGGTTCATACTAGCATAGGGGAGGGGAGATATTTTGTTGCCTGTGAAGAATGGGCTGACATTTTTTTTCTTTGGAGACAGGAAGGGTGCCATTTTGTTGCTTCTGCAGACATGAAAGAGTGCCATTTTGATGCCTCTCCAAAAAGGAAGGGGGCTCATTTTCCTTGAATGTGAAGAAACATAGGGGTTCATTTTGTTATCTCTAGCAGCCAGCAAAAGGAGCCATTTTCGTTTCTCTGCAGTCAAGAAGGGGAACCATTCTGTTACCTGTGAAAAAAGGCAGGGGCAAACAGGGCACAATTTAATGGCCTGTGTAGACAGAAAGCTGCTCTATTTTGTTGCCTTTGTAGAAAGGAAGTGGTGCCATTTTGTTGCCTGTGTAGACAGGAAGGGGTGCCATTTTGTTGCCTGTGTAGACAGGAAGGGGTGCCATTTTGTTGCCTTTGAAGAAAGGAAGGGGTGCCATTTTGTTGCCTGTGTAGACAGGAAGGGATGCCATTTTTTTGACTGTGTAGACAGGAAGGGGTGCCATTTTGTTGCCTTTGCAGAAAGGAAGTGGTGCCATTTTGCTGCATGTGTAGACAGGAACTGGTGCTATTTTGTTGCCTGTGGAGACAGAAAGGGGTGCCATTTTGTTGCCTTTGCAGAAAGGAAGTGGTGCCATTTTGCTGCCTGTGCATACAGGAAGTCACTCCATTTTGCTGCATGTGTAGACAGGAAGGGGTGCCATTTTGTTGCCTGTGTAGACAGGAAGGGGTGCCATTTTGTTGCCTTTGCAGACAGAAAGTCACTCCATTTTGCTGCATGTGTAGACAGGAACTGGTACCATTTTGTTGCCTTTGCAAACAGGAAGTCACTCCATTTTGTTGCCTGTGAAGACAGGAAGGGGTACCATTTTGTTGCCTTTGCAGAAAGGAAGTGGTGTCATTTTGTTGCCTTTGCAAATGGGAAGGGGTGCCATTTTGTTGCCTGTGAAGACAGGAAGTGGTACCATTTTGTTGCCTTTGCAGACAGAAAGTCACTCCATTTTGCTGCATGTGTAGACAGGAACTGGTACCATTTTGTTGCCTTTGCAAACAGGAAGGGGTGCCATTTCGTTGCCTTTGTAAACAGGAAGGGGTGCCATTTTGTTGCCTTTGCAGAAAGGAAGTGGTGCCATTTTGTTCCCTGTGTAGACAGGAAGGGGTGCCATTTTGTTGCCTTTGCAGAAAGGAAGTGGTGCCATTTTGTTGCCTGTGCAGACAGGAAGTGGTACCATTTTGTTGCCTTTGCAGATAGGAAGGGGTGCCATTTTGTTGCCTGTGTAGACAGGAAGTGGTACCATTTTTTTGCCGTTGCAGACAGAAAGTCACTCCATTTTGCTGCATGTGTAGACAGGAACTGGTACCATTTTGTTGCCTTTGCAGAAAGGAAGGGGTACCATTTTGTTGCCTTTGCAGAAAGGAAGTGGTGCCATTTTGTTACCTGTCTGTACAGAAGGGGTTCCATTTTGTTGCCTGTGTAGACAGTAAGTGGTGCCATTTTGTTGCCTGTGTAGACAGGAAGTGGTGCCATTTTGTTGCATGTGTAGACAGGAATTGGTGCCATTTTGTTGCCTGTGTAAACGGGAAGGGGTGCCACTTTGTTGCCTTTGTAGACAGGAAGGGGTGCTATTTTGTTGCCTTTGCAGAAAAGAAGTGGTGCCATTTTGTTGCCTGTGTAGACAGTAAGTGGTGCCATTTTGTTGCCTTTGCAGACAGTAAGTGGTGCCATTTTGTTGCCTGTGTAGAGAGGAAGTGGTGCCATTTTGTTGCCTGCGTAGACAGGAAGGGGTCCCATTTTGTTGCCTTTGCAGAAAGGAAGTGGTGCCATTTTGTTGCATGTGTAGACAGGAAGGGGTGCCATTTTGTTGCCTTTGCAGACAGAAAGTCACTCCATTTTGCTTCATGTGTGGACAGCACTTCGTGCCATTTTGTTGCCTGTGTAGACAGGAAGGGGTGCCATTTTGTTGCCTGTGCAGACAGGAAGGTGTGCCATTTTCTTCCCTCTGCAGACAGGAAGGGGGGCCATTTTATTCCCTGTGCAGACAGGACGCTGTACCATTTTGTTGTCTTTGCAAACAGGAAGTGGCTCCATTTTGTTGCCTGTGTAGACAGGAAGTGCTACCACTTTGTTGCCTTTCCAGACAGAAAGTCACTCCATTTTGCTGCATGTGTAGACAGGAACTGGCTCCATTTTGTTGCCTGTGGAGACAGGAAGGGGTGCCATTTTGTTGCCTCTGCATATAGGAAGTGGTACCACTTTGTTGCCTTTGAAGACAGAAAGTCACTCCATTTTGCTGCATGTGTAGACAGGAACTGGCTCCATTTTGTTGCCTTTGGAGACAGGAAGGGGTGCCATTTTGTTCCCTTTGAAGACAGGAAGGGGTGCCGTTTTGTTGCCTGTGCAGACAGGAGGTTGTACCATTTTGTTGCCTTTGCAGACAGAAAGTCACTCCATTTTGCTGCATGTGTAGACAGGAACTGGTGCCATTTTGTTGCCTGTGGAGACAGGAAGGGGTGCTATTTTGTTGCCTCTGCATACAGGAAGTGGTACCACTTTGTTGCCTTCGCAGACAGATAGTTGCTCCATTTTGCTGCATGTGCAGACAGGAAGGGGTGCCATTTTGTTGTCTTTGAAAACAGGAAGTGGTGCCATTTTGTTGCCTGTGCTGACAGGAAGGGGTACCACTTTGTTGCCTTTGCAGACAGAAAGTCACTCCAATTTGCTGCATTGTAGACAGCAACTGGTGCCATTTTGTTGCCCGTGGAGGCAGGAAGGGGTGCCATTTTGTTGCCTTTGTAGACAGGAAGGCGTGTTATTTTGAAAGAACCCAGCTTCTAGACATAAAGTGGCTCCATTTTGGTGCCTGTGCAGACAGGAACGGGATCCATTTTCCTGATATGTGAAGAAAGGAAGGGTGACCATTTTTCTTGAGTGTGAAGAAAGGAAGGAGTGCAATTTTGTTGTGTGTGTGTCTGCCTATATACCAACCCATAGCACGTAAAGCACTCTGTTAGTGGTTTACAAGTTAAGAATGCAGGCTACAACATATGAATATATTAGAATTACAGTCTCCTCTGTGTGGCTACCTCTAAGCTTTATGAACACTTGTGCCTGATCCTCCTGCCAAGCTCTGAGGTGTCTACAGGCATCACCTTTTCCATGCCCTCCTCGGGTGGAGTCGGATGCAGAGATGCTGCCTCCTTGTACAGCTGAGGGAGGGATAGGTCCCTTGTTGCAGTACCATGCACCAGTAATATATATTTGTTTTTCTCGATAGAAAATGGGCCCTAGATAGTTTACTGTTTTAAGCAAGAAGAATGCAACAAAAAAAGAAGTTAAAAAGAGATTCTCCCACACACTCCCCTTTACAATGAAATTGAAGGGAGAGTGAGTGGAGGCTGGGGAAAAGTAATTAGCCTAACAGAAAAATTCACTGCAGACATGAAATTTCATCAAAGGATACTTTTCATCTATTTTATCTAAGCAAGGTCGAATATCTAAAAGAAACTGATGATAAAAAAAAATTAGTGAAGCTTTGTAGAGTTAGTAGGAGAGGTGAAAGTGATTTAATTCCTAATTATTTGGATTTCAGAACTAGAGATGGCATGCACCTGTTTGTCTCAGTTCATCCCAGTTCATAAAGGCAGCAGCACAGGTGCTGCTGTTCCCCTCCCCTGCCTCCTCCGCCGATCAGCCACTCACCAGGTCCAGCTTGCTTGTTTTTCCCACCTCCTCAGCTAATCTCCCAGTCACAGCAAGAGCACAGACTTCTCTGCCCCGCCCTTTTGCCTGAGTGGCAGATCAGCCAAGAGGGCAGGGCAGAGAAGCCTGAGCTGCTGCCAGGACTGGGAGATCTGTTGAGGAGGTGCAGGAAGCTTGCACGCTGGGCCTGGTGAATGGCTGGTTGAGCCAAAGGAGGCGAGAGAGGGGAGCAGCAGCACCTGTGCTGCCAACTTTATGAACTGGGACGAACTGGTACAAATCCATCTCTACTCAAAACCCTACCCTCTATATGTTAACTTATTGGTGTTCAGTTCTATTTCAGTGTTTAATTTAATTCTGGGTTTTCCTCTCTAATGAAGGAGAGACATCTTCAGTCAAGGACAGTGATATAAAATCTATTTGGGATTCTATTCTCAGGGCTTGCGGGCACCTCTCTTAAATTTACACAATTTGCATCTTGTTCCTAGTGCAGGTGACTGTTGGAAAAGAGGGAACAGCATTTCTGCTCCTCTATTTAATCCCTGCTTTATTGTTTCATTCTCCATGCCAGTAAAATGAAGGTATGTTTCAGGGTAAATGTAAAACAGTTCTTTTAATTGGTCGGTTGGACTTAAGAGGTGGTTTATTGCATTCTGAATGTTGTCATTCAGACAGTGATGGATTGGATATGACATTTGGAAAGACAGGGTAATCATGCCTTCAGGGGAGCTCAGTGATATGAGAGGTTAATTGAGACCACATGGCTGCCTTTAAACTGAGAGGAGCGGCAACAATTTCATCATCTAATAGACATAACTAGCACAACTGAGATGCTGAGAACCCCCAAAATCTGTCGTTGTATGGAGATACGCTGTATCTTGTAACAATTTGGCTTCTTTTTCGAGCCTCATGGCTCAGTGGTCAAACTGCAGTACTGCAGCTAAAACTCTGCTCATGAGCTGGGTTCTTTCCCAGGTTGCTGGCTCGAGGTTGACTCAGCCTTCCATCTTTCTAAGGTCGGTAAATTGATTACGCAGGTCATTGGGGCGGGGGAGCAGCGTGTTGCCTGCATAATTGAATTGTAAACCACCCAGAGAGTGCTTTAAGCATTATGAGGAAATATAGAAGCAGCACACTTTTGCTTTATGCTTTTGCCTTCTGTGCTATATGTGAAAGAAATGTTCATGTTCCAGGCTTTATATCTTAAATTAGGGGTGCAGAACCTCTGGCCTGTGCACCACAGGCTTCATCCCAAGGTCTGACTCTGCCTGATGCAAAAGACTGTCATTCAAAATACAACATTGATTCTTTGAGATCTAACAAGATGACTAAGCAAATGAATGAACTTTGCATATTTGGGGGCTCTTGACTATTTTCATAGAAATTTCAAGAGGAATAGCTGTGTCAATCTGTTGTCTGAAGCAGGAAGACCAATACTTTAAAGGCTAACATGTTTTATTTGGTGTAAGCTCTAATGGACTGCAGTCCCTTTCTTCAGGTGTACCTTCTCGCATCTGCTGTGCACGGCAAAGAGAAGTACATGACTCAAGGAGAATCACTTTGAACTTCAAAAGCAGCTGATTACATAGCATGCCACAATTCTTGGCCATATTTCAAGATGTCAGAGTTAATAGGGAGAAGAAGGAACTGCTGCAGGTAACTACCTGCATGAAGGTGGAAGTTTTCTGGAGGCACTGTGGCTTAAGCCATGCTGTTAACAGAGATAGAAGAATCCAGAGAACAAAGGAGTGGAGAATAGAGTGAAATATGATTACCTCTGTGCTACGGAAAAGGATGAGGTCTGATGCTTTCGAAACAGTGAAAAAAGATGCTATGCCAGGGGTCAAAGAGATGGCATATTAGATTAAGACTGAAATCCTTATTTTTAAGAGCACGTAGGTAATAGAACAGGGGGCACATGGGATTTGTGAGTTCTCTTTATATAAACTTATATGAAATGGCTCATTCAGATTTTTTCTTCAGTTGCACTGTAAAGTTCTGGAAATGCAGGGAAGAAACACGGAAAAAAGGAAAGTAATCCATTGGCCAAAGAAAACTTCAAAAACGTACCTAAATGTCAGGATAAACAATGCAAAATGCTTTATTTAATTTCACTGTTGCATGCAAACATGCAGATGTGATTCAGACACACGGTGCAATCTTATGCGCATCTATTCACAAGCAAGCCCCACTGAGTTCAATAGGAGTTGTTCCCAGTTGTATGGATAGAATTGCAGCTTATGTTAATCACAGTATACTTTACTTAATTCCTACAACTGATTTCCATGGGATTTAAGTCATGACTGACCTAGATGATTTGAGTGGGAACTAACTTCAGCTAGCTTAGTCTGAATCCATCCCAAAATTAAATAAGAGAAAATTAACCATGTCAACTCCAGGGACCACTTGTGTTTCAGATTTTATGGCCTTCAGTAGCATAAACATTGTAAATAGTAGAGCTATGCCAGAGTGTTAAGAGAGCTCAGGTTTGCATAGACCATGTCTTGTTTTTAAAAGGTTTTTTCTCTCTTTCTCTTAAAAAATATAGCTCAGTTTCTCTGTCAGCAAATCTTATCTCCAAAAGGGAAGATTTTTTAAAAAAACCTGGGAAGGATCAAAGGTTCCCTGGAATGAGAAACAACTCATGCTGAGAATTGTGGCTCAAGGTTATAAAGAACAGTGTGGTTGAATGTGACATTTTTTTCTTTTTCTTTAATGTTTTCATCTGCTATCTATGGGGCTTATATCCCCTAGACATGTTTTTATAACCAATACTGAGTAAATACTGTATTTATAAATCTTTTCCAGGATTCAATTAGGATTGAAAGATGCATTAGGAATTCAAAAATGGAACTATTATTTGCTAGTTGTACATCATTTTAAAACCAACTATTCAACAGACCTAATTTACTTTTAAATGTTCTTCTATTGTTGGCCAACATCGTATAGGTGTTCACTTAAGGTTTGCGTAACTTGCCGCAGCTAATAGCCACTAATTAACAAAGTGCAGGGACATTACTTGGTTGCGTGCCTGCTCATGCATCCAGTTGTGCAATTGAGATCCTCCTTGGCACCTGTAGCAAACATCAATAGGATTCTGTCCAATATATTGTGCCACTCATGGAAATCACAAGTGAGGAACCTATTGGATTACAGCTTCCAGAATTTCTGACCATTGGCCATGCTGGTTGGGGGCTCGTGAGAGTTCCATCATCATCATCATCATCTGGAGAGTCACAGGTTGCCCAGTCCAGATGTATTTAGTGCTTTCAAAGACGGCTACAATAGATCCAGTCTATCAAGAATACAATGATAGAATGGCCTACCCATGTCATCAATGCATTTCTTCAGGAAGGCCATATGCCCTCCTGTTTAAAAAACAAACAAAACAAAACTATAATAAGACTCATTCTAAAGAAAACTAATCTGGTTGTTAGATGATCTAAACATCTACAGACCTGTCACAAATATTCTATTTTTGGGGCAAATTAATCAAGAGGGTGATGTCTGATCAGTTGCAGGCATTCTTGGAAAGAAATTAATAGTCTGGATCCATTTCAGATGGTGTTTAGGCTGTGGCATGGTACTGAAACAGCATTGGTTGCCCTGCAGGATGATCTTCTGAGGGAGGCAAACAAGGAGAGTGTTGGTCCTCCTGAACCTTTCTGTGGCCTTTAATTCCACTGACTATGATATCCTTCGGGGAAGGCTATTGAGTTTAGAGACTGGAGACTCTGTTCTCTGCTGGCGTTGGTCCTTCCTTGATGGCCAATCCCAGATGGTACAACTTGGGGATGCTGTCTCCACCCCTTAGGACCTTTGCTGTGGGGTCTCACAGGGGTCAGTTGTCTCCCCAATGCTCTTTAACATCTACAGGAAGCCATTCGGAGAAGTCATATGGAGATTTGGGGTTTGCTGTCACCAGTATGCTAATGACATGCCGCTCTCTCTCCCCTTCAGTTCATCGGTAGGGGATGCTGTGCAGGTCCTTGAGCGCTGCCTAGCATCAGTAATGGATGAGGGCTAATAAATTGAAACTGAATCCAGATTATACAGAGATTTGGAGGATTGTCAGACCAGTTAGGGGGAAACTTCCTTGGTCTTAACGGGGGTTTCACGTCCCCTGAACAATTGGATCTGCAACTTATACTCCTGGACCTGGCACTCTCTATGGAAGCTCACATATTGGTTGTGGCCAGCAGTTCCTTTTATCAACTCCAGTTGATAGCCGAGTTGCACCCCTACCTGCATATGAAATGCATAGTAATAGTGGTTCATGCAGTGGTAATCTCAAAAATAGAGTACTGTAATGTTCAGTATTTGTTGGAACATCTCTCTGAGAAATCAGTTACCTCTTTCACCTGCTCCTCTCAATCCATGTTACTAAAAGTGTCCACAGTGAGAGATGCCAAAAAAGTAACAACAAGGAACCACACCTTTTCAGTGGTGCCCCGGTCTTTGGAATAAGCTTCCAACTGAGATACACCAAGGTCCTTCCCTCTGGATATTCAGCAAATTAGTGAAAACAGAATTATACAAAGCTGCTTTCAATAACTTATCCCACAGATGCTGTTGATATTAATTTTTATTTTTTTCCTTTTCTTGTTCTTTGTTTTTCTTCTTGTATCAATTTTAGATCTAAAGCTGTGTTGATTGTATTGTTGTGTGGGATTGTAAGTTTTAATTTTTAAACCACCCTGAGTAGTGTTTCCATTAAAGGGCCAGTATATCAATCAATCAATCAATCAATCAATCAATCAATCAATCAAATAAAGTTAATTATAGTCACCATGCCTATCCTTTGTTGTACCTAGTCTGAGCCAAAAGAGCAGAAGAGAGACAGAGAGAACATTTCTGTTTTGCATACCAACCACAACAGAGTTAAGCATACAATTTTTAATGAAATACACGGACTCTGCAGTTTTCTTGTGGTTATGCCTTGTCTGCACATCAGTTATCTGTAATAAATATTAACCAAGTTTCTTGAAAAGGCACTTAGTGATAGATGGGATGAATGTTGTTACATCTTGCTTACGATGAGGTGCAATATGTTGCCAGGTGTCTGTATTATTGACTATTGGCTAAAAGATAAATATGCAAACAGTTACTTGTTCTTGTAAAAATGGGTGAAAGCAGACTGAATATACAGACTGAGTTTGCCCTCTGCTGGCATGCCAAGTTAATATCCTGCCATATGACCATATTCTTTTTTAAAAAATTGATATAGATATATAATAAGTTGGTTTGCTTTGTTTATTTGCTTATAAAATGCAATCTGATGGATGACCTTACTTTGGAATTCGATAATTGTATCACTGTTTTGATCCATAGAAATGAAGTGGTCCCTAGTGTAGAACAAATGGTTCCTTTGTTTTATTCATGTGTTTATTTACCTAAATAGGCTATTTTACATACATTAACAGAAGTTAAATTTCTGTAGTGGAAAATTTTTCCTACTTGTAACGTGACTATCTCACCATCTGAAATAAAAAGCAAAAATTAGTTACATCCTACATAAGATGTTCAGTTTAACAATTTAAAATGCATCGGCTAGTTTGGCCTTGAGAAAAGAAGACCGAGGGGAGATAGGATAGCACTTTTCAAGTATTTGAAAGGTAGTCATACAGAGGAGGGGCAGGATCTGTTTTTTTATCATCCCAGACTGCAGGACACATAATAATGGGCTCAAGCTACAGAAAGCCAGATTTAGGTTGAATATCAGGAAAAACATCTTAACTGTTAGAGCAGTATGATAATGGAACCAATGACCTCAGGAGCCTAGTCTCCTGTTGTCTAAATGTGGAAGAGAAACCATGTAAGCACGCCCTCCCATGATGACATTCTCCCTTTTGCATGTCCATTCTTGCACTGGTTTTAAGATTGGCCGCAGAACAGAGAGACTGTCCTGTTGGGACAGGAGAAGGATACATTTGTGCGGTTTCCCTTCTGCTCTGTGATTAGGCAACAGGGCCCTAGCCATGGAAATACTGAAGTATTTATTAATGTTTTGGGAAGAATGCTCAAGATAGCTAACTATTAGACTGTGCTGTTAAAGGATATTTAAAGGATATTTGTTAACAAATGTTGTCAGCCCAATGGGCATGCCACACATCTCATTTGGAAATGCTGTGTTGGCACTTGCCTTTAAAAAGTGGCATGCAAATAAAGAATGGGTCTCTATTTCTAATGCCAGAATTCAGTCTCTGTGTTGTCTGGCTCTGTAGCAAACATGTAAAAGTGTGGGCGTCCTAAACATGTTTTCTTTGCATGTTTTACTGAAGAGGAATTCGGGCACTAAACCAGTTGCCCCTGTCTCTACTCATCTGATTCATGCTTTTGATCATCTAAACTGTTTTTTCTACCTGCTCAGCTACACATTGGCTAAAATCCTATTGCTTAGCTTAGTAAGTTGCACTAGTGTAGGGCTGTTAAATTGGGGGGATTTGGTGAGTCAGCTCTTCCGTAAGTTCTATTGATTCAAATGAGCCTACTGGAGTTGTGACTTACTATCCCCCCCCTTTCTTTCTTTCTTTCTTTCTTTCTTTCTTTCTTTCTTTCTTTCTTTCTTTCTTTCTTTCTTTCTTTCTTTCTTTCCTTACTTACTTACTTACTTACTTACTTACTTACTTACTTACTTACTTACTTAATTTTTATACTGCCCATCTGGCCGAGGCCACTCTGGGCAGTTTAAAACATATAAATGCAACCAAATACAATAGAAATAATAAAATACAAATAAGCAGTAAACTTAAAACATAGAACTACATCAAAATAAGACATTTAAAAACATTTAAAACATTTAAGATGGCGGACTTTGGTAATATATGCTAATTAGACTTATCTGAGTTTGCAGGCATGATGTTTTTAAAGGCCTGCCTAAATAACCAGTTTTTTAGTGACTTTTTAAAAATCACCAGTGAAGGGGCCAAATGAATTGCCGGGGGGGGGGGGGGGGGAGAAGAGATTCATTCCACAGATGAGGAGCAACCTCTGAGAAGGCCCAGTTTTTCATCTTCTCCCTCCCGGCCTCTCTCGGGGTTATCAACCTCAGCCAGCCTGCTTGGGATGTTCTTGTAGGGCGGGCAGATCTTGTTGGAAGATCTATGCTAAAATCAGGAGCAATAGGGGATACTCCAGTGGGGATTTGAGTGGGCATACTCCAGTGCAATGGTTCCAAGCTAGAGTAACCCAGGTGTTCTTGGAACTGCAACTCCCAGAAATCCCAGTCAGCATAGCTAGTGGTGAAGGCTTCTGGGAGTTGCAGTCCAAGAACAACTGGGGTACCCAAAGTTGGAAACCACTATTGTATTGCAACCTACTATGCTAAGCAAGAGATTTCAGTCATTGTAAGAAAAATATTAGAGTTTTTTTTTTAAGTTGCACATCCACTGAAGACTATTGCGGGGAGGGGACCATAGCAATACATTAGTGTGATGTGATTAGTAATGAAATGAGTCCATAGGAATTGGCCAAAGGAAATAAATGCCTTTTCTCATGCTTTTCTGATATTGTTCATCTCATATAAATTTGCAAAAAACTAGAGTTAATTGGAAGGGGGAATGTAATGCCTAAACATGTTGTATTAATCAAGTACAATTTTGGGGGTGGAAGGTGTGTCTCTTTACCTGATAAGCAGGGGAACTGCTATAGTTTATGATTTCCAGTCCATATTGATTTGTCTATGCATCATAGAGGATTTGGGAAATGTTCTAAAGCAAGGGTAGAGGATTGATTTCCTGTCCATGGCAAGAGGCCCTCAGAGGTAATCTGTTGTCTGCATGCTGGCAGCAGGTGATGATGAGACCTGCACTAAGGAGGCCAGAATCAAAACTGGCTGGTGCACAGGGTGGATAAAAATCAATGATTTTTTAAAAAATCAAATTGATTTAAATCACAATTTAAATAAAACAATCAAATTTTGATTTAAATCATTATTTATATCAATTTGATTTAAATCAAATCCACTCTTCTGATGCAAGCCCTTTTTTGTTTCTCCTCCTCTTCTCCTTCCCCAGCTTTCATCCTGACAGGACAGAGGTTTGCTGAAATTGCAGACATCAGTTGGAAATTAGGCTGGGGAACTCAGGATGTCCATACTTGTTCTAGAACTTTTGGTTCTCCAATTTTGGCCCTCCAGCTGTTTTCATTGTTAATCCCGAGAAGCCCCAGCCAGCAAGGTCAAAAGTCAGGGACTCTGGAACTTGTAGTTCAAAACACTGAGCAAAGGTTAAGAATCATTGTTCTAGTCTAGAGATGGGCACGAATTGCAATTCAGCGATTCAGCCCAGTTTGGTGCTCAGTCCACACAGGTGTTCCATGGGCACCACACCCTCCCCTCTCCCACCTCCTCTGTGCACTTTCCCATTCCCTGGGCAATGTGAACTTCCCTCCCCACCACCTCAGTGCAATTGCTCACTCCCCAGTCACAGTGTGTGTTTCTCTCCTCTACCTCCTCCAGCAGCTGCCCACTTAGACAAGGAGGTGGAGCAGGGAAGCCTGCAGCACTGCCTTTGAGTGGGCAGTTGCCGGAGTAGATGGAGAGGGGAAGCGTGTGCTGTGATGGGTGAGGAGGCAGTTGTGCTGAGGAGGTAGGGGAGGGAAGCGCGCTTCAGCCAGAGTGGGCAAGTGCACAGAGGAGGCAGGATTGGGGAGAGCACAGTGCTCATGGAACACCTGCACCCCACTGAGCCAAACCACTGAACTGCGGTTTGTGCCCATCTCTACCATGATGGACCTTGCTTTGACTGGGAACCCCTAAACTATGGGAGAAAGTAGATAATGGTACAAAGCCATTTTTCATGACGTTCATACATCAAGTTCATCCATTGGTCTTATTGAGAATTCTCGATAATCTTCCAGAGAATCCTAAGATGTCTTCTACATAACACTAGCTTGCACTGTTTTGTGGTGTAGTGGAAAAGTTGTTTAATCTAGCAAACTAAGTCAGGGTGCTACTACACAGTGAGAGAAATGCCAATTCACTCTGGGGAATTCAGGTTAATGTGGGTCTGTTTGCATTAACTGGCCACACAGGAAGAAGAGGAAATTGGCTAAAGTTGGTCCCCAACCTTTTTGGGACCGCAGACCGGTTGGGGGGTGTGGGCTCCGTGTGTGTGTGGGCACCCCCACGCTCACAGGTGGGCGTGTCGCGCTCACGGAGGGGCATGTCATGCTCGTGCACATGCGCGTGAGCACACCATGTCCCTCCGCAAGCGTGACACGCCCACCGTGCGGGGGGGGGGAGATCCGTATCCGCGGCCTAGTTCCAGGAAGCCCACGAACTGGCACTGGGCCACGGACCGGGGGTTGGGGACCCCTGGGCTAAACAGATTTAAGTGCAGATTGTTAATGTAGTTCTCCTGTAGCCCTGCAGGAGGCACAGCTACAAGAGAACTACCTTATAGGCTGCAAACAAAGGTAAAGGAACAGTTTCTTCCACTTATTACTTCCTCTGCTAGACTGAGCAAAGGAAGTCCCGTGTCAGTCTAAAGAAAAAGCAAAATACTATGGAGGTTTTTCAAGAATTCTCTTTTGGTGTTGCTGACAACATCTTTGCCCAGTTAACTAAGGTAGGAACAAGTTTTCCTTTAAGGAGGAGTGACGAATGTCTCTTGAGGAGGAGTGGTGGTGGAACACGAGGGAAAATAAATCTTCTTTCTTTTTTAAAATCTGGAAATCCAACTGTTTTAGGCAAGGCAGAGAGCAAGGGATCATTCTGCATCGGTTTACATGATCACACTAACTGAACTGATGTGAATGTAGGTCCCAGCAGCGGAAGCAAAAACCACAGATGGAGGGAAGAATTCTGGGCTGATTCACATTTGGTTTTATGTCATGTGGCCAGTGGAAAAAATGTGAAGCAGCTCATCTCAATCCTGTAGTTTTTTTCCACATTTTTTTTTTTGCCAATGTGGTCATCTTGAACATCTCACATACCTCAAAAAAACAAACAAACAACAACAAAAAACCCCACAGTGTTGCCATAAGTTGGAAGGAATTTCCAAAATAAAAGTCTTTTAACTTCTCTGGTGCCGTGGACCTTATGTGAGTTTCCTGTATTTATCTTTCGAAAGAAAGGCAGGGGGTGAAATGTTGATGCTATAAAGAAAGGACAGTGAACAAAGTATGTTTTACTTTTGGATGGCTGCATTTGAAGACCAAAAAATTCAGTATACCTGTAGTTCTACAACTCCAAGTATTTCAATTTCCATTGTGATATTATATAGCATCTCTGCAGATAATTTAATGCCTGCCAATTCTTAATCGTTTTTGGCAACACACTGGTCCAGAAGGTATTGTGCTTGCCTTATGTCTGGAACCTCATTGTGTCAAATTGTGGAGGATTTCTGTTTACTTTCCATTAAAACACCAGAATTTCACTGTCAGAAATCAGATGCTTATACAAATGGAGAGGTTCCCTTGCTCCTACCCTTTTCTGTCTTGTTCTTTTAGATTTTTCTCACAAGCTCCATACTCTTTGCCCCTTTACCACTATCCCTATGACTGATTTTTGAGATCAGTTAGTATTTTGCTAGACAAAATTCACAGGGTGTCTGTCATGCTTCACAAGAGGGAACAATCTTGTCTGATAGAAGTTTCCAGTATAAATAGATGGGTAGTTACTTGCATATGAATGATGGTAGATTCTTTGAGCAACTGCTTTGGGCCATCCTAAGAGCCATGCAAATCCACAAAACAATTCTCAAAATTTTTAAAATCAATCCTGAATGAATGCAAGAACACTTTAAAGACAACTATGGGTCACCAGTGTGGTGAACTGATAGCATGTGAGACTTAGTTCTCATCTGCAGTCAGCTATGTGATAGTCATCACTGCCCCTTCCATATTTATACTTGAAGTTTCTGTAGGAGACAGTAATTCATTTTTGTACTCTGAGCCCGTTTCAGAATAAATGGGACCCTGGGGAGAAATGCTTTTATCCAGTGACCCCTCCCATAGTCAATTTTGTAGGGTTAGCCAAAGGTTTTATGAGGCCTGGCATATACCCTGCTGTTACCCTCTTCCCCTAAACCCTTAGTTATGTGTACAAAGCTGGGGGGCACATCAAGAATAACTTCATGCATGGATTAAATGTGACATTTCTTTCCTGTTGCTCTTCCTTTTCTCAGGATCAAGCACAATGATGGATTATTTCATATCTTCTTGTAAAGACTGGGGTGTGCCTCACCTCAGTGCTTCCTTCACATTCCATACTTCTTCCGGTACAGTTCTTTTCTCTTATCTTGAGGCTCACAGGTTTTGTGACTGTGGGCTTCTGCTGTCCTTTTCCACTACTCACTCACTCAGGAGTCCTCCTTTAACACCTGACTCATGCCAGTCTATACTTACCTCTGTAGTACATTACCATACTAACATTATGCTCCAGTGGCACCTGACCTAGAAGTCTTAGGGGGTACTCACTTAACTCACTCTCTGCTTAACTACAGTAGGACCCACATGGGATCAATATCTGCAGTGTCACCTATCCATGGCCTGAAAATATTAAAAGAAAAACCCCTGAAATACATATTTCCACGATATCCTTACCAGGACTGGCCACTAGAGGGAGACAGAAACCATGTTATGTATAATGTTTGCTGTTATCTGTGGGGGTGCTTGGAATCAATCCCCCACAGATACAGGGGTCCTTGGGAGACCTGGATTTGGTTTTCTGTGATGAGAACATGCTGTCTGCTCCTCCTTAAACACTTTCCTTTTCCTTCTGTCCTTACAACTAATTCTGTAACTAGGACAACTTTGTGTGGGCCAATCCAGCCCTGCCTGGTCAGTTTTATCTCAATTACTTCCAGATCTAAAGAAAGATTTTACCAGTGATATTTTAGACTCTCTTACAATTGCAATGAATGGCCAGCTAATAAGCCCACTCCCCCCGCCCCACTTTCAGTCTCATCAGGATGAATTTTACAGCCAGTTTAATTTGAACCAAAGGAAAGGAGCAAAAATAATTCTTTTGGCCTTTCTTTCTCCAGACTGATTGCACACCAATGCTTTTGATATCTTATGATTTCTCTATCAGGTAAGATTAGAGATGGGAAGGCCTGGGGGAGAAAAAAACAGAAAAATTGGGGGGAAAACAGGGTTTTTTCTGTTTTCCCTGAAGCCTTTTTTGTTTTTGTTTTTTCTGGAAAAATTGAAAAAAAAAGGAGTGTGGAATGTGTTCTTTTACAATGATAAATAATATGTCTATGATGTGGTATTCAACCTATATAACATGAAGACCTTAATGAAAGACTTTTGAGACTTTATGTATTAAAGTTCTCTCTAGAGATGTAAAATTTCTGGAAATTTTTTATTTTTTCTGGAAAAAAACCCCATTTTTTCCTGTTTTTTTTTTCTGGAAAAAATGAAATTTTTGGAAATTTGATGTTAGCAAAAATGTAGGCCATGGCGAAATGGGGGAAGGCAGGGGAAAACGTGATCTTAAAAGACACATAATGTTCTTGTTTTTCTCAGTTGTAATGGAGAAAACTTATTTACGTGCTCAAATGGGGTTCATTAGGTGATGTGATGGTATTACTTTTCTTCCAGATTTACCTCTGTTATGGCTGGGAACAAGAAAAACACTGAACTTTGACTCTCTGTTTAATCTCAATCCATTTGAAGCTCACAATGGCGATTTCCAAGTAGTGTTTATATTTTTCATGCTGGACCAAATTGTCGATGCTGGATTGGGTAAGGGAAATAAATTGAAGCCAAAGAGTATGGTCATTCTAGAGAACAAAGTCCCAGGCCACACCATGTAAAACCCTCTTCCAGAGTTCCATTTCCAGGTAGCAAAGCATATTCTTCTTTCAGGTCGAAGCTCCTAACCTTGGAAAAGAGAGCCATGTGGAATAAAGCTTCTCTTGGCCATCTTAAAGCATAAGGAATGAGTTTCCAGATAAGACATTTCCTCATGTTAAACTGAATTTAGCATTGTGATGTTATCTGGCATCCGCAGTGAGATCTACTGACCTGCGTTAAGACTTAAGACCTTGACAGACTGTCCTAACCTCATGCATCCACATGGTTTGGACTGCAACCCTGATCAGCCCAGGTAGGCTACTTCTACTGGATGTTTCTTAGGTGGGAAGAAGGTAAAGGAGTAGCTTCCATGGTGTCATGAGCTCATCAGGAAAAAAACATAGGATGCGAAGCCATAAATAATGCCTTTTGGTGTTCTTAGATTTCTTCCAGTCAAGTGTTTTTCACAATATTCTTTGTACACTTAAAGATAACATCGTGGCCTGCTATATTTCATCAATCTCTTCTCTGCTCAAATTCACTAAGTGGCATTCTGGCTGTACAGTAAGGCATAAAGGCCAATGAACGCTAATTGCCGAGGCACTTCTGCGGAAGGATTGGAGAATTGGGAAATGTTTTCTTGTAATTTGGAACTTGAACAGCCATCGATGAGATGTTGACTCATTTCTGGTATGTTCCAAGTCCCCACACCTTTTAAAAAAAAAAAGAGCAAAGGAATTTGGGTTGGGGAAGTCACGAAGCAGAATAAGGCACAACATTAGGTTTGAAGTGTTTTATCAATGGTGTTTTCGCAATCTGAACTGTTGGCGCAGGAGTAGGTGATATCCTGTGAATGGAACATATAAATGGCAGGACTGGATCATGCCCAATATCGTTGCTCTGTCCTATATGTTTCTATTCGTAGCTTCGTTGGGATAACTTGAGCACAGACTCATACATTCCTGTAGCCGTGGTGGATGCATCAGTTCAACAGGTTCTTTCCCATCTGTCTGCCTTGTCTTGTTCTTAGATTATGATCTCCCTGCCATATCCTTGCACTTTTGTCTGGTCTTTTCCTTTTCCATCCCTAGCATTGAGTCCAATGAAATTCGCTTTATTTGGCTTAATCTTGGATAACGGAGCATGGAAATAAATAAGGATACAATAATTTTGATAACACAGAAGAGATAACATTTAGTTTTCAAATGAACTGAACTATAAGTTAGCGGTGGGCAGCCATCTATCTGTGTTGCTTCTTCCTTTTGGCAAATCCATGAATTAATGATTCCCCAACGGTCCTATCATTAACAGCTCTGTTCAGTCTTGCACACAAAACACTATAGCTTCCTTTATTGATTTCAGTCCGTCTCATGTTAGGTCCTTCTCTTTCCTACTAGATTCCACTCTTTGTAGCATTGTCTTTTCTGGTGAGTCTTTGCCTTCTCAAAATATGCCTCAGTTTAGTCTAACCCTTCCCACACACACACACTTTTTTCTTTTTTAGTGGCCTGTGGGAGCTATACCCAATGTATTGTAGTGAATTGAGTGACAGACTAGGACTCCGGAGGCCTGGGTTCAAATCCCAGCTCAGCCACGGAAACTCACTGAGGATGTGGAACTGGTTGCTGTTTTCTGCCAATAATGTAGCATCATCTGTGTATCTTAAATTATTGAGTTTTCCCCCCTCCAGTTTTTATTTGCCCTTCCTTTGAATCTAATCCAGCTTTCCCTATGAAGTGTTCCGCATATAGATTAAACAGACAGGGAGATAAAATACATCCTTGTCTGACATCCTTGTCAATTGGAAACCATTCTGTTTCTCCACTTTCTGTCCTAACTGTAGCCTCTCATCCAGAGTACAGGTTCCCCAGGACAGCCAGATGCTGGTATAGGCTCATGTCTGTTAGAACAATCCATAGCTTCTCCTAATCTATACAAAGGCTTTCCTGTTGTCTGTGAAGGGCAACTGTGGCTCTCCATAAGTTTCAGAACTGGAGCTACCATAATCCCCATGAACCACTGATTGTGCTGAGAGGAGTTGTAAGGCAAAAATATTTGGAAAGTAACTATTTTCTCCATATCCTATAGGCAGTTTCACATAAGGAGGGAAAGATCGGCTTCGAAGTGAAGGATTTGCTGATAGAATTCCAGCTGTCAATCTCTTGGATTTATTCTCCTTTTGTAAAATATTGGGGGGGGGGGGGGCTTCTAAAACGTCCTTCGGTGCGCCAAGATTAAAAGGTACTAAACTACTCAGACAACCATTTCCATTAGCTTTCTGTCCCCAGTTTTGGTAAAGTCAAACAACTTTTAAAAAGTGAAAAAAAAAAAAACCCCACAACTGTATTTTTTCTTCCTTTTCACCGCTGCTTGCGTACAAACCCATTTAAATCAGTTGCTTGTTTTCCCTGCCTATTTAGCTTTGCCGAACAGCAAAATGTTCTTTCAAGAGTGAATGCGCGCGCGCGCACATTGCACCGGGGGACCTCGGTGAGTCGCCTGCTCTTCCGTTTGCCTGCAGCATCAGCAGGGAAAAAGAAAACCGCGGTAGGAAGAAAGATTTCTCCCCTTACCGCATTTTCTAGTTATTGGCGTGACCAGACTGCAAAATGAACCCACTTTTGTTTTTTTGGGAAGGACGAACAGCACAGGCTTTGAATGGCTAGGCTCGCGGAGGAAAAGGCAGAAGGGAAGGGAGGAGCGCGCTGTCGCCGCATCAGAGGCTTTGGCTTTGGGTTCTGGCTCGGAGCGGAGGAAGGAGCGCGAAAAAGCGGTCGCGAGACCCCCCCCCCGGGGGTGGGTGGTTGGGTGGGTGGCCTCAACGGCGAGTGGGTTGTAGAAGTCACAGGAGCAGGCCATATGCCTGGGCGGTGCGCATGTGGCGGCGGGACAAGGCGTAAGGGGGGACGTGAGACAGCGGCGTGCCCCTGGAAGGGCGGGGAGCCCCTGCCTGCCTGCCTGCCTGCCTGGCTGCGCGCGTCCCTCCCCCGGAAATGCAACAACAAAGAGGCCCCCTGGAAGTGGGCGTGGCAAGCAGCTGTAAAAGGGGGCTCTGGCAAGCACGTCGATCAACACCGGACGGGTTGGGGTTGGGGTTGGGGAGTGGGGGAAAGACACGGGGAACAGGAAGCCCTTCAGCCGAACCAAGGCTGCTCTGGCAAAGATGGACCGCTCTGGCGGGCGCTGGGGAGGGGAGGATGATGCGGGCAGCCACCTTTGTGCAGAGAGGTGCAAGTAGCCGCCGCTGATTCAGATGCAGCCCCAAACGAGCGCAACCATGGAAACGTAACGGGTGTCCCATAGTAACCTGTAACAACAACGTTATTGATAGCCACCCTTCCCTCCCCTCTCCTTGTTTGCAACAGATGTGGTCCTATTCGCTCGTTGGGGAGGATGGCGGCGGCGGCGGCGGCGACAAGAGATGGTTTTTTTAGGGCCCTCGTTTTGTGAGCTACGCGCAAAGAAGGGGGAGGTGGATCTCCTTTCTCCATTATCACATCCCGTAACACGTACTGTGAGAAGACATAAATGCACTTTGGGGAGAGGCGTTGGAACAAGCATCAACGAGGCCAGCTCGCCCCCCCCCCAGCCCCTCCACACGTTCTTTTGCACCCTTTCCTGTCTCTCCAGCCGATTGTTTCCTTAACCTTGACAAACGACTCCCCCTCCCTCCCCATCGTCCCCGCGTCCGTTCCTCCTTTCTTTCTGCCGCTATCTGTTGGAAACATTAAAAAGAGACAATATTTAGCTGCAGGCCAGCCGAGGGGAAATCATACACGTCTTCACGAGAGGCTTTTTTTTTTTGCCGTCTCACGAGAATCGCGCGTGTTTGTGGCGACTGTGGTGGGAGGAAGGGGGGGGCTCCTTCTCCACCCCACTCGTTACTCCGAGAGTTTTAGCAGGACGTGGTATGAAGCTAGGCACGCACCTCCTCCCTTTAAATAATTGGGTTGGGGTTTTTTTTTTCTCAACGTAGCTAGAAAAAAATGAGAGGAGTGAAAGAATGATGAAACCCCCCCGAAAGGTCTTGTAGATTTTTTTAAAAAGAGCTTTAAAAAAAAAAATTAGAAAAGGATAGAGGGGGAAAAAACCAGGAGTCTCTTCACTCCACCCCTCCCGTCTCCTTCTCCCTCCACCCCCCCCCCCGAATAAACATCTCCTCGCAAGTGTAAAAAGGCAGCTCTTCCTGACCAAAGTGGCCGAGCCGATGGATTATTAAGTAGCGAGCCTGTATTTGTACGGAAGACCGGCAGGCTCGCAATATCCTTTCCAGCCCAACACCACCAGCACCATTCTCAAAACCAACCCAAGGCAAAATGAAGGAAAAAGCAATGATAAAGACGGCAAAAATGCAAGGCAACATGATGGTAAGTGTTCTGCCGCCGCCTGGGTAACTCCGGGGCGCCTTGATCTTGACGCTTCTTCAATCCTGAGCATCCCTCTTGTTGGGGGGGAAGCCTGTGCTGGGTTCTCCTCAGGATTTCCCACCACCACCACCACCACCACCACGCCTTTTTTGCTTTGCTTGGGGAGCTCACCTCTTTAAATCCTGAATAGGTTGTCCCCCCCACCCCACCCCCATCCCCTCAAGCGTAGGAGGGTGATCTCTAGCTGGAAAAGTGGATGACTTTTCTGGTGGCTTGGGTGCCTTTTTGTCGCTGTTGTTAACCAAGGATCCATGGCAAAGGGGTAGGAAGTGTGCGTGGAGGTAGCCGAAAGATTGAACGTGAACCTGTAGATCTATAGAATTCCTCTGCTTCTGGCGCCGCTGGCGCCCGCCCTTCTTCCCTCTCGCCCTCGCCTTTCTCCTTCCTATTGTCTTGCACTTTGCAAAGCGTGCGGGCCGTTGTGGGTCTGATGCTTGTGCTATGGGGAGGCGACCCAAGCCGATCTTTCAGTGGCCCGTGGCTTCTGGTGACAGCGCCCCGTTCGTCCCTCAGGATTGCAAGATGTCCGGAGACGCCGTTGGGTTTGGTGAGCTGAAGAGGAACCCCAGCAGCATATCCGGGCAGCCAACTTTGACAACTTGAGAACCGGAGTGTGTGTATCTGTCTGGGTGGGTGGGTCTTCCTTTTGACTCCCACACTCCTATTCTAAGAGGAAATAATTTCATCTTTTCTTATCGTTTGGCTGTTCTGGCTTGGACATTTTTTAAGCAACAAAAACTGCTGAGTTCTCAAAAGAAGTGCCGGATGCCATCTTGTGCTGGTGGAAGCACATTTGATTTGTTTCCCCTCCCTCCCCCTTCGATTTCCTGGGTGGGCGGGCAGAGGGAGAGGAGAAGAGGATCTGTGTAAATATGCATTTAGTAGCTGGGGTGGTGGTTGTATCAACTTCTGCCTTACTTATTATGAAATGATGAACAGGCATGCTGTGGGAATTCCTTCCCTTGAGGTGGTTTATATATAAAGTTCTTGATGAAAAGAATACTTGAATTGTGCGGACCATTCTTTTTTTTTTAAAAAAGGTGGCCTGTTGGTTTCTTTTTGCATGATTAATGCAAAAGTAAAACTGCATGGTGGGTATTTTGATGCATACCCGTGCATAGGAGAAGGTTAGTATTTCCTTCTCCAGAGATATTTAAAGACAGTAGTTTAGTTGTGTGTCCTTTTCACCGAAGCTGTTTGCCGGTGACTCACAGTCGTCTTCTTTTAGTTCAAAGGAGATAACTGCTTCTGCTATTATGGTACTCTTTCTCCCTTTAGTTCTTTCATCAAGAAGGTGCAGTGTCATGTGACCTGAGAATTCAACAAAGGGAGTTGGACAGGAATTTATGCAGACATTTTAAAAATAAAACATTGCATTAAAAATGCAACTGTTGCCATCTTCATTGCACACCCTTCAATAAGTGTGTAAAATATTTGAAGTGGAAGCTCATGTTTCCAACACCACCCCTTCTTCTCCTAGTGCTGTTCTGAAGGTCACCAGCTTTTTGTTATGTATGGAGTTGTTGTTTTTGTGGCTTGGCTGTGTCTGGCAGAAGAGTTAGCCCTCTAGATGACTGCCCTGTGATTATACTAAAACATTAACTGAATTTGCACACACTATGTCAATGTGTTAATAAAAAGATGCCATTATCTTTGGATAATCTTTGTATTTAAAATCAATGGGAAGGAAAAGGTTGCATTACTCCTGCTTTTTAAAATGCTGTATATTTAAATTGTTGCAGTATATTTTGTTAGGGTGGCATAGATTCACACATTTAATTCTAGGTCACAAACTGAATGAACTAAGAACATGGCTGTATAGCAAGAGGTAAATGCAACTGGATCGATTTTCCATTGAAATCAGTGCTCAAACTGGCTGACATCCACAGACTGCATTAATTCCACAGTTGTCTGGTTTGAAGTCTTTTATAGGATGATTCTGAGTGTGGGTTGTTGATTCCTTCAACTTTGTAGGCATCTGTTGAGCTCGCCCTGTTGAGTCTCAGGCCCAGTAATTGCCACTGAGTGTTAAAGGTTAGCCCTGATTTGTCTTTCTTTTTATATTGAATTTTTGACATCTGTATAGAAAAAACAAAATTGCAAGACAGGAGAACAGTGCCTAGATATGCTGCTAAGTACTTAACTTAGTACTTAGTGTTGGCTATGAGAGTAGTTTGTGTTATAACTTGCAATCTGTTTAAGGCAACATGTGTCTTCAGTTTTAAATAGGGGTGAGGTAGTTGTGGCCCTCCAGATGTTGCTGGACTGCTATTCCTGTTGTCTCTTACCTTTGGCTGTGATGCTTAGGGCTGAACAGATGTGTAGTCCAACTACATCTGGATTGCCCATTCCTGTTCCAAAGCATTTTAGTGTAATATCTTTCTTAGACTGTTATGTGCTATCAAGTAGGAGCCATCTTACAGTCATTCTAATAGGGCATTCAAGGTAAGTGAGATCTTTAAGGAATAATTTTACCAGTGTTACCCTGCAGTAAGTTTCCGTGGCTGAGTGGCAATCCCAGCCCAGATCTCCGGAGTCCTAGCACCACACAGCGTAACCTTATCAGGCTTAGTGTGTTTTTGTTTGTTTGTGATCATTTGACTGTTTTAATAAAGATATTAAATTTATTGTGAATTATGGAATTTTTCTTCTGCTTGACAGAGCTACATTTGATTTTTGTCAATTTAAGTGTGATTCTGTTAAAAAAAAGAGAACAATGCTAGTTGACAACTGGGATACTTCAGCCTGAAAAAAAGAAATGACGGGTTACTTTTACAGATACTTTAAATGTATAATTCATCAGCCTGACACATTTTAAAGAGAGTGTTTTGCCTTAGAAATCCACATTTCTATATGTTTCCAGACCATTGTGGGATTTTCTTGGTCTACTCTTATTTTGAACTCTCTATATTCCTGTGCATGCTCACAAAACTTTTTCTTAATTATAGACCATGTTTGTGCAAAATAAGGTTAGTGTTCTTCAAAGGTTTACACCTGTTTATTAGAAATGACATAGTTTCCTTATATATAGTACAACATTGATCTTTAAAACCTGTCCGTCAAACACATTTCAGTTCCTAAAGGGCCTTTAGCCCTTTATATGCTGTTGGGAACGTAAGTTTCTTTCAGAAGTCTTAAGTGTGTTTTTATCTTCCATTCATAAACACATTTACCTGCTAATTGCAGAAGGTCACCAGTCATTCAGACATTTTTATGGGTGACATTCTTTTAAACACTTTCAGCAAAGGTTAATGTCCTGACAACTAGCTAAGTATATATTGATTTTCTTTCTTTCACTGAAAAGTTCTTGCTAAATTAAACTGCTTCATTCTCAGAGTAGATGAGATAACCTGTGAAAATTCTGTAATGCTGTAAGTGCTGTTTTGTTATGAATATCCTAGAATGTGTTTCAAGATCCTGGACTTTCTGATATTATTCCTTCTATTAAACCAATGTTTCAAAAAAAAAATTGATTTAGAAAAAATACTCTTGGGGTACAGATATAAAAATTTGCACCCATTCTTTACTCTATCCTACATTCCACCCCCAAACACATCCGCTGTTTAACCTGGAAAAGGATCTGTTTTATTCTCCATCATTTATCATACTAGGAGCAAACTTTACAGTTCAGTCTTTTAGCAGAATGCTTTGGTAAGTAGCCAAAGGTTTGCTTTCATATAATCAATTTTTTTTTTAAAATAAATGCTTGTATTCTTCTAATCATCATCATCTTGGAACTGCAGAGCTGGAAAGAACCAAGTCTTTCAGTCTGAGTCCCAATTCTGAGTCTTTGGTACCAAGTCCCGAGTTCCAAATCCTATTAAAAACAAGCTTTTCCCCCAGAAAAAAAAGGGAGGGGTTGAGTGGGTTCCAAATCACAAATCAAGTCCAAGTGGTTGTTGTAGGTTTTTCGGGCTGTTTGGCCGTGTTCTGAAGGTTTTTCTTCCTAACGTTTCGCCAGTCTCTGTGGCCAGCATCTTCAGAGGACTTTGTTGTTGTTGTTAATTAAGGATACATGGCAAGGGGTAGGAAGTGTGTGTGGAGGTAGCTGAAAGATTGAACTTGAACTTCTGAAGATGCCACAGAGACTGGCAAAACATTAGGAAGAAGAACCTCCAGAACACAGCCAAACAACCCAAAAAAACCTACAACAACCATTGGATCCTGGCCGTGAAAGCCTTCGAGAATACAAGTCCAAGTCATTTTAAAAAAATACAACCAAGTGGAGTCCAAGTCGATTCTTCTGTGTGACTTAAGTTCGACTTGACAGCAAGTCCTGCCACGTGGGTTCCCATCCCCAGAAAGAACCTTGTGGATCATCAAGTCCAGCCCTTGTCATGGAGGCACAGTGGGGAATCGAACTCCCAACCTCTGGTTCCACAGTATGTTAAAAGCATGCCTCAGAAAGAAAATTTGTGTGTCCCTTCTGAAGGACAGGAGATTGGGGTTCACCCTGTACTCCCAGGAGAGGTCTTTTCACAACCTGGGAACAGCCACTGAAAGGATCCTTTCTTGCATTGTCAACAAAAGTCCCTGTGAAGATGGCAAGTTGAAGTACATAGAGTAACTCAGATTAGGGAAATATGACCCTTCAGAATGTTTTCCACTTGCTTTTTTGTATAATTAAAAATAATTTAAAATATAAATTTTAATCCATGTTCATTAATTTTAATCTGCGTGCTGTTCATCAGCAGAAACCAAGTGTAGTGTAGTGGACAGAGGGATGGACAAGGAGTCAGGAGGCCTGTGTTCAAATCTCTGCTCAGTCATGAAAATTCACTGGGGGAGTGGAACTGGCAAAACCACTCTTTAAAATTCTCACCTTACTAGGGTCACTCTAAGTCAGTTCTGACTTGGCAGCACATAATGCATGTTCTTTGTCACTGTGGAAGCCTTGGTTGGAAACACCACACTAAAAACCCATGGGAAATTTTTTCATTTGTTTGTAGTAAAAATATCCATGACTTTCCTCATCCTAGGCAACATGAGGAAAAAAGAGAAAAGTGAGTGTTGTTGCTCAAAAACTTTGCATTTTGCACAAAAAACTTGCATTTTATATCGAAACCACACCTTTTGCATAAAATGCAAGGTTTTTATTGCAAACTGCAAGGGTTTGTGTACAAAATAAAGTCCTCTGCAGCAACATTTTTAACATAATTTGCCCCCCCAAAAAACTTAAAAAGTGAAAAATGCTTGACGTTCCTCATGATCCTGCCCAGCAGAAAGTCAGTCTTTGAAATGTTTTGTTTCTACCTGCAAGAGGGAAATAGTGACGAAAAACATCCATACCCTGAGTTTGTTGTTAATGATAAAAAAAATGGGGGAAAAAAATAAGTCGGGAGGCTGCAGGTAGATGTAATGCAGAGTGGCATGAGTAATACCATTAAATTTTTTAAACTTTGAGAACAATCAAGAACAAGGTAGCTGATATTTGAATCCTTTTAATTATAGAAGAGACTTGGAATGTGTGGGATGTGGCTTGTTCATAGCATTCTTCTGGGATTTCCACCCCTTCCTTCCAGATTCTAAAAATTAAAATGCCTCACCTAAAGCTTAGTTAGTGACGATAACAGTATTCAGCTAAAGTATTGTGATGTTTTTGGTCCCATCCTTTTGCCCTTGGTCCCACTGTCAGAATATGGCCCCCAAGAACTTAACTGAAAATGAATTCAGCCCTTAGGTTGAAATAGTTTCAAATATTTAAGAGGAGACACGCTTCCTCTGCCACTTTTGGTTGTCCCCTTTTATATAAATTAAACTGTCCTTTTCTTCTTTTATCTTCAGGTTTGCTCTTTAGGTTGACTCAAGATTGCGAATAAGATGGTCTTCCTTTGTGTTTAATACTGCACAATGCAGAAATAAGGTTTGAGGACTGGGTCATGTGCAGTTGGCCATCAAGTCACCTCTGACTTATGGCAGCCCTAATAGAGTTTTCAAGTAATGTGAGATTTCTGAGGAGTAGTTTTGACACTCCTGCGAGTTTCCATTGCTGAGCAAGAAATCCAAGTCTCTTGAGCCTTAATTTATCTGTATATCTACTACGTATACCATACTAGCTGTCATGCTGCATTATGTAGAAATAATGTTTAATGGCAGGGTGAACCCATATGAGAAATATTTCCATTAGTGAGAAACTTCTTTTCATTCTTTTATTCACTTGTTAGCTGTTCTAATTACTTGTAATCATTTGTTAATTTCCTCACAGTTCATATTTAGTTTGATAAATATGATAGAAGAGTAGAGTATATTTCTCTCCATTCCATATTTTTATTACCCAGAAGTCCCCTGTGTTGATAACGAGCATTTGAATTTGCAGACAGCATCTGCTAGATAGCTCAGTGGTTTAGGCATCCCAGAAGTTGGGATTCGATTCCCCACTGTGCCTCCTTGACAAGGGCTGGACTTGATGATTCATAGGGTCCCTTCCAGCTCTGCAGTTCTAAGATGATTATTATCTCTTGTCTACCTTTCAAGAAGGGGAAAGTTGGCTGTGATCTGTGAAATAACTTGAGGTTTACAATGCTAATGACCCTTGTGTTGCTAAATATTACTCTTGCTGGCGTCTTTTGCAAATCAATGAGTTGTACTTCCCGAAAGGCACAGTTGTACCAAAATTTATTCAGTTGTATCCATTTGTTGGGAGCTATAAACCTGGCACATAAAGGGAGAATGCTTTTACTGAAGTGAAACAACTTAATTAAGGTCAGAATTTAGTCTTACATTTCTCTGTCTGTTTCAGTCTTAAATTCTGAATGGGAGGTATGTCATTTACTGCTCAAATGCTTTTATTCTTCACTCTTCCAAGACAATTTTTATATGTGTGGATCTGCCATTGGATTCCATTACGCATCTGAACTCCGAGCAGGGTCATTTAAGGTAGAATGCTCAAAGCTGAGACATCAGACTAAGATGCATCCACCCTGTTCAGGATTAACATTCACATTGGTAGAAGAGAAGGGACGTTTCCAGTAGTGATGGAGGTGGAAGAACTCTGGAAGGCAAATAACTGAAATAGCAGTAGTGGAAAGTCATATTGGTGGAGGATCTTTTACAGACAATGGCAGTGACCCTCAAGCTAACTTTTGTTAGCAAAATGCAGAAGAAAGCATCAGTATAATCACTACCTTAACTTTAAAACCCTTTGACGTGACAATCCACCATGTACAGCTCCCCTCATGTTATGGTATGTTCTGATTAACAGAGCAATTTTATTGGACAGATGAGGCTCAAAATGCACACATTGATTGTACTGGGAAACAGCAAGGATTCCAGTAGAGCTGTCTGAATGACAATAATGATTGAAATCCTGTTGTGCAGTTATGCAAATGGCACAACTATTAGGTGCAAACTGCTGTTAGTTAAGAAATCTCTGTAGGCATTATCTGTTGCATGCTGAGTCATGTGGCTCCACTAATACTTATGGAGATTTCTTAATTTCCGGAGTCCTGGAGGCAGTTCGTGTCGTTCTGGCTACTCCTGCGACGTCACTGGAACCAGTTGTATTGGCTCTTGCCTTTCCATTGGACTATTTCAGCAACGTGGAGAGGGGGGGATTTGCTGCTTGGGTAACAGTCTATCCTCCATATTATTTTACACAGGCTTCGTGCTCTGGAGAGGACACTCCAGCTTCGCATACAGCGTCAAAACAACACGGGAAGTAGCAGTTACCGGTTATAAGTCTTTGCTCAATTGGCATAGAGCATGATGCCAGGGGCTACTTCCGACGGTGGGAGAGGTCATTGCACCTCACTAGGTAGCTACTGCCCGCCTTAAGCTGGGCAGTCCCCAGCCAGTAAGGTGCTACCTCGCCATGGTCTGTTAACCTCATGGGGTGCATGGGGTTTAGGGTGAAAGCTGACAAGCAGATCGATAACCCTGCACCATGCAACAGTCATAAGAAAACTTCTGCCCTAAAGTTGGGCACCTGGAATGCTTGGACAATGACCCCTGGCTTTTCTGACGACCTGCAGGAAATAGACGACGTGCGCAAGACAGCTGTCATCGACATGGAACTGAGTAGACTGCAGATGGACATTGTTGCCCTGCAAGAGACGAGATTGCCAGACATGGGATCTGTCAAAGAAAAAAACTTCTCATTCTCCTGGCAGGGAAAACCCTTGAATGAGACCAGGGAACATGGTGTTGGCTTTGCGGTCAGAAATACTCTGCTGAGATCCATTGTTCTACCTACTGTGGGGAGTGAAAGAATCCTGTCTCTGAGGCTCCACTCATTAGCGGGACCAGTCACCCTCATTAGTGCATATGCACCAACAGTGTCGTCCACAACAGAAGTCAAAGACAAATTCTACGACGATCTGGCAGCTACTATCAAACAAATCCCTGAGAGAGAACCACTGTTCATTCTTGGAGACTTTAACGCTAGAGCTGGTGCTGATCAGAATTCTTGGCCCACTTGTCTAGGCCGTTTTGGCATTGGAAAGATGAACGAAAATGGCCAACGCCTGCTGGAGTTTTGCTCTTTTTATGGTCTTTGTGTCAGCAATACGTTCTTTAATATGAAGCTTCAACACAGAGTTTCCTGGAGACATCCAAGATCGATGCATTGGCATCAGCTCGATTTGATCCTCACTAGATGTTCTAGCCTTCCTAGTATTACGATCACACGCAGTTACCAGAGTGCTGATTGCGATACTGATCACGCCCTGGTGTGTAGTAGAGTAAAACTGCGAGCAAAGAGATTGTATCACATGAAAAAGGAAGTTAGACCACGTATTGACATCAGCAAGACTCGCAATCAAAGAAAAGTGGAGGAATTTGCCCAAGCGCTTGAGGAAACCCTTCCAGGCCCGGCTGATGCAATTGCACCTGAACGATGGGAACATTTCAAGAATGCTGTTTATAATACCGCCTTGTCCACATTTGGCAAGAAGACCAAAAAGACGGCAGACTGGTTTGAAGCCCATTCGGAGGAGTTGATGCCAGCCATCGAGGATAAGAGGAGAGCTCTAGCAGCATACAAAGCCTGTCCTAGTGAGTACAACTTGCAGGCTCTTCGACTTGCTCGTAGCAAAGTCCAACAGGCTGCCAGGAGATGTTCCAATGATTATTGGCTTCAGCTCTGCTCTCAGATACAGATAGCAGCGGACACAGGTAACATCAAGGGAATGTATGACGGTATCAAGCAGGCTTTAGGTCCAATACAGGAGAAATCTGCTCCCTTGAAGTCTGCTACAGGCGTGATCATCCAGGACCAAGCACAGCAGATGGAACGCTGGGTGCAGCACTACTCTGAGCTATATTCCAAAGAGAATGTAGTAACTCAAGAGGCACTAAATAACATCAAGTGCCTGCCTGTCTTGGAAGAGTTGGACAGCGAACCAACTTTAGCAGAAATAAAAGCAGCCTTGGATTCCCTCGCCTCCGGCAAGGCACCTGGGAAGGATAACATCCCTGCTGAAGTGCTGTAAAGACATCATCACCACCAAGCTGTATGAAATCTTTTGTTTTTGCTGGAGGGAAGGTGGAGTACCACAGGACATGAAGGATGCAAACATCGTCACATTCCAAATAGAGTAGTCCTAGAACGAGCTGGAATTTTTAGCATGTATACATTACTGAAACAGCGACGTCTACATTGGCTTGGGCATGTCGTGAGAATGGCTGATGGTTGGATTCCAAAAGATCTCCTGTATGGAGAATTAGTGCAGGGAAATTGCCCCAGAGGGAGACCACAGCTGCGATACAAGGATATCTGCAAGCGGGATCTGAAGGCCTTAGGAATGGACCTCAACAGATGGGAAACCTTGACATCTGAGCGTTCAGCCTGGAGGCAGGCAGTGCATCATGGCCTCTCCCATTTTGAAGAGACCCTTGTTCAGCAGGCCGAGGCAAAGAGGCAGTCCCGAAACCAGCAAAATCAGGGAGCTGGATAGGGGACAGATTGTCTTTGTCTTCAGTGTGGAAGGGATTGTCACTCTCGAATTGGCCTTCTCAGCCACAGTAGACGCTGTTCCAAGTCCTCCATTCAGAGCACGTTACCATAGTCTCTCGAGACTGAAGGATTCCTAATCTTTCTTAATTTACATCAATGCATTTTCAAAGGTTAAACTGTTTGCGTAACTGCTCAACAGGATTTCAGCCAAAAAGTCGTTATAACAAATGACTAGGTGTTAAAAGACATCTGCTTCAAAAATATTAAGGGAGAAATATATACTTGAAAGAAACAAACTGATGCTTTAAAGGATTGTAAGATCTAGGCTGCTATATAATGCAGTCTAGTAAGAATTTAGGGTTAATCAGTTTGGGATAAGAATGAGAAGGAGAGAGAGACATTTCCTAAACCACACAAACACAAAAAAGAGAGTGTGCAGGGAACCAATGTAAGAGTTGTCACTGTGTTGGGAAACTACCCTTTGAAAATAATTCTAGGGGCAACAGAGATCACCTGTTCTTAGTTTTGTTACTCCTAGACTGGTTAAACTAATTGAGAAGCTGCAGAATGTTGGAACTCCAGGTGGATGATTCAGCAAGGGTTCGAGAGGAGGTTTCCAGGATAGAGAGACAGACACTTCAGGCAGAGCAGGGCTAGAATGAAAATATGGAAAGCTTACGTCTCTTTGTGTAGCTTTTGGGTGGTTTCTTAAAAGCAACTGTGCCTCTTCATTAGTTTGCTTAACTTAGGTCTACTTCTTCCTGAATCTTCTCTGACCTATTCATGGGCTTGCATAACTGCTTAATTCTTCATGACAATTTTACCTTTTCAAGATCCAGCAAAGTATCAACAAACCATACATTGGCTAAAGCCCCACCTGGCTAGTGCTGGAAAATATCAAAGGTTGCTTTGCTTTAAGCAAAGACCCAGCCTTTAGTGGACTGATTACCCTCCTGACATGGAGACTTTGTGGGTATAACATAAACTAGATAGAAATGATTTTTGAGAAGGATTGATTGCTGTAAGGGGTTCTCTGCACCATCCCCGGGGGGGGGGGGGTTATTGATTGCACTATTTGCATCCTCGGAGCAGACTCAGTTTAATGTAATTATTTGGAATTAAATTTCCTGTGACTCACGGAGACTCATTTGATAATCTGACCAGCAATGCCTTATTCATTCTATTGCTAGTTACCTCTTTTCATTCTAGGACTGTGGCATTCATAGCCTTCTCCCAAACAGGTTTTCAATTCAACCAGCCATTCTATACATTATATGTTTGTACAACCACAGAGAAAAACCTTTACACACATACAAATACAAATCTCTACAGGCATAAGTTGCAAAGGAGAAGTGGGGCTGCACAGATTTATCCACAAATTTATCTAATAGCAAGATCGTTCACTCACATGAGAACCATTCCCTGGAATCACATAATCATTACATTTATGCCAAAGAATACGTAGGAGGAAAAAAATACTGATGCTTGTCCATTGCTTTTTTGGCAACATTTCCATTCAAGTGTTTGTGATGGAAACAGGAGGATGAAAATGTACCTCTCCTCCAAGTGATTCCATTTTCAGGGAAGCCATACAAGTCGGCGCAGGACATGAAGGGTAGGTATACTGCAGGAAGCTCAAATGTCAAGTGTAAAACATTTACCCAACTTTAAAAACCACACCCATTTCTGCACATAGTAGCATATTTACTTTAATTAGACTATGACCCATTTACAGCCTGTGCAAAAAAAAAAAAAAAACCAGTTTGATGACAAAGTTAGACTTGTTTGTGGTCTTCTCCAAAAATATTTAGGGAACTCCTCAAAGTAGCACGTAAGTGGCTGCAGATTGCTTACCATATGGAAATAGAAGTGACAGATTTGAAATGTACTTCACCATTATTTCTTGCTGTGTATCTATCTATTGGACAGGTTTCCTGTAACAGATAAAGCAACCAGAACAACATCCCATGAGCTCACTTTGTATTGCTTTTTCCTCCTTCTCTAGAAATGAAAACCTAATTATGAGAATGTGAAAAATACTTTCCCTAACCCTTTCTTATAATATGCTGTGGAGGCTGAAAATTGCTTTCTTGAGAACATGGTTTGCAGAATAAGCTTTTGTAAAGAGGAACAGTTTCCTCCCACAAACTATACATCCTGATTCTATTAAAATAACAATGTTTTGTGGGAAGGGCTGAGAAAATATTTCTTTGTAGTTTAGTGCTGTGATGCTAAAAGTTCTTGTAGAGATCTAGGCTTCACATTAGGATGAAAAAGGTGCAAAACACAGAAAGACCTTAAAAAATCACTCTTTTTTAATTAAGAATATTTTCCAGGTGATGAGGAAACTGCACTTTACAAAGGTTTCCACAAGATTTTTAAAAGAACATTGGCTATTAAGCACCCATTCATACCCAATAAGGCATATGTGAACCACTAAACATTAAAAATACAATTTCAAGACTTATCTGCAACATCTCCAGTATTTACAATATATTTTCTCTTTTCTCAAAGTGAAAAGATTTATGATGCCTTTCTAAGGCCTTGTGCACTATCTCCTCAGTACCTAGTTTTTATACAGGCAGAGGTTCACAGATTCAACCTCTTAAAGACGTTCTACTGTTGGTCTACTGAAACGTTCTTTACTAAGAACAAAGTTGAAGCAGATAATCCTGGGTTGATAAACCAAGAAAAGTAAGGATGGAGTGACATCAAAGTGTCAGGTTCTGGTCTCTTTGATTTAGTTTATTTATTGCATTTTTGTGGCATATTTCCCACAGAATGGGACTCAGCCTCTTGGTGTGCAAATAAAAATCCTAACCAAGGGTTTTACAATTGAAATATCATCATGGAGATAACAGAAGGCAGGGAAAGAAGGAAGGCTGGGGTAAATAGCAGAAGAAATATTTAATAATTTCAGTTACATTACTGTCCGTGAAAGCCTACTAAGGAGGATGCCAAAACCTCCAGGAATAGGGTTGTACCAGAATTTCATAGAACTGGGGTTGAATGGAATATTAGAATCATAAAATAATGGAGTTGAAAAGGCCTATAAGGCCATTGAGTCCAACCGCCTGCAGAAATCGAAACAGATCTGACAGATGATTGTCCAATTTTCTCTTGAATGCCTCCAGCATTGGAGTGCTCACCAACTCCCAAGGTCATTGGTTCCATTGTCATACTGCTTTTACAGTTAAGATGTTTTTCCTGATATCTGCCTTCCTGTAGCTTGAGCCCATTATTATGTGCTGTGCACTCTGGGATGATTGAGAACAGATATTTCCCCTCCTCTGTATGACTACCTTTCAAGTATTTGAAAAGTGCTATCATATCAATCTTCTTTTCTTGAACATGCCTTGTTCTTTCAGTCTTTCCTCATGGGACTTGGTTTCCAGCCCCCTGATCATCCTTGTTGCCCTCCCTTGAACTTGTTCCAGTTTGTCAGCATCTTTAAAGTGTGGTGTCCAGTACTGGACACAGTGCACAAGATGAGGCCTAACCAGTGCCAAACAGAGGGGAACTAGTACTTCACCAGTTTTGGAGACCATACTTCTGTTAATGCATCCTAAAATAGCATTTTCCTTTTTTGCAGCCACATATTTACCCTAGCTGATTCCAATGGTTCTCAGTGACATGAATGTCACTATTGTAGAGATTCTCCTTGAAGAGCCACTGCTGCATTTGAAGTGAGCTTCTACTACAGAGATCCCGTGTGCTGGCTTTTTCTTGCTGATTCCACGTAGTTTCTTGCAAAATCCAAATGGTTTAATTGCAGGATGTAGTTACTAGTGGCAGCTACCACAGTGCACCTGTTTCAGAGATAACCCTATGTTACAACACAGGTATGAGAAGATTTCTGAGCAGCTTTCTTGAGCTGCTCATAGGATCAGACTCAATGTATTTATAGTTTGCTGGAGTTGAAACCTAAGAGAAAAATCCATGGTACTTGTAATACGCTAAAGCCAATCTGCCCATCTGTGTTTAGAGTTTTGTAATAGTGTACCACACTTTTTATGTTTGACAAATGTTCTGATGGACACTGCCTTCTATTTATCCTCTTCAAAGCTGCACTTTATGTGCTATTTGCTTTTGATAAATGCAGCTTCCTTCAGCTGCCTGTATATCTTCCCCAACTCCATTATTAGAAGTTCCCCCAAATTTTGACATTTGGCATAATTTCTGTCTTGTCTACATTTGGTTGTAAAACCACTGTGCGGGGATCTTCTCTTGGATAGTACCAACACACTTTGTTCTCTATTACAGAAATTATTTAACAGTACTAATGTTAATGATACATCCTGGTTAAATGCTTTTCTGGGTTTAATTAGATTGAGCCTGCATGTCCTTGCAGGTGGCAAGTACAGAGAATGTGAAAAACATTACAGTAGTTTTAGTGAACATTATAAGCTGCTATTATCTGGAAGAAAAAGTGATTCATGCTGATGGTTATGAAGGAAAGCAGAGCAAAAACAAAATGTGCTGCTTATATACTACCCCACAGCACTTAAACACTCTCTGGTCAGTTTGCAAGCTAATTATGCAGGCTACACATTGCCCCTCCTCCAGCAAGCTAAGTAATCAGTTGACTGACCTCGGAAGGATGGAAGACTGAGCCAACTTTGAGCTGGCTTCCTGAGCCTGTTGTTGTGAGCAATCTTGACTGCAGTACTGCAGTTTAACCTCTATGCCAAAGGCTCATAGTTCTGAACGAAGTGGGAAATTACTTACAATATAATAATATGATAATCATGTGCCATCAAGTCAATTCTGACTTATGTTGACCCTTTTCAAGTCTTTCTAGGTAGAGAATACACAGAGGTGGTCTACCATTCTCTTCTTCTGGCAGTGCCCTGGGACTGTGCAGCTTGCCCAAGGCCACACGGGCTAGCTGTACTCGCAGGAAGCACAGTGGGGAATTGAACTTTGAACCTCTGGCTCCACAGACAGATACCTGAACTGCTGAGCTACCCAGCCAGCTACATAAAATATACTTTATAGTAATATAAAGTTGTTGGTCAGTTTCCACAATAATAAAAACAAAAATGAAAGTATTATGGCATCTTCTATACAAAGAAATTTGTTTTAGTTTGAGATTTTGTAGATTATAACTCACCTCAGACACATAGGTTTATATCTAGTGTGCATCATGCTGGGGAGGGGGCAGGTATGGGAAGGGGGGAATATAGAACCAAATGACATGGCAACTGATCATTAGTATTTGCTAATGAGCTTACAAGGTGACAGTGGCATTATTAACACAGTTAGTGACCACTTCTGTTGTTAATAACATTAATATCCTGGCAACAGGAATATGCAAATAACATGAGTTTCAGGACTTCAGATTTAGGGCTAGAGATTTTTCAAAATTGTAGTTTGTCTTGAGATCAGGATCTTGTCAAAAGATGCATACCAGAAAATAGAAATCCAACTCATTAAATATATATGGTGTGCTAAAAAGCTCCAATCTGTATTGAATCCTTTATATGTAAAAGGGAATTTATACACGTAGCCCTCAAATCTCCTTGTGTATTGCTGTTTTTCTCCATTAGCTGCTTTCAGATCAGTGACATCTTGGTTCAACACTCCTTGTCTGGAGAGGGTGACCTATTGTGACATTGACTCCTGTGTGCTACTGCTTCTGTGTCCGTTTATCCTCTTGTACAGAGTTTGTCCTGTCTTTCCTATGTAGAAGATGGCACATATCACATTAGAAGATGAACAGATAGGTAATCTCTGAATTTCTGGGCTCATTTACTGGTAGTAGCCCTAACCAATAGGATGGCTAGTTTCACACCATTAAAACAGAGATCAAGAAGATAAGGATTTGCATAAAATTGCAAATACTAATTTATATGTACATATGCAAAATTAGAAGTTGATTCAAACATTTAAATAGAACTCTAATGCATGTCATGGGGGAACGGAAAGACAGTGACTAGGTGCTCGTGGGTGAGAAACTTGAATAGGCAACCCTTTGTATGGAGGATACTCTTAAAGAGGAAGATTGTCTCTGGAAGCATTTCAAATGGAGGACTGTTCCTCTCTAAAAGAAGACATGTGGACACCCTGTTTACTAGCCTCAGCTCATAGAAAAAGCTAAAAATCAAAAGCACCACCTTTACTTGGCTTTACTCACTCTTGGTCACTTGCCCTTCTTTTTATTTCTTATGTAATCAACTTGACATCACACAATTATCACTCATTTATTACTAATTTATTACTAACCCTAACGCCGAGGGAGGCCCGGAAGGAAAAAACAAGAAACCGGGCCTTCTCGGCGGTGGCTCCTCGCCTTTGGAATAACCTCCCTTCTGAGATCCGTATGGCCCCTTCGCTGGGCATTTTCAAAGGCCAACTGAAAACCTGGCTGTTTAGGCAAGCCTTCCCTCCAGCCACTACTTGATTTACTTTTTTCTCCCATCTTGAGTATTGTCTGATGTGTTATTTTGATCTTATATTTTAAATTGTTTATATTATATGTTGTTAGCCGCCCAGAGTAGTCAGTTGACTAAATGGGCGGGGTATAAATTCAATAAATAAATAAATAAATAAATAAATAATTCACTCATTCCATTTTTATCTCACCCATCTAGCAACACAGCACTACTCTGGGCGGCTAACAGTAATAAAAGAAATAATAACCGACCCACCAATTTTACTAATCTGAAGGATTTCGCCCAATCTGTGGCCACACCTACAGAATTTTCTGCCTCTGGTAAAGGGGCAGAGGGGAGCGCAATAGCTGGATGATGAGCGCAATAATTGCATGATGTCAAGTTGCAGCTTGCGGTGCCCCTTTCCAAGGTTTTCTAGATATAGAGCAGTGGTTTTCAACCTTGGGGAACCCAGGTGTTCTTGGACTACAGCTCCCAGAAATCCCGGCCAGCACAGCTGGTGATGAAGGCTTCTGGGAACTGCAGTCCAAGAACACCTGGGTTCCCCAAGGTTGGGAACCACTGGTATAGAGTATTCAGAAGTAGTTTATTTTTCCTTTCTTCTGGGGTTGCTGTGAGACTGTGCAGCTGGACTGTCACTGTCTCTATGAAACACAGCGGGGAATCAAACTCCCAAACTCTGGCTCTGTAGTCAGATATCTAACTCACTGAGCTATTCAGCCAGTGCTTCTTACAGTATATCACAGAAGTGAGTACACCCCCTCACATTTCATAAATATTTTAGTATATCTTTTCATGTGACAACACTGAAGAAATGACACTTGGCTACAATGTAAAGCAGTGAGTATACAGCTTGTATAACAGTGTAAATGTGCTGTCCCCTCAAAATAACGCAACACACAGCCATTAATGTCTAAACCGCTAGCAACAAAAATGAGTACACCCCTAAGTGACAATACTATATATGTTGTTGTTCTGTGCTGTTAAGTCGATTCTGATTTATGGTGACCCTTTCCAGGGTTTTCAGGATAGACAGTACTCAGAAGTGATTCAGTATTCCCTTCTTCTGGGGCACCCTGGGACTGTTCAGCTTGCCCAAGATCACATGTACTGGCTCTTCTCCCTGGAGGCACAGTGGGGAATCAAACTCCCCACCTCTGGCTCCACAGCCAGATACCTAAACCACTGTGCTATATAGCCACCAATTTCTTAAATAAGACCTTCGAATTTTCCCTCCTCATTTTGTACAACCAGACTGTTTGTTTGTTTGTTTGTTTAGCATCTCTCAGTTTCCATTCTTTTTAAAGCATTTCTCAGTTTTTGTTTTTATTGTTAGTAAATCCATTTTTTCAGAAACTTCTACCTGTCTTGGGCTGTTTTCCCCATTAGTGTATCTAGGCAGGGAATCCTGGTGTTTCTCCGAGCGTATTAACATCAGCTTTCCTCTTGAATGTCTCTTGATGGTGCTTCAGACCTCAAGTCATTGCTTGTATGTATGAAACAGACACAGCAGACTGAATAGCTGTCAGTGCAGGTTTCAGATTATATCTCTTTTCCTTTGTCCCAGTATTTTAAAATGAAGGCATTTTGCACATTTAGTAATGCAATGACTGTAATTGTGTTCTGGACCCAATTTAACAAATGTCTTTGTGAAAGATTCACATAAAAGGCACTTAGCACCCACAGTGTGAAGTGCTATGCAGAGCACAGGAGGGAGGTAGTCCCTACCTAGAAGATTTACAGTTTAGAAATGGTAATAAGACATTTGTCCTGTTGAGATGCTCCAGAAAAGGATAACTTGAAAGTTTGAAAAGGGATGACTTCTTACCTGTCACTCCTTGGAAAGAAGGTCTGCTACTAAATATATCAGAAGAAGAAATCTGCCTCTTCTTTAGGTGACATTTCTTCATATGGCACTAAAAAGCATGAGGAAGGAAGGAGTTTAGCCCCACACCTGCTTGTTGTTGCTTCCAGATGAAGAAAGGACAATCTGAAGAGGAATCAGTCTGCTAGACAAGGAGCCTCATCTCTCTCTCTCTCTCTCTCTCTCTCACACACACACACACACATATGCCCTCCTTTTTTTTAAATGCGTGAATAGGGCTACTGATGTTCACAAGTAGTGCATGGTACCTTCACTGTATGTGTTACGTGCCATAAAGTCAGAACCAACTTATAGTGACCCTAATAGGACTTTCTGTGGGAAATGACCTGCTTGACTTTGACCAGTGGTTCCCAACCTTGGGTCCCCCAGATGTTCTTGGACTAAGACTCCCAGAAGTCTTCACCTCTAGCTGTGCTGGCCAGGATTTCTGGGAGTTTTAGTCTAAAGACATATTGGAACCCAAGGTTAGGAACCACTGACTTAGACAGACCCAAGGGCTGAAATCATTAGCTGTCTGGAAACTAACTTCTACCAGTCATACTCAGTATTGATTTGATGATTTAAACTTAGCTCTGAACTGTTTTTGTTCTGTTCTTATCAGAAATTAAATCAGTTGCAATGCTTGTTTGAAAGTAGCTAGCACCGAATATGCATGGATTGGAAAGTAATTTCAAACTATCAGAAGTTTAGGATGTTGATGTCTGCAGTTTTAGCTAAGGATGTATAGAAGTGCAACATCTTTCTGCCTGGTTGCACTGCGATGCAATATAGTAAAACACCTGACAGAACTTGTGTATTGATAGGTTAGATCTAAAACTCCAACTCCAGCCTATTTCTGCTACTAGACAGGTAGTGAGTTCAGCAAAACTTAGTCGGGACAAATGATTCTTGCGACCCAGTAAAGTTTGCTCTACTTGCAGATTGACAGGTGTTTTTTTTTTTCCTTTTTTTTCTTTTTTGGGTGGTGGCATTCCTCAGGTTTTCAAAGAGCATCTTGCTAGGTTAACTGTCGAAACGGAAGACTCTTCTGTGCACAAGACAGCTTACTGAAATTGGCTTATGTTGATTTCTGAGATGACATACCTTATAATTCCAAAAGGAAAAGTGCACTCCCATGTTGGGGCTCAGCCTTAATTAACTTTTTCACATGTTCTTTGTTTATCCATTTGTAAAATGGGAACGCGATACCTACCTGTCTTGCAGGGAGGTTGTGAGTGAGAAATTTAATTAATAGATGCTTAGGAGAATACATGGTTATCTTCTGATGAATGATGCTATATAAATGCAAATGATTGTCTGCCCCAAATGGTTGCTTCTTTTTTATTTATTTCATTTTAGCTATGATTTGCTGCAGCAACTTGGGACAGAGAGACAGACTGAGAGAAAGAGAGAGAGAGAGAGCGCATGCACATGTGCAGTGAAGTGAAGATGCTAAAAGTATAGCAAGGATTACTGCAGCTTATTGATTTCTTTTCCCAGTTTTGGAGAGAGGATCATCAACACAGTCCTCACAAAGAACTTCCCGGGGCTAATCCTAACTTTAGGCAGAGTGGGTGATGCAGCAGATGATGGGAGGCAGGGAGCAGCAGCAAGGTGTGTGTACAAAGCAATATGTGCTAAGCAACCTGTTCTGTACTACCTGAATTAGAATGCTGCCCTCAGGTGTGGTGGAAGATGTTACTGTATCTCCACTGTTGAAGTGAGATTCGACTGCCAGCCTGATTAGTAGCTGTTGGGGGTTAGCTAGCCACAGATATAAAAGTAGGACAGCTTATGTGGGAACTGGGCTCACATCATGCAATGGTGATGTATAGTTTCATCATTGTCATGAGAGTCTTGTCTCTCTTTAGTCTTATTTGCATGGTTTCTGTCTTATCTGCATGCTACCTGCCTTCTGGCCTGGTTTATCACTTCTATCTCCATGATAAACCTGGAAACTGCTTAAGCTTTGTCTGGCACACTATACATTTTGGGATGATTTGTCTCAGCATCCTAAGGACATTTTGGCTGCAGTGGGGGATTTGGTGGGAATGTCAGTTGAATCATCTGGAAATATACTAAAGGCCCTTGGCAGTCCCTCAGATTTCATCCACCTCTAGTGGAATAGACTCATTATCCATGCAGATGTAAGACCTACTGTGTGTCTACCCTGTTTCCCTGAAGATAAGACCTAACCTGAAAATAAGCCCTAGTATGATTTTTCAGGATGCTCGTAATATAAGCCCTACCCCAAAAATAAGCCCTAGTTAAGTGAACCCCCGCCCTCCACCCTTGTGCAGCAACCAGAAGAAGATGACATGACTGTATTTGAATAAATGTAGATCATTGCACATGAAAAAAAATAAAACATCCCTTGAAAATAAGCCCTAATGTGTTTTTTGGAGCAAAAATTAATATAAGACCCTGTCTTATTTTCGGGGAAACACGGTAGTGACTGACCATGTCAAGGGAGTTTAAAAAAGCCTCCACCATATGCAGATCACTGTCTTCAGCACCAGCAGCAAACACCAATTGAAGACACCAAATCTTGCCACCTCTGTTGTGGGTCAGTGACAAATATTGCCAACTGGAAAAGTCCCACTCTACACATTCACGTGCCTCAGAACATGATTGGAGTCACTTACTGTGAGAAGCAGGAAGGAAAAGTGTAACAGAAAAACAATGTGTTCAGGAAGGTTAGAAATCAGTTTTAATCTTTGTACTTGGAACTGATGGCTTCAACCTGTAGTCTTCT
This sequence comes from Intellagama lesueurii, assembly GCA_037013535.1. Classification (NCBI taxonomy): domain Eukaryota; kingdom Metazoa; phylum Chordata; class Lepidosauria; order Squamata; family Agamidae; genus Intellagama; species Intellagama lesueurii. The sequence goes on along the minus strand of JBAJHW010000006.1, from coordinate 118,999,691 downwards.
GTCATTGTGGGGTGTGAGTTACGCAACCTGTGACACACACTGAACTGGCCAGTCCCCATGTTGTTGTTGCCAGATCTGTCACAATCATGGACAATCATCTCTTCAGAAGGATGGGATGAAATTGTCCATTTTAATGCCATTTCACTCTTTTACTTTTAAAGGGCCCAAGTAACTGTGCCACCCCTCAAACACTGGAAGTGGCCTTCTGGCCAAGAAACCCAGGATGGAGATACAACATGAGGTGGGTATTCAACCCTGCCTTCTTGAGATAAGTTAGATAGGATCTCACTTGTCATGTCATGTACTACAGCTACTGCTGATACAGGAAATCTATTATTAAAACTCCCTTGATTGGTAGTTAAGCTTCTGCTTAGAAACCTCTAAGGAAGTATAGTCTTCCATCTTAATAAATCTGTTCCACTGTCAGACAACGGATCCAGTGGGAGATGCTTCCTCATGTTTAACCTAATCTTTTCTCTTGTCCTTTAGACACGTTGGTTTGGCCACACCTTCTAAATTACGAGCAAATTCATTCACACCTTCATCTATGTCATCGTGCTTTGTAAATCTGAAGATGGCTACTGTATTACCTCTTAATCATCCCTCCTTCAGGCTAAAGGCATCCCAGCCTTTTAACCTTTTTAAATCTAAGAAATAGAATTAGGGTTCATCACCCTGTTTGACAGCATTTCCTAGGAACAGATTCCACTTCAAGAGTGGTATTATCATTATGTTGAGTGAAACAGCCATACCTGCCTCCTCGCTTCAGGATGGGCCCAGCAGCTCCTTTGTAGATGAGAAGAAAAAGGCAGTGCTGCTGTCCATAGAAGAGACTGGAGGAGGAAGTGAAAAATGAGCAACTTGGAGACACCAAAAACAACAACTCCTGGCAGAAGAGAGAAAGAGGAGGCGGAACTGTCGGTAGATGTACAGCACTGGTATAGCCAGCTATTTCTTACTTCCCGAGACCCCCTCAGACCCAGGCTCAGGTTTAAAAGACAGAACCAGTCTCTGGTAGGAGGTGTTTGCTTGTGTAGGTGTTGCTTTTTGCTACTGTTGCTGCCACATCCTCACACCCTCCCCCTGGGCTGCTGTATTGCCAGGTGGATGGTTTTTACCATCTGCGGCTCCTATTCCTCCTCTTATCATCTTTGCCTGAGGATGGGAGCATATCAGCTGCAGCTGCAGTCCTGTCTTTTTCTCCTCCACCATATCTAGAATTGAGGAAGGGCTCCTCAGGTGGGAGAAGAAAGTCCCCTCTCCTGCAGAATGGAGGAGGCACTTTGCTTCCTGCCTCAGGCAATGGGAAAGCCTGGTCTGCTCCCATTCCAGTTTGTCAATATCCTTCTTAACCCTTATTGATCAGAACTAGACACAGTGCTGTTTTTTTCAATGCAAACTTGAATTACATTCTCATTCTTAGCTTCAACATTGCATTCCTGCCCTTTTTAGCTTGCGGTCTTCTAAAACCCCTGGGGCTGCCACAGTTTTCAGAGCAAGCAGTGAAGGTACATAATAGAATAGGTTTCTCCCTTCCTTTCTTTTATCAACATTTGTAATGTAATCTCCTTGGAGATGAATCCCCTCCTCCAATTTCTTCTCTAAATATGTAATTTATATGTTAATAATAATAATAATAATAATAATAATAATAATAATAATAATAATAATAATAATAATAATAATAATAATAATAATAATAGGGTGATTCTGCATTTATTTGTATGTTGCATTTTAATTTTCCTAAAAAAATCAGTGTGAAGAACTCATACTTGAAACAGAACTGTGTATTTGAGTTCCAAATGCCCTTTTAATGTGTTGTTGAGAAAGAAACCTGCATTACGGGTGTATAGATCTATGTTTCTGGACTATTGCTGCCTGCAAAATTCTGGGAGTTGTCATCCAAAAACACTTATCGCAAACGCTTAATCACAAATAAGCAAATAAGCAGAGAGTACTATTCAGACCAATGAACTACAGCTAGGATGATGGTCAGATTATGGGAGTTGCAGTCCCAAAATGTCTGGAGGGCCACAGACGCCCACTCTGCTCTACAAGCTTTGCTGAATAACACACTACTGCCCGTCTCTCCTTCTTGCTCTTAATAATTACTCACATGCAGGTGCATGAGATGTTCTTCAAAGGAAAGTGGTCAGGCACGGTTTCTCAATAAATCTTAATTTATTCCTCAAAGTTATACATCATGCTGAAGATGATGTAGTATTTCTGCTGAACCAAGTCCTGGGTGTATTAGTGCTGTTTTTGCAGAAAGCAGATTACTTACTGATCAGTGCTTTATTGCAGGATGTGGGAGGATATTGTAGAGGCCCCTATTTTTTTTAATTAAAGTGGTTTATTACTTATTTATTATGACTGTTTTCAATCTGTTGCCACAGAGGAATAACAGTGTCATTCTCTTCAGCAGCAGCTTTAAAGTTTTGCATGCTTAAGCTTAGCTCTCGATAAAGGAAAACTTCATTGTAGTGAGAGAAGCCAGAGTTGGGTTTGGCAAACATTAATAATGCTATTATCCCTGGAAAGCCAATTTTTATTAATACATTTGACCAGCAGTATTTATTTTCAATGGAAATAATGATTCCAAGGTATCCTTTGCAGCATCCTATGGGAAATCATGGGAGTTGATCACATTTGGCGTAAGGATTTGTTGTTATCTTCTGTGGTTGAGGAAACTTTTTTTAAAATTAGTTGTGCACTAGAGGGTCATTGTCGTATAGTAGCTAGAGTGTTGGACTAGGAGGCAGGAGATCATGGGTTCAATTCCATGCTTGGCCAAAAAAACCCACTGAGGGGACTTTGGGCCATTAATATACTTTGTTCAAATCTACCTTATAGGGTTGTTGTGAGGTCAGAGCGGAGGGAGTGTGTGTCTTGTAGGCCATACTCAGATCACTTGAGGATACGTAGGCTATAAATGCAACAATTAAAATATTTAAATATGGTCAGTAATTTCTGTGAAGCTTGCATCAAGAGGGAAGTAGGCTCCTGCCCTGCCCTCTTAACAGAAAAGACAGCTTTAAATGATCTTTTTGGAACTTACAGCTTGTAACTGCAAGGAACTATTCTTCTGAACTTGAATTTAAAATGTTACTGTAATAATAAGAAAGACCTTTTAACCAGATCACTTCAGTGGATCATGCAAAAAAGGAACAGAATAAATGTTTTAATTTTTCCAGTGGTGCTCAAAGCACAAGTGAACTGATGTTGGAAGAGCTGTTCATATTCTAAAGTATGCTCCCAAGAACAGATGGCAGTAGCTTATCCATGCACTGGCAAATCACTTTCACCATGTTGTTCCATCCTTCCTCCTCTTAAAGCTTTCTCATCTACCTAAGCCTTTTTCCCTTAAAATTTTGTGAACATCCTGCCTCATTTGTGGATTTTCACCAGGGGAGGAAGGGTGGCAGACCTCATATTCAGTTTATAAATCTCCCATGTTTCTCCACTTCATCTTCTTATCTTTTTTAATGAGGAAAAATGTAAAAAGATATACCCATCAAGGTGGCAAAGATGTAATAGCTGGGCAGTGGGGTTTTTGGGGGAAGGGGGGGGATCTTGGTAGTATTTAGAATTGTCTTAATGGAAACAACTACTCTATAGTACCTATACAAAAAAAAGTGACTATCCATGATAGCCACTTTTGGTTATCAACTGGTCTATGTGAGGTTAGGGAGAATAGTCAAAGTCTTCTAGATTTATATTGGAGAACTGCAGTGGTAAAACTTTCCCACAATGGTTATTGACATTATTTATTTCCTTTTAAGGCCATCCTCCTTGCAATAGCTGAGGTATAGATTATTTTTTAACCCTTTGCAAATCTGGGAGACCAACTTGCCTGAGGGTGAACGGACTTTTTTACATCCTAAGGCAAGGCCAGGTCAGTTGAGTATATATTATGTATGTATTTGTCCTGTTCATGCTGAAAGTGAATAAAGGCACAGAGAGTCTGTGTTTTCACAAAACAAACATACAGGGGACTAAAGACTGGTCACTTTAAGCAGTCCTCCTTCTCCCCAGTTTGATACTGGAAATGATCTGGACAGGGGAAAAAACATAGTGACTGGAATTTGCTACAGGCATAGTGCTAGGTGGATAGCTCAGTGAGTTTAGAGCAGCGATGGTGAACCTATGGCACATGTGCCACAACTGGCACACAGAGCCCTCTCTGTGGGCACACAAGCCTTAAGTTGCCATTGGGAAATACTTACCAGTCCTCCGATCCTGAATTTTGGCACGCCCCTCTGCTGGTGCAGTGGTCCAGCGGAAAGGTGCAAATGGCGGCCATTACCGGTCTAACCTGATGGGGGATTGGAGGACTGGTAAGTATTTCTCTGTTAATACCATCTCTAGGGGGGGGGGGGGGGCGGAAGCAAGCATTTAACCCTTGCAGTGCAGGGGCAGTTGTTTTTTCTAAACTAAAACCTCAGTATTTAGGTTTAATTGCAGTGTTGGCACTTTGAAATAAAGAAGTTGGTTATGTGTTGCAGTTTGGGCACTCGGGCTCAAAAAAGGTTCACCATCACTGGTTTAGAGTATAGCTAGAGGTTGGGAATTCAGTTCCCCACTATGCATCCCTGAAGAGCCAGCCAGAAGAAAGGAAAGGTAAACCACTTCTGAGTACTCTCTACCAAGAAAATTCTTCAAAGGATTGCCATAAGTCAGAATTGACTTGGTGGCATGCAGTTATTGTTATTATAGGTAAGTACATTAATTTTCTGGCAAAGAAAATGGCTGTTCACTAGTGACTTACCACATCTAAGGAATTTAGGATAATTCCTCTTAAAGAGAGAGGTCCGGATGTACTAAATGTACAATTCACTTCCTTTCCCATAATATTTGTATCTCCAAAATTCTAGAGCATTTTACTTAATCATTTAAGAATTAAATAAAAACATACGCACACACAACTATATGAAAACACAAATTGCTTTTTTGCCCTTATTCCTATTGTGTTCTGTTCTATTCTGCATTCTAGTAGAGTACTAGTTAAAATAATTATCCTGTCTTTTCTAACTGAGGCTCTCAGTGGCTATAAGTACAAACAGTTTCATTCCACCATTTAATATAATATCCTGTACAAATAAATATTCCACAAACATTTTTTTCTCCCATATAAATTGGGACTTTCTAATATGTTTTCCCTGAGTATTTATTATAGCTCTGAGCAATGCATTTCAATTGGTTTTACAAACAGTTTTATGGAGAATACCCTGAAGAGCAAAGTCTAAACAATTGGCTTGTAGGTTTTAGTATCTCAATTATTTTCTTGTACAAAGGCCCAGTTTTCCGAAGAAGAAACATGAAGCATATTTGCTTTTCATCTTGGCTATTAAAGTTAGAAGAAATTTATGGAGAGGAGTAGGAGGAGCAGGAGAGGAGCGGAATCAGTTCTCTCACTATGGTTTGAACATTGTTGATCTATTTTGCACTTATCAAATTGCCATGAATTTTCCACCCTCAAGCTTTCAATTTCATCTTCTTTAGCATCAGTACATGGAGCATAGACTTGAATGATGATTATGTTGATAGGTTTTCTACAGAGCCTGATTGATATTATTTGGTCAAAACTTGCGTTACAGCCCCTAGCTGCCTGTACTGCATCTTGCCTCAGTATTAAAGCCACTCTGTTTCTTCTGGATTTGTCATTTCTACAGTAGAACACTTTGTAGTTGGCTGATTGAAAATACCCCATTCCAGGCCACTTTAATTATTCCATTTCTTGCTTTATAGTTTCCAGTTTACCTTAATTCATACTTCTCGCATTCCATGTTCTAACTGCATATATGTGTTGTGCAGCATCAGACTTTCCTTTAACTTCTGTGCCACTGGCCATCCTTTCAGCTTCAATCTAGTTGTATCATTAGCAACAGAGTTTTTTTATACTTGTCCTTTGCTCTCTCCCAATAGCTGATTGAGTGCTTTCTGACGAGGGAGTCTTACCATGCAGCACCATCTCTTGTTTCATTTTGCATTGTCTCATCATAGGGTTTTCACGGTAAGGAAAGTTCATCATGGGTTTAGCATTGCCACTTTCCACATAGTACTAACAAGAGTTAGCTTGAATGTTCCCTCCATTGCCTCCTCTGCTAGTGTCACCTTCAGCTACTGGTGCTGCCCTGTAGTTGCCTTGAAGAGGGTGTATGCATCTTAGTCTGATCCCTCAGCTGTGACCATTCCACCTTGGTTGATCCTGCTAGGAGACCAGACTCGTAATGGGAGTCTAGCTTCCTGACAGCATTGCTCTCAGCTTCTCTGATACACTCAAACCCCCACACCAAGTTAAGATGTGCATCCAAGAAGGGGACTGGATGGGGTGTGCAAATGTTGTGTTTTTAGACTACAACTCCCATAGAAGGCTGGGAAAATCTTAGGGGGTGTACTTCAAGAGAGCACAAATCCTCAAACCTCTAGTGTTGAATGTATTCTGACACTACCAACCAACCAATATAGTGAAAAACTAGGACAATTTATATATATATATTTTCATAATGTTGCAACATCTATGAAATACTGGACATTGACTGTAACTGGACTTGGAAAACTAGAGAAACATAACAACAGCAACAGTCCATAGAGTGGGGAAATAAATAATACTAGATTTTACATTCTGGTCATTTAGGCTGTCTCTGCACTTTGAGAAGGGACATTAAAGCCTTGTGAGATTCCTTGACTCTATACTTTCTTGCCAAGCTCTCTCTGAAAGCAAACTGTATTTATGCAAAGCTTGTATGCTTTTCCTTTGGGAAGCAAAACATACACAGGGGAAGCACACAATAACCAATTGTTTGAGAAGGAAAACTTTCAAACAACTTATCTGCTGCTTCTGACTCTTAAACGTCCATGCAGCAAGGCAGCAGCTACCATCATTTACTGCAGTTTGCATGACTTACATTACAGTATTGTTGCACAGTTTTGCTTAATTTGTACAAAATATCGTTCTCCCTTTCATTCTCCTTTAAGGAAGACTACAGAATGCCTTGCCCTCTGGCAAGGTGAAGTTGGGACAAGCCCACAATTTGCAGGTGACATACCACATGATAATCATCTTAGAACTGCAGAGCTGAAAGGGACCCTATGGATCACCGAGTCCAGCCCCTGTCAAGGAGGCACAGTGGGGAATTGAACTCTCAGCCTCTGGATCCAGTTGCCTAAACCATTGAGCTACCCAACAATTCATATTATAAGACTACATATGGAGGCAGTGTTTTATATCTTATAATCTTAGAACTGCAGAGCTGAAAGGGACCCTATGGATTACCAAGTCTGGCCCCTGTCAAGGAAGCACAGTGGGGAATTGAACTCTCAACCTTGGGCTCTGCAGCCAGACAGTTGCTGAACAAAGCTTGTGCTGGTTGGGGTAGTAATTCTTGGGAGCAGGGTTATGGTCTGGAAGCTTTGACCTTTCTGCAATTGACTGAGCCCAGGATGTTTGGCAGTACTAAGGCAAAGTAGCTAACAGCCCCTTCCTGCTCTCTCTCTCTCTCTCTTTTGTGTGTGTTGTGGTTGTGAAATCTTTGGGGAAAGCAACTCGCAAGAAGCAACTTATTGTGCAGAAGGCAGGCAGAGGGCCTTCTTCTGTTGCTCCCATCTCAGGAATAACCTCCCCATTCAAATATGACTGCTGCAAACACATTTAATATTTCAGTGCTATATTAAAATCCATCCAGATTATCCATCCAGTTTGAAGTGCTCTGGTGGTTTATGTTAAATTTCTCTGCATTCTTAATGTTTCTGGTTTATTTTCATCAGAATACATCAAAGCTTTTTTTTTTCTACATGTAGTGTTAATCCTTTTACTACACTGACCTGATATTTTAGGATGAAGAGTAGTTTTAAAATATTTTAAATAAACGTTCAGTCACTGATATGTTCTATATCTGTCATTTAGTCTGTTATGAAGACAAAAGTGTATTGAAACTGTGTCTTCATTTACTAGGTGGGCAAAATGCTTGGCACAAGTTTTAACATTGGAATTTTTTACTAGCTTTGTCTGGAATGGTTTTTATTCTAGGACTGGTACAGCTTCCTCTCCTCTCCCACCCCCTCCCCCTCCCCCTTCCCCTTTTCCTTTCTTTTCCTTTTCCTTTTGGAATTTGTTCCAGGAGCAACTTTTCTGGTGCATTTTGCAGTTAGCATAATGTGATATTTTGATATTTTAAATCATAGCTATGGCCAATATCGCATTGGCAATTTTTGCAACTGTGAAGGAAGTTGTGTAAGTCTTGGCAGCAAGCTGCTCCTCATTAAAGACTTGCTGGTTACATTCCTGGGTACACACCCAGTTAACACAATGAGGTGCACATCCAGGAATGCGGCCAGCACCATATTAATGAGCAGCAATTTCCCACCAAGATTTACGCGGTTATTCATGTGCAAGTAGAATTCTGGTCTATTTATTTATTTTTGTTTTGTAAGATGCTTGAATACATGCTGAGAGGGTTGATATATATCTAAAGTACACCGATTATTCTGTGCTGCTTGCTACTTTTACATTACTTTTTAAAATATGCACATACAAGTTTGGTAAGAAAATGGCATGAATGTGAAAATGTCTGTCAAAATGCTTATAAAGAGAGATTGACATGAACTGAGCCACAAACCAGCCCAGTTGAAGCCGGGCCTGTTGCCTGTGAGCATGCACCCACCATTCAGCTGATGCCAGCATGAACCCAAAACAGCAACAGCTGCAAACTGGTTCATTTTCCAGGGGGTTTGTGATAGTTCGTGATTTGTGGGTAGCCATGGACCCTCACGAACCACCTGCTTTCTGGCTTGTGCCCATCTCTATTTCTAAACCTGAGCTGGTGCACCTGTCCTAGCCTGACCTTCCATGGGAGGAAATTTCAGAGTCTGGGAACAACATAGAAGAAATCCCTCTCCCATGTACCCACCAGATGCACCTGTGAAGGTAGTGGGATCAAGAGAAATGCCTCTCCTGATGATCTTAACACCCAAACAGGCTCATAAAGGGACTTACATTCCTTGAGACACCTTGGACATTTAGGGCTTTATAGGTTAAAACCAGAACTTTGATTTGTGCCTGGAAATGGATTGCCAGCCAGTGGAGCTGTTGTAAGAGGGGAGTTATGTGATTTCTGCAACCAGCCCCAGTTAACAATCAGGCTGCAGTGTTCTGAACCCGCCAAAGTTTCTGAGCACTTTCCAAAGGCAGACCCATGTAGAGTTCTGTTCTGACTCCTCTTTATGCTCTGAATGCAACAGGTGTGTTTGCATGTGTGGGATGACATCAACACACTTGATTTTAGACAGACATTTAAAATATTTCTAGATTTCATCCTCAAAACTGTGAGAAAAAAAATGTTATCTTTTAGTAAAGTGTTGCAAAAACATAATCTGGAATCTAATGGGTAAATGCATTCAGCAGGATTAACAGTGCCTTTCTAAACTGTTTGTTTGCATTTTTAAAGTGAGGAGATAAAATGTGACCATTAGAGAACTGGTTGATCATTATTTCCCATATGCTAACACTAACAGTGGCAATAAATGTAATTTTTAGAAAGAACATCAAAATCCATTCAATAAAATGCCCTAAACTTCTGAAGTCCCCCTGCCAGGCCTAAATTTCAAATGTGTTTTCTTTATTGTCATCCCTTCATCATTCGTGCTGTATCTAATACATTATTGGAAGCATGCAAGTAAATTTAATTTCCGTACCAGCTGTGGCCTCTTCCTTTTGGCACACTGTGATTGTCTGCCTGTGTTCAGAATTAAAATAGAAACAGCTTTTCACAGTGCGTTTTTCTGATCCAAGGGTGCCACTAAGTACTGAGAAACAGACTTGCAGAGAGCTGGTTGAATGGAAGGGCATAGCACATCCAGGAATCAGTCACACAGGACATAATGTAGCTTTTAGGGCTGTTAATGAGTCCACTGAGGCTTTACCAAAAAAAAAAAAAAGTAGAAATGCATGGCCAGTAAAAGAGGACACCAACATGCATGAACCTGGCATGTGCTAACTTACATGTACAGATGAACATTTAGAATTTAATAATAATAATAATCTTTTGTTGTTGTTTAGTCATTAAGTCCTGTCCGACTCTTTGTGACCCCATGGACCAGAGCACGCCAGGCCCTCCTGTCTTCCACTGCCTCCCGGAGTTTGGTCAGATTCATGTTGGTAGCTTCAGTGACACTGTCCAACCATCTTGTCCTCTGTCATCCCCTTCTCCTCTTGCCTTCACACTTTCCCAACATCAGGGTCTTTCCCAGGGAGTCTTTTCTTCTCATGAGATGGCCAAAGTACTGGAGCCTCAGCTTCAGGATCTGTCCTTCCAGTGAGCACTCAGGGTTGATTTCTTTCAAAATGGATAGGTTTTTGAAAGCCCCTTCATGGATTGCTGCCTTGTCGTGGCGAAGGGGCTTGAGTAATTCAGAGAAGCTATGGGCTATGCCGTGCAGGGACACCCAAGACGGACAGGTCATAGTGGAGAGTTCTGACTAAACGTGATCCACCTGAAGCAGGAACTGGCAAGCCACTCCAGTATCTTTGCCAAGAAAACCCCATAATAATCTTAGAACTACACAATTGGATCATCAAGATCATCAAGTCCAGCCTCTATCGAGAAGGCATAGTGGGAAATCAAACTCCCAACTTTCCTAAACTGCTGAGCTATCCAGCAGTTTTACTAGTGCTACTACTGCTGATAATAATTGTCGACAAGCCCAATGGCAATCTTAAGCATTCTCTTCAAAGCTTAGAAACTTATTTTAATTAGTTACAAGGGTAAAAAAAGATGTTACTTAATCCTGATTTCATTTTTTGGGGGGGGGAAAAACTACCCTATCTTGTTATTCAAGGATAAATAAAATAGTTACTTTTATAGCCCTTTTAAGAAAATATTAGAATGCTAGAAGGCAGTTGCTTTGGTATAAAGCACAAAACCACACCCATGTAATTGTGCAAGTAGCTAGAACAGCTTGCTCCACAGAAGAAATAGAATTATCCCTAATCATATTACAAGGGTAATATAACTTACAGTCCATTCAGAAAGATATGGTGGCTCTAGGTTTGAAAGGGGTAGAATTCTCTTGTGCTGGTACAGCCACCATGTACACTGAGCTCAGATCTGCTGGTACAGCTGTTGTACTGGATGAGATCAGCTGGCAGAAGAGCTGAAAAACAGAGGTGGAGTGGGAGAGAAGCAGAGTTATGCCAGATTCAAACCCCTATCAGCACAAATTCACAGCCACTGTGTTGGCACAAAGTTAGGCCAAGATAAGGGTAGTCTTAAATAATTTCTAATATCCTTAAGCTGGGAGGGAGTGGATTCAGCACATCCTTAGCTCAGCCCAGTCAACCCTTGAACAATTTGGCTAGTTAGGTTTGTGCCCTTAGTTGTGATCTCATTGTTACAAATAGGAATTAGTTACAAATAGGAATTAGTTACAAATAACTAATTATTGGCAACTAGTTATCTTTCATTCTACCCAGAACCATTAAACATTTCTGAACAGATGTGAATGAATCCTACACACGTCCTGAATGTGCCAAGAATGAAGGATAAGAGAGCTGCTTCCAATTTCTTTTTCTTTCTCACAAGGTGGATAAGAGAAAAGGCCTAAGAATACAGTTGCTTCCTTCCCAATGACTGTCAAGTAAAGAACTATTCTTGGGTCAAGGCTAAGGCTATGTTATTCTCAGTGATTTCTTAAAATCATTAACCATTCGGTTCAAATCCCTGCATCAGATCTTTCATCACGGAAGTCTTGCACAGCTTCAAAGGGTTTCAGTAGAACTATAGTGTTTGTTTGTTTATTTCTTTATTTATTGAATTTATATACTGGAATGGACCAGGGCAAACAGGCTCAGACTGAATCTGGACAAGACTGAGATTCTGTCCCGGGGAGGGGGGCTCTGAAATGTTGTGGGGATCAACACTAGACTGAATGGTGCTGCCTCCCCATTTAGGGATCAAATTCATAATTTGGGCATTCTTCTGGACCCGTCTGAGATTCCCAGATTGCAGCCATGTCCAGATTGGCTTTTAATCAGCTCAGGTTTATTGCGCAACTCCGCCCCTAACTAGATGAGGGCTCCCTGAGGACCTTGGTGCAGGCACTGGTAATCTCCCAATCGACTATTGCAATGCTCTCTACGTGAGGTTTCCCTTGAGACTGACACGGAGACTACATGAAACATATAACCAGGACAAGTGTTAGCTTTTTCTAAAACATATCCCTGAGTCCTGTTATAATCATGAGCCACAAGGACAACAATATTAATCCAGGAATGAAAATTGTAAGCAAAATTGAAGCCCCTGTGGAAGCATCTGATCAGATGGAAAGGAATGTGGTTTTAAAACATGGATCCAGAAAAAATAAAAACAAAATTGTTAAATTTCAGTGTGTGTTTTTGTAGATAACATCCACTTCTTCGGACATAAAAAGTGAAGTTGATTATGTTGCTTGGAGGTCTGTAACAGATTAATTGTAAGTTTTACTCTGTGAGTAATACATTACTAAAACATTACTTCTTCTTTTTTTGCAAAGTAGAAGAATCATCACCCCCCCTCCCCACGAAACAATCTGTTCTTGGTGGAAGCTTGTACCATGAGTGAGATCAGTGTAAATTCCCTTAGATTATTGAACAACTGGTTGACTTAGTATGTACCTGAAACTTTTGTGCAGCTGTTCTCTTGGAGTGTGTGTTGCGATAGGGCTAATATGCTAAACTATTACAACAGTTCACAAATATCACATGAAGACAATTGAGATAAGAGGTTGCAGAAGAAAATTATGGAAAGCTGGCTGAGAAAGGATAACTTCATTAGAGGCTGAAACTAAACAAAAGTGAAAGGAATGAGCCAGACTGTAGAAAGAAAGTAACAAGGAATAGTCTAAAATACTGAGCAATTTAGTAAATTTGGATGTCCTTGTATATTGCTGTTAGGTGTAAACCTAACAATACAAAATACAGTAGGTTCCCCGTATTTGTGGGGGATTGGTTCCAAACCCTCCGCAGATGTTTAAAAATGCAGATTATAGAGAACACTATTTTAATAGTGAATGCTATATATAGGATGGTCTCTGGTCCCCTCTAGTGGCCACTTCTCATAACTTCATCTTAAGAAATATATATTTCTAGAAATTTTTTTAAAAATATTTTTAATATTTTCAGACTGTGGATAAGTAAATCAGTGGATACTGATCCTGGGGATAAGAGGGTCCTACTGTATGAATAAAAGAAAGTCATATATATTGGCAGAACTACTAACAGAGCTGGGAGTGCTTTTTTGTAGTGTGCAGACCTGATGTTAAGCCTGAGCACATCTTTGAGTTATGTGTGAAATGGTCTTAAAATTAAAGCAAGGTAAAAATATAGCTCACTTTGCTCCCCTCCTTTTTGGGCATTAAATAACAGCGAAGGAACTCCTCTTGACTTTTAAAAGAATGGAGGAAGCTGAATCCTTCCTCTGAGAAATCACTTTTGAGTTACAAAGCTGGTGATAATCTCTAAATATTGACTCTTGCATGAAGTCCCCGTAGAGTGAGCTGGACAGTCATAAGCCAAGTGGAAAGAGTGAAACACAGAGCCTGGCAGGTCAGTTTATCTGATCGCTATGGATATAGATAGGCTTAGGAGGATTATATTTCGATTGATATATGTCAGTGAAGGCTGCTTTTACAAAGATGTAAAATATTTTTTTCTTTTTTGAAAAAAAATCAACTGATAATAAAATGTATAGACAGGCAAACAAAGAGAGCCATATTTGTTAAAAAAATGGTTTTGAGAGTACTTTTTGGCAGGTTTTGAAACAATACATTCAGGTATATGATTTCGCACTTTGTAATGCATGGGTATAAAAGGTAAAGAATTAAGCTGATTTCACTTTTAAGAATCGGGGAGGGTCTCTTTTGGGGTTGTCTGGCTCTTTGATTGTGGTAGTAGAAAAAGTTTTACTTGATTTTATTTATTGTTATTTTCAGAAATATTTCTATATCTCATTTGCACAAATCCAATTTCATTTTACAAAACACAGTAGAACAATGGAACAATGAAAACATTCTATAGTAATAAGAGTGTCTTTGTGTGTGTATATATCTGTTTTCACTACAACTGTGAAAAATGGAACATCTAAAACTTGATATAAAAGGTAAAGGGACTCATTTTAAAAATAGATTAATTTTAATTAACTAAAATAAGTCCATAGGGCACAGTACCACTGGCTCAATGGCATAAACTATGTCTCCTTAAGAGAAGTAAGCCGGAATTTTTCAAATATTTGCAGCTGGTTTGGGGTGGGGCTAGAACCAGTATCTTTAAACTTTTGCTTCTGGTCTACTGGAACCATTTCCCTCAAACAACACAGCTTCCTCTTCTGTCTAATCTAGCTGTGTGTGTCTGTGTGTATCTGGAGAATGAATGAGTGAGTGAGTGAATGAATGAATGAAAGTTCCTGTTGCCTCATATGTGGATATAGGACAGTGAGAAGACAGGAAGACTGAATGAGTAGTGTAGGCAGAGGGAAAGAAATACTCTGGAAGATACAATTGCCGTACTGCCCAGCTGGCAGCTATTGAAATGAAAAGTCCTGTGGTTCGTCTTGAGAAAAGTAAAGAGTCAGTAAATCTACCCCCACCCCAAACAGACTGGCTTTACATCCATAGACTTGAAATTCTCCTGCCTGGTTTTTTTTAAATTCCTTCATTTAGGGAAAGGGTCTGGTTGAAAGACATTTTCTTAAAGTTTGTCATATGGCTGTTTCTCTTAATAAGAATGGCTTATGAGATGTGTTGTAAACAGTTGTTGTATTCTCAAAGGAAAAAAAAAAGAAACGTCGTTCAACAGCTAGTGAACTAACAAAATTTATTCCTCCCCCTCCAAATGCAGTCAGGACCCAGAGTAGCTTAATTAAATCCCACAATCAACAAGAGGATGTAGCTCACTTCAGCTCTGCAAATCCTTTTAATTCAAAACTCTGAAGACTTTACAGGAAGTGTGATTTGTATTTAAAGGTTGAGCACATTAATCTCGACAAAATGCATGATATAATTTGTTCTTATTAAAAGGAAATCAGCTAAGCATCCTCTCCCTCATCAAAACATTATCATTGTAAGCAAGGATTATGTTTTGTGTGATATATAGGAACAGGACACCCATTACACAGAGGAAATCAAAATACAAAGCTGTCCTCATAGAGAGATATGTGCTGAACATGCCATAGCTACTTTTTCCCCTCTTGAGTGGTACTTTACAACATCTTATCACTTCAGTCATGTGGATATGCTTCCACATATCACACTGTCAAAGGCGTATGTGCTTCCCTGTAAGTTTGAATGACTGAAGGGTTTTTATTTATGGTCAGAGGCTACAGCTCAACACTGATTGGATTATCTTTTGAAGAGACTGGTGGATCTTCCAGATGGAGCATTTGTTCTCTATAATGCACATGAATGTGTGTTGATGACACCAGCATTTTCCCATCATCCACACCATGTCTGCTTTGTCACAGAACAGTAATAAGTAGTAACAAAAATGACTTGCCATGCTGTTCTCCCCCTCTGCTTTCAAGGCATGGTTTCTTTCTTACCTTGGTTTGTTCTGTGGGTAGAACTTACCACCAGCATTTCTCTCTATTCATTCACACTCAGAGCTTCCTGCTTAGAAGTTTTCAACTAGATTTGTCAAATTAGGTGCAAAAACAAACAAAAGTAGCTCAAGATCAGTGGGCAATTGTCTGTGCATTTGTTTTTACATTTGAAAAAATACACGCAAGATGTTCTTTGGAGATCATAGAAATCATAGAAATCATAGAAAAGTGAAGTTGGAAGGGGCTTACAAGGCCATCAAGTCCAACCCCCTGCTTAGTGCAGGAATACAGTCAAAGCATATCTGCCAGGTGATTAAGTTTTTCTTGAATGCCTTCAGTGTTGGAGCACTCACCAACTCCCGAGGTAACTGGTTCCTCTGTCGTACTGCTCTAACAGTTAGGACGTTTTTCCTGATATTCAACTGAAATCTGGCTTCCTTTAACTTGAGCTCATTGTTGCATGTCCTGCACTCTGGGATGATCAAGAACAGATCCTGCCCCTCCTCTATATGACAGCCTTTCAAATATTTGAAAAGTGCTATCATATCACTCCTCAGTCTTCTTTTCTCAAGGCTAAAGATAAGTGAATGGAAGTCCATTTTGTGGTCAGAGTCCCTGGTTAGAAGCTTTTGATTAGCTTGCTGGTTAAGTACAAAGGCAGACACACAGAATTTCCAGAAGAGAAACTTTGGCAGCAAATTGAGTTTTTAAAATATTATTTTAAAGGATTGCTGGGTTTTCCAGGAGAGAAGATATTTCCAGAAAAGTGCAATTTGGATATGAATCCCAGGAAGCCCCTTACTCTTCAGGGTCAACCCGGAGAAAAAGTGGAGGAACTCTTGTCCTGTCTGGAAGAGCCCTGAATCAATTGCTCCTGAAGAACAGATATATGAATTACCACGAATTGTTGCATTGAACCTGGATATATTGTATTGAGTACAGTTTCAGCCTTCTTTTTTTGTTTTGTTTTGTTTTGTTCCTGTGTGGTTGTCTTTCCTTCCAGAGAGAACACCACTATTTTTTCCCTTTAGTTATTAGATTCACCAGAAGTAATGGCAACAGTACAGTGGTACCTCGA
The DNA here is from genome assembly GCA_037013535.1 of Intellagama lesueurii. Taxonomy (NCBI): domain Eukaryota; kingdom Metazoa; phylum Chordata; class Lepidosauria; order Squamata; family Agamidae; genus Intellagama; species Intellagama lesueurii. The sequence goes on along the minus strand of JBAJHW010000006.1, from coordinate 118,983,044 downwards.
CTTGAGAACGTCCCTACATAAGAACGATTCGAGTTAAGAACGGCTCCGTTCGCAAAAAGTTGCTTCGACTTGAGAACGGAGCCTCGACTTAAGAACCAAAAAGAAGAAGAAAAAAACCTTTCCTTCCCTTTTTTGACCTAAGTTCACCTTAGGTCAAAAGAAAAAAAATCGCCCCCTAGTGGTAGATACGGATTAACTGGCTTTGCATTAGTTCCTATGGGAACCAATGCTTCGACTTAAGAACAGCGCCTCGACTTAAGAACGAAAAACAGCAGATATGGATTAAATGGTTTTCAATGCATTCCTATGGGAAATGGTGCTTCGACTTAAGAACGTTTCGACTTAAGAACGCAGTCCCAATACGGATTAAGTTCTTAAGTCGAGGTACCACTGTATCTGTAGCATAAGTTGAGAATGAGAAACTATGTGTATGTTTACATTTGAACTTCTGTTTCACTTGTCAGAATTTCTCCTCCGTGCACATGTTCTAATCCTGGGCTGCAATCCAGAGAGGAATCAGAACTCCTAGCTCTCTTATATTCGCATCCCAAATTGAGCACCATCACCACCCCAAATACACCCCTTCCATAAATACATCTGGAAGAACAGCACTTTCCTGACAACTGTGCCTACGTTTGATTCCTATAAGTGCAAGCAAGGCAGCTCAGATTTATGCCACTGGTGCCTTGAATTGACAGTGATTAGTAGTAAATAATTATTGGAGCCTTGCTTCTGTCACTGGAGAAGTGCAAGGGTTCTGTAATCTGTTAGTTTATTTCGATATTACACTGTCCTTTCCCGTATGTTTATGGTGCATTAGAGCATAACCAGAAATGTTAAAATAATTTGAATTACAATGATAAATTATGTCTTAAATTACACCACCACAACACTCTTTAAGTAAAGTGTGTGCAGATATGAAGCTGGTACACAGCCAATAGCTCAGAAGTAGAATGCATGCTTCATAGGTAGACAAGGAGCTAAATGCAGTTGTTAGTCCTAGTTAGAGTAGACCCATTGAGTGAATGGGAATTGCACATCCCATTGCTTCAACCTAATCTATCTAGGACTGACAGTTCAATGTAGCTCAATATTTAAATTTTAATTGAATACACTATGCAGTTATGCCATAGCTAGGTGAGCTAGAATGTAAACATATCTAACAAAGCAGAACACTTGGCAAGTTAATAAGAAATATTTTAGATTTTATTTGATTTTCATGATTCTGTGGCTTAATTTGCTTTTACTTGTAGTTTTTGTTCTTTTATGACTATAATCTGTCTTGAGCATGAGTTAGTAGTGAATGGAGAAGGGAGTAGAAATGTAATAAATAAATAAATAAATAATCTTAGCCTTCAACCTCGTATAGAATTGATGGATAGAATTCTGATGCTGCGCTGCTATCCTGTACAGTATATTAGGAAGGATTGGTGCTGCAAACATCTTCACGAATATGTAAGGTGACTCTTAGAGATCCTACTATATACATGGGCGGAGTCTGTTTGCTAATGAGATAATAAAAAGTAAAGCATTGATGTTGGCCACAACGTTATCCTAAATATGATGAAGTGAAGTACAAATAAAGGCTTGCTATAGTTTTGAGATCATTACAGAGAGGAATTATGACATTTTCCTTATTTCTTGTTGCAATCGTATCTGTTCTCTGACACGTTATCAATAGGGAGACAGTGCAAATAAATGAGCTTGCTATGGGCGAGCATTTGAAAATGCATTTTGCTTTACAAATCAGAGCAGGAGCCCTGTGGCTCAGAGCCTGGAAATATTACTGAAAATGGTTAAAGGTATTAATGTATGTTGTTACTTTTAAAATTATAATGTGTTAGAATTATCAACATCCATTGTTCTTTGGGGTGAGCATTAGTAATATTTTGGTAATGTATTATTTTAACTTGATTTTGTTATTTTCAAAGCTTTAAAAGCAGAAGAGTGGCAAACACCCCTTGCAAAATGACAGAAAAATGTAATGTTCTTGAAATAATAAATTATGTTACTCTAAAATATAAATATTTAATTGTTACAATGAAAAAAGGGGATAGCACACATCATTACTTTTAACAGATTACTTCCAAACCTTTGTGAGTTTTCATTTCTCCAACAGTTTTGATGTGTCAATATTTGGTTTATTTGAGGCTTGTCTCTCAAATAAAGAGGAAATGTAGGCAAATTTATCTATACAGAAGAATAGCTGAAAAAAGCACATATCCAGATCTATAGATTCACCATTGCTGTTAATATTGATTTTCTTGTATCCATAGGAACTCGTTCAATATTGCATCATACCATTCATGCATCTGGTCCAGCACTGTTGATATTGACTGGCACTAGGTTTCCAGAAACTGATGGAGGAATTTTGAACTAAAAGCAATTCCAAATACAGACACGTATTAGATCATGAAAATAGATACTCTGATTTTGTCAAACCTTTGTACAAAAACATTGCTCTTCTTATCAGGAGAAAGGCAGTCTACACATGACGATAGATAGACAGACAGACAGACATAGCAGTGGAAAAGCTATAACAACTTGTCTTCACTTCAAATGATACAGTAATTTAGTGGCTAGATAAATCAGTAAATTGGGTACCTACAGAGCTAGAGGCTAGGAGGTGAAATCCCTACTGAGCCTCCAGGCTCAGCCTGTGTGGCCTTGGGCAAGCTGCACACTCCCTAAGCACACACACACACCCCTGAGAAGAAAGGAATGGTAAAACACTTTTGAGTACTCACTACCTAGAAAACCCTGGAAAGGGTAATCATAACTGACTTGATGGCTTTCAGTTATTCTTATTAATTTAACTGTCACTCTTGGACAGCTGTTGGTATAAATGCAGTGATAACTTGGAAGAGGCTTATATTGTATGTGCTTTTGCCTTGAGGCTCGTTCCATCTCCCTCCCTCTCTCTAATATACACAGCAAGTCAATTGGTAAAATGTTGGATAAACTCTCCTGTTTCAAACTGAAGGGCATAGGGCTGCTCACTTGTTTTGAATGCCCTGGCATACGGCGTGTGTGTGTGTGTGAGAGAGAATAGTCCAAGAAACATGAGACAAAAGTAGTCCATAGAAACGAGACAAAAATATACTATGCCCGAACCCTTTCCCTAAGACAGGTTGATTTTCTATTCTTCTTAAGACTAATTTTTGGAGTGAGGTGGGTGGGTGGCATTCAATAATGTGGTTCCCCATATGTGCCCAGATTCTAAGAACAATGACCCACTCAGTCATTGGTAGACATTCAAACTGGGTGCAAGTTCACGGGAGAGAGGGTGACATTGCAGTAGCAAAACCTGATTCTCAACTACAGATTGGGATATTCGTATTTGTATATGAATACAAATATCCCCATCTCTATTGTCAACTTATTTCTTTTTTCAATTAATTTATTCAGTACAGCATACACATGTACATTGTATGCTCAGAGGCTTTATTTAGACCAGTGTTTCCCAGCCTTGGGTCCCCAGATGTTCTTGGCCTACAACTCCCAGAAATTTTGGCCAGCACAGCTAGTGGTGAAGGCTTCTGGGAGTTTTAGTCCAAGGACATCTGGGACCCAAAGTTGGGAGTCATTGCTTTAGACCAGCCATTCTGGTGTAACTTTTGCATCCAAATTGCCCCGGGTTAGGAAATTACCATAGATATGATCCGTGGATACTGAGTTGTATGACACAGTGTGCGACTGATAATATCTATAGAGATTTCTTAACTTGGGGCAATTCACCTTCAAGTGTTATGCTAATTACGTAGCTGCACAAGAGGATTTTGGCCACAGATTACCAGGAGAAACTGATCAAGGAAGGACCGTGTGCTTTGAGGTTCAACCAGCAGAAGGTACAGACCTGAATGGCAACTCCCGCTCAGGGTCCTCACAATTTCACCGAGCTTCAGTTACTGTTTGTTGCCACAAAGCTGTGCTTGGGCTACGTACAACTTAGTCTTAAGGAACATTAAGGACGCTCTCTTTTTGTGACATAAGCTTTCATGGATTGCCACCTGCTTGACCAGATGCATCTAATGAAGTGGGCTGCAAGCCACAAAAATTGGTGCCAAACAGAAAAAGGTGGCACAGGACACCTTGTTTTGTGCAACAGATAAACCTATTTACTGTCACCCCCCCCCCCCCCAGGAAAATTTACAATTCTGTTAAAATGCTTTTCCAGCATACTGATGTGTTGTTTTTTAAAAAAATAAGATTTGGTTGTGGGTGCAGCATTTTACAGATGAAGCATTAACCGTCGTGCCACTCTGGACATTCCCAAGCTTTGTTTGATTTGGAGGCTAAGCACAATTAGGCTCCATTAGTATGTGGATGGGAGTCACAACAACAACACCAGGGAGCACTGGGAAGAAATCCTGCCTAAAATCCTATCAACACTGGCCTAGATACAGATGAATGAACCCAGATGAAAGGCTTCCTGTGCTTCTTGGTGCAGTTCTCTTCCACCTGTCCTCTTCTTGAGGACACCAGGCAGGCAGATCAGCGCCCCACCTGTTTTGCCACTATCCCTGTTGTTAGCTTTTTTCTCTCTGTGGTACAGCCCAGCCCAAAATCTCCTGTCCTCCATTCCTTGCATAACTACATAGGAAGGAGTCATGATGCTTCCCTATGGGAAAGGGTAATTCTGTTTTGCCTTATATGCTTGGTTTGTCTCTGAGGAAATCAGGAAGGAAGAAGATAAGACTTAACTACAAGATAAGACAAGCTGGCTCATTGTCTTTATCCCTCGATGGCTTTGATCTTTAGGTCAAGTTTTAAAGACACCAGTGACCAGTGGCTGCCTGGATTCATGTTCTTCATAAATATTTGGATGGTGATGTGTGTGTGTGTGAGTGTGTGTTTGTTTGTGTGTGTTTAAAGGGAAAAAGATAGAGATATTCAGAATGCCACATGCTGCCCCACTCTACAGCTTGCCTCTTTAGAGAGATGCCAAAAGGCATAACAGGAGTCCAATAAAATGCCAAGAGATGGATAATGGTTCAGATTGTAGCTGTGACAGTGATTCTTTCGAGTAAGACTCTTAGGAACACAAGGCTATGAGATCAAGAAGGGAGTAAATCATTGTTGGCAGTGATTGACAAGAGCATCTAACAAATTTTGCTTCAGTCCAAAGGCCTGTTGAATTCAGAGGTCCCTGATGTGCCTTAAGGTTAAGGATATTTAGGGACCTTTAATGTTTTATTTTAAAATGCTGAATTATTTTGATGCCTACAGTTAGGTTTCATGCCAAGTGATAAATGGGTATGAGGAGATTTACCTCTCAGTCTCAGGCACCATTAACTTTTATTTTTTTAAAAAATAATCTGTCCCACTTTGAGAAGAACTCAACGACATAATGCAACTAATGCCATAGAAGTAAATAAATGCAAAGTGTAGCATACAGTTGGAAAGGATCTCAGGGGTTAGCTACTGCAAATCTCTGCCAACTCTTCCCCCTGGCCACCCCAAATTTTAAAAATTATCCGCTATGTCATCCCCTATATAGCTTTTTCTGAAAAGGTTCTAATAGACAACATCCCACCTCCATCCAAGGCAGTCTGTTCCCTTTCAAACAGCTGATAACACCCCAAAAGATGCTCCTAATAGCAGTTGAAGTTCCCTCTCTAATAATTTGAATCTTTTGGCGTAAGTCCTACCTTCTAGGGTAGGGGTGGGCCAAGTGTAGTATCTGTGGTCCATATAACCATTTCTCCCATGCCTTGTCCATATTGATTTCTAGGCTTCTCACATCTTTTTCACTGTTCCTGGTTATGTTCCAGATTGCCAAGATATCCTTCAGAATACAACACTATGGATTTTGCCTGAGCAAAGCAGAATAAAGTGGTACCATTACTTCAGACCAGTATTATAGAATCATAGAATTATAGAGTTGGAAGATTCTCCAGGGTTCACTTATTTTAACCCCCTGCTGAAGCAGGAAATCCGCCATTGTAGCATCCCTGACAAGTCACCATCTAACCTCTATTTAAAAACCTCTGATGGAAGTGAATCCAGCATCCCTTGGGGCAATCCATGCCAATGATGAACAGCTCTTAAAAGCAAAAAAGCAAAGCGTGCTGCTTCTATACCGCCCCATAGTGCTTAAAGCACTCTCTAGGTGATTTACAATTTAATTATGCTGGCTACACATTGCCACCCCTCCCAGCAAGTGGGGTACTCAATTTTCCAACCTCAGAAGGATGGCAGGGTGAGAGAACCTCAATCCAGCTACCTGGGATTGAACCCAGGTCGTGAGTAGAGTTTTCACTGCAGTACTGCAGTTTAATCACTGTGCCACGAGGCTCCTCTTACTGCCACAAAGTTCATTGTATCAAAGAAAACACAGCAGAATACCATGCCAACAGAACAATCAACAGAAGACAACCAGTCCACATTACTAGTCCTTTGTTTCTTGAATATCTGCATGCTCGATTTCAAGGCATGTACTAAGGGGCATGCAGGCACTTCGTGAAGGAGGGATAGTTGTCTTCCTACTGATTTCGACAGGGAACCATACTCAAGCATATGCCATTGGACCTCCAGTCCTTGAACATGTTTCACTGGAATGTGTGAGGGTCTGGGAATCCACATGCTTCTGTAGGATTTACTTTTCCTATTAAATATTTACTTAATGTATTTATTTAAAATATTTTTACCCCACAGTTCTCCTTAAAAGGACCCAATAGTTAAGTTAGGATTTGTGACCTTGATCATGCTAACTTTATTTCTACAATTCCAGTTGAGACAAAATCAGTAGAAACTTTGGTTTGTCTGGTCTGTGGGTTTGTCTTTCTGGCTGAAGCAACCTGTTAGCAATGGGAAATTTTTCTGATTATGCCTGCCCTCTACCTAGTTTTCAGGCTTCAGCAGTATGTGGACCGAGAACTCCCAGAAGTACAAGCTGGATTTCGAAGGGGCAGAGGAACTAGAGACCAAATTGCTAACATGCGCTGGATTATGGAGAAAGCCAGAGAGTTCCAGAAAAACATCTACTTCTGCTTCATTGACTATGCAAAAGCCTTTGACTGTGTGGACCACAGCAAACTATAGAAAGTTCTTAAAGAAATGGGAGTGCCTGACCACCTTATCCATCTCCTGAGAAATCTCTATGTGGGACAGGAAGCAACAGTTAGAACTGGATATGGAACAACTGATTGGTTCAAAATTGGGAAAGGAGTACGACAAGGCTGTATATTGTCTCCCTGCTTATTTAACTTATATGCAGAATACATCATGCGGAAGGCTGGACTGGAGGAATCCCAAGCCGGAATTAAGATTGCCGGAAGAAATATCAACAACCTCAGATATGCAGATGATACCACTCTGATGGCAGAAAGTGAGGAGGAATTAAAGAACCTCTTAATGAGAGTGAAAGAGGAGAGCGCAAAAAATGGTCTGAAGCTCAACATCAAAAAAACTAAGATCATGGCCACGGGCCCCATCACCTCCTGGCAAATAGAAGGGGAAGATATGGAGGCAGTGACAGAGTTTACCTTCCTGGGCTCCACGATCACTGCAGATGGTGACAGCAGCCACGATATTAAAAGACGCCTGCTTCTTGGGAGGAAAGCGATGACAAACCTAGACAGCATCTTAAAAAGCAGAGACATCACCTTACTGACAAAGGTCAGCATAGTCAAAGCGATGGTTTTTCCAGTAGTGATGTATGGAAGTGAGAGCTGGACCATAAAGAAGGCTGACCGCCGAAGAATTGATGCTTTTGAATTGTGGTGCCTGAGGAGACTCTTGAGAGTCCCCTGGACTGCAAGGAGAACAAACCTATCCATTTTGAAGGAAATCAACCCTGAGTGTTCACTGGAAGGACCGATCCTGAAGCTGAGGCTCCAATACTTTGGCCATCTCATGAGAAGAGAAGACTCCCTGGAAAAGACCCTGATGTTGGGAAAGTGTGAAGGCAAGAGGAGAAGGGGACGACAGAGGACGAGATGGTTGGACAGTGTCATCGAAGCAACCAACATGAATTTGACCCAACTCCGGGAGGCAGTGGAAGACAGGAGGGCCTGGCGTGCTCTGGTCCATGGGGTCATGAAGAGTCGGACACGACTAAACGACTAAACAACAACAACTACCTAGTTTTAGACTAAAGATGATAGTTCTACTGATTTTCCTAAGCTCGTGAGTGAAGGCAGAGAGCTAAATAAGCAAGTGTATTGCAACATAGTATTTGAAAGCAATGAATGTGACTGTTGTATGCACAACTGTAACTAACACTTTTGGTGCTTCCTTGTCTTATGGCTTAAGCTTGGGTCATGTGACATTGGCATATGCAGAGAGAGGACAGAGGAATGGAGAGGGATGGGGGTGGTTTCAGCATACAACAGCCCTATCAGTCATGCACTGTGCATGTCCTCATCTTGCATTTCCTTCTGCAAGATCAGGAATGGGTGGAGAGAGATTATATGTACCCAGGCAGGTAGGTTTGTGCCCTTATAGTAAGAAATATCAGTGTCAGGGTCATGCCTATCCAGCAGGAAATTTTTTATGCTCTCTCAAGGCCCATTGGCTATGCCTGAGTCATAATTCTGGCTATATGCGCTCCAAAGCTATTTGAATCAGTGAGCTTACTTTCAAACCAGCTAAGTACCCTTAACATCACCTGAAAGTGGCTATCAGAAGTCGTGGTCCTACCATGCACTCTCAGGAAGTTGAGCTAAGGTCTATAGTTCGATGATATGCTTTGTATGCCGAGGGTTACAAGTTCAGTGCCTGGCATCTTCCGATGGAAAGATCAAGCAGGAGTTGATGTGAAAAGATCTCTGTCCTGAAAATATGGAGATTCCCCCCCCCCCCCAAATCACAGTAGACAGTACTAAGCCAGATGGCTCAATGGTTTTGATTTAGCATTTGGTAGTGGCCTTTTGGGGTCGCCCATGACATTTGGCTGTCTGAAGATGACTTGGCTTTTGTATTTGGAAAAGAAGGGGTTCCAAATATGAAAGCCAAGTAAACTGGCAGTTGAATATTTGACACTGGTGAATGGATCGGTATTAGGGGGCCAAGGACAGCTTGTTTGACTACACAGTTTATTAATGCAGAGGGGAGGGACTCAGAAAGAATAGTCTAAGGCAGTGGTCCCCAACCTTGGGCCTCCAGATGTTCTTGGAATACAACTCCCAGAAGCCTTCACCACCACCTCTGCTGGCCAGGATTTCTGGGAGTTGAAGTCCAAGAACATCTGGAGGCCCAAGGTTGGGGGCCACTGGTTTAAGGGATGTTGCTGCCACTGCCACCCAGGAGGTGCCCCTTGAGGCTGATAATACACAGAAGCATCTAAACTTCAGGTATGGTTGTGCATAGTAAAAAGAGTGTTGTTCATTGCTTCATAATGTATGGGATTTCCTTATTGAGAATAGTGCAACCACGAGGAGGGTGTGGGTTGGGAATGGCCAGTCAACTGGCTGCTCCAGTCTTGAAATATGTCAGCTTGTTTTGATCTACTATTGGCCCTGCAAAGTATCTGTTTGCTGTGACGGCAAGTGAGCAAAACCATTTGAACTATAAGGCAGACACCTACTACAACAATGTAGCATGACAAATAATTAACAGTGAATAGGGAAAGTGAGATTCTGCTATGCTTCAATTACTGCCTCCCCACACCCTCATGCATTTTAAAATTCTTTCCTTTAACAGGCAGCTGTATGTATTCAGAGCATAGGATAATTGGGTATTAAAATGAAGATACTTCCCTTTGAGTGGAATATTTTGCAAAATTGATGCATTTTAATTTGATAGAGATTTCTCCCCTCTATTCTTGCATTTTGTCTCATCTATAATGTGTTCTTTTTTTCTGTGTTTGGAAAAAAGGAATCTTGCAGAGGCGTGTTTTTTTAAAAAAATGTTCTACAACGTTTCATTAAAATGTTATATGTGAGATGTAAAACAACTCTGCTTTGATAGAAAGTGTCATCTACAAATCTCTCTGTGACAGCAGGAGATGTTGCATTGTAGCCAACAGAGTTTGAGGAGAATTTTTATGTTCAGTTTTATTTCAAATTAAAGAATATACCATTAACTTTGTTGCATTTCATAGTTTAATTTTCTTCTCTGATGGAAGTCAAAGAAATACACATAGCATTCCCAGGTGGTTTCCCATTCAGGCATTCATAAAGCTGGCTTCATCAGGTTTGCCTTCAAACATGCCCTGGAAGCTTCTAGAAAATGAGAAGTGGAAGGAAAAGGAAAACAAAGCAGTCTTGCAGCAGAGTAAATTTGGAACACAATGTGCTTCCTGGGCATAGTCACAAGACTGAAATAAAAGTCCTAGGGATTGCTGAGCTGAATATGTGTGTGTGTTCACTTTTGTGTGAGATCACCAAAACAAGTTCAAGCTTCATGTGTGCTCTTCAGATCTTTCCACTTCCTTTTCTATTCAATAATTTTGGGTCTCAAAACCAGTGGTTCCCACAACCTTGGGTGACCCAGATATTCTGGATTGCAACTCCCAGAAGCCTTCACCACTAGCTGTGCTGGCCGAGGTTTCTGGGAGTTATAGTCCAAGAACACCCAAGATTGGGAGTCACAGTTCCTCTGACCTCAAAAGCTCTCCAGGTTTACCAGGATTTGCATCTTTACTGCAGTGGTAGCAGAACATGAATGGCAAGAGGGAGTGAAAAGGTTGCCCATATCCAAGATAGGGGTAGTATTTTCAGATCCCCTACACTGCAAATTCCATAATTCTGCTTTCTGGGAGAATGGATAGGTAAACAGACATCCAACAAAACTAAATGTGGCTTCCCTAGGAGAAAGGCTTTAACTAGAAGACTTTGAAACCGAGCTAGGTCTAGTTCTCTCCAAGTTTCCTGTTCAGAAAGAAAACTCCCAGCTAGCATTTGGTCAGAAACAGGAAGCATGGGCGGTGCTAGGGCTAGCTCAGCCTCAGAGCCTTCCAATTGAGGCTTTTCTCCCAGGTGAGTCACATTTAGATCCCTATAAGGTGTCTGTTTCTCAGGTAGAACTCCCAGGAGAGAGAATTGTGGGATCCAAAAAAATCTAAAAATCTTTCGCTACTCCTGGCTCTCCAACAAGGCAGCAGGTTGTAACCTCTGCTTGAGAAAAGTCTTGCTGCACTTGCTTCCCGATGGCAAACACAGCAGTGAATTTCTGCATTCTACATTTCATCATTTTATCATGCTTGCTAGATTTTCCCTGTAGGTTTATATTCGGAGAGATGGGCAAATATGCAGCTCTGGTTTTCCTCTTTTCCTTCTCTCCTCCCCATCATCATGTTTCATCTTCAGTTTTTTGTTTTTTGTTTTTCTGGCTACTTGACGCATTAGTGCTAAGGCTGCTAGGAAATGCTGTAGTGCTAAACTTGTCTCCCGGTACAAAAAGGTGCAATAAATAAACCAGGAGTTTGCCGAGGGATAAAAAGCTCTAGGAAACCCAGAAAAAGAAGTGGTATGAAGCAAGATAAGAGGATTGTCATGTCATGAGTGGAGAATTTCCATTATGATTCATGCTTGGTGTGGTACTGAAAGGATACCAATGGGGTATTTGGAAGAACCCTCAGGTAACTGTCTATCTAATGATAATTTCTAGAAGATGTTGTCATGCTGCATTAGAAAACAAAAACAGAAGAAGACCACAGGAAACAAAAAAGGAACCCAGGCACATGTCTTGGTACAGACAAGATAGGGTTAGATTGCATTGAAATAGTTGGGTTTCTAACAACTGTTTACAGCCTATTTCTGCAGTTTTAAAAACTAGTTTAATGGGTGAAGATAGAAGAGTTGTTTTCAGACAATAACACACGGTAATCGTAGAAGGTAATAGTGTATGTTGAAAAATAACTTTCATTAATACATAATGGGGTTTGAAAGACACCTTTCCAGGGGTTTCCATACATGTATTTAAAGATGCAGATTCCATCAAGAAAAGTCAGTATAGGAGTTTCTGCTTTGGCAAAGAAAGAGAGATGCTTAGAGAGATTAGGGAATGAATTTTGGGGGCAAAAGAGCTGGTTTGTGAAACCAAGCTGATAAAGGGAGTCTCAGCAAGAAGGGCTGGATCCAGTGAGTGCGATGAGAACCATAGAGGAGCTAGGCTTTAAACCCCTGAGCCTGTGTAAATGGTTGAATGTCCCTTCAACTGACATGAACAATAGGCTGAACCAGGTTGGTTTCTCAGCCCAAATTCAATCGGAACTTAGTCTTCCAGTTGTATTGAAATTGTGATATAGGGGACCTTTGCTGGCTGCTAATGCTCTGGGGATATTCAGCTGCTTATATATTCATTCTTGTTCCCTAATTTATGATTTGTAAGTATCATAATTTTCTTATAATGCAAAACTCTTTTTAATGATGGCTAATTGGAGTGATATCCCCAGTTCCTTCGCCTGCCTGTGTGACATGTTACTTGATGATTGTGGGGCTCATACTCACTGCATGTAGCTCTCCTTGTAATTTTTTTTTCTTTGCATCTGGTGATGCACCATCAGCTTTCCATGCTTAACTGCTTGAGATAACTTATAAACCTCTCAAGGCAATAGAAGACACACAGACAATTGAGGTGGGATATTATTTGGACTCTTGTAAGCATAAACCTGCCAACACATCTGCTTTTATTTGTGCAAATGCAGCAAAAACCTGGACTGAGTTCCCACCTCTGCTACAGAGTCTCGCAGGACTATTTCCTCAATGATTTTTAATATTTACATAAAGCCACTGGGAGAAGACATATGGAGATCTGAGGTTCACTGTCACCTGTGTTCACTGCAGATGACCCACACTTCTATCTCTCCTTCTCATCACCTGCAATGGATATTGTACAGGTCCTTGAGTGCTGCTTAGTGTTGACAATGAACTGGACAAGGGCCAATAAACTGAAATTAAATCCAGATAAGACAGAGATCCTACTGTTGGAAAGTTCATTGGACTGGTTAGAGGGAAATGTGCCTGGCCTTGATGGGGTTACACTCCCCCTGATGGCTTGTAGCTTGGGGGTACTCCTGGATCCGACACTCTCTCTGGAGGCTCAAATTGGCTGTGGTCAGGAGTGCCTTTAGCCTTTTGTTTCTGTTCATGGGGTTTTCTTGGCAAAGTTACTAGAGTGGCTTGCCAGTTCCTGCTCCAGGTGAAGGGGACGACAGAGGATGAGATGGTTGGACAGTGTCATCGAAGCAACCAACATGAATTTGACCCAACTTCGGGAGGCAGTGGAAGACAGGAGGGCCTGGCGTGCTCTGGTCCATGGGGTCACGAAGAGTCGGACACGACTAAACGACTAAACAACAACAACAGGAGTGCCTTTCATCAATTAATTGATTGGTCAGTTGTGCCCTTATCTGTATAAGAAATGCCTAGTGGTTCATGCATTGGTAATCTCAAAAATAGATTTCTGTAATGGTCGGCATGTAGGGCTACTCTTGAAAACAGTACGGGAATTTCAGCAGGTCCACAATGTGGTGGTCAGACTTATTTCTGGGACTGGTAAATTTGATCATATATCCTCAATCTGGACATGCCTTCATTGGCTCCCTGTCAGTTTCCACACTCTATTCAGGGTGCTAGTTATGACCTATAAAGCCATTAATGGTTTAGGACCTCTACACATGTTGGAATGTCTCCCTCAGAAATCAGCTATCTGTTTCACCTGCTCCTCTCAATTCATGTTGCTAAAATGGCTACACCAAGGGAGACCAAAAAGGTAACAAGGAACTGGGCTTTTTCATTGAAACTTTGGTTGTCAGGAGTTTAAAAGTGCATCACACTTGACCTGCAAAAAAAACCCCTATTCCTACCCCCCAAGGCTCCAGAGCCAGCTTCTTTGTTCTGAAACAGAGCTTCTTTGGTTCAGAGGTGGTCCAAAATATCTCTGAAGTGCTCGCCTACCTTGTCATTAAGATTTTTTTTCTTGTTTTTTAGGAGAAAAAAAGACAACCTTTGAAACTTTTACACTTGCAATTGTGTCATGATATCATAAACACATTTTCCACACACAGAAAGTGATAAGTCATGTGTCAAGTTGAAAACAGTCTTATAAAGAGTATTATAGCATCTTAAAGAACAAAACATTTATTATGGCACAAGCTTTCATGAATGAGAGTCCATTCTATGAAAGACCTGAGGTGGTAACCTCAGTTGGCAGTTAGACATATGCATGCGCACGCACAGACAAACTCACCGTTGTAAAGAAAAACGAATAAACATGTGCTGCTCAAGATATCACTTCATGCAGCAGATTGAGGGGGCTGCAGTCCATGGAAGCTTATGCTGTAGCAAATTTGATAATCTTTAAGGTGCTACAAAATTCTTGGTCATTTTTTTTGCTGCAGAGCACTGGCATACTAATTCTTTTGCAAACTGTTCTTTATGAAGCAGCAGCTCTTAAGGCTGAGCGAGTGCAAAGAGATGGTTTCAGCCGCTGGACGGGCAGTCCGCCGCCCTGGAACAGTGTAGCTGGTGTTTGCCCCGCCGTCCCGGATGGCGCAAGAATCTCCCGGGTCACGTGACTGGTTTGGGTGGGGGAGTGCGGTTATTTAAGGAAGGACTCCCCCTTGATCGCCCTCTTTCCTGTTCGGGCACCCACCCGCCCTCCCTATTTCTAGTGTGATTTTTTATGGTCGCCTTTTAGGGGCCGGATAGGAATTTTTGACCTTCATCCTGATTGGCTTTTGGATGTGGGAATTTTTCGCCTATCCCACACTGGAGAAGGGTTGTTGGCATTTTTGGTGGTTGATTTTGGTCACACTGGCGGGTAGTGCGGAAAAACAGGTAGTCTCAGTGTGTCCCGTTTGTAATTCAGGTAAGCCAACAGCGCATCCAACCTCCCGGCTCTGCGGATCGTGCGATTACAGGGCCGGTGCGGGGAAGATGCGCTGGGCCACTTCCGGACCAACAGTCATCAATTAAAGATGTCTTGAGGTCTGGGGTGTTTATTAGCAGCCGGTTGGGTTCCTGCTGTCTTTAAGACCGCTGGAACCTGGGGCTGGGGACTCGCCCAATGGCGGATCAGGGGGTATTGGGATACCCCCGCCTTCTCCTGTTTCCGCACTACAGCAGGCCCCCTCTTTTGATAATGTTTGAAGATATAGATTGATTTGAATTAATAAAGTGTGGCCCGTATTTAATCCATATCACTGTCTCGCGTCTTTATTCTGTGACTGGGGGGGGGGGGGGGCAATTAGTATACTGTTCCAAATGGCCTTCTGAATACCTTGTCAGTCCTGTAAGGTCATGAAACCAATTGGTTCTACGAGGGATGTGCATGGTGAAAATGTTCGTTTCTGTTCTTTTGGGAGTGTCTCTTTCATGTTTGTGTTTTTCGTGGGCTGGTCTTTTTTGTTCAGTGCAAAAGAGGCTGCCTTTTTTGGGTCATTTCATTTTTCCCCATTCATGTTTTCCGGTGCTAATCCAAAAGAAGTCCTAATGAACCTGTAAAAACCTAACCCCTTTAAAAAGCAGAGTAAGGTAATGGAAAATCAGTGTCCTCCAAAAGCAAGCAACAGGACATCCACTACCACCACCACCACCAAACAAAGTCTTCCAAACCTCCACCAGAATAAATATAAATATATAGTACATTAACCAAATAATAATTATAAAAATTAGTTAAACAGGGAAAGATGCACACATATAGCCCCTCACCCAAAACTCAAGAAAAACAAGCCAGCAAAGGAAAAAATGCTATCAAAGCCCTCCTGAACCAAAGTGACTAAAATATGGGGAGATTCCACTACCACCCTTGATGCTTTCTCCTCTCGTTTTTGAGTCCAGCAAGCAACATCAGGCATGTAGCAAAATAATCTAAAAAAGGAGAATACCAAAGGTGGAAAATCACCAAAGACGTCATGGGGGAAAATCCAAAAAATAATCCCAAGGAGGCATGCTGGCACAGGAAGGTTACCTGGCAGCAGCATCAAAATTAACCCCAAGAAATGGCGTTCTGAGAAAGAGGCCCAGACATCCAGGCAGAACAAGACAGAGGGTGTCAGTAGCTTGTACAAATGCAAGGTACTAGTGAAACAAATAAAGAACACTTCCAGTGGGTTCAGATTAATTCCAGCCCCTGCCCCACCAGATGTTCTAATTGCTACTGACAGCAGCTGTTGTGATGCTATTGCATGAAAAAAAAAATATTGGGTCATTTGACAGACAATTGGTAAAAGAAGGGTTTAATAGAAGAAGGAAGCACACACAAAAAGCCCCCAAAACTTTAATGTCCCCATTTTTCATTTAATATGAAACATTCATCATTTAAGAGGCTCTCCTTTGGGTATCATGGAAAGAAGTTGAAAACAGAAAAAAAAAGAGAGCCTCTTCTGTGTTTTTCCCCCTTTAAAATATTAAAGTCTCATCCCTAGTTACTATTTTATCTGAGAACAGGAAGAAACAGACATTGGAGACAGACTGTGGTTCGCAGATGAAAATGCTTAAGGGCTTGTTGTGTGTGACTGTCACAATGTCTTTCATCACATGGATCATGCAAATAATCTTTGCTTTGTGATTGGTTTTCAGGATTTAAACACGGGGTTCATATCAAATCTGATTTCTCAAACCAGAAAGACGGTTTCCATTATGTCTCTCCAACATTGCCACGTTTTCATCTCTGATGATTGGCTATCTGTAACGACTGTTTCTGCTCTCAATAAGATATTCTGGGTGCAGCACTTTTTCCTTTTGTTCTTTCCCTTGATAATGCACCATCCATAAGACAGAGCTTAATTGACATTTTTAACGGTGATTCCTGCTCGTCTGTTCCTTTCAGTAGCTAACAGGTACACCTACACTACAGGAATAGTCTTTACCACCACCTTCTAAGCATCTCTCTTAAATCTATTTCATATCTTAGCACTTCCCTTGAAAAGGAAAAGCCACAATCTTTCCAGTCTCTTTCCTTTCCTCTCCACACACAAATGCTCCCTCCCTCCCTCCTTGTAGCATTGATTTGTTGTCTTATTTAAATACAGAGTTCAGTATTCAGGTATGTAAGTGCAACATAAATAAAATGGCATACCCAGCAGAGCCAGAGGGTCTATCTTTTCCTGGGAGCTGAAATAATTTACGACAGGCTAAGGCAACAGCATAAATATTGTTAGTGGTTTATCACAACCAAAGACTATAAGCCGCATTTGAAGCCGGTGGGCTTGCGAAAGAGGAGACAGGAGAGAGGTGGGGAGGGGGGGGGAGAGACTGGGGGTGGGTTATAAAATATCTAGCTAGCTAGGTATCAGAGAGAGAATTTGCAGAGCTAACTTGTGGGGGTGAAGCAAGCAGTTGTGTCTCAACGTGGTTGAGTACACCCTTTGCAAAACCATTCACAAAACACTGAGGTGGATTGTAGCTGCTGGGAAAGAGTGGGAGAAAGGGTCACTTTACCTCAGTGATCCAAAGCCTTGGCAGACGAGGGATACGGGCATATGTACATACTAAAAGAGGCTGGATTCCTTGGGCTTGATTTCCTAATGCAAAGGAGCCGGAGGGTATCCTGACTGGAAGAAAGGATTTGGAAGCTTTTTGTGTGTGGTGGGGAAAAAAAAAAACAACAACCAGAGAGAGCATGGCTTTGAACTGATTGAGAGAATAAAAGGGATTCTGGTCACTTGGCCACCATGTCAATGATGATCTCAGCCCACCAAAAAGTGGCCACCACCACCACCTTTTCTTCAGCAGCCTTTGCCATCAGTAAACTGGTAGGTGACTGTTCTTCTATTAGCTTGCATGCTTCCACGGTTATTACGGTACAGGCAGAAATGTCCCTGGTTTAACATATAAATGAAAGAAAATCTGTTATACTCAGCTTTCTAAGAATGCAAATTCAGGTTATCTCCAATGTATGGGTGTTTCCTTTGTGTGCATTTTTTGGTGGAATACTAGAATGCATGATACACAGAAGCAAAACTTTTTGCATGCGTGTGTGGCTAAGGGTGTGAAACTGCAGCTATTTTGGAGGGGTGTGTGTATGTGTGTAAGAGGGAGGGAGGACCTTTTCTGGAGATACATACAGGGTTTATTCAGAATTTGATTGTGTCTTTAAGCACATGCTGAGAAGATGGGAGAGAGTGAGAGTCAGGCACTCAAGCAGCATCGTGGAATGAGAGAAGGAATTAATTTCTAGGTTGCAGTTGTTCTGTTTCAGCTCAGCTGTGAATTACTATGGAAATTCCTTTTACCCTCCCCTTTTTCATTCCCTCCCCATTCTGCTCTCCCTACCTTCCCCCAATGCTTTAAAGCAAAGAGTCAGCTGAAAGTTAGTGCATGATGTATAGAGGAGTGTTGGGCAAATGGAGGGGGTGAGTGAGGAGAGATGAATTACTCATTTCGTTTCAACTAGCAACAGCAACAGCTTTTTTGTGCGTGATAAAGCTCTGGATCAGCATTTCACCATGTAGTTCTGCAAAGCTGAGGGGTTGAGAAATCATGCCTTTTAAAGCACACATACATACACACACACACACACACACAGAGAATATGTACCAAAGTCCTTTAATACACACAGAGAGACACGTTCACATGTATGCATCTACACTCATGCATGTATGTCATTGATCTGACATTCCACGTTCCGCTATATTAGTGTATAGATTCTTTCCTTTGAAATGTCTGCTTCCTTCTAAAGCTCAAATGGCAATTCAGCTCCTGGGGTTCCGAAGTCAATTATAATCTTGCTTTCCCAATGGATAAATACCAGCCCAGTCTTCTCTCGATGATCTCTCCCCCCCGCCCCCGTGTCTCCAATAGGAAGGCAGAAAGGTTGCTAGAAAAAAGATCTGATATGTGCTCAGGTGAATCTAGAGCCATCTAGCAGGAGAGCAGCTATGCCCAAAGGGTTGATTCAAGCCAATCCATCAACAGGCAGCATTGCAGTGAGTACCCTCTTGGCCAAGTCCTAAATCACTCCCTGAAACAGCACCCCCTTGAACCTCAAGCCAAGCACCTTTATTGACTGCACCTCCACTTCATTAATATTGATTGCACCTTTGGATCAGGCTAAGGGAGTCTTATCTCTCCCTTTAATCTGAAAGGTCATTCACTGCCCTTCTTTTTAAATTCATATTTGAGGACAGAATTCTGATTCTCTTTATGGCACAAAAAGCTGGAGTCCAAGACAAAGGACTTCCCAAAGCTGTGTTTGCTGCAGGGATAGGTTAATCCTTTCCTCACCTGCTGCTTCTGTGAGATGAACCTCTAGGGGTAATTAAAATTAAAAAGGCATCCCCTAGCAAAGTGGTTCACAGTCCATAATTTGGAATTACACTGAGGTAGGAAAAGGGGTGATGTGACAAAAATCATTGCCAGCACATTTGCTTTGTTGCAGTGCAGTGTAAAACCTGGCTATTTCCCCCATTTTACCCTAGCAATATTTTCTGCAAGTGGCAGATTTAATTTATTACTCCGGAAATGAATGAAATATTTTCTTATCAGCGCAGGGGCAGGGCTGTTTTGCTTTGACTCACTTCTACCCCCCCCCCCCCAAGAACTGGATTGTTATGTTATAGATCTGAGAGATGTTTTCAGTCCCCAAAGTTGTATTTGTCACCTGTTCAAGTTACATTGTCTGCAGCAACAAAAAAACAAATTGCATTTCAGGACACCTTTTAAAGTGAAAATTGGCAGTCAGCCTGTTTGGTTACTGGGGCAAAGATGGGGAGAGGAGACAACTCTTCTGATGAATTTCCCATAGTGCATAGAAGTGGTTCATAGAGTTGATTTTAAGAGAGCAAAAGGCACAGTCCTCAGAGGATGACACCTGTCTGGAATAGCTCAGGTGTCTGGCTGTGGATTCGGAGGTTGGGGTTCAATTCCCTGCTGTGCTTTCTTGACAGGGGCTGGACTGGATGATCCATAGGGTCCCTTCCAGCTCTGCAGTTCTAAGATTTTAACTGCTGGGTTTATGTGGTTCCTTTCCAAACAAACTCCTGGCATACAGAAAGCTACATAATTGGGGAAATGGCTTCCAGTCTAGTATTCAGGACATGTGGAGCCAAAGAAAAGAAAAGGGAGCAACACCCTTCCCCCTCCCCCGATTTTAGAAGCAATAAGTAATTAATTCCTTTCCCTAAAACTAAAATATAACTGTGTTACAATATGAGTGTAACATATGAGTGATAGCTGCTCTTTTTGTAGTGCATGTAGAAGTAAGTAACTGTTATAATGTGCTACCAAGGTGATTCTGACTTGTAGCAAGCGTCTGTGGGTGTTTTTGATATAAAGTACACAGAAGTGGTTTGTCACCACTCCTTCTTGTGGTGCTGTGGGATAATACAGCTTTCCTAAAGCCACATGTGGTGGCGCTGCAGGTTAAACCGCAGAAGCCTCTGTGCTGCAAGGTCAGAAAACCAGCCGTCCTAAGATCGAATCCACGCGACGGAGTGAGCTCCCGTCACTTGTCCCAGCTCCTGCCAACCTAGCAGTTCGAAAGCATGTAAAAATGTGAGTAGATATATAGGTACCACCACGGTGGGAAGGTAACGGCGTTCCGTGTCTAGTCGCGCTGGCCACGTGACCACGGAAACTGTCTTCGGACAAACGCTGGCTCTACGGCTTGGAAACGGGGATGAGCACTGCACCCTAGAGTCGGACACGACTGGACTAAATGTCAAGGGGAACCTTTACCTAAAGCCACATAGATAGCAGGGTACATAATCCCATCAGAAACACATGTTCTGGTTAATCTGGATCGGTCTCTCTCCCACCAGGCACAGCGGAAATTCCAGCTTCATGCCCTGACTCTGTAGCCAGGCATTCCAACCCACTGAGTTTAAAAAAAAACACCCATGGTTAATAGGATGTGGCCTCACTAAGAGGTGTTATAAGAATGTCACAGATAGGATCCTAAAAATAATGTAGTGCCTCCATCTGCATATGGTTCAAATTCTGCCTCATGCTGTGCCTTATACTGCTGACTGAAAGACGTTCAGATTTGTTTTACAAACAGTATCTTATCTGCTCCCTATTTATTTACTTTTCAGCAGTGGGAAAGTGAAATCTTACTTTTTATAAAATATAACTGTAATTGTGATGAACTATTTTTGGAAGGCAATGGAATTATAATTATAACTACTTTAAAAATAACTTTTCAAGCTCATACTTATAGTAAATAATGTTCATACTTTATTTCTTACCTGGCTCTTGAACTATAAATACATATAGTCTTACAGACAGGAGAGCTGGAAAGGGATGAAACTCCCAGCAATATAGCGTTTTGAATGTAGAACTCCTTCAAACCACAACCTCAAATTGACTTACAAAGAAATCCAAAACAATAAAATACCATCTGAAATTAAATGCCATTTGAAATCAAATACCAATATAAACCACTGCAGAAAATTTAGTTGAAGCTTGCAGCTTTAAAACTGAATTTATAAAGAAGTATTTT
Organism: Intellagama lesueurii; assembly: GCA_037013535.1. Lineage (NCBI taxonomy): Eukaryota > Metazoa > Chordata > Lepidosauria > Squamata > Agamidae > Intellagama > Intellagama lesueurii. The sequence continues at coordinate 118,961,714 of JBAJHW010000006.1, read as the reverse complement.
ACATATCTTTTAAAAATACGATAGAACACAATGAATTTGTTTGGCACTTAAAGGACAGCAACAATGGTGTCACCACAGAAAAGGCCCTGTTATAGCAATCTACCCACCTATGCTCAAAATGTCGGGGCATACAAGGAACATCATAACCTTTGCTGATTGGTGGGTTCATTCTATTGTATTCAGAGCTTGTAAATACCATGTTATATTTAGATAATTGATGTTATATTTGTTAGTTTTGTATTAACAGAAGGATAAGCCAACTGCTGCATCTAAAGAATAATATTCTGAAAGTATTATTTTTAACATTTTAATGTTGCTTTCAAAATGTTGTTTATAAACGATTGGATTCAATCCTCTTGTTTGATGCAAAAATATTGATTTTCATGTTAATGTGTTAAATTTGGCATGCTAATTTCAAGTTCTGGTTCTACGGTATCTCTTCTTGGCACATAAATCAGCACGACACAGCATTATAATGGAAGAAAATGTGCACAGATGGTCATAGCTGAATGCAGGCATCTTACTGTCCGAGATGCCTATGCAATCATCATTATATAGGGTGAGAGGAAGATTTTATACTTCTTTGACGGGCTGAAATCCTGTTGGTAGTATAAGCCAACTTGTAAGTTTCAGCTTGTTTCTTCCTGGTGTACAACACATCCCTGTTGCAGTTCTTGGGTGGGTGGGAGTACTTTCGCATGCACCAAGCCAGTGTGCACATGTCAAGAATTGCGGCAGCAACCAGAGAGGAATGGACCAAAAGATGCAGTTTGGCTTATGGTATGAACAGGATTTCATCCACGATAACTTTGTGGTTCCACAGAACTGAACAGCTCATATTCCTTGTTTTGTCAAAGGTGATCTTTTCAGTCCCTGTCCTTATTCGTATACAACCGGTTCTTCTTCTCTATGGGACTAAAAAGCAGACCACAGCTTTTTTTTAATTAAACCACATGTAAGTATGCATAGCATTTATACACTGTTTCAGAACAGAGAAGGGCAAGACCATGTTCGACTACAAGTCCCATAATCCTTGACTAGGGTCATGCTATATGGAGCTGCGGGTGAGTTGGAATCCAACAACATCTGGAGTGTGACAGGTTCCTGACCCACATGTTGAGTGTTCTGTACATTTCTTACATATTCTCTTGTGTGCCTTGGAACAACCCTGTTAGCCAGCTCAATTTTATTTCATTGCTGAAGGCTATATCAGGGGGAGAGGGAGAGGGAGAGGGAGAGAGAATGCAGCTGGACTGCAGCCAGTTAATGAGTTTATTGGGGAGGAGGGCCTTCAATGGGCTCAAGGCCACTTGTTTCTCAAGAAAAAACATCTGGGAGAAAACTGAATCGTTTGCAGAACTTTTCAAAGATTTCATTGGCTGTAAACCAGTGAGATGTCCTGCTTCTTGGATATGCAACAAAATAAAAAACAAGACTATTGTGACAGAAAAAGAAGTGGTCAATCAACTAGTCTGTCTGTTGTTCCTGTGTCTGTTTTTGTGTTGGTGTGTGCACAATTGTGCCCTTGGTTTCTGGAACAAAAAGCATGATTTTTTTGGGCCAAGGCGTTTTGAGCAAATTATGGAGATGTCAGATAAGGAAAGAAAAAAACAGTCTCATTCTCACATGTAGGCAAAGTGTATCTTGCTTATCAAAGTATTGAGAATGGAGAATTTAAGAAGTATTCTTGACATCCCTATCTGAGAACGGTTGAAAGGGAAGATGCAACTGGTCTTATATTTGAGAAAAGCTAGTGGATTGTATCTTTGAATGTAAGCTTATCAAGCTTAAATCTTATCTTTAGAAAATATCCAGTTAGTTATTTTGCCTTGGGAAACTGCATCGTATTTATTTATTTATTTATTTGATTTGATTTTTATACTGCCCATCTGGGTACCAAGGCCACTCTGGGGGGTTTACAAATACCATCATTATAAACAATAATACAAGGATAATCGATAACAACTTAAAATAAAGTGTGGAAATAACAAAAATACAATGCATTAAAATAATAAAATAATAAAGAAATGGCAAAGGGTTGAAAGTATAGTTATTAAAAGCACCACTGTATCAAGATGTTCTAGAGTCTGGGAAGGACTATCTAAATAGCCATGTTTTTAGTAATCTTTTGAAAGTTCCCAGTGAAGGGGCCAGGTGAATTTCATGCGGGAGACTATTCTAGTGTTGCAGAGTGACCACCGAGAAGGCCCGATTTCTGGTCGTCGTTTTCCGGGCCTTTCTCGGGCTCAAGACTCTCAACCACCCGGCCTGAGAAGATCTTGAGTGTTATGCCCAGTCCTTATTTCACTTGTACTTAGAGATCTTCAGCAAGTAATATTTCCACAATAATCCCAAGTAGTAGCCGTAGCCCTCTTGATTAAGGGGCAGGTTTGTCAGAGACGGGATGTGGTGGTGCTGTGGGTTAAACCGCAGAAGCCTCTGTGCTGCAGGGTCAGAAGACCAGCCGTCGTAAGATCGAATCCACGTGACAGAGTGAGCTCCCGTCGCTTGTCCCAGCTCCTGCCAACCTAGCAGTTCGAAAGCATGTAAAAATGTGAGTAGATAAATAGGTACCACCTTGGTGGGAAGGTAACGGCGTTCCGTGTCTAGTCGCGCTGGCCACATGACCACGGAAACTGTCTTCGGACAAACGCTGGCTCTACGGCTTGGAGATGGGGATGAGCACCGCGCCCTAGAGTCGGACACGACTGGACTAAATGTCAAGGGGAACACCTTTACCTTTACCTTTACCTTGTCAGAGACACCAGTATATTCTAGTAGACAGGATCAGGAAGGTGTGAATTCAAATTCCTATAAAGCCAAAAAGATTTCTTGATGATCTTGGACAAGCTGCATACTCAAAGAGGTAACTACCACATATGATGCATTGAACTTTTAGAGAAAGAAGAGATAAGCTAAATTCAAACTATATTTTGCCCATAGCATTTCCCTTATAGAGCAAAAAACCTGTGCTTGCTTTTGATGCTTTTCCAATAGAGTGCTGTGCCTACATATTTCAACCAGTAGCTATGATGGCTCACTTTTGTCTCCTTTATAATAGGTATCACATGTGTGTCTTATCCAGGATTTCATAGCAGCTGACAAAAAAAAACACTTAGTGGCTCACCAGCAAAAGTTTGAATAGGATGCTTCTAATATGCAGCAGATATTCTGAAGATTGTAGAGTTCCTGGACTGTGAGATAAAGGGAGTAGCTACACTCATTTCTTGCTGTGGGGCTTCCCAGAAGTAAATGGCTGTCCATTGTATAAACAGCATGTCAGACAAAGGAAACTCTTGTTTTGACCCAGCAGGGTTCTTCCTATCTTTTTAATAATAATCATGTGCCGTCAAGTCAATTCAGGCTTATGGTGATCCTTTTCAGGGTTTCCCTGGTAGAGAATACTCAGAAGTGGTTTACCATTTCCTTCTTCTGGGGATGCCATGGACTGTGCAGCTTGCCCATGACTACACAGTGTGGCTCTTCTCATAGGAGGAACATTGCGGAATTGAACTCCCAACCAGATGTCTAAGTCATTGAGCTATCCAGTCAGCTTCTTGTCTTCTTATGTTCCTATACACCCAACGCTGCCATACATGGATGGAGATCACCCTAGCAAGGGTTGGGACGGTGAAGATCATTTCATTTCTGCCTCTTTTTCTGTGAGTCTCAGTCAGCAATTAAGTGTGGTGTCGCAAGTTATTGGGAAGTTTGTTGGTTTGCTTTTAGGTTGTGCTGAATTTTTATAGTGAAGGCATTTTCAGAATGTTTTTCCCTCCCTTTAATTTTATTTATTTTATTTTTTATTTATTGGATTTATACTCCGCACCATCTGGCAACCAGGCCACTCTGGCAACCAGGCCACAATTTTGCTAACATAGTTTCATCTTGGTTACAATGAGCTCCTCTGTGGATTCACAAACATTTTCTCTTGCTTAGTTTTCTGTTGATGCAATTTATCATTATTAATCAGTTTCTTTTCTACCCTCGTACACATCCCTCTTGGAAATTAGAGTTTGAAAAAGTTCCACTTTTTTAGAATACAGTTCCCATCATCATTCCCAGCCTCCATGCGACATGATTTCTGCCCATTGTAGCTTTAAAAAGTAACTTTTCTAAATTGTTATCTAGAGATGGGCACGAACCGCCACTTCAAAGCCCCGTCTCCTCCCACGGATGCCCACTTCGAAGCAGCAGCCTGGCTTCCCTGCCCCACCTCCTCTCAGCGTTGCCTCTGAATGGATGCCTACTGGAGGAGGCGGGGCTTTGAAGTGCCGAATACCTGTTTGGCCGCTAAATGAACTGTCACAAACCATCAAATCAGTAGTTTGTGCCCATCTCTATGTTCAGATCCCAATTTTATGTGAAGCCTTTGGTGTAACTATCTTAGTCCTAATCTCTTAATGAAATTTGGTTTAAGTGCATGTAAACTGCATTTGTTCACAGTTGTTATTATCGATGTCACTTTGTTTACTTTTCTTTATTGTCAATACTTTACAATGTTAGCTGTTATCTTATCAACATACTCTGATAAATCATTTATGAAGTGTGAACTATCTCTAATAAGAAGCTTGAGTTGACAGTGAATTGCTTTGACTGGTGGTTAATCTGGGGTAGTTCATTCAAACTATGCTGCAAATACTGAATGATGAAATTTGTCCTGTAGTACAGTGGTCCCCAACCTTGGACCTCCAGATGTTCTTTGACTACAACTCCCAGAAGCCTTCACCACCACCTCTGCTGTAGTAGAAGCTCGTTTGGGGTTTGGATTTAATTTCTGTAGCTAAATCAAAGGGCTACCATTTTTCATCCTCTGCAAATACCAAGCAGAGCTTGGAAAAGTTACTTTTTTCCAATGCAGTTACCTCAACTCGTCAGCCAGCTAACATGGCGATATAGCCTGGGGATTCTGGAAGTTGTTGTGAAACAATTTCTGAAAGCTCTGGGTGTGATATAAGTGGGATGGATGCATTATTTTTTCTGAAGATTTGTGTTTTAAAAAAAGATATTGGGTGAGTTCTCAGCTTTATGTATGTGTATTGGCCACCCTTCTTTTCGCTTTCCCATTTTGTTCTTACAGCCATGAAGCATGCTTCCAAGTGCTTGTCCGTGTCTTTTACTAGCTCAACAACATTTTCCCCAAAGCAGAAAATTGGAGAGGTGACCGTGGCTTGCGCATTTCTCGTTACAAAGAAAAACCTAGGGATCAAACAAACCACTTATGTATAGTTTCTTCCTGCATTCTAAGATGTTTTATATTCTAGACATATTCTTAACATTCACTTTTCAACACTGTCTTGTTAAACTAGAACACGCCATGGCTGGAATCAGTTTTGTAGCTATGGTTCCATTGGCTATAAGTTTCCAGTTGTCACTGTCAGGAAGAGAAGAAATTTGCGTAGTAAAAGGGAAAACACTCATTAATCATAACCATGAGATGGTAATGGGGAAAGAATATAATCATTCAATATGTTACACTAGCTTTGGATGATGCAGTATATTGGCTGAAATACTACAGCAGAGTTATGCAAACTTTTTCTCCCCAGAAAAAAAGGAAGAGGTGCGTGGGTTCTGAGTTGCGAGTTGAGTCTGAGTCGAGTCACCAGTGTGACTTAAGTCCGACTTGACAACTAGTCCTGTGACTCAAGTCCCCATCCCTGCTACTCTGTCCTATACATAGTGTTTCTGTCCCTGAGAAAGGCCAGTAAAATCCAGCCTTTAAGATACCTTTTTTAAAAAACGAACAATTACGTTGAGCTGCACTTTTAGAACTCAAGTGGCAGCCACAGAGGGGTAGTTAGTATGGGATTTTTAAAATATACTTTTGATCTGCATTTTCCCCCTATTTGCTTTGTGGAAGCTTTTTTTTAAAAAAACAGAACAACAATTGATTTTTACTAAACATTGTGTACAATGATGATCAGTAACAGCTAAGGAACAAGTTTTAAAGTCACGTCGGTCTGCAGACATTTTGAAGGACTTTAAACCTTCCTAAACAGTGTTCATTCATACTATTTCTGAAGCTTATTATGTTTGAAAAATATATTTGTATACAAGGTAAATATTCCTAATGCAGAAAAAGGTAATAGTTATTTGGCATTTATTTGCCACCAGGAAAAGCCTTTGCTTTTTAAAGTAACTTCTCATTCAAAGATTATTTGGTTGTGTGAAACAAAGTTAGATTTAGATTAGGCATCCTTCAGTCTCGAGAGACTATGGTAACGTGCTCTGTATGGAGGACTTGGAACAGTGTCTAGTGTGGCTGAGAAGGCCAATTCGAGAGTGACCATCCCTTCCACATTGAAGACAAATACAATCTGTCCCCTGTCCAGCTCCCTGATTTTGCTGGTTTCGGGACTGCCTCTTTGCCTCAGCCTGCTGGACAAGGGTCTCTTCAAATTGGGAGAGGCCATGATGCACCGCCTGCCTCCAGGCTGAACGCTCAGATGTCAAGGTTTCCCATCTGTTGAGGTCCATTCCTAAGGCCTTCAGATCCCGCTTGCAGATATCCTTGTATCGCAGCTGTGGTCTCCCTCTGGGGCGATTTCCCTGCACTAATTCTCCATACAGGAGATCTTTTGGAATGCGACTGTCAGCCATTCTCACGACATGCCCAAGCCAACGTAGACGTCGCTGTTTCAGTAATGTATACATGCTAAACATTCCAGCTCGTTCTAGGACTACTCTATTTGGAACTTTGTCCTGCCAGGTGATACCAAAAATGTGTCGGAGACAACGCATATGGAATGTGTTCAGCTTCCTCTCCTGCCGTGCACAAAGGGTCCAGGACTCACTGCAGTACAGGAGTGTACTCAGGACACAGGCTCTATAGACCTGGATCTTGGTATATGCCGTCAGCTTCTTATTGAGCCATACTCTCTTTGTGAGTCTAGAGAACATGGTAGCTGCTTTGCAAACAAAGTAACTAAAGTCATATTAACATAGCTACAGTAATTATTGTTAGAAAACCTCATCCTTATTTGTAAAAAAATCATAGAAGACCTTTTTCTTGACCTCAAATATTTTTCCATCACAGTTTTTGAATACTTAAATGTTTTAGTGCAATGACAGACTATGAAAAGACTGTTAAAGTACTATAAGAAGAAAAGAATAAATTGAAGTTTGCAATGAATAGACTTTTAAAGAAAAGCCATGAAATAATTCTTCACCACATTGTGCATGCATATTTTAATAAAGAAAAGAGATGTGCAAAACAAAATTTGAATATAAGGCATAGTACCATAAACAACATAAGCACGTATGTTGAAAGCTGTGACCCAACTCAGATTAAGCAGTGTCAAACCTTATTTGCCCTAAGAAAAGTTCCAGCATGTATTAGTCCTCTCATTTAATTTGAGTGAATTTAAGAGTGTCCAGGAGGAACTAGATTGTTTTTAGTTAGGCATCCTTCAGTCTCGAGAGTGTGCTCAGGACACAGGCTCTATAGACCTGGATCTTGGTATATGCCGCCAGCTTCTTATTAAGCCATACTCTCTTTGTGAGTCTAGAGAACATGGTAGCTGCTTTGCCAATGCGTTTATCCAGCTCAACATCTAGGGAGAGAGTGTTAGAGATCGTTGAGCCAAGGTACACAAAGTCATGAACAACCTCCAATTCTTGTGTGAAGATGGTAATAGAGGGAGGTGAGTCCATGCCGTGGCCCATGACTTGTGTTTTCTTTAGGCTGATTGTTAATCCAAAGTCTTGGCAGCCCTTGCTAAAGCAATTCATAAGTTGTTGGAGGCCTTCAGCAGAGTGGGCAACAACAGCTGCATCATCGGCGAAGAGGAAGTCCCGCATACATTTCAGCTGGACTTTGGTCTTCGCTTTCAATGTAGAGACATTAAAGAGCTTTCCATCTGATCTAGTCCAGAGATAGGCACCTTCTGTTGCAGTTCCAAAGGTGTGCTTCAGCATGACAGCAAAAAAGATCTCAAACAGGGTCGGTGCGAGGACACAGCCCTGTTTCACTCCGCTTCGGATGTCAAAGGGATCTGATGTTGAGCCATCAAAAACTACAGTGCACTTCATTTCCTCATGAAAGGACCTGATGTTAAGGAGTCGAGGTGGACATCCAATCTTCGGAAGGATTTTGAAAAGGCCGTCCCTGCTAACCAAATCAAAGGCCTTTGTGAGATCTATGAAGGCCACAAAGGATTTCTCCTGCAACTGTTGGAGGGAGAATACCATGTCAGTGGTGGATCTATTAGCTCGAAATCCACACTGTGATTCTGGATAGACTATGTCTGCAAGTACCTGGAGTCTCTTCAGCACAACACGGGCAAGCAGCTTCCCTACAACGCTGAGAAGAGAGATGCCACAGTAGTCATTGCAGTCACCCCTGTCTCCTTTGTTCTTATACAATGTGACGATGTTTGCATCATTCATGTCCTGTGGTACTCCACCTTCCCTCCAGCAAAGACAAAAGATTTCATACAGCTCGGTGGTGATGATCTCTTTAGAGCACTTCAGCATTTCAGCAGGGATGTTATCCTTCCCAGGTGCCTTGCCGGAGGTGAGGGAATCCAAGGCCGTTTTTATTTCTGCTAAAGTTGGTTCTCTGTCCAACTCTTCCAAGACAGGCAGGCACTCAATGTTATTTAGTGCCTCTTCGGCTGCTACATTCTCTCTGGAATATAGCTCAGAGTAGTGCTGCACCCAGCGTTCCATCTGCTGTGCTCGGTCCTGGATGATCACGCCTGTAGCAGACTTCAAGGGAGCAGATTTCTTCTGTATTGGACCTAAAGCCTGCTTGATACCATCATACATTCCCTTGATGTTACCTGTGTCTGCTGCTATCTGTATCTCAGAGCATAGCTGAAGCCAATAATCATTGGAACATCTCCTGGCAGCCTGTTGGACTTTGCTACGAGCAAGTCGAGGAGCCTGCAAGTTGCACTCACTAGGACAGGCTTTGTATGCTGCTAGAGCTCTCCTCTTATCCAGATCATGTGGCTGATTGGGAATAGAATGCTGGGGTGTATAAGTCGATCTCTTCACTCAGTTCTTAGATTTGTCTTGACATCAAGTAGATAAAGAGCTATATATTTATGTCAGTTGAAAATCTTAGGGTGTTTGTTTCTCCATTATGAGAAAACTAAGCTTTTGTTTGTTTGTTAAAAATGCCGAAAAGGATTTTAAAGATTTATTCCCTGATGTCCTATAGCAAGTATTTTATTTTTCATGAGCTGAGAGAATTCAGAGGAAAACAATCTGAAGTATTTTACTAACATGCAGACTGAAAGGAAAGCTGTATGTTTCTCCTTCTTACATAAGTTTGAGTCAGATAAGGAGTCTGTGATAACCTCTTAAACAGAGAAGTGGGAGAAAACCCCACGTGTTTTCTCTTGAAGACTTATTCACAGGAGGCTCTGATGGTGATCTGAATAATTGGCTTTTTTTTTTTTAAAAAAAGGGGTTTACTCAATGGGTGGCTTGGCGAGTAGGAGAACAGGCCTTTCTGTTGCTAGTTATTAGTGATAACAACTACAAATGCAGCCTTCATATTGAGAAGAAATATAACTCTGATTATCGGAATATAGATGCAGACGATACGGGGTGTACGCTTCCATTTTGGCTTGCTTGTGTGTTTTCTCTTGGTTTCTGACTAAGCATGATTATAGGCAGAATTGTGGCTAAAAGGAATCAGCTAGGGAATACTAAAATATCATTGAAGCTCAGAGTACAGCTCTGCTCCCAGTTGGCCTGCCCTCTCCTCATGTTTAAGAGGTTGAGTTAAGTCAAAAGCAACTGGTCGGCAGGACATTTTCTTGCCTATTTTTCATTCTTTCTTAAATCTGATGTTTATTGAGGGGCAAATTGCTAGGAAGGAAACCCAAGGCATGCCTCATTCATCAAGCATCCACATCCCTAATGTGTAATATGGGATTGCTTCCAAATGTGATTTCTCACTCTTTTTTTTCACCTTGCTTGGTTAGGAAACATTTGATATCTGCCATCTGGGAAAAAAATGTGGGGGAAGGAGTTGTTAATTTGGTTGGCAAATGAGGGGTTGCTCAACGGAAAAAAGAATGGAATTAGAAACTTTCTTGAGAGGTGGAGTGGGAATGGTCTAGCGGTGAGAGAGAAAAAGCCTACATCCACCCCTCTTTCACAAGGCTTCAAAACAGAAGAGCAGACAAATGCATTCCTGAAATATATGTGGTGCACATATTGCCTTATTCAGTTGCATATTTGCCAGCTTCCTGGATTTGGGCCTTTGATGTCTGTTATCAGTAGCAAAACAGAACAAGCTGGCTTTTTAAGGAACCTATTTAAAACAAACAAACAAACTGCATAATATACAGAATAGAGGCATGTCCTTGAAACAAGGGCTTAGGTTCAAAGATCCTGCTCTGTGTCTGGAAGGTATACGTGTTTTTAAATTTATGTCTATGATGTTTTTATCTTGTAAACAACCCAGAGTAGTGCATTGCACTAATGGGGTGGTCAATCAATCAATCAATCAATCAATCAATCAATCAATCAATCAATCAATCAATCAATCAACAGAAGAGCTGGGAAACTGTATTTTCTTTCTTTCTTTCTTTCTTTCATGCTGTGTGTTGATGGGCATGAGGTACACTGGTACCTCACCCACCATTTTCTTAGGTTCACCTTGGCTCTGCCAACTCCAGCCTATTAAGTGATGTCCAAGTAATTTAGTTCTCCATGTAACCAGAAGCTACAATTTCCTGGGTTCCATCCATTTTGATAGGCACTTCTTTCCTTCCACGTTCTGGTCCTGGCATTCTTCTGGGCCTTCAGGATTCACAGAGGTTCCTGAATGATGCAACTGTCAGATAACTGCATCTATTTCAATGTGGCTTCAGGCCTGGTTATGGAGCAGAGATGGCTTTGGTCACCTTGATGGATTTATTTATTTATTTTATTTATTTGACTTGTATGCCGCCCGCACCCTGCAAGGGTCTTATGCTGGGAACTGAATGGAAGGTGTGTGTCCCTGTTGGTTCTACTGGATCTCTTGGCAGCTTCCAATATTATCAACCATGGTATCCTTTTGGTATACCTTTCTGGGATGGATCTTAGAGGTCATGTCTTATAGTGGTTCTGATCCTTCCTGGATGGCCAAGCTCAGAAGCTGGTGTGGGGAGAATCCTGTTCAACACCCTGCCCATTGGTCTGTGATATTCCTCAGGGCTCAGTCCTGTTTCCCATGTTATTCAACATCTGCATGAAACCCCTGGGAAAGATTGTTTGGAGTTTGGGGGTTCAATGCCATTGGTATGCTGATGACACCCAACACTTTTCCCCCTTCCCATCAGAATCCAAGGAAGCTGTACCGTGCCTAGACAAGTGCCTGTTGTCAGTAATGGACTGGCTGAAGCTTAATCCAGATGAGACAAAGGTCCTCCTGGTCAGCAAATCAGGGGATAAGGATTCAGCCTTTACTGGATGGGGTTACACTCCTACTGAAAACATAGGTGTGCAGCTTGGATATGCTCTTCCCTGAGGCCGGATGCTCTGGTTTCATCAGGAAAGCATTTGCTCAGTTAAAGCTAGTGGAACGGCTGTACCTGTTTTTTTCAGAGATGTCTAATCTGGCCATTGTGACACATGACTTAGTTATACCCCAGTTGGATTACTGCAACATCCTCTATGTGGCGCCACCTTTGGAAAGTGTTCAAAAACTTCAGTCGGTCCAAAATGCTGCAGCCAGACTGCTGAATGGCACTGGGTACAGAGAACATGTAACTCCCTTATTACAACAGCTTCACTGGCTGCCAGTTTCTTTCTGGGCTCAATTCAAAGTGCTGGTTATTACCTATAAAGTCCAATACAGCTTGGCTCCAGGCTATTTGAAGGATTATATAGCTTCATGCTTGGCTCAGTGGTTTAGGTCTCCGACTGCAAAGCCAGAGGTTGGGGATTCGATTCCCCACTGTGCCTCCTGGACAGGAGCTGGAGTCAGTGCTCCATAGGGTCTTTTCCAGTTCTGGAGTTCTAGGATTATTATTATTAATCAAAATTCTAAAAATATTTACTAGTATTATATAACAGGTACAAGTTTTAACCAAAAACCTAAGTATCTGTTAAATATTGACATTTTTGTTGTTGTTGTTTAGTCGTTAAGTCATGTCCGACTCTTCGTGACCCCATGGACCAGAGCACGCCAGGCCCTCCTGTCTTCCACTGCCTCCCGGAGTTGGGTCAAATTCATGTTGGTAGTTTCGGTGACACTGTCCAACCATCTCGTCCTCTGTCGTCCCCTTCTCCTCTTGCCTTCACACTTTCCCAACATCAGGGTCTTTTCCAGGGAGTCTTCTCTTCTCATGAGATGGCCAAAGTATTGGAGCCTCAGCTTCAGGATCTGTCCTTCCAGTGAGCACTCAGGGTTGATTTCCTTCAAAATGGATAGGTTTGTTCTCTTTGCAGTCCAGGGGACTCTCAAGAGTCTCCTCCAGCACCACAATTCAAAAGCGTCAATTCTTCGGTGGTCAGCCTTCTTTATGGTCCAGCTCTCACTTCCATACACTTTTCCAACTGGAAAAACCATAGCTTTGACTATGCGGACCTTTGTCGGCAAGGTGATGTCTCTGCTTTTTAAGATGCTGTCTAGGTTTGTCATCGCTTTCCTCCCAAGAAGCAGGCGTCTTTTAATTTCATGGCTGCTGTCACCATCTGCAGTGATCATGCAGTCCAAGAAAGTAAAATCTGTCACTACCTCCATATCTTCCCCTTCTATTTGCCAGGAGGTGATGGGACCAGTGGCCATGATCTTAGTTTTTTTGATGTTGAACTTCAGACCATTTTTTGCACTCTCCTCTTTCACCCTCATTAAGAGGTTCTTTAATTCCTCCTCACTTTCTACCATCAGAGTGGTATCATCTGCATATCTGAGGCTGTTGATATTTATTCCGGCAATCTTAATTCCAGTTTGGGATTCATCCAGTTCATCCTTTCACATGATGTATTCTGCATATAAGTTAAATAAGCATGGAGACAATATACAGCCTTGTCGTTCTCCTTTCCGAATTTTAAACCAATGAGTTGTTCCATATCCAGTTCTAACTGTTGCTTCCTGTCCCACATATAGATTTCTCAGGAGATAGATAAGGTGGTCAGGCACTCCCATTTCTTTAAGAACTTTCTATAGTTTGCTGTGGTCCACACAGTCAAAGGCTTTTGCGTAGTCAATGAAGCAGAAGTAGATGTTTTTCTGGAACTCTCTGGCTTTCTCCATAATCCAGTGCATGTTAGCAATTTGGTCTCTAGTTCCTCTGCCCCTTCGAAATCCAGCTTGTACTTCTGGGAGTTCTCGGTCCACATACTGCTGAAGCCTACCTTGTAGGATTTTGAGCATAACCTTGCTAGCATGTGAAACGAGTGCAATTGTACGGTAGTTGGAGCATTCTTTGGCACTGCCCTTCTTTGGGATTGGGATGTAGACTGATCTTTTCCAGTCCTCTGGCCACTGCTGAGTTTTCCAAACTTGCTGGCATATTGAGTGTAGCACCTTAACAGCGTCCTCTTTTAAGATTTTAAATAGTTGAACTGGAATGCCATCACCTCCACTGGCCTTTTTGTTAGCCATGCTTTCTAAGGCCCACTTGACTTCACTCTCCAGGATGTCTGGCTCCAGGTCAGCAACCACACTATCTGGGTTGTCCGGGACATCCAGATCTTTCTGGTCTAATTCCTCTGTGTATTCTTGCGACCTCTTCTTGATGTCTTCTGCTTCTGTAAGGTCCCTACCATTTTTGTCCTTGACAAAACTCTATTAGCCTTTGCCCTGCTTCGTTTTGAACTCCAAGACCAAATTTACCTGTTGTTCCTTTTATCTCTTGACTCCCTACTTTAGCATTCCAGTCCCCTATAATGAGAAGAACATCTTTCTTTGGTGTCAGTTCTAGAAGGTGTTGTAAGTCTTCATAGAATTGGTCAATTTCAGCCTCTTCAGCATCCGTGGTTGGTGCATAAACTTGGATTACTGTGATGTTGAAAGGTCTGCCTTGGATTCGTATTGAAATCATTCTATCATTTTTGAGATTGTATCCCAGTACAACTTTTCCCACTCTTTTGTTGACTATGAGGGCTACTCCATTTCTTCTATGGGATTCTTGCCCACAATAGTAGATATGATAATTGTCTGAATTGAATTCGCCCATTCCCATCCATTTTAGTTCACTGACGCCCAGGATGTTAATGTTTCTTCTTGCCATCTCCTGTTTGACCACATCCAGCTTACCAAGGTTCATAGATCTTACATTCCAGGTTCCTATGCAGTATTTTTCTTTGCAGCATTGGACTTTCCTTTCACTTCCAGGCACGTCTGCAGCTAAGCATCCTTTCGGCTTTGGCCCAACCACTTCATTAGCTCTGGAGCTACTTGTACTTGTCCTCCACTCTTCCTCAGTAGCATGTTGGATGCCTTCCGACCTGAGGGGCTCATCTTCCAGCATCATATCTTTTAGCCTTTTGTTTCTGTTCATGGAGTTTTCTTGGCAAAGATACTGGAGTGGCTTGCCAGTTCGTGCTCCAGGTGGATCACGTTTAGTCAGAACTCTCCACTATGACCTGTCCGTCTTGGGTGTCCCTCCACGGCATCGCCCATAGCTTCTCTGAATTACTCAAGCCCCTTCGCCATGACAAGGTAGCAATCCATGAAGGGGAAATATTGACATACAGTATATATATTGTTCCTAATATTGCTGTTTTTTGTAGCTCTGATGATGTTATTTCTGAAATATTAAATAATATTTAATATTATTTAATAAAATAATGTGGCTTTATCAAGAAAAAGTGAATGCATCACACTATTTCTTCTCATATTGTATACTGTGTAATGGGGGAGGTGGAACCAAAATGTTTCATCATGCTATGTGGCTGTACAAGCTAGTTTGCTGTGAACACTTTCAATTAATTTTCTCCACAACCTCTCACATTTAAAAGTAGATGCTGCAAGAGGAATTTCACAAATCACTCTGCCTCTGTCGTCAAAGTATGTCTCTTTCAGCTGCTCTAAGGAGAGGATCAGGAGAGGAAATTGAAGCCTGTGGGCATGAATGAAGAGAAGGATTGGTTTGCTGATTCTCTGAAGTCCCCTTTCAGCCATCAGAATTGGAACTGAAGAAGGAAAAGGAAAGCCTGTGTTTAGGTTTTTTTTTTTAAAGTTATAAATAAATGAAGTAAGGATTAATTTTATTTAGATTTCTGTCTGATCTTTCCACACAGGGCACACAAGCCAGCTTCCAGCAACAAAACGCACACACAAGTGCAACAATTTTTTTAAAGCAATTTAAAAAGCAGTATATGAAATAGAGCAGATAAAAAATCATAACAGTAGCTAAGGTCACCAATCTGGAATATGAAGTATATTCATCCAAATAATTCAAAGGGGTGGTTTGCATCAAAAGGTCTTTGCAAGCCGGTAGAAGACCATCAAAACATTAAATATGAATTTAGAGGGAACTCTCTAGAAAAATAGTTCCAGGGTTTAAAAATACCTCTCCTGTATGCCTACCAAATATGCCTCTGCTGTTAATGAGATATTGGGACGTTCCTTTAATCCTGGTCTTATCTCCTGGAATTAAAGAATTGGAATTAAACTGTCAGATAACCTGAGTGCAATCTATTTAAGGTTTCAACAGTCATTATCACGTCTGCAAACTTTGCTTACCAATTAATCAGAAAAGCTGTACTGCCCCCATATCAAACTCTACTAAACAACCTGGCTTTCAGTGACAATATAGACCACCATAGGTTTCTGAACACTTTGCAAAGGTAGCTTCCTGTAGACCACATGAAAGTAAACAAGTGTAGATAGATGCATGTACATTTCTCTGGCCGATTTGTACAGGCCCTAGATATACTCACTACTGAAGGAATATTTATATGGCTGTTTATATAAAAATGCATGATGGTGTTCTTAAAGTAAGGTAGGGGGACTTGTTTCATGAATGGTTGTTTTTACTGAGATTTAAAAAGCAAGAATTGAAATGAGAGGGCCTTCTGTGTTGCTGCTTCCAGACTCTGGAAATCCCTCCCACAGGAGGCCAGACTGGCCCCATCTTTGCTGTCCTTCCACAGGCAGGTAAAGACCTTTCTCTTCAGAGAGGCTTTTCCTTAGTGACTAGCAGTCTGAGAGGGGGGTCTTTCAGATTGGATTGTTGTGCTCTGTTGCTTTTAAATGTAATTTTAGTATTGATTTTAGTTTCAATTTTTAATATGATACTTGTTTAATTACTTTTTAATATTTGTATAATTGTTTTTAGCTTTTAAATATTGCCCTTTTATGATGTAAGTCGCTTTGGGTCCTTTTGGGGAGAAAGGTGGGGTAAAAATATTTTAAATAAATAAATCTTCCAGTCCCTTCCAGTTTTGAACCCCATCCTGTATTTTCATCAGAAGTGCTATAGGTGGTCCTGGGTCAGAGGAATCAAAATTGCCCTCTGTCTGGACTCATTGAAATTGCTCACCCTGCAGTAAACCAAGTTGTAATGATGACATGCATTACTAGATCCAAATTTTCTTTGCACAGGTGAAATATACTATGACTTTATTTATTTTATTTTATTTATTTATTTATTTAACTTATATGCCGCCCACACTACCCAGAGGTCTCTGGGCGGCTTACAACATTTAAAATACAATAAAAAGACAAAACAATTAAAATGCAATTAAAATATATACTCTAAAAAATTGCCATCGGACCCACAGCTGATATCATTTCAATTAAAAGCCTTCTGGAACAGGAAGGTTTTGACCTGGCGCCGAAATGTCATCAGCGTCGGCGCCAGACGAATCTCAGTCGGGAGGGCATTCCATAGTCTGGGGGCAGCTGCCGAAAAGGCCCTTTGTCTACAAGCCATCCCTCTTACCTCCTTGAGGGACGGCTCTTTCAAAAGGGCCCCCTGGCTAGATCTTAACTGCCGGGTAGGTTCATATGGAAGGAGGCGGTCCTTCAGGTATCCAGGGCCCAAGCCGTTTAGGGCTTTATATGTCAAAACAAGCACTTTGAATTGGGCCCGGGCAGCAACTGGTAGCCAATGTAACTTAAATAGAATCGGCTTGATATGGTCCCTAGCGGCCCCACCACTCACCAGCCGCGCAGCTCGATTCTGGACCAGTTGCAGTCGCCGGACCGTCTTCAAAGGCAGCCCCACGTAGAGTGCATTGCAGTAATCTATGCGAGATGTTACCAGTGCGTGTGTAACTGTCATGAGACTCCGCTCGTCCAGGTAGGGCCGTAGCTGGTATAATTTCCGCAGCTGAAGGAAGGCGCCTCTGGCCACCGAGTCCACCTGGGCTTCCAGTGTTAGACTGGGGTCCAGGAGCACCCCCAAGCTGCGGACCCTGTCCCTTAGGGGGAGTGTAACCCCATTCAGGGCAGGGAAATGGCCCTCCAGCCTGTCCGGTGAAGCACCCACTAACAGCACTTCCGTCTTGTCTGGACTGAGTTTCAATTTATTAACCCTCATCCAGTCCATTATCAGGTCCAGACACGAGTTCAGCACAGAAACCGCCTCACCTGGATTGGTGGAAAACGAGAGGTAGAGCTGAGTATCGTCAGCATATTGCTGACTCCTCAGCCCAAACCTCCTGATGACCTCTCCCAGCGGTTTCATGTAGATGTTAAACAGCATGGGGGACAGTATTGAGCCCTGAGGAACCCCATGACATAAATGCCATGGGACAGAGCAACTGTCCCCCAGCACCACCCTCTGGACACGGTCAGCCAGGAAGGAGCGGAACCACCGTAAAGCGGTGCCCCCAACTCCCAACCCAGCCAGCCTATCCAGAAGGACACCATGGTCGATGGTGTCGAAAGCCGCTGAGAGGTCCAGGAGTATCAACAGGGTCACACTCCCCCTGTCTCTCTCCCGGCAAAGGTCATCATACAGGGCGACCAAGGCAGTCTCCGTACCAAAACCCGGCCTGAAACCCGATTGAAATGGATCCAGAAAATCCGTTTCATCCAGCAGCGCCTGGAGTTGCCCGGCCACAACCCGCTCCAACACTTTGCCCAAATAAGGGAGGTTCGCCACTGGTCGGTAGTTAACCACCAGCCTTGGGTCCAGGTTAGGCTTTTTAAGGAGTGGACGAATTACCGCCTCTTTCAAGGTGGTAGGGACCACTCCCTCTCTCAAAGAGGCGTTCACGGCCTCCTGGATCCAGGTGCGAACCCCCCTGGCAGATCTTCCAATTAGCCAAGATGGGCAAGGGTCGAGCGGAGTGGTGGTAGAACGGACAGATCCAAGCACCCTGTCCACATCCTCAGGTCTCAACAATTGAAACTCATCCATTAATACTTGACCTAAGCACGGCACACTGGACACATCCTCTGATTCTGCAGTAACGGTGGAGTCCAACCCACTGCGAATCTGAGCGATTTTCCCCTCAAAATGAATAGCAAACTCATCACAGCGAGCTGATGAGCAGTCCAGGACCTCCACCGGATTTCCCGGTTGAAGAAGATCCCGGACCACCCGAAACAGCTCTGCTGGACGACATTCTGAGGAAGCAATACGGCTGGAGAAATATTGCCGTTTCGCCAGCCGTATTGCCACGAAATAGGCCCGATAATGGGCTCTAAGTCGTGTTCGATCGGACTCCCAGCGGGATTTCCTCCACCTGCGCTCCAGCCGTCTCCCCTCTCGCTTCATCGCCCGCAGTTCAGAAGTATACCAAGGAGCTGTCTGGGCTCTGCGTGCAGGGAGAGGGCGCTTAGGCGCAATCGTGTCAACTGCCCGGGTCATCTCCCTATTCCATAGGGTGACCTGAGCTTCGACAGGAGCGCCGACCATATCAGACGGATAATCCCCCAGAGCGTTCAGGAAACCATCTGGATCCATTAGTCTCCGAGGGCGGATCATCTTAATAGATCCCCCACCCTTGCAGAGGGAAGAAGAAGCTAATAGACTAAACTTGACCAGGAAGTGGTCTGACCATGACAATGGGGTCACAACCAACCCCTCCACATCCAAACCACCATCTTCCAGTCCCGTTGAGAAAACCAGGTCCAGGGTATGGCCCTTCTCGTGTGTTGGGCCGATGACACATTGAGACAGCCCCATGGTTGTCATGGCGGCCATGAAGTCCTGAGCCGCCCCAGTCAAGGCAGCCTCGGCATGGATGTTGAGGTCCCCCAGCACCAACAGCCTGGGAGTCCTCAACACCAGGTCCGAGACCACCTCCGTCAGCTCAGGCAGGGAGACTGTTGGTACGCAGCAGGGTGGGCGGTACACCAACAGAATCCCTAATCTGTCTCCCAAGCCCAACACACAATACAGGCCCTCAAGACCTCCTCTCAAAGGGATAGGAAGCCTGGTCAAGGAGATAGAACTCCTATAGACTATAGCAACTCCCCCTCCCCGACCCTCCGAGCGACATTGGTGCTGGACCGAGTACCCAGGCGGACACAGCTGGGAGAGGGGAACACCACCCTCTTCTCCCACCCAGGTCTCAGTAATGCACGCCAGGTCAGCACCCTCATCCAGAATTACATCATGGATGAGGGCAGTCTTATTTTGTACTGACCTGGCGTTCATCAACAGCACCGTGTGGCTCGAGGGTTTGCTGATATGGTCACCTGATACCATCTGGTTGGGGGTAGGACTAGAAGAGGGGATAGATGTAAGGTATCTAACCTCTCTTCTCCTACGTGGGCATGTTCTACCCCCACCGCCATTCCTTCCCCTACCCAGCACCACCTCAATGGCTGCCCCCTCTAATGCCCTCCCCCCTTCCTGTTCCCTCAAATCCACTGTGGGTGTCTCTTAATTGATGGCAGTAAAATAAGTAAAAAATAATAAATAAAACCCTTCTAAAGCCCCTTCTCTTCCCCCCCCCCCCCCAGCCATGTGGCTGATGTTGAGAGGGGGTGAGGCAGCCAGGAGCAGCAGGGCCCAGTCCTGCAACAACAGAGGGAGACTGAGCCGGCTCCCTTGGAAAGGAGCTGGCAGCCGGCAGGGGTCCAACCACAGTCCCACTGCCTCTCACACAGTGAGCTGTGGCCGGCAGATAGTCTTTGGCTCCTCCTGAGTGCAGGAACGCTGGTCCGGTGGGTCCCAAGAGCAGCTCCGACTTAAAAGCCCTCTCTCCCCCTGAGCCAGGTGGCTGATGTTGAGAGGGGGTGAGGCAGCCAAGAGCAGCAGGGCCCAGTCCTGCAACAACAGAGGGAGACTGAGCCGGCTCCCTTGGAAAGGAGCTGGCAGCCGGCAGGGGTCCAACCACAGTCCCACTGCCTCTCACACAGTGAGCTGTGGCCGGCAGATAGTCTTTGGCTCCTCCTGAGTGCAGGAACGCTGGTCCGGTGGGTCCCAAGAGCAGCTCCGACTTAAAAGCCCTCTCTCCCCCTGAGCCAGGTGGCTGATGTTGAGAGGGGGTGAGGCAGCCAGGAGCAGCAGGGCCCAGTCCTGCAACAACAGAGGGAGACTGAGCCGGCTCCCTTGGAAAGGAGCTGGCAGCCGGCAGGGGTCCAACCACAGTCCCACTGCCTCTCACACAGTGAGCTGTGGCCGGCAGATAGTCTTTGGCTCCTCCTGAGTGCAGGAACGCTGGTCCGGTGGGTCCCAAGAGCAGCTCCGACTTAAAAGCCCTCTCTCCCCCTGAGCCAGGTGGCTGATGTTGAGAGGGGGTGAGGCAGCCAGGAGCAGCAGGGCCCAGTCCTGCAACAACAGAGGGAGACTGAGCCGGCTCCCTTGGAAAGGAGCTGGCAGCCGGCAGGGGTCCAACCACAGTCCCACTGCCTCTCACACAGTGAGCTGTGGCCGGCAGATAGTCTTTGGCTCCTCCTGAGTGCAGGAACGCTGGTCCGGTGGGTCCCAAGAGCAGCTCCGACTTAAAAGCCCTCTCTCCCCCTGAGCCAGGTGGCTGATGTTGAGAGGGGGTGAGGCAGCCAAGAGCAGCAGGGCCCAGTCCTGCAACAACAGAGGGAGACTGAGCCGGCTCCCTTGGAAAGGAGCTGGCAGCCGGCAGGGGTCCAACCACAGTCCCACTGCCTCTCACACAGTGAGCTGTGGCCGGCAGATAGTCTTTGGCTCCTCCTGAGTGCAGGAACGCTGGTCCGGTTTACCATTTTCTTTATTTCTTTTTATTGAATTTCTATTCCCCCTCCCTTTCGCTCAAGAATGGCAGTCCTCCACCCAAAGAAATGCTGCTCTGTATAAGACTTAATTGCGTATGATGTTATGGTGCCCTGTTTATCTACTGCTGTCACTGGGAGTAGAGAATGCTTGGGTACCCGGGAGGATCAGCTCTATTGGTTGTATTTTATAAATAGAAGATCTATTAGGTTTCATTTCAAAACACCTTGAGAATACACAGCAGAAACTGTATGACAGTGATAAAAATCACTGTAGTGTTTCCAAGCTTTTCACCGCAAGCAGTTTTATAAATGGTTCCCAAGCTCCAGACAAGCTGGGGGTGGAGCAGGGGGAAGAGAAAGCTCTGCAACCCTTGGTATATGTCCCAGAATGCTGTTATCTGCAGGCAAAATCAAGGTGAAGTCAAGACCATCCAATATGGTGCTGCAGGAAGAAACGCATGATGAGAATTTGAATATAGGCTGTTGGGTGACTTCTGCATCTATGTGAAAAAGCCGAAAATGCAATCATCAGTTTGGTTTGCAAAGCAGTTTATTTTTGCTTGTGTACATGAAATAGAATTACAAAATACACTCATCTCAATAGGGTACCGATCATAACTCTGTGCTTCACGCTTAGTTTTGATTTGAAGCAGATACCGTGGCTGCTGAATGGGAAGGAATGTTGTGTATTGATTCAATATATATATATATATATATATATACCAGGATATGAGGCATTAGGGTTCAGTTTGCAATTTTTGAGTAAGTGAAGTGGTATGGTTGGGTGGAGTGTTCTCTTAGGGGGTGACTACATGGACATTTGTCCTGTTGTTTGGTCTGCAGTAGGGATGGGCTGGTTTGCTCCTTTTGCCAGCGACCAGATGATATAATTGCCAGTGCAAACCAGCCCATTGCCGGACTGTTCCTACCTGCACTTTTCTGGCCAGACTTTTTTTACTGATACTGATAGGAGTCTGACACTTCCACTGTACTTCTCGGTAGCTAGAGTGGGTGATTGAAGCTTGTCTAGAATTAAAAAGGGATGTAGATACTGGATAAATGTAGACGTTAGGTGACCCTGTTTTACTGCTTTGTTTGTGCAGCACCCTAAATTGATACTCTTGACTAAGAGACATGTATCATTCATACTGTTATAATGTATTTCTGTTTTGTGTGTGTGCCGTTTGCCCGTTACCTTGTTCACTTCGCAGAATGCAACAAACAAACGAACACTCTTCCCTATTCAAACACACACACTGAATTAGCATTATATGCCGTTGCCTTAGTTCACCCATTTGTCTGTAAGCTGTCCAGGAAGTATTTGGGCAGCTGTATAAATTTAATCGATTATTCAGTCATCATGAAGCTCTGATACTAGAAGTTTAAATCTGGACTGTGAGCAACTGTTGTGGTTTCCCATGAATGCTGTTCTTGTTTTTGCTACAACTCATTTCTGTAAACCACATTCTAGGCCTCCTGTAATGAGACCACCGAGGTCTCTATTCAAAACCTCCTCATGGCATTTTCATGGGCCTCTGTAGAGATGCCTATAAATATCTGAGGGAGCTCTTCACCTGTATTAACCTGCCTGTCCTATCTTAGAATCATTAAGGGAGGCTGTCCTCTAAGGCTTAAGTATGGCTTAATAAGAAGCTGATGGCATATACCAAGATCCAGGTCTATAGAGCCTGTGTCTTGAGTACACTCCTGTACTGCAGTGAGTCCTGGACCCTTTGTGCATGGCAGGAGAGGAAGTTGAACACGTTCCATATGTGTTGTCTCCGACGGATTTTTGGTATCACCTGGCAGGACAAAGTTCCAAATAGAGTAGTCCTAGACTGAACTGGAATTTTTAGCATGTATACATTATTGAAACAGTGACGTCTACATTGGCTCGGGCATGTCGTGAGAATGGCTGACAGCCGGATTCCAAAAGATCTCCTGTATGGAGAATTAGTGCAGGGAAATTGCCCTGAGCGTTCAGCCTGGAGGCAGGCGGTGCATCACGGCCTCTCCCAATTTGAAGAGACCCTTGTCCAGCAGGCCGAGGCAAAGAGGCAGTCCCGAAAGCAGCAAAATCAGGGAGCTGGACAGGGGACAGATTGTATTTGTCTTCAGTGTGGAAGGGATGGTCACTCTCGAATTGGCCTTCTCAGCCACACTAGATGCTGTTCCAAGACCTCTATTCAGAGCACGTTACCATAGTCTCTCGAGACTGAAGGATGCCTACATTACCTCTAAGGACCCATGGTGTATTACATGGCAATGAGAGAGAGAACCCCCTCTGTTGTTGTTTTCCAGGTATGGAACACCCCCTTTATGTACGAGTTTGATAATCTTCTTGGTAATAGGACAAAATCTATTTGTTCACCTGTGCGTGTGCATGTGTGCCGTCAAGTTGATTGCAACTTATGGTGACCCTTTCTAGGTAAAGAACACACAGAAATGTTTGCCATTCTCTTCTTCTGGGGACACCCTGGGATTTTGTCCATGAATACACAGGCCGGCTCTTCTCCTGGGAGGCACAGTGGGGAACTGAACTCACAATCTATGGTTCTGCAGCCATATATAGTAGTATTTAAATAAATAAGGGTGGCATTTCAATCAATCAGTCAATATATCCCCCCCCTTTTTTTTACTGGATAGCACTTATAAATCATGCCTTTGTCTTTCCCACACTCATCCCCTGCTTATTCTCTCTGTCCCAAAAGGTCTACAGAACCCCACCTTGTCAAGAATGGTTCTGAGAAACGGTGCTCATTTCTTGGCTTTTCTTTCCAAATCTGGCACACAATCATGAAGATGCAGATCTTCTTTTGTCATGGTGGGAGAGAAATGAGGACACAGTGCAGCTGGTGTGTTTAAGGTTAGGCCTGTGTCTCAAGAGGGATATTTTTAAAAGCCTTTCTTCATCTCTTACTGTCTGCACCCAGTTCTTTCCTGCTGCATACAAGAGTGGACTGTTCCCAGTGTGGTGCAGTTGATAGAGTGATGGACTAGGACACTGGAGAACAGTGTTCAAATCCCCGCTCAGCCATGGAAACTGACTGGGAGAGGAACTGGTAAAACCATTCTTTAAATAGCTCACTTACCTTCAAAACTCTATTAGAATTTCTATAAGTCGGTTTTGACTTGATGGCACATCACACACATACACACACACACACACACATGTCCAACAGTCACTGGAGATGTATGCTAAAACAACGCTTTATGAAAATAATAAGGGACTTTTTGCAGCTTCAACCAGAATATTTTGCTATGCAGTATTGCGATTAGTATTGTGCTATTTGCTGAAACCTCTGAGGGCAGTATTTGATATTGATCTAGTAACAGTTTGGAAAGAAATTAAATCATCTCTGCTTTATTACAGTTCTTTCCTTGTAAAACCATCTGTAGAGTATTTGAGGCCAACAGACATGCAGTTCTATTAAATCCAGCTTTCCTGACAGCCATATTTCTAAAAATTCTAGAAAGCCACAGCTCTGCTTCTGTGCAATAATGTTTAGATCTGCAAGTTCTCTTCTCTCTAGTTCAGATTTCCATACTATAATAGATTGTGGCAAGCACAGAGCTCACCATACATTCAAGCACATTTGTATAACCTCAGAATAGGCTTCAGCAAACATGCATGAGATCTTTTGGTAACCTAGTTGCTTTGTTCTCCAGCCCCCCAACATGCTATGAAAGAAGGGAAAAATAAAACTTCATTGAGATCAGAAGACCAATATGGCCTAGCAGTGCCACTGTATGACTGCAGTTCTTACCTATATTGCTAGCTGAGGACTTCAGGACCCTGGAGAGTACCTACGTAGAAGGTGTTCTGGTTGTGCTTAACCATTTTAGAACTGCAGAACTGGAAGGGTCCTAATCGACCGTCGAGTTCAATCCCTGTTAAGGAAGGCACAATGGGGAATTGAAATCTCAACTTCTGGCTCTGCAGCCAGATACCTAAACCACTGAGCTGTCCAGCACTTATCAAACAGTTGAGAACTGGAAGCATATACTATGAATATAAATGACAAATCCCATCTTTTGTTTTTTTCCCTGTTCAGGCATTGGCTTATTTCAGGCTTTATTCCTAGCTGAACTGAAATCCAACACTTCCATTAAAATACAGTAAAATGAAATTTCAGTGGTATTTGTTCAGAACTCGTGAATTCAGAGGGAGAGACTTTTACTGTGCCCAAAGGCAGAAAATGCAATCTACACCCATTGTAGCCAACACAGTTTGGCACTGCGATGCAAGTCAGTTTCACATGAGGAGACTGTATCACCTCATTGAGCCCAGTGGTACTTTATAGTAATTCATATGGTCACCATAAGTCAGAAGTGACTTGAGCGCACACCACAATAACTATGGTCGAAATACCCTGCTCTATACAGTACATTTGGTTATGTTTCCAGTCTGATCAACTGCATTGCAGCAAAGACAGACATAGCATGGGATGCTACCCCAACTCCTCTTCAAATGCATTAAGACATACTCACCTTCCCATTGCTACTTGAGGCATGTATACTATATATAACATAAATGCATGCATTCATTGCAATTATAGGAATATGCTCCAAGACTGTTCACGAATCATGATCAAGGTAACATGAGAATAAGTTTATTCTCTTGTTTTCTCTGGTGTCTCCTCCCTGCTAGTTGGATAAATGGTTCTATATAATCTGATGGGGCACTATACCAGTCTTCCTTCAATAATCTGAAGATATAATGTCAATGCAATGTTATTGCTCCCTTCCATCTGTCTTCTAATATTTTAGGCCCATAGGAGAGGTTTGATTTTGGTAGATGATGCCTCCCTTCCTTTTTAAATAAGTCGTTAAAAATATAATTAAGTTTCAAATCTGAAAATTAATTATGAATAAGGCAAAGCTATGGGATTAGCAAAGGGCACCCTCTCAGGTTTATGAATTATAAATGGTTTATAAATTAGAGCCTGGAAGCAATGAAAATGCTGAAGAAAAATAGGAAAGGAAAATATTATTTATTTTTAAAGAGATCTGTGTGGAATTTCCATGACCCTAAATGGTGATTGAGTTCTGATGTTTGTGAAAAGTGATGGATCTTTTCGGTCAGATGCCAGCTGTGCTGTGGAGGCATCCAGTGCTGTTCTAGCAAATTAACGCCACTCCAGCTCAGTTTCCCAGTCTCTGAAATGTGTGAAGATTTAAGATCAAACAGCTCACTCTATCGTTTTAAAGATGGCTAAGTCTGTTTGGCCCAGGTTTGGAATGAGGAAATTGTATCTTATTCAACCAAGATGGAGCCGGTGTCAATGTCTGTCACTCTTGGACAGCTGTTGGGACTCCAGCAAGATCTTCTGGGGTCTCTGACTTGGCAAACGAAATACATTTAAGAATCGTGCATGTATGGAATGCCTTCCATCCAGACACTTTGGAAATCTAAATTTAGGACTGGAACTTGGACATCTAGACTTGTGGCAGCAATTTAACCAAAATGAAACTAAACAGACATATTCCCATCTCAGAAGAATTACAGAGTGGAACTGTTCTGTTCTCTTCATTCCTACATTCAAGGTTCTATTCCTTAACTTTGAAGTTCTTCACCACCATTCTGGCTCTGAGGGTGCTGCCTGTAATCCTGCTCACTACCAATTCAGTTGTTCTGTTGCTGTTTCTGGTCTCCTTCTCCATTTTCTTTCTTCATTACTTCTGCCATGGAACAGCTGAGTCCCCCTTCTTTGAGCCAGACTTCTGTCCTCCTCCTGATCCTACGTCAAGACTTGCTCTTTTAGTTTGTGGCTTTCTTGAATCATCTCAGACTCAGCTCTGCCAGTTCCTCCTCCACTGCTTGATGTCTCTGGCAGTCTCTGTCAATGTTATTGTCCCTCTTCCATTACCATGTATCATAGCTGATAAGTCTTCCATATAACTACAAGGCTTCTAAGCTCTACTGCTTCTAAGTTACCCTTGGAAGTGTGTTCTGGCAGAGAATAGCAGGGAGGTCGCTAGGAGTGGATGAACAGTTGGCAGAACTGGCTCAGGAAATGCCCTGCAGAATGTAGCACAATGTGGTAGTGGGGAGGTGTGACCACTGGCTGTCCTTGCAGGGGCAGATAGGACCTGGAGTCACACAGCACCTGGAGGGCCAAAGATTTCCAACCATTCATGTAAATGTTACCATAGAAAAATTAAAGTTCAAGCAAAACTCTAATTTTCAACTTTTCCTATCCATTCATGAAAATTGGGTTTGTTTTAAAACACCAATAAAGACTTCCAGAATCCCCAATTAAAAGCTTTTGCCTTAGAGGCCATAGTCAGTGGTACACAGTATGATGTCATGAAATCATGAGTTGGAAGGACCTATAAGGCCATTGAGTCCAATCTTCTGCTCAATGAATAAAGATTTTGTGCTTTTTGGAAATTGTTTGTATGCCTCTAAGTGGATGTTAGTTTTGAGATCTGTGCCCTGGTTAGGACATTTTTTCTTCTCTTGGAACACTCAGGCAAACATTACAGCCAGAAAGAAGAAGGGACCCTACTTTAGGAGGAAAATAAATCTGCTTTATGGTTTCTTAGTGTTAGGATTTCATGCACTAGCAGAGGAGGCCTTTTCACTATAAAGCAGAAGAGGAACAAAGAGTAATAAAGGACTGCAGATTAATGGATAGAGCTTGGTAAGCTAATCTTGTTAGTTTCCTTAGGGGTGATTCAGTCTTCGCCATTCTTGTAAACTCACTGTGGCTTAAGTAGAAGTTACCACGTGTTCTGTTTAAGATATACAGTCCATTTATCAGCTATTTGGACTTACGCATTTTGCTTCTAAAACAGCAGTTTGAGCCATGCACTGGCTTGTTTAATGACTTGGCTACTAACAACAAATGTTGATTAATAGATAGCCAGGAGCCGGATTCAGGCATTTAGGTGAACAAAGATGGACTTGAAGTGGAGAAGAGGTGGGGGCTTGGCTGTAAGCCACAACACCTCTGTTCCCACCTGTACCGGCTCTGCTTTGCAAACAGATTGCAAAGTGCTGGAGAGAGCTCTTCAGTGTGTTTGCCTGAACATACCTAGAAGCCTCTTCAGATCCTTGTGCTAAATGTGTAACAGTCTGAAATGGTGCCAGCTAACATGAGGATATTGGGTCCAGGACTTTTTTGCATTGCTCGCAGTTCTCATGAATTCATTTTGAGCACCTAAGCAGGTCTCTTAGCATCTAGGAAGATTTGTTTCCGGGCACAATTCAAAGTGCTGGCTTTAATCTATAAAGTCCTAAATGACTTGGCTCCATGCTATTTCAAGGATCATGTCTTCTTTTATGAGCCTGCCTGGATGTTAAGATCATCAGGAGAAGCCTTTCTCTCTGTCCCACCACCTTCACAGGTATATTTGGTGGGTACATGGAAGAGGGCCTTCTCTATCACTGCTCCCAAACTCTGGAACTCCCTCCCACAGGAGGACAGGCTGATCCCATCTTTGCTGTCCTTCTGCAAGCGCATGAAGACTTTTCTTTCTAGGCAGGTTTTCTTTAAATGACTAGTTGACCAAGGGGATTTTTTAAAGGGATCATTTTATTCTGTTGTTTTACTTGTGTTTTGAAAATATATTTCTTTTTAATAAGTTTTAATATATGTGTTTAATTCTTTTTTAATATTATAATAATTAATTGTTTTAGACTTTAACTTTCTTTCTTTTAATCTTGTAAGCCACCTTGGATCCTTTAGGAAAAATGCAGCATATAAATATTGTAAATAAATAAATAAGAAGATTGCACCATAGAAGTCTCTGGATGTTGGCAGGCAGCACACGAAACAGTTCCACTCATAGGAACATAATTTCTGTCCTGGCCATGCTAGCTGGCAGGATTCTGGGAGTTGTAGTGCAAAGAAGAGGAACTTTTTCAAGCTCTGCAAAGAGTCATCATGCAAGATCAGACCATAACATTTGTACATGCCATGAGTTGTTTATTCTACTTCAAAAAAAAAAAAAAAAAAAAAGAATGATGTGACTTGTTTGCCCCAAGAAAAGAACAAGGAACAGCTGCTGTGGACCAAAGCAGAAAGCAAAACAAAAGATTAAGCATTTAGTGTGTCCATGGTAATCATGTGCATATCCCCTTCCGGTATGACATTGTGCTTTTTCTGCCCTGTAGTTGACTCAGACCCGTGGTAGGAGGAAACCACAGGAAGACAGGTGATGCATTGCCCCCTTTATCCTATCTCAAGTACGCTTTATAGTGCCATGTCATCGATTTTACCAGTTTGCTTCATTGTCCTATAACTATGTTTCCTTCTGACTTTGGTCACATTTTGGGGAATTGGGTAAGTAAAGAGCCTAGTGGTGCAGTGGTTAAACTGCTGTACTGCAGCCAAAACTGTGCTCACGACCTGGGGTTCAATCCCAGGTAGCCAGCTCAAGGTTCAGTCAGCCCTCTATCCTTCCGAGGTTGGTAAAATGAGTACCAAGCTTGCTGGGGGGGGGGGGGGGGCAATGTGTAGCCTGCATAATTAACTTGTAAACTGCCCAGAGAGTGCTTGAAGCGCTATGGGGTGGTATATAAGCAGCATGCTTTGCTTTTGCTTTTTGCTTTTAAGTGAACTTTTCCCTTATTAAATTGAAAGTTTTACAGTTAGTTTCTACATGGTAGGAAGTATGCTGTTCCATTTACCTCACCACCACAAAGAGAATCGTGAGAACTAGTTGATAGTAAAGAGAACATTGCTGGTTCCAAACCATAATAGTATTTCTTAAGAAGCTAGTATCCAGGACTAAAGGAGTTTAAATGGTTCTTGGCTATTTTCTTTGCTGTTTCTTCTGGATCCACCGGTGTTCTGAAAAAACTCTGCCTTGTCAGACCTGAACTCAGCAATGTTTTGCACAAATCTAAATGGAAAAAGTGGGTCAATAATAATAATAATAATAATAATAATAATAATAATAATAATAATAATAATAATAATAATAATAATAATAATAATAACAATAATGAGTAATTGGTAAAGGAGGATGTGTTGAGGGGAGAAGATGCAGGAAAGAGGAGGATTAGGAGGTACAGGACTAGTTTTGAGGAAGAACTTAAACGGAAAATAGCACTGGCTTGGCATGAAAGAGGAACATGCCTGTCTTTGTTGTAATACAGAGAAGGTTCATTGACTCTATTCCCAGTAGAAGAAGATTCATCAAAGAACCAAAGGTTTATCAACTCCATTCCCAGTACAAAGGAGACTCATTGAAGAAGTACTTTTGTCAAGTGGAGAGAGAGGCGAAGCAAATTCTGTGTACACTTACTTCAAAGTAAACTACACTTAACTCAGTGGGACTTGCTTCTAACTAGCTATGGAGAAGATAAAACTTTTAATCCTATAGGAGAGAGCCATGAATAATATTTTTCTTAAAGATAATGCATATCTTGAGAAATTTGAACTATTACGCATTATATATTATAATATGTTTTAAGGCAATATATTTTAAATTGTCAGGTATAGAAATCATCCCAACATTCTGGTTTCATTTTAAGTTCTCTCATCATAGGGTTTTCAAGGTACAAAACATTCAGAAGTGGTTTGCTATTGCCTTCTTTTAACAAAAGTTAGCTTGAGTGTCTGCCATTGACTCAGAAAGATCCTCTGCCAGTGTCATCTTCTGCCATTGTTGCTGCCCAGTAGCTCTTCCCTAAGAGTCTCTTTGACCCTGTCACCCTTGGGACTGTCTGTTCACTTGTTACAGTTAATCCTGAAGAAGATGGGTGCATCTTAGTCTGGTGTCTCAGATTTGACCATTCCCTGGGAGGGACCTTGCTGTTAGTCCAGACTCATTATGGAGACTAGCCTCCTGAGGGCGTTGCTCTCAGCTTCACTGATATTGTCAAACAAATAATGACAATAATGCTGAGAAATGTTGAAGGCAGCAAGAAAAGGCAAAGACCAAATATGAGATAGATGGACTCCCTAAAGAAAACCACAACCTTGAGTTTGCAAGAGCTGAGAAGGACTGATAATGATAGGGCATTTTAAAGGTCACTCATTCATTGGGTCGCTATAACTCAGATGTGACTTGATGGCACATAATAAGAAATCACCCATTAAAGCATCCCACCCATTTTCATTGTGTTTAAGTTTCCAGCAAAGCCAGTCCTATTGACACCAGTTATTGCTGGCTAAATGGACATAAGATTGCAGTCTCAGACTACTATTGATTTCTCTTGAAGTTTAATGCTTTCTCATTCTAATTCAAGTATGGTTGTTTAAAAGATGATGAACATTCTGTTATTACATACCATACTTTTATCAGTAAAAAAAAAACTGTTTTAGTTGTTAGCAACATAATACTTTCTCTTCCAAATTGACTTTGTATCAAGTACAAATATTGAAAATACATGAACAGGCCATGATGCTTCAGTCCTTTTTTGCTACTGGAAAAATCAACAAGTATGAAGAGAATAAAATAGTGATGAATTTTAGTTAAGAAGAAGAACTTGTTGGAATATCAAAGATTTTCCAGTTTATTCAAGCATAACCACAATGCTAGCCTAGATGAAGTTCCAACCAAATTAGGAGTATTCCATCATAAAAAAAGTAACGAGACAGTTTTGTGTACTTTAAATTTACATTTAAATGGTCAAAGATATTGGTTATTGGTATATTTTTAACACTATCTTTAAAAGTAATCATTAAAATGCAAGGCTTACTCATTGTAAGGCAGTGAGTGATCCGATGTCATCCACCCCGTTTCACGTCAAGTCCAATATGAGCTACACTGGTAGAGATGGGCATAAACCACTGAATCAGTTCATACTTCGTCCAAACAGGTGTTCAGCACTTCTCAGCCCCGCCTCCTCTGGCAGGCACTCACTCAGAGGCAGCGCCTGGAGGAGGTGGGGTAGGGAAGCCGGGGTGCTGCTTCTGAGTGGGCTGGGAAGTGCCAAACAACTGCTTGGACAAGGTACAAACTAGCACAAACTGCCAAACTGGTGGTTTGTGCTCTTCCCTATACACCAGTAGTTTTCAAATTTGCGCCCACGGCTTTTGTTGGACCAAGTTCTAGAAGCCTCTTGGAAATCACTGGATTATACCATTTTGTTGTTGTTTAGTCGTTAAGTCGTGTCCGACTCTTCGTGACCCCATGGACCAGAGCACGCCAGGCCCTCCTGTCTTCCACTGCCTCCCGGAGTTGGGTCAAATTCATGTTGGTCGCTTCAGTGACACTGTCCAACCATCTTGTCCTCTGTCGT
This sequence comes from Intellagama lesueurii, assembly GCA_037013535.1. Lineage (NCBI taxonomy): Eukaryota > Metazoa > Chordata > Lepidosauria > Squamata > Agamidae > Intellagama > Intellagama lesueurii. Next base: position 118,929,465 of record JBAJHW010000006.1, on the reverse strand, counting down.
CCCCTTCTCCTCTTGCCTTCACACTTTCCCAACATCAGGGTCTTTGTCTTCTCTTCTCATGAGATGGCCAAAGAATTGGAGCCTCAGCTTCAGGATCTGTCCTTCCAGTGAGCACTCAGGGTTCTTTTCCTTCAGAATGGATAGGTTTGTTCTCCTTGCAGTCCAGGGGACTCTCAAGAGTGATCATGGAGCCCAAGAAAGTAAAATCTGTCACTGCCTCCATATCTTCCCCTTCTATTTGCCAGGAGGTGATGGGACCAGTGGCCATGATCTTAGTTTTTTGATGTTGAGCTTCGGACCATTTTTTGCACTCTCCTGTTTCACCCTCATTACGAGGTTCTTTAATTCCTCCTCACTTTCTGCCATCAGAGTGGTATCATCTGCATATCTGAGGTTGTTGATATTTCTTCCGGCAATCTTGATTCCAGCTTGGGATTCATCCAGTCCAGCCTTTCGCATGATGTATTCTGCATATAAGTTAAAGAAGCAGGGGGACAATATACAGCCTTGTCGTACTCCTTTCCCAATTTTGAACCAATCAGTTGTTCCATAGCCAGTTCTAACTGTTGCTTCCTGTCCCACATATAGATTTCTCAGGAGATAGATAAGGTGGTCAGGCACTCCCATTTCTTTAAGAACTTGCCACAGTTTGCTGTGGTCCACACAGTCAAAGGCTTTTGCGTAGTCAATGAAGCAGAAGTAGATGTTTTTCTGGAACTCTCTGGCTTTCTCCATAATCCAGCACATGTTAGCAATTTGGTCTCTAGTTCCTCTGCCCCTTCGAAATCCAGCTTGTACTTCTGGGAGTTCTCGGTCCACATACTGCTGAAGCCTACCTTGTAGGATTTTGAGCATAACCTTGCTAGCGTGTGAAATGAGTGCAATTGTATGGTAGTTGGAGCATTCTTTGGCACGGCCCTTCTTTGGGATTGGGATGTAAACATCTTTTGCAATCCTCTGGCCACTGCTGAGTTTTTCTAACTTGCTGGCATATTGAGTGTAGCACCATAACAGCATCATCTTTTAAGATTTTAAATAGTTCAACTGGAATGCCATCACCTCCACTGGCCTTGTTGTTAGCCATGCTTTCTAAGGCCCACTTGACTTCGCTCTCCAGGATGTATGGCTCAAGGTCAGCAACCACACTATCTGGGTTGTCCGGGACATCCAGATCTTTCTGGTATAATTCTTATGTGTATTCTTGCCACCTCTTCTTGATGTCTTCTGCTTCTGTAAGGTCCCTACCATTTTTGTCCTTTATCATGTCCATCTTTGCAAGAAATGTTCCTTTAATATCTCCAATTTTCTTGAACAGATCTCTGTTTTTCCCCTTTCTATTCTTTTCCTCTATATCTTTGCACTGTTCATTTAAGAAGGCCCTCTTGTCTCTCCTTGCTATTCTTTGGAAGTCAGCATTCAATTTTCTATAACTTTCCCGATCTCCCTTGCATTTTGTTTCCCTACTCTTCTCTGCTATTTGTAAGGCCTTGTTGGACAGCCACTTTGCTTTCTTGCATTTCCTTTTCTTTGGGATGGTTTTTGTTGCTGCCTCCTGTACAGTGTTACGAGCATCCATCCATAGTTCTTCAAGCACTCTGTCCACCAAATCTAGTTCCTTAAATCTGTTCTTCACTTCCACTGTGTATTCATAAGGGATTTGGTTTAGATTATACCTGACTAGCCCAGTGGATTTTCCTACTTTCTTCAGTTTAAGCTTGAGTTTTGCAATAAGAAGCTGATGATCAGAGCCACAATCAGCTCCAGGTCTTGTTTTTGCTGACTGTATAGAGCTTCTATACAGTGAGGAGGAATTAAAGAACCTCTTAATGAGAGTGAAAGAGGAGAGCGCAAAAAATGGTCTGAAGCTCAACATCAAAAAAACAAAGATCATGGCCACTGGTCCCATCACCTCCTGGCAAATAGAAGGGGAAGATATGGAGGCAGTGACAGATTTTACCTTCTTGGGCTCCATGATCACTGCAGATGGTGACAGCAGCCACGAAATTAAAAGACGCCTGCTTCTTGGGAGGAAAGCGATGACAAACCTAGACAGCATCTTAAAAAGCAGAGACATCACCTTGCCGACAAAGGTCCGCATAGTCAAAGCTATGGTTTTTCCTGTAGTGATGTATGGAAGTGAGAGCTGGACCACAAAGAAGGCTGACCGCCGAAGAATTGATGCTTTTGAATTGTGGTGCTGGAGGAGACTCTTGAGAGTCCCCTGGACTGCAAAGAGAACAAACCTATCCATTTTGAAGGAAATCAACCCTGAGTGCTCACTGGAAGGACAGATCCTGAAGCTGAGGCTCCAATACTTTGGCCATCTCATGAGAAGAGAAGACTCCCTGGAAAAGACCCTGATGTTGGGAAAATGTGAAGGCAAGAGGAGAAGGGGACGACAGAGGACGAGATGGATGGACAGTGTCACCGAAGCTACCAACATGGGTTTGACCCAGCTTCGGGGGGCAGTGGAAGACAGGAGGGCCTGGCGTGCTCTGGTCCATGGGGTCACGAAGAGTCGGACACGACTGAACGACTAAACAACAACAATAGAGCTTCTCTATCTTTGGCTGCAGAGAACATAATCAATCTGATTTTGGTATTGCCCATCTGGTGATGTCCATGTGTAGAGTCGCCTCTTGTGTTGTTGGAAAAGAGTGTTTGTGATGACCAGCTTGTTCTCTTGACAAAACTCTATTAGCCTTTGCCCTGCTTCGTTTTGAACTCCAAGACCAAACTTACCTGTTGTTCCTTTTATCTCTTGACTTCCTACTTTAGCATTCCAATCCCCTATAATGAGAAGAACATCTTTCTTTGGTGTCAGTTCTAGAAGGTGTTGTAAGTCTTCATAGAACTGATCAATTTCAGCCTCTTCAGCATTGGTGGGTGGTGCATAAACTTGGATTACTGTGATGTTGAAAGGTCTGCCTTGGATTCGTATTGAAATCAATCTATCATTTTTGAGATTGTATCCAAGTACAGCTTTTCCCACTCTTTTGCTGACTATGAGGGCTACTCCATTTCTTCTACGGGATTCTTGCCCACAATAGTAGATATGGTAATCGTCTGAATTGAATTCGCCCATTCCCGTCCATTTTAGTTCACTGACGCCCAGGATGTCAATGTTTCTTCGTGCCATCTCCTGTTTGACCACATCCAGCTTACCATGGTTCATAGATCTTACATTCCAGGTTCCTATGCAGTATTTTTCTTTGCAGCATCGGACTTTCCTTTCACTTCCAGGCTGGTCCGCAGCTGAGCGTCCTTTTGGCTTTGGCCCAACCAGTTCATTAGCTCTGGATCTACTCATACTTGTCCTCCGCTCTTCCTCAGGAGCATGTTGGACGCCTTCCGACCTGAGGGGCTCATCTTCCAGCGTCATATCTTTTAGCCTTTTGTTTCTGTCCATGGAGTTTTCTTGGCAAAGATACTGGAGTGGCTTGCCAGTTCGTGCTCCAGGTGGATCGCGTTTAGTCAGAACTCTCCACTCTGACCTGTCCATCTTGGGTGTCCCTGCACGGCATAGCCCATAGCTTCTTTGAATTACTCAATCCCCTTCGCCACAACAAGGCAGCAATCCGTGAAGGGGGGATTACACCATAGTGGTCCTCATTACTTTCATGTAACATGTTCAGGAAGTTCCCAAACTAAAAGCAAGAGCAACATGTGCTGCTTATATACCACCCCATAGTGTTTAAAGCACTCTCTGGGTAGTTTATAATTTAATTACAGGCTACGTATGTGCCCGCCCCCCGCAAGCTGGGGACTCAGTTTACTGACCAGGAAGAATGGAAAGCTGAATCAACCTTGACTTAGCTATCTGAGCCCATTGGCATTGAACTCTGATGAGCGGAGTCTTCACTACAGTACTGCAGCTTAGTCACTGTACCACAAGGCTCCTTGCTTGTATGCGTTCCTCTTCTTGGCTATTGGCTTTCAGATGCAGCACTCTGAATATTGATGTGCAAACCACTCTCCCAGGTTCTTCAACCAATAAGTTCCTTTTCTACCTTGATTCTATAATGATGATGATGATGATGATGCCATCAAGTCAGTTCTGTGTTATGGTGACCATTTCCAGGGTTTTCTAGGTAGAGAATACACAGATGTTGTTTACCATTCCCTTCTTCTAGGAGTGCTCTCGGTCTGTGCAGCTTGCCCATAGCAACATAGGCTGGCTCTACTCACAGAAGGCACAGTGGGGAATTGAACTCCCATCTTTTGGCTCCACAGCCAGATACATAAACCACTGAGCTATCCAGCCAGTCTTATTTGTTCACCTAGGCATTTTAAATATGCAAAGTTTACAAACTGGGAGAAAGTAGCTACCTATTATATGTTTCTGGGGCAAAGTAGCTGCCTATTTTATGTTTCTTCATTTTGATGTTGTTGCAGTTCTCCCCCCCCTCTCTCCCTCTCCCTCTCTCTCCCCTCTCTCTGTGTGTACATCACTATTTAAATAAATTAATTTAAATTAATTTAAATAAATAACTCAATCTCCCTTTTTCTTACCGGATGGCACCTGTAAATTATTCCCTTCAGCCTCCAGCTGGTCCTGATTTTTATTGTTTGTCAGCTCTGGCATTTCTGGATCTAATCATGCCCTTTGTCTTTCCCACTTCCACTTCTTGCTTGTTTGCTCTATCCCAAGAGGTCTACAGAATCCCACCTTGTCAAAGAATGGTTTTGAGAAATGGTGCTCATTTCTTGGCTTTTCTATCCAAATCTGGCACAAAATCATGAAGATGCAGCTCTTCTTTTGTCATGGTGGGAGAGAAATGAGGACATAGTGCGGCCGGTGTGTTTAAAGTTGGGCCTGTCTCTCAAGAGGGATATTTTTAAAAGCCTTTCTTCATCTCTTACTGCCTGTGTCCAGTTCCGTCTTGCTGGATAAAGAGTGGACTATGTGCCTAACAATCACTGGAGGCATATACTAAAACAACTCTTTATGAAAACATATGGGATTTTTTCAGCTTCAGCCAGAATATTTTGCTATGCTGTATTGAGATTGGTTGACCATTCCCTTCTTCTGGGGGTGCCTTAGGACAGCTTGCTCATGGCTACACAGATTGGCTCTTCCCCCAGGAGGCACAGTGGGGAGTCAAACTGCCAACTTCTGGTTCCACGTCCAGATGCTTAAACCACTGAATAGATACCAGTATTTTTCATTCCTCATTGCAAGACCAAGGTATCCTAACTTTATGCATTTTACATGTGTTATGATTTCATGGTCTTCATTCATTTGCTTTATTCAGTCACATCATGTCAATCATGACCATGCAGGAAGAATTTTCAACTCAGGAATATCAGCAGTGGGCGAGATATTTAATATGCTGACCTTAGATTGATCTTGGCCATATTAGGTGTCCAGACTAATGACAGTGTTTGCTTTTTCTGTGATGGGAGCACTGAAATATTAAGAACTAGCAAATTCTAGAAATGCTGGTCTGGAATGGCTTGAATATTTCTTAACTGATCCTCCTTATATGAATGTTCATTTACGTTTATAGTTCTTTCCATTATTTAAACTGTATGTTCCAGACAATGAAATGTCATTAAGTGGTAATGTATTATTATTGGCCAAAATCCTACTGATGGTGAGATAAGGTTTACATAACTTGCTGCAGCTAATTCTGGCTAATTAACAAGGTGCTGGGGCATATCTTGCTTGTGCAAGTGCATGGCAAGACCTATGACCAAGAAGTGCCCCGGCACCTCATCGATCAGCTGCAATTAGCCAATGTTGAAAATGCTTTCTCAGTAGCATTTTCGCCATTGTTCATTTGTTTTTAACTGGCCTTCCATATCTTGAACCTGGAAACCTTTTATCTCTCTCTCTCTTTCTTGTTCACAAGTTTGCAAGCATTCCTGTTTAGCTTCTTGATTTAAAACATTTTGAAGCTTCTGAAACGTCTCAGAATGGCTTATAAAAATTTGGAAAAAAAAATGGAAGCAAAATAAACAAATTCACTGCCAAAAAAAGAATACGGGTTAAAAACTAAGTAAAATGAATCTGAAAATCCTACAAAAAACCCAGAGAGCAATTAAATAGTGTAAGCTGACATAAACAATTAATCAAGGCCACTAGCCTTTTAAAATTATTGTTCTGGCTATGTACAATGCAGTAAAATAAAACTGTCGCGGCTGAATGCAAATTAATTTGTGTGAGTTGCCTTAATGGCAGGGGATGCATCACATTTTGCTATAATAACCTTTAATGCAGTTGGTACGTTGAGTTCATTCCTTAACTGTCTTACCTGCATAGCTATGTTAGTGCTTCTCACAGCTTTATGTGTTTCTCTTCTGTTAAATTTTGTCCCTGCTAAGAGGGTAAGTATTCTGGTAATTTTTATAGCTTTTCTCTCCTTTACCCCCACCCCCACCCCACCTTGGTTAGAAATAGGGCAGTGCCACATAATAGCAAAGGTGTGCAACCAATTAAATTTGATTGCAAATATTTGTTTTGGGCAATAAGGTAAGAGCAGAAGAACGCTCTTACAAAGCAACTGAGTTTTAACGCATCATCTCCCAAGGCTGCCTCCTTTTATTTTCCTGCTTTGATAAACTGTAGGCCTTAGCCTGGTTTTTGTCCCTTATATAATCCTGTCTTTCCCAGTGCAATGTTTTATTAGTAATAATGGGTGCAATCCTATGCTGTGGTTCGTCCTTGTGACTCTTTGCTTTGCATCCTGAGGGCTACTTGAGAGAGAACCTGCTTCCCTGCGCATTGCAAAATGTTGCACAGATAAAACATTCAGTGAGTCTTTGATGTCCTTTTCAAAGCAAGTGAGAGTAGAAATGGCCAGTGGCTTAACAGTGGAAATAGCTGAACTGAGAAGCTGTAATTTAGGCTGTTTAATATTTTTTCCCCTCAGGCTTCCTTCCCTTCCTAAATTCTGATTTCTTCTAATGAACTGGTTCTGCCTGACCTCAGTCCTGGGTAAGGAGATGCACCATATCTGAGGCTTTTCACATATCACATGAAATAAAAACATGGGGTGATTATGTCTTATCTGCTGTCGTATGCAAAGTAAGCATGAGTAGGTATCGCATTTGTGCATAAAGGCATGAAAATTTCCAATTCTGGTTGATGTTAGAACATAATGCTCTATGATTACAGCATTATAGGGACTTTTAGTCTTTAAAAATACACCGGAATTTGCAGTGAGTTCTGAGTATTCCTACTGAGGAACTGAGCTTTATAGAGGGTGAAAGCACCTCTTATACTTGGGGAGGATGGATAGGAAAACCCATCCTTCTTCCTTGCTTCTTCTCTGCATGTACTTAACTAGTCTCTCAATGTCTTGTATACTGTTAAGACGTTTTGCTGAAACTGGCGAAAGCCAACTTCTAATACAAAGCTTTTGTTCCAACATACAAAATAACTTTCAAATATGCAAGTTTACAGTATATACATCCACACAAAAAAAATGAACATACTTGAGCTGGATTCCTGCTGTCAGATTTCTGAATGATTTCTTCTCATATTCTGCCAAAGGCTGCATAATATTAAACCAAAGTTTAATGCCCACCCCTTAGTAAAGAGATCATTTGTAACCAGTCTGTAAAACACCCTTGGTCTGGTTTCAAGAGCTAGCGAATTCCTTTTTATATATTTTTTTAAAAGCCCTCTTAAAATACAAGCTGCATGTAGGAGATTATATGCACATAGGAGCCTTGTGGTTAAACTGCAGTACTGCAGCCAAAACTCTGCTCATGACCCAGGTTCAATCCCAGGTAGGTTCACTCAGCCTTCCAAGGCAGATAAATTGAATACCCAGTTTGCTGTGTCGGGGGGCAATGTGTAGCCTGCATAATTAAATTGTAAACTGCACAGAGAGTTCTTTAAGCACTATGGGGGCAGGTATATAAACATTTGCTTTATACACACACACATATATACACATACATATATATATATTGATAGGATTAGGTGGGTTGTGTTATTATTGTTTTGGTCCCATAGATTGCACAGAGAGATGTATACATCTAGAGTGAAGCTTGCCAAAGATGAGAAAATGGTCTGTCCTTGACAATACAGTACTCTCTTCTACTTCAGCTTGTGTCTCTTTCATTCTCTAAAATAGAAGCTTTCTGCACTTATATTTTGTTGGCGTTGTTGCTTTTGTTTCTAACCATATGTTCATCCAGTAGTGGCTCATCTTATGCACTTTTCTTCCTCCAGATAACCTCTGTTCAAATGTACCACTATGCTGGAACAGTTGGGAGCAAAACCAACTTAATATTCAACTGAATATTTTGGTTTCATGCAGATTCAAAGGGAATGTTTGCATTCACTCCTAGTTTGACTCTGTTGTGGTCATCTCTTGGAGGAAGAGAAGAAGACAGTGTTGCTCCTTTTTAGGAGACATTTAAAAATCCCTCTTTATCCAACAATGATGCATTTCAGTTTAGCTAGCAAGAAATTCTTGATGATTTAATTTCTATTTAATTGAGATGCCATGATTTGGAAATGTTTACACTTGAAGGTGTTTTTCATGCTAATTGTTAGGGGCCTGCATTCAGTGGATTAAACTACCACAGTGCAACTTTGCATTGATAAAGAAGTTAAATAAAATTTAAAAAACAACAACTTTGGCTTCATATTTAAGAACTACAGGAGCACCCTCCAGTGGTGATGCTGATCTGCATGTACAGGTTTCGGTAGAAGAGTCAAATGATTCTTCTCAGGCATCCGTGCTGACATTAAATAGTTGCCTTAATATATATATATATATATGGCAGAGGAAATGTACTTAACTCACATTTCTATTTTGAAAGTCCTGGATTTTATATCAACAATTTAAAGTTAGAAAGAAGAGGGAAGGGAGAGCTCTCTGGCAGCTGCCAGCCAGAGTGAACAATACTGGGCAAGATGGAGGTGTCACTTGATCTGGCATAAATAAGCTTCCTGCATTCTTAGTTATGATAAGAGCCAATGTGGAGGCTGGGGTATTGTCTTGGTATTGAAAAATTCTCCAACTATGACTGAAACCCTAGACACACTTATTAGAAAGTAAGCTACATTGTAAACATTGAACTTAATGTAAACATACCTCTGATTTTATTGCAATATAGGGCTGTCTGTAAATGTTGTGGTCACTTTTGTGCCAGGGTGAGTTGTGTTTCTTGACACCAGGTTCACTTTCCTAGAATATGAGATTTTTGTCTCTCCCAACCCCCTGGCAAGTATCTCTACCTTTACAGATGTAAAAACAGGCTTGGCAGTGTTGTGGCTATCATCACCTGGTGGCTCTCAGAAGTCAACCTGGTGGATGGATTAGACTTCCATTGGCTTGAAACACTGTGTTCCAGTACCTAGTATAACTTTTCAGAGTTCTCCACAACTGTGAGAACAAAAATAAAAGAAGCGTGTGCATGCAAACCTGTCTAATTGTTTTTTTTTATTGAGGCAGAAATTGGGTTTCCTTAATGCAGAAGTGAATGTGAGGCAGAAGAGAAGTGGAAAACGGGATAGATTTATGACTGTGCACCAAATGAGAGAGAGAGAAGAATTCCTTTTGCATTAATTTTGTTGTTGTTTAGTCGTTAAGTCATGTCTGACTCTTCGTGACCCCATGGACCAGAGCACGCCAGGCCCTCCTGTCTTCCACTGCCTCCCGGAGTTGGGTCAAATTCATGTTGGTCGCTGCGATGACACTGTCCAACCATCTCGTCCTCTGTCGTCCCCTTCTCCTCTTGCCTTCACACTTTCCCAACATCAGGGTCTTTCCAGGGAGCCTTCTCTTCTCATGAGATGGCCAAAGTATTGGAGCCTCAGCTTCAGGATCTGTCCTTCCAGTGAGCACTCAGGGTTGCATTAATTAGTCCATTCCATTTGTGTTATGATGCCAGAATGGAGAAATGTTTGAATATTTTTGAAGCAATACTGATTTGAAAGGTACTTGTCTAGAGTAAATGGCTCAAAGGCAGTGAACGTGTTATTGCTCTGACTTCTCTTGAGTAGCTGTGCCAGCTTAATGCTAATGGAATATGTTTTGGTGGCAAAATTGCCTTAAGTTATGGAATTATCACTGGCTTTATCTGTTTTGCACTAACTCATGTGACACCATAACTGAAGAAGAGCATTTTGGCCTGTGATTTATTATTCATTTATTGTTTTGTTCAGCTCAGCCAGGGCTGCTAACCACATGCAAGTAAAATACAATGAAATAGCTAAAAGAAAATAAATTTTTTTAAAAAACAAGACACAAAAAAACATAACAAGGTCAGTTAAAAAAACAGCCAGTTTGAATGAATTAAAATATACTTTATGGTAGTTTATTAGACTTGCACAAAATTGTATTCTTGGTCACACTGCATTGCATGTTCTACTTCAGAAATACCAAAATCTTATATGTGAAATGCTTCCCTTTACCATGTGCATCCTTGCATTGATCAACATGATACTTTCTACAACACCACTATGAGCAGATTTTTCTTTCTTTTTGGGATTAGGAACACACAAAACTCTAGATGGCGTTCTGATGTTATTTTATTATCAGTTGATCAGTCCATAATAGAAATCCCAGTTTACCTTTTAACCAATATAGATTAGAATTACTATGCTAGCTTGTAAAGAATCTTGAGAAAATACACTGAGATTCATTTATGCATCTGTCAGTCCAGTTATGTGAACCACAGTGTGGACTGAGTGTGCTGAGAAGCGTGGAGAGACTTGCATCATTTTATGAATGAAAGCACAGTGAGATGTCATCCAACATTTTTCCGTCTTCTCTTTAGGTAGAGATGTTTGTGTTGGCTTTGATTATATGTCATCAGAGTCCTTTCACTTCTGGGTGTGTAGATAATTACCTAGGGATATTATCATGGCTAACTAATGTTTGAATCATACTGTGAAAAGCTGACTACTATTTTTCTAGAAGTGCTGAAGTGTGAATAAATCAGACATTTAGAAGCAGGCCTTGACATTCATGAAATAAGCCCACACACCACCCTTTTTTGTAAATTACTATTGCAGAATTTTAAATGTTGTTGTTAATTTATGACTGTGCACCAGATGAGAAAGAGAAGGCTAGCTGCAGAACTGTAGGGATTCACAGAGCAGAATAATTTCACGTTCCCAGAGTGGTCCACCCCTTTTCTTATTAACTGGCACTTACACTGATAACTCACTCGGACATTAGTAGGAGAAAGAATAAAAAGTTTTATTACTTACAATGAAATACAGCAAACTGACATACTGTACATGACTGCTTTAAGCAGTAGACTTCAACAGACTTAGGAGAGGGGAAAAGACACAGAGCAGAGAGGAGGGGCTCTCTTTGAATTCAGAGGCAGGGAAGGAACGATTGGTTACTGCTGGATAGATTGACAGTCACTCCAGCCCAAAAAGGTCCCTCACAGAGAAACCTACAAACGTTGCAGAAACTCCAACAATTACTCTTTGGGCCAGTGAGTATTTATTTTCATGGGCACCATAATAATCATAGAATCAAGCCTTAATGTTTTGTAAGTGTTATCATTACAACAATCCTCTGGGGTTGTTCTTGAAGCATGGAAAACAATTTCATACAATTAAAGATAAAAGTATATAAAGGGCAGTGAAAATATTTAATTGTTTGCTAATTGAGAACCTTTAATTTTTCCCTTCATTCCCCAAAAAACATTCATTGCAACTTCTGAATACTTCTAATGTGGTTTTTGCCACTGTTACAGCATCAGGGAAGGTTTGGGGACAAGGATGTATTCAAATCCATCAGGTTCCCAGAAGGGTCCCACAATGAATTTTTGTTGTCCAGAATCCGTATTCCTCAGCGAAATGGCCAAGTACACCTTGTGATTTATTGTTAAGTGAAGTAGGCTTCACTGGTAGGCATCACAGCTGAATAAATACAGCTGCTCTCTTGAATCTTTCCAAAATTAGAAGCTAGAATACTTATTTACTTGTACCCTCCAGAAACCTAAATCTGATTGAATAAAACACTGTCTAAATTTAGGATACGTCAAATTACCGTTGTGCCACTCAAGTGAAGGCTGGTGACAAAACAGATGGTTTTCAAGCCATTTCAGATGTTACTCAGCAGCAAATTCCGGTTTATCACAAATTATACACTAAAAAGAGGGAACATGCCAGATTCATCACGTTTAAAGTTGCAAGGCTTGCTTTTCTCAGTATCAAAATCAGAATTTTACCAGTCTTCATTACTTATTATTTACTCATGTTTTGACATTCTCTTTCAGAATTATGCTGCCACTTTCATGTCTCACAGATTCTTTTTCTCTCTCTACAAAGCCATTGAGAAAGCTGCCATAAAACTTCACTAATAAGCCATTTATATCTGCAATTCATTCTTTCTCTCTCCTTCTTTTTATACTGATTCCTTATCTTACGAAACACTTAACTTTTTTTTCCATCTTAAGACTTCTTTTTTAATGCTCTATAATTTCACTCAGTTTTGGACTGGGGCACAAAGAATAGCAAACCTGTTTCCATATGCTTATAGAGCCCTTGTGTTTCTATTACTCAGATGTCGGATATCCCACTACATCAAAAACAGCTTTGACAACTGTGAGGCTATTAAAAGGGGGGGGGGGGGCAGTTCTTGTAACAGATCTGAAAGACAGGATGAAATTTCCTGCTGGCAGATTGCTACTTTGCTGGGGGTTCCCCAAAATATACTACTGATTGGTGCCACCGTCTAATCCATACATACACACTAGAGATGGGCACGAACCTTGGATCCCCCACTTGCCAGCTGGCGTGTGCTCCTCTCCTCCTCCTCTTTGGCTGTTTGGCCAGTCCTTGGCAGGAGCACGGGCTTCCCTGCCCCGCCTCCTTGGCTGATTGCCCAATCATACAGGAGTAGAGGCGGGGCAAGGAAGCCTGTCCTCCTGCCGAGGACTGGTCAAACAGCCAAAGAGGAGGAGAAGGTCATGTGCTGACTGGTGAGTGGGTCATTGGTTGGGGAGGCGGGATAAGGGAATGTGTGGCACCTATGGTGCCATGTGTACAAACTGGCACAAACCTTCAAACCCAGGCTCATGCTCATCCCGGGTAGATGGGGCTCGTTAGCCTTGGAAGGCAGCCCATCTAGGAGAAGGAAAACTCTGATTTCAAACCTCCACTGCCTTGTGGCTATATCCATCTATGGAAAAGGCTTCAGGAATAAACCTTGAGGCAAAATCCGGAGCCGGAGTCCTGGAGGCAGATTCTGATGTTCTGGCAACTCCTGCAATGTCGCTGGAACCAGTTGTATTGGCTCTTGCCTTTCCATTGGACTATTTCAGTGATGTGGAGAGGGGGGATTTGCTGCTTGGGCAACAGCCTATCCTCCATATTATTTTACCCAAGCTTCGTGCTCTGGAGAGGACACTCCAGCTTTGCATACAGCATCAAAATAACACGGGAAGTAGCAGTTACCGGTTATAAGTCTTTGCTCGATTGGTGTAGAGCGGGATGCCAGGGGCTACTTCCGATGGTGGGAGAGGTCATTGCACCTCACTAGGTAGCTGTCTTCAGTGCGGAAGGGATTGTCACTCTCGAATTGGCCTTCTCAGCCACACTAGACGTTGTTCCAAGACCACTATTCAGAGCACGTTACCATAGTCTCTCGAGACTGAAGGATGCCTACTGAGCTCACCTTTAATACACACTGCAGTCTGTCTAGCTCCAAGGTTTGGAAAAATCTTTCCCTTCAATACAGTTCTAGGGGGAAAGACGCCAGGAAAAAAGTAGACAAGGAAACAGTTTGGGAATTTGTTCTATTAACTGTTCACCTACTGCCTAGGCCAGTGTGGAACTGCCTTTAAAAATGGTTCAAAAACTGCAGTTAGTCCAAAATGAGATTTTACTGCCTGGAGCTGGATGGTTTGGCTGTATTATGTCTGCATTATGTTGACTGTATTGGCCCTGAAGTTGTTTGTGGGTCCAGTTTAAAGAGCTGGTGTTAGCCTTAAAGCTGCATGGCTTCATAACAGGTGAGCAGAGAAGACTATTTTGTGCCATTATGTACTTATCCATACTTTAAGATATTTTTCAGAAATTCACCTTTGTGTGCCTGAGAGGGAAAAGGGCCTTGTGAAAAGCCACCCCTAGTTACATGATTGTCCTTTTAGAAGGATATTCGTGGAGCCATCTCTGTGGTCTTTGGCATGTTATGAAAAGACCACTCTGTTTACCTGCCTGTCCATTCAGCCTGAGCTTTTCACCTTTAAAAACTATGGGTTTGATTATGGTTTTATTTCATTTTGTATTTTAAGTTGCCTTCTGTATATGTTTTGTCTTGTTTAGTATATTAATTGTTTTATGCTTAGTTTGTTCTTTTAAAGAACCCTTTGAGAACTTTATGGGATGGGGGATGAACATGACAAAACAAGCATCCAGGAATACTAAATTCCTTTGGTAGAAATTTGTACTTCTACACCATGTTCTCTTCTTCCTTAAGTTACTTTACACAATTCAGGGTGCATTATGCAGAAGGAGAAGACTGCAGCTGGGTGGGAAAGTACCAGCACATCAAGAAGTGGCAAGGTAGCTGTGCCATGCACCTTGTGGGCAACTGCCCTCATTCTTGACCACAAGCCATTCTGGTTGAGGCTTCTGGAAGACTGGGTCCCTCAACATCAGAAGTGTTGCAGGTCTTTATACTTTCTATACTAGACAACACAGTTGGAATGTTTTCTTGCAATTTTCAGCGCTGTCAGGAATGTTAGTTTCTTCAAGAGGTGGAGGGGAAGATGTCAATGGACATCTATAACAGTTTCTGCTATAGTGTTGATCTAGCAGGAGATAACTATGAGTGCACTGTACAATAGGTGAGTTATCTGGGGGAAAGAAAGACCTCCAGCAGGCATGGGGAGCCTTCTTCAGGCTGGGGACAATTCTAGTTTGGGAAATATATTGATGTTTGCATTCCAGCAATGAGTCAAGTTAAGGACACTAAATAAAGCATGCAGGACAAGTACGTAGTAATTCTTATCAAGTTGGACTTTTTTTTTCCTCACCAAGCACACAAAGCGCAAGTCAAGTCAACTCAGGAAGAGATTTCAGGGCAAGAACTGATCTCGGTTCTATGCAACCACTTCCTCAACTGATAAAGAGAGCTCAGCTCTGTGCAGACACTTCTCAGACTGAAAAACATAAACCATCTCAGCGCAAAGGTTTCTTAGCTTTTAAAAACAACCAAGAGTCTTATGGCACCTTAAAGGCTTCTAAGCTTTATTGGGCATGAGTTTTCATGGACTGCAGACTGCTTCAGGTGCTCTCTATGAATTTTGATATCAAATCAAATGGCTTTGCCTTTAATGAGTCTTGTCTGTTATGGCAGATTACTGAGACAGGAGGTAACAGCAAGGAGAGAGCCTCGTGAGTTCTTGTGAGCCACAGGTCCCCCTTTTCATCCTCTCTGGGATTTGTTTTGAGATCTCAGCCCTGGAAATCTTCCCCTTCTGTATTTTGCTGAATCATCTTTTGGTTGGAATCTGAAAGTAAGAAAAAAGCCAAGGGTGATAATTCTCTAATGTCCTCTGGCTGCTTCTGTGCTTCTCTTGAAACATCCAGTACTTGGCACTTGTCTGAGAGAGGAAATCTGAGGTTCATGGAATTGCCATGGCAGGTTCCATTCTTTAATTAAATGGTTAGTGTGCTTCTTGTTCCAGATGAACCATTTGTTTGTGCACGATTGGACAGTGAATCGGGTTCAGAATTGCTAAACAGGAAAGAACATCTTGAGTCCAGGGCGCACAGTTAGAGTGCATGCAGCTTTGGATGCCTGGGCATTGCCTCCCACTTCTTTCGGTTTACTAATGAGATGATTGCAATGTAAAGAGGAATACAGCGGCTAATTTAGGCTGTAGCAATAGAACTGCAAGCTTTTGTTCTCCAATTGCCATACATTTTTGCAGTGAAGGGCTGAGAAAACAGATGTATGCAAATATGGAGATGGTTTTATTCTGGTAGCATTAGCTGTATCTCTTACTTATATCCTTTCCTGTTCTCAGTTTTTGCCTTCTTTGAAAATCAGAGCAACATTGTCCACTAGTTTATAGATAGGCATTATTTCTCAGAGCATGGCTGCTGTAAATAAGTAAATTGAATAAGAATGGAATGAAGCGAAAGCACGGTAGGCATGAATGTGTTGTGTTTTTTAACATTTAGTTTCACAATAATACTAGTTTTTGAATTAAGTGTTTAATTTGAATGATTTTAAAGTTATTTCACAAGCCCTGTATGCTAATTTCTCAAACCCAATAGCTTCTACGCCATGGCCTATGTTGACTGCAGGATTCCAGAAGCTGCCATCCAAAAACCGAATTTCCCAAGCTCTGTTATACTCAACTTCTCTGTCACCACATTCGCTCTATTTCTCCATCTTTGCTATACATGCTCTCCCTCCCTTCCCTCCCAGTTCTAACTCTCTACTATATAGGTTTTTATGCCATTGCACCAGATGTTTTTATTGTGTTATTTTAATGTTTTGTTTTGCTCTTCAAGTAATTGCTTTTATTGTGGTTGAGAAAATAATCAAATATTTTCTTTGATTATTCTGGAGTATGAAATGATTTTTAAAGAAACGTTGTGAGCTGCTTTCTGAGCTCATTGAGCTAGGAATGTCAGAGGCTCCTGGTTATTTATTTATTTTTTTGCAACATTTGTTTGAACCAATAGTGCTTTTTCCCCCCTGTACAGCACACAGCAATTGGTTGGAAATGGACATCTACTACTGTAAGCTGTCAAAATCTTTCCATTTCGGTCAAGGTGGAGGAGCCTTGTGGCCTCTCTCCAGTGATGTTCTTAGGTTAGCACAGGTTCTATTGTGCCAGTGATTGTACAAATTCAGGATTAGCTCAAGGGTGGTAGTCAGAATTAGTTTTGGTTTGCAAGAGATCACCAGGTAAAGGGGGAAGCACATGCACAGTGGTGAAATCCAATGCAAATGCACTAGCAAGTTTTCCCCCCTACTCTCCTAGGATTACAGCAGATTTAGGCCTATAAGATACAGTTTGTAGTGCTGGAGTCCTGAAGGTTTGTGTTAAGGATTCCAGCCAGCCATTATTTGATCCTAGTAGCCCATTCCAGTCCCTCTCCCTACGTTTTCCATCTCTGCTACTTTGTTATTATAGGTCTCTTGGACATACTGCATTCTCATTGGGTTGTTTTGGGTGTGTTTCCTCCTTAGGTTTTAAAAAAAGGTTTGGTACTTCTACCAACTTTTTGCAGGAATCTCCTCCAGATCAGATCACTCTTTCTGGTTTCTTGATGGCTGTTTTTATCAGCACTCATGGTCAGACCTTAGTGTTAGAAAGAATGATGGGATAATCCTATATAGAAAGTCTCCCCCCCTTTTAAAAAAAAAAATGCAGTCAAAATTCAAGCTGCAGTAGAGTGGTGGTGATTTCTACAGAGGGCTGCCAAACCAGGTTTGCAGCTTACACTGAA
Organism: Intellagama lesueurii; assembly: GCA_037013535.1. NCBI lineage: Eukaryota > Metazoa > Chordata > Lepidosauria > Squamata > Agamidae > Intellagama > Intellagama lesueurii. The sequence goes on along the minus strand of JBAJHW010000006.1, from coordinate 118,912,064 downwards.
GTGGGCTCAGACCGTGGTTCTTAACCTTGGGTAACGCAGGTATTCTTGGACTGCAGTTCCAAAAAGGCCTTCATCTCCAACTAGGCTGGCAGGGGTTTCTGGAAGTTGCAGTCCAAAGAACACCTGGGTTAACCAAGGTTGGAAACCACCGGGCTCAGACGTTGGTTGAAATGGAATGCTGCTTCTCTATCTTATGAAATGCTCAGTCACAACGGTTGTGGTTTAATATATTTTTAGTAGTTTTTAAGTAGCAGAGATGTTATCTTCTGTTAAGAAAACCATGAAATTATGCTTGGAAGAAGTTGAGAGGCAAGAAAGAACGCAGCACTGTGGAGGATATGCTTCCTTTCTCTGGTGCTCATAAAGCTGAGCATTTTTATTGAAATGCGTCATTTGGAAGGTGTGACTTTCATATCAGGGCTGACATTTTGTCTTTCTCTTTGATATTCCCTTTGGCATCCACCACCCTCGTTTCCAAGGAGAGAAAATCCAGTGTCATCTTTTCATTTGATCTTTGTTTTGTTTCTTGATTTTTCTGTCCCTTGCTAATTTCGTGCCAGTTGTTTGAAATGAGATTCCCCTGACAGTTTTGTCTGCTTCTTAGAATTTAGCTAACACATTTGTCACACACTTATTGTTCCTAATGAAGGGAATGATAAGGCTTCTTCGCCAGTGTGTTCTCTCTGGTACAACTGGGAATCAATCTCATGGGCTAGTGGTCTATGGAAGGTTTGGCTGGTTTACGTTTAGGTGACGGTCTTTTCCACCTTGCAATGGGATGCCGGATTTAATGCAGAAAGCTTTTCTTTTTTTAAACTTCCCAAAGCCAGGGGTTAAGTTTTTCCCTTTCTTTTAATTAAATGTCAGGGGCTGAGCATTGATGATCAAAGGGAAAGCTCTTTCCTTTCCAGCTACTGATAGAAAGGATGGGTGTTCTACAGTCCTCCACCTACCTACCTGAGGTGCCCTATTTCATCTAAATGTTATGACTTTTCAGCATGGATTTTAAAGATCCCAACAGATGGAAGCTCTTTGGGGTGCAGACAAAAAGAAAAGCAGCTGGGTTTTCACTATCTGTTTTGCTTTGAAGAAAAATGCAGTGACTGGCAAATAAAATATAGATGGGTCAATAGGGATGGCTCAACCACTAAAAATGTCAATGCCATTTTTTAAAAAATCTGCAAAGGAACCCAGAATTCAAGAGAAACATGCTCCCTTCCAGTCAATCCAATTTTATTCATTAAATGTGATGAAGAATGTTCTTACTGTTAAAGAAGGATAAGGAGAGAGTAAGAAGTAAACATCAGGGCTCTTTAAGCAGAACCAAAATTCAGGGTTCAATGACACCTTTATTAGATCATGGATTGTTTTCCTTTTTCTCTTCCCAAATTTTATCCTATTTAAGCCTGAAGAAGACTTCTGGAGACACCCCCCCCCCCCTTGCCTTGTCTCTAATTTTTTAGTGAGGTGTTGCTAAAATAATACAGGTACCACTCAGTCCAGAATGTTCGTTCTGCTCATGCATCACACAGTTACTTTACTTCTTTGTAAACAAAGCAGCGGGCTGATCCCAAAGACCAACTTAAGGGCCTGATTCTCGCCTTTCTGGCAAAGCGGGCGTTTGCAAAATGAATTAACGACGTGGAAGGTTGAAATGGGGTGGAATTCACATCTTTCGGGCTGGTTTCCTCCCCTCTTTCCTCACTCTTTGGAGTGTGTGTGTGCGTGCGTGTGTGTGAGGGACGGGAGAGAGATGCAAACATCTGTTGCTAAGGCAACCCGGCATCCTGATTGTGGGAGGGACTAGAAGTGCAACCCTCGAGTAATCTTTTCGGGGCGTCCATCACAGGACCAGGCGATCCCCCGGGAGTGTCTCTCCTGCAAAAACCAGGAGCCCTAAGAGGGACTCGGTTCAACAGGGCCCTGCTGAGCGGCGCTCGGGTTTTAACACGTCAGGAAACCGGCCTTGGTCGCTCCTTGGGGCCCGTGTGAGGCCAGCAGAAGCCCCCGCACCTTCAGTCCCTCGCCTGGCCACCATCTCTGCCTTTTCTCTCACTGTATCCCGCGGGGCCGGTGGTGGAGGCGGTGCTGCTGCTCCGGTTCTGATGATTAGGCTTTCATCATCATTATCATCATCTTAAAACGGCAGAGCTGCAAGGGTCCCTGCGGATCATCAAGTCCAGCCCTTGCCAAGGAGGCCCAGGCGGGAATCGAACTCGCAACCTCTGGCTCCAGGCCTAAAGCCCCGAGCAGCAGTTCTTTTTGTTTCTTCCAGCGGGTTCTGGCCAAGGGAGAAAGCGTTTGCGCGAGTTTCCACGGAGGGGCGCTGAAGCACGTTTTAATGCAGCAAAAGGCGCTGAGAGCGAAATATTACGAGACCGACGGGTTTGATTCGGCAGGCGAGCGGTGTGTGTAGGGAAGGGGGGCGGGCTGAGACATGGGGGGGGGGACAGGAGAGTGGGGAAAACGCCTGGGGGAACGCGGGGGGGGGAGAGGGAGGGAGCCACCGATCCCCTTCGATCGGTCCAGCATCCCCAGCGACGCGCGCTGTAACCTAGAAGGCAGAGAGAGCCGACTGACTCACTGGAGAGCGCAGCAGGAGGAAGCGAGCGGTGCGCCCGGTTGGCGGCTGAGCGCAAGGGGCGTCCCTCGCCCCCTCCTCTCCGCAGCTGCGCCTGGCACAGAGATGGCTTTCCTGCCATGAGCGGATCCCAGCGCTTGTCTCCTTCTCTGCGCTTCGGGGGCATCTCTTTCTCCTTTCAGAGTTTTCTAAGGAAGTGGAGGGAGGAGAGAGAGGCTCTTTCTCAATATGCCCCTTTCCCCGGCCGAGTCTTTCACCGAGAAAGCATCAGCCCCTGTCTTGCCTTCTCTCCACCCCCCCCCGCCCGCCCGCATGAACAACGTGCTTTGAATGAGGTTTTCCCCTGATCGTGCTTCTACCCACCCGTTCCGTTCCCCGCAGATTTATTCCACACGTAACACAGTTTCCCCCCACACACACACACGCGCGCGCGCACCCTTTCCTTCCTCCTTCCCTCTCTGACCCCCCTCCACCCCCAACCCCCACCCCCCCGCCGTGCCTGGTGCTGCCGGCATGACACCCCCCCCCCCCCGAAGGCTGGCGCTCCTGTCGCCGGGGCAAGGCGCTGGGCGACTGAGACAAGCCTCCTGCCAGCTTCCACACCCCCACTGAGGGGCGATCCGCTCCGGCATCGCCATCGGGGGACATCTTTTCCCAAGCAGGAGGAGGAGGAGGAGGAGCAGAAGCGTGTCTCCGTGTGTGTGTGTGTGAGAGAGAGAGAGAGAGAGTGAGTGAGCAAAGCTGGCTTTTTGGGGGATCGCACAGCGTTCCTAAGGGAGGGAGGGGGCGGTTCGGTTGTGCGGATCCCTATGTATGGGTTCCGCCACCAACTCTCTCTCTCTCTCTCTCTCTTCCCCGCCCCCCCCCCCGCCGCCGCCGCCGCCGCTCTTTTCCGCCCGATGCTATTGAGAGAAGCGCCAGCCAGCGAGTCGAATACGTACCTCGGCGACTCCACGGATCTGTGACTGAGGAGGGTTTGGGGCTGGCGAGGTTGTAAAGCAGGCGAGCCGAGCCGAGGAGGGGGAGAGGCAAGGACGGAGAGCGCCCGGCGCCCGGATCTGCTGGCCAGCCCTTCGCTCAGAGGCGCCCGTTTAAAAAAACAAACCCCCCAAAAACCCCATCTCTCTCTCTCTCTCTCTCTCTCTCTCTCTCTCTCGCTCTCGCTCTCGCTCTATCTATATCTTGTGATAGCAAACGAAAGCCAACGGAGCCCTCCCATCCCTCTCTCTCTCTCTCAATCTCTCTCTCTCTCTCTCCCCCCCCCCCCCCGGGTCCGGGACTGGCTGGAGCCATGGCTTCCTTGTACCAGAGATTCGGCGGGAAGATCAACACCTCCAGATCGTTCCCCGTGACCCCCGAGGCGAGTCACCTCCTGGGCCCCCAGTGCACCGAGGAGGACGGCCCCGCCAATGCGGCCGGCGGCGGCGGGGGGAAAGCCTCGCGTCCCCTGCCGCCCGACCACCCGAGACCTCGCTTCCAGTACCCGGCGAGGAGGAGTGACGGCGAGGAGGAAGATGTAAGCCGGCCCCTGCCGCACCTCGGGTTAGGTGACGCCGCGGGGGTGCCGCCGGTTGGGGGGCGACCGCTCGGCCTCTGGACTCGCTCGCGGTCGTGGAGGTGCCCGGCCGGCCGGGTGGGTGGGTGGGCTGGCGGGCTGGGCCCCTCGTCGGTTCCGCCTGCCGGGTCCGGGCGCCGGTTTTGACGTCTCTAATCTGGAGGTCTGGCTGCAGGCGGTGTTGGGGGAATGCGTGTTTGCCTCTGGCGTAACCTCCCGCCACGACACCTGTCTTTGTGCGAGTTTCTGGTGTGTGATAAAGAGTTGGAGAAAGGTTTTGAAAGAGGATTCTGTTAGCTTCTACACAAGTTGTAGTGTGAGCCTTTATCCCTAGAGAATGAAAGGGGGGGGGGGGATTGGATGCAACTGAGAACCTTGGAAGTTCTTCCCCTCCTGTCCTTAGGCTTCACTTCCTATTTTACTTGTGGTGTGTCTCCCCCCCCCCCCCGCCGAAATTTGACCTCTTCTGTCTCCTCCCATCTCATATTTATCGGGCGCTTCATTTTTATTTATTTATTTTGGTCTCTTAATTCCTGCCCCACCCCCTGCTTCAAGGCCTTGTTGCTGCTGCTGCTGTTGTTTCACTTGTATGGTAGAACATCAAAGACCCCCCCCCCTCCCCTCCGTCCTTTGGCTTTAATGTCTGAGCATCCTTACCCGAAGATACATGTTACTGGGGAGTCCGTCCCTGTTCCATGGGTCTGAACTGAACTCCCCCAGAAGAATACCATACCCTATTGAGTAGATACCTAAGTACAAATACTGGGATAAAACAGTTCTTTTGTAGTTGTTATTCTTTAAAAAAAGAATTTTCTCTGCTTCAGGTGAGAACTTTCACTTTCTTTCCGTGGAAGCCTCCTTTTTCCACTCCCCACCCCACCCCTTTTCTATTTTAAAAGCTGCCAAGAAACAAAACAAGGCGGATTGTGAACAGGCTATATTAAGCCCCAACAAGGTGCTGAAGCGTCAATTTGGGAGAGCACATTTTCCTTTTTTCTTTTCATCCTCCTCTCCCAAATCCATCTTTCTTTCCTTCCTCCCTTCTTTCCTGCTGTTGGGAGAGATTTCAAAGGGTTTGTATTTGCATATTGCCTTAGTAACGAGTGACTCATCCAGGGCACTTTGCTGGCTGATGGGAGTGATGGTGGCAGACGAAGTTTCCTTGTTAGGTGAAAGAAAGTTAGACGGATGGATCACCCATCACCAACCTTAGCCTGGAATAGTGGCCTATTATATGGGTTTGTCCTACTGAAAAACAATTTTATGGCATTTGTTTTGTGTGTGACCAGTTGTGCAAGCATAAATGATCGTGCAAGTTATAAATGTTAGAGAAGAGGGGGAATGCCATAATAGCTTAGGTCTTTAAGGCTCTTTTGCACAACGAACGATCCCCTCTGAAGTTTTTCATTAGCTCTTCTGCTGTGCACAGCCTTCAATTATAGAAGTAGCTGGCAATTATCACTAACTAGTGATTAATTATTTGGCAGAGAAGGGAGAGAAGACTTGCAGTTCCTTTCTACTTCACTCACTTAAGGATCCTTGCAGAGAGAGTGATTGCAAATAAATCATGGAATTTTCTTTTGTACTTGCTTATTTCTTCATAGGGAAAATGTTTTGTGGGTGGAAGCCTGAAGGTTGCCCCTCCCCCAGCATGGAGCCAAGCAAAGTCCTTCAAAAGAGTACACAAATTGCATTTTGGTACATACATGTATTCCCAACTACCTACCTATCATCTATCTACTTATCTGCACACCACAATTCAGTAACATACCAATAAGTGGAGAACAATAAGAATAGGTGTCGAACACTTCAGAAAAAGAAAAATACTGTTTAATGTCCCATACAAAATTTATCTAAGTTAAACTCAAAATCCTACAGGTAATACTAAGCAAACAAAGAAATTGGGAGTGAAATGATCTGATTGTGTTTCTCTTGGTCCTTACCTAGTCTATCCAATGTATTACCCAGTAGATGGCAGTATATGAAAGCGAAGAACATTGTTTTCAAAAAGGAAAAAAATCTCTCTCTGCTGTGTGCGTTTTAAATAGTTAGCTTGAAGCTTACACGTCCCTTATCCCCACTCCCCCATCCCTTTGCTTTGAATACGACAGATGTCTCTCTGGTAATAAAAAGTATTGAGCTGCAGAACAAATAAGGGAATTTAACATGTGCAAGTGATTTACGGGGACACTGCTTTTAAAAGGCATGGCCTTGTCATCTTCCAAAGTTAGGCTCATTAAGACTGTGTCCTGTATGACTGTCTGACAGAATGGCTTTGGTATTTTCCCGCGCCAGGCAAGGTTTAAAAGAGCAGGCAGACACCTCACACGTTGGACTGTTCCTTCCCAGTAAGACTCTGCTGAGTTGTGCAAAAAGTGCTTTACAGATTAATAGACGGTATGAAATGTAACTTCACAGAAGGATTGACGTATACATGGGAAAGGGTTTATACAGGATTTATAAAGCAGCTGTTGTGTTTTGGTTTTCATAGTGTTTCTCCCTCTCCACTCCCTTTCTACTCAATGCATATGCATAAACACCCTGAGTCACAGACATAGCTGTATGCTAGGTTAATATCATCTACCTGATTTACCCAAATCAGTAATAGTATTTTAAACATAGTCGAAATGCCAGGTGTAGTTTCACCTTGATGAGGCTGGGATATTTCCTTGCTCTGACTCTTCTTATAGTTAATGTGTTTGGGCTCTGGAGGACAAGATCAACAGTTCTTCTGGAGGTGTCAAGCCTGGCTCTACTATTAGGCAAAGCGTAGCAGTCATCCCGTGTGACAGATAGCAGTGGAAGCAGCAGCAGGGGGTAGCACCAGCCTGTGTTCCTCTTGCCTCTTCCCATTCTAACCTGTAGACCTGCCCTTGCATCTCCAAACTAGTGTGCAGCTCAGGTTCACTATAGGTTGCTTTTCTTTCCATCAGTGTTGCAGTACGATTTCAGCTCTCAGTCAGGTTGGCTTCTGTACCTGAAACTTGCATATGCGTTTGTCCCTTGCCTCAGACAGCAGAGTGCCTTGGGCCAGCTGTAGGAGTTATGAACCTCTAGGGACCCCAGTTGTGAATGGAGATCAATGAGAACTGTGAAGTTCTGAAATTTGTCTCTATCTGTTTCTAGGGTAATGTAAGTAAGTGTAATGCCATTGTTTTCTCAACATTGAGATGATAAAAAGTTTAGATAAGGGAAGACAGAGGTTTGCAGTACCATACAGTTATATGCCAAGGCCAAGGTGAAATTCAGGGGTGGCAATGAATTTCAGATGCTTACGGACTGTTTCTTTGCTGAGTGGCTTTTCTGCATTTCTTCATAGATACTTCTGAAGTGAGCTGTCCCAGGTGCTGATGTGTTTGGAGCTCCACCAGTCAGTCAGTGATCTTATTTGCTGGCAGATTCTGCTTTGAAATATTTAAAGGAAACTGGTGCCTTTATTAGCCTCCTGTATCTTGCTGTCAGCTGGTGACAAACACTACACTCAGTTTACAGTGTTCCTGGCCTCTGTAATTAGTAAAAAATTGCAAAGATCAAATCACGGGTTCTCTTCCTCCTTGCAAGCAGTTCATAAGAAATAAGGTGCAGTAGATTTAATTCTAATTTAAATTTAAGTGTAGATTTAATGTACATCACTGTGGATTTCAACATTCTTTCCTCCTCAGTTCAGAGGAAAGAAAGGGTGACACAGAAGGACAAAAGTGGCTAAATGAAATTCAGAGATACATGAAGGTTTTTGACAGGTTTCTGTGAAACCACTGTGGAATCCACTTTGTGTGGCAGCTAGAAACTCTGGCTGCTGGAAATTCTGCTAAATCCTGCTACTGCTGAATGTGATTATTTTTGATAACTGGCTGCTCTGCTGGTGATTGCATTATAAACCCCTTTCCAGAAGGATTAGACATCTAATATAAATTTCATATTAAAGGCTAAAAGGAAGCAAGGGAGCTTTTTTTTTTAATGAGGACATCCCTGTAAAATAGCTGAGCATATGGTCTGCAGGTTCCATTCTGAGAATCTCCAATTAAAAGATCTCAAGACTGATAACCAAGGTTGAAAATACCAGATGGATAAGCAAACAGTCCTGCTTGATGTAAAGTATTCCCCTTTTTCAGAACGTCCAGCTTGGTCCTTGTTTAATTAATTGACTACTTTTTAAAATGCTCTACCCTCAGTAGTTCAAGTATTCTCAATGTGGTATTTCATACAGGTGTTTGCTGTGCCTGTTCCAGAATCCTTGAAAAAGGTAATAAATGCTAAGAAAAGTAGAAGGCAGCAGGAAAAGAGGAAAACGCAAATGTGAGGTGGATTGACTCCATGAAGGAAGCCATAGGTTTACGTTTTCAAGAACTGAGCAGGGCTATTAATGACAGGATATTTTGGAGGTCCCTCATTTATAGAGTTGCCATAAGTTGGAGGCTACTTAATGACACATAACAACAAGAATTTGCAGTGTGTTATTTATCCAACTGTAGACAGCAGGTATATATAATGTATAAAGCAATGGTCTCTACACTACAGTCTAGTCTTTTCAATACAGCACACCAAGAGAGGGAGTTAGTGGCTAGATGTGCAAAGCAAGTAATTATCATCATCATTGGATGATGATGATGATAATTGTATCTTCATCCTGTCTTTCTATGTCCACCCCTGGAGCTTAGAGATAGGTACATTGGTATTTCATAAGTTTATCTTCTTTCAACCCTGTTGTGGTATTCTTATTTTCCCTTCATAAGAACCCTATCCAAATTAAACAGGCCCAGTTAAGATAAGGTGGCTGACCCAAGGGTTTCGAGTGAGTATCCTGGAAAAGAAGGCACTTCATCTTATCTGGACTTTCCGGTGACATTTTATCCACAACATATGCCATTTCTCAAACATACTGTATAATGCCCACTTTTTTCTGTGTACCCAAGGAAAGTAGTAATAACGAATACAAGTAAAAAATGGAAGAGAACCACACTGATATAAATGAAATAAACACAATGCTAGCAGAGAAAGAACAATAACTTTTCTAGCCAGACTGAAGGCTAAATAGCAGAGATTTGTTTTAAAGGCTTTTCTCCCACACCCCGACAGAAGGCCAATAAAAGACAGGGAATTATACACCTCTGTTGGAAAGAAAAATGACAGTCCTCAGACATGGAGCAACTGATCAAGAGGGAGCAATAGTTCTCACTGAATCTGTGAAGGTAATAAAAGCTGGTATGGAAAACCCAAAAGGAAATGCACATTATGAAATATCTGGGACCTAGGCTTGTTTTGTCTTATCTCTTTCACCTACAACATGGAAATAATAATCTTCCGGGTTCTTGTTAGTTATTAACTGAGGTGATAAACATGAATCTCTTCACAAATTTTAAATAGATGTATACATGCAAAGTATTATTTAACACAGTCTATGTATGACCTTGTGTAGCATGCTGGTTTTAAAACCGAGAGGTCACAGAAACATGAGATTTGTGGATTATATTCTCCCATAGTGACAGATCTGCCTGCTTGGATTAAATGATATGGAGATGACACAGTATCTGAAGCAGAAACCAAAGTAACTAAAGAACTTTGTGACACGGGACCATTAATTTATAATTTTGGCACCACGCATGTATTTTTTCCTTTTGAGAATGTATTCTGTATTCCAATACAGACCCATGGTTTTCTTTATATTAGGTTAGAACATTCCCCCCACCAATAAAACAGAGCTGCCCCCTCTCCAGCCCAGTTTCACTCCCCAGCTCACTCTTCTGCTCAGTCAAAGTGATTAATGAGCTTAATTTCTACACACAACTGCCAAAGGTGCTGAGTAAGATGTACATGCTGATTGTGTATAACCCTGTTCGTTTTAATTACTGTGATGATAATAATGCATTAATCAAGTGCATAACAAATTCAACACTTCTTTCTCATTGCAAAATATTGATTAATTTCATAGAACATTGAGAAGGAAAGTGATAATCACAGTAATCCTTTTAAAATTAAATGCATGATAATAAGTTGTTTCTGCTAACGGGACTGAATGTCAGTGACCAGGGCTGTAAATTTTACCTAAAAACTTCAGTCCTTTCTTCTGCATCATTCAGAGTAATTTCCTTCCCTTCTGGACTAGGAATTATCCCTGATCAAAATCTGGAAAATTACAATAGTTTTATAGCCTGTCCTAGAACTGGGAAGGGCTCTGAGTGGATAATGCAATGAGTTAGGTATCTGGCTACTGAGCCAGAGGTTAGGAATTTGATTCTCCACTGCTCCTCCCAGGAAAAGAGGCATTCCCTGTGTAGCCTTGGGCATGCTGCACAGTCCCAGGGCACCCCGGAAGGGAATATTAGACTACTTCTCAGTACTTTGTATCTAGGAAACTCTGGGAAAGGTTGCCAAAAGTCCGAACTGACTCTGTCAGAGTAGGGCTTTAACAAATCACCCATTCTTAGAGCTATTCCAACTAAGTAGACTCAACTCTAAGGAAAAATGTGATTTCTGTGGCTTTGTACTCATTTTGACAATTTTATTTACAATTTGTGAAACCCAGATAATTTATTTTCATTTTTGAAATCTTCTGAAGTCTTCTGGATATTTATTTATTAGTTTTATTTATATGCCGCATTTCTCCCAACAAGAGACCCAAAGCGGCTCACAACATTAAAATTCACACAATTTAAAAAGACAATAAGTTAAATATTAAAAGATAAATTAAACAATATATGAATTAAAGTAGAATTAAAACATGAAAACATAAAAAAGATTAAAATTTCTGCTGAAATGGGGTTCAGGGATTCAGTTGTAATTGTTACAAGCCTTCCTGAAGAGATGGGTCTTTAAGCTTTTTTCGAAAGGATGAAGGATATCATCATTCATAAATTATTTTCCTGCTCTTGAACAGATAAATTGAGTAGCACAAAACTCATTTATTATTTTTAGGTCTTTTTTACTGATGGATTTTTTTTTAATCAGGAAAAGCATAACTTCCCAAATATGTAAAACCCTAGCAACCTGTGTGTAGTCAAAAAGCATGAATGCAAAACTGATTAATTGTAAATGTGAAGCTGAATCTCTAGCTGGATGGCACATCCTGTCCTTTTATAGTGAACTAGCAGGGGATGCGTGAAAGAATGTATAGAGAATGGGGCCACTGAGGGGGGGGGGGGAAAGTGTACTGGGAAAATCCCAAATTTTGTAGGATACTAAAGAAAAATATTTTGGGAGGGACATAAGGAAAAAGTTATTTTCCCTACAGTGAACTCAGTGAGGTCCAAGCATGCTTAGTGGCCTCAGATTTCTGAATATTTGAAGATAGTGTGGGAATAAAATAATGTAGGAATAAAATAGAGTATGTATCCTGGAAGAGGGCAGGTGTGGAGCACTGAGCGAGAACACTCTACCCTGCAACACTTTATTGCAGTTCCTACATGTAGTAAACTAATCAATATTCGGTAATACCTAATGTCATGTAGTAGACAGAGTGACACAGTAGCACTCTGGAGATCTGGGTTTGAATACCTGCTCAACCATGGAAACATACTGGGGTGTATATGTAGAACTTATAAAGGTAAAAGGTAAAGGTTCCCTTGACATTTAGTCCAGTCGTGTCCGACTCTAGGGCGCGGTGCTCATCCCCGTCTCCAAGCCGTAGTGCCAGCGTTTGTCCGTAGACTGTTTCCGTGGTCACGTGGCCAGCGCGACTAGACACGGAACGCCGTGACCTTCCCACCGAGGTGGTACCTATTTATCTACTCGCATTTTTACATGCTTTCGAACTGCTAGGTTGGCAGGAGCTGGGACAAAGCAACGGGAGCTCACTCCATCGCGTGGATTCGATCTTACGACAGCTGGTCTTCTGACCTTGCAGCACAGAGGCTTCTGCGGTTTAACCCGCAGCGCCACCATGTCCCCTAGAACTTATAAAACCACTCCTTAAATATGTCACATCTTGAAAGCCCTGTTAGGGTTGCTATAAGTGGATTCTGACTTGATGGCAGATAACATGAGTTAGCATGTGACCGTATGAAACCATTGGGCTAACAGAATGAATGAAATGTTTAAGGTAGCCTTTGAAATGACGTCACATCAAGATAACACTAACAATTGATGAAAACTGTTGACATTTGGAAGCGGGGCATAAAATATAGGCCCCCAAAGTAGAGTTGTTTTGTGAACTGCTGGATAGCTCAGTGGCTTATGTCTCTGGAGCCAGAGGTTGGGAGTTCAATTCCCCACCGTGCCTCATTGAGAGGGGCTAGACTCTGTGATCCATAAGGTCCCTTCCAGCTCTGCAGTTCAAAGGTTATTACTAGTGTAATTAATCGATAAGTAAGCAAATGTGAATCCCAAAATGTGAAAGACGTTTTGACAAAATTCTAAGCATAACCTGCTGGCTGAAAAACATTTTCCCCAGGCGATCCTCCCATGCCTCTCTTATCTCAGACTGAACTTTAGCAAGATATTTTACAGTACTTCCGTCTTGGGCTATTTTCTTTAAAACTTCACAGACAGGCAGGTTATGAATAAAAAAAATAACTGGCAATATTTTCAATATTAATAATTCAGATGGTTGGCTAGGGTATGTAAAAATAAGCTTTTAACAATCATTTGAAGTCAAAAGCTGTCTGGAATGTGTATTATACTGATCCTGAAATGTAAAAGCATGTGTACTGGGAAGGAAACTACAAAGAGAAAAATACTACCTATTTTGCAGTTCAGTGTGCAAAGCAGAGCTAATTCCTTGTTGTTGGGTTTATTTTTGTTTATTTTTTGTGGGCCAAAAAGAAAGGCTGTGCCCTGCCCCTGATCCCATATGGCCCTCTTCCAAAACATGTGAAGGAGAGAGCAATGCCACAGAAAATGACTGCCCGGTTTAAAGATTGTGTACCTATGTCACTCAAAACTGAAATGTCTGGCATGGGGCTAAAGAGTTCAACATGAAAAGAATAAAGGAAGAGAGAAGTGAGAAAGCAAGGGTGTAACATCTCAACAACCCAACAAGCCCAGGACCAACTAACCATTCTTCACTGTTTCAGTATCTTCTGGGCTGCTACCAGTCACACAAGTGTCCATCAACATGCCATTTGCTCAGTCACAACTACTCACTTCTTTTTCCCCTAAATGGTGAACCTGAACCTGATGGAGATGGTCTCCTTTGAAAATGAAGGACAGACTGTTACATGTGTTTGTCAGTGACATGCAGAATGGAAGACCTCTGGGTTGTATCCCAGCCAGCTAATCAAGAGGGGAATAGGGTAGCCATGTATGGATTGCATACATTATCAAAAAGAGGACAGAAGAGGAGGTGAATTTAGAGCCATAGAATCATGAAGTTGGAAGGGACCTATAAGGCCATCAAGTCCAACCCCCTGCTCAATTCAGGAATCCAAATCAAAGTAGATCTGAGAGATGGTTGTCCAATTTTCTCTTGAATGCCTCCAGTGTTGGAGCATTCACCACTATATATATATGGATTGCATACAGTTTAAAAAGCCATGCTATAATTTAAGTAGAAATACAATGCCTTTCATCTCAGATGTGAAAATGATGGGCAGATGCTTTGTGTGCTTTCCAGTTTCACTATTCAGTCCTTAACTATGACACTCCTTCTCTCTTTGTACGGTTCTTTACCTTTAAACTGGTTGTTGACTGGATAATCCTGTAGATCCACCATGTCTTCCAATAGAAAATTGTCCCCCAACAGTCCTTCAGGGCAGGACCCATTCTAGAGAGGAAACAAGTAATTGTAAAACTGCATGGGCATCAGCTAGTGTCATCATGTCCAACCCATGCCCAACTCATGTTCCCTTTCACATAGCTATAGCAGCATGGCAAGAGAATGTCGTCTTGGGAACTCATTTTAAATAGTGATTTCCAGACCAGTGTAGTGGCCATGCTGGCTGTGGAAATCTGTGACTTCCACTGAGTACAAAGTAGCATTTCAAGTTCTGTCTGGACCTTATTGAAAGAATAACAAAAATATATGCTTGGACACATGAAAAACTGGAGTAACACATTTGCTTCCTTCCTTTAACAACAACAACAAGAAGAGTTTTAAACTCAACCAGATAATGGAGACCTACTTGCAATTTGTGACTGACATATGGATTTCCTATTTAGCATTGAGAAGCTCCGGCGCATTTATATTCCAACTTTTGATTTTGCAGCCTTTGCTATCATCTTTGCCTCCAAATTCCAGAGACACCCTTCTCATGATTGGCTACAGTGCAACCTTGCCTCCTTTGTAACTTATTCCTGGTTGCAGCTCTATGTATACTGACAAAGCCTAGCTCCCCACTTTGTGGCACGTGACCGCTTTGTCCTTCTCCTATACTTGCCTGTCTCTGCTTCAATTTCTAATCTTCTCGGTTTGTCCGCTCTGCATATTTTCACCGTGCAACGCTTGCCTGGGCAAGTATAATTAGTCTGGATGTACTGCTCTGCTTTACTTACACATCCTGTGTGTTACGGACTTCACCCTGGAGATCACTGCCTTGGACTGGCAGAGTTTAGATGGTGGAACACTTAAGATCAGCAAGCCACCTATGGTATAGATTAGCCCAGAAATAAATTGATTCCTGCCCTTCCCCAAATCTAGGCCACCTGCCTGGTGCACACTTAGTGGAAATAATGTATGTAGCATCATATTTCCTTCTAGAGATTTTGAGGTTGGTAATCACCATCCCATCCCTAATAAGTGGGGGAAAAACACTCTGTCATAGTTCTGGGACAAGCCTGTTGTTGTCACTGTTTTTCCATGTCCTAATTCCCAAGGCAAATTGCTGGCCTGGAGATGGGCACTTGATAGGTACACCTTCAAGCCTTTTATAAAGTCCTTGCAGGAGGCACAAACATTTGCAAATGCTTGCATAACTTGGATCTTTTAGGAGTCAAAATTGTGGAATAATTCCTACATCCCTGACTGTAAATTTTACATATATAAGATATTTTCTGTTTCTCTGTGGACTGAAAGTCAGCACCTTTGCTTACAGAAATCTTAGTACAAGTAACCATATTGTCGATACACACTTGTGTATAAGATAAATAAACAAGTTATATTGGCAGCACGTGTCTGAAGCATATATGGTGCAGTGTGGATGAGAGATCCACTGGTGGTAGCGGAAAAGAGAAAGAATGAATGTATCCAGAGAGTGAACCTGGGTTTGGGGGAAACAAACAGGGAACACTGGGTGGATCGTCACAACACTCTAGGGATATTCTTAGCAGGTTGTCTTTTTCAAATCATAAGCACTCATTATATGAAACTAACTTGTTGGTATAAGCCAGTGGTTCCCAATCTTGGGTCCCTGGATGTTCTTGGATTAAAACTCCCAGAAGCCTTCACCCCTAGCTGTGCTGGCCAGCATTTTTGGAAGGTGTAGTCTTAAAAACATCTAGGAACCCAAGATTGGGATCCACTGGCGTAAGTTCTATGCCATATGGTAGCATCACGTCTCTTAGTTAAATAAAATGTTACATGCAGGTTTTAGGTTATCCTGGAAGGGGAATGAAGGCAGAAAGTGTTGCTCCTCACCCCAAGCCATACACAAATAGTTGAAAATCCCTCCGGGAGGTGAGAGGCATGGCTGGTAGGCGGAGGGCCTTTTCGGCAGCTGCCTCTGGTCTTTGGAATGCCCTCCCAAACGACATCCGATGGGCGCCGACATGACTGACATTTCGGCACCAGGTTAAAACCTTCCTGTTCTGGAGGTTTTTTAATTGAAGGTTTTAATTGAAGGTTTTAATTTTAATTGGTAGTCATGGATCTAGATGGTTTTTGTAGATTGTTTTTGTTTTTGTTTTAATTGAATTGTTAATTGATGTTGGAAGCCGCCCGGAGACTCTTGCAGAGGGCGGGCGGCATACAAGTCGAATGGATAAATAGATAAATAAATAAAATTGCATTCTTGGGAACACTTCAGTTCTTTGGAGATGCCCTCTATCGAGTCTAACCGGCAGCAAGACTGCATGGGCACAGTTTTCCTTTTTTGTACAGGAAGTAGGCCCAAAGGCAACCTAGAAATGTAGGTGTCTGTCTGTGGGCTGGAATTCCCAGAATTCTGCTTGGGGAATTCTTGGAAAATTCTCGGACTTGGACTCCAAAAAAGCAAGAGGTACACCTCTAGCCAAAATGGTGGCAAGCCACATGTGGCTTTCGATTCGGAACACCACATAATCTTTTCATGCAGCCATTTATGATGTTCATTACTTTGTTTTTGCAAGACAGAGATTGGCAACTAATAAACAGTCAGATCTATAGTATCTTTCCCAATAAATTCTCTTTTGTTTTAAATGAGACCAGCATCCCTGTAAGTCTAGCAGTTAGCATCTTCTCTTGCTAGCTGCCCCCATCCATGGAGATTCTGTATTGCTATCATCATGGCTAATAGCTATTGACAGATCTGTCCTCACTGAATTTGTCTAATCTCCTTTTGAAAGCTATCTCTGTTATTCACTATCAGCAGTGGTGAAATGGCATGCTCCTTCCGAGCCTAAAGACTAGAGGGCTAAATGCAAAGTATGGTGGAGAGTTCAAATGTTGAACTAAGACTCAGGAGACCTAGGTTCAAATCCCCACTTAGCCATGAAGCTATTGGGTGACCTTAAGCCAGTCATACGCTCAACACTTTTCGTTTTTTATGAAGATACAGTGGAAAAGAGGACACACATGCATACTGCATTCCACTAGTGCAATTTCTCATTTTCACCTTCTGGCATGTCATTGTTGTGCATTCATTTTAAGTTCTGTTGAAGATGATCCTTTTAAAAAAATGCCTCAACAGTGATATGACCCAATATATTTGCTTTGCAACTGAAACTTAAAAGTTAGCTGCTAACAGTGCATGAATTAGGTTGGAAGTTGTGCATGTTGTTGCAAAGATATCAAACATTACAGAGGCTTGTCAGTAAACTGAGATGCCAAGGAAAAGGGCAAAATCCAATTATTTGTCACAGTCAGAGAAGGCTGACTGAGGGACTTGCTGGAGTGCAGCCCCTGTTACTCTGCAACACTGGGTGTGCTCAGTACAGTTGATGGAAGCTGCAGTGCAACAGCTTCTGGAGGGCTACACATTTTGCTAAACATATACGGATCCAGTGTGTTTACTTTATTAATCTAGTCTTTTGGTCTGAAAACTACATTGATTGAGGGTCACTGGTCAGCTCATAGAAATCCTCAGAAGGTTACCCAAGGCTGGAATAGGCTTTCAGTGAGCCCATCAAGTTCTTGCCACTTCCCCTGGCTCAGAACCTGATTGTTCTTTTCCCATTTGTCCAGTCTCTTGAGGTTCCATGTTGCAGTCACTCTCCTTCCCCATATCTTTGCAGTGTTAATAATGCTTTTATGTTGTCCTTTTTTTTCTCGTCAACAGAATTTTTTTTAAAAGCAAAGTGTGCAGCTTCTATACTGTCCCAAAGCACATAAAGCACTCTCTGGGTGGTGCACAATTTAATTATGCAGAGGGTACACATTGTCCCCCCTTCTGCAGCAAGCTGGGTACTCAATTGATCAACCTTGGAAGAATACAAAACCGAGTGAACCTCGAGCCAGCTACCTGGGATTGAACCCAGGTTGTAAGCAGTTATAGCTGTAGTACTTCAGTTTAACCACGGTGCCCTGAGGTTCCTAACCGGAATTAAATATCTCTGGTTGCAGAATACTAGTTTGGTGGACTAGTTCTTATGTCCAAGATCACCCAGTTCTTCCCCACACAAAGTTTTCTCTGTGTGCTACAGTAATCCAGGAGAACTAGAAACAGATAACCATCATAAATACATCTTTCCTTTTAGCAAATGTGAACTAATAACTATCTGTTCTTTGCAAAATGTCAGATGAAGCCAAAGAGCAGTTAATTCGATAAGGATAATGTTGCAACACAAAGGATACATGTGGCTGTTCTTTTTTCACTTTTTGCCTGGAGAAGTGATGTGTTACAGATGCAAGGGGCTCCTTGACTGCACAGCAGAGGTCTGAAGATTGTCAGAGATGGAAGCAAGAGCTAATGTGATGAAGTGACAAGGTTATACTGGAGGGAACATGCAGAAGTGCTTTGCAGGCACTTGATAGATGGAGGGCTGCCGGGGCTACAAGTCAAATATTTATAGGGTTAAGGGGGTCAAGGAGGAAGGAAATGAGAAAAGATTCAGAAGATATCTCAGGCAGCAAACATGCCCTTTCCCCCCCATGTGATAAGTGTCAAGTTTAATATTCCAATGTGTCATTTTATTGTCATTGGTTTTCTTGGGTCATCTGGAAGTGATAGGCTTCCTACAACAAATATCAAGATCATGTTTTCTGCTTCCTATATTCTCTCTCTTTTTTTTTTTACAATATTTATTCATGTTTGAGGTTTTTTTGTTTGTACTAAGCTGAGTGGAGAGCTCAGGGGACTGGCGCCCCCAGCTGCACAGCCAGGGGTCTGGAGCTTCATTCTCAACAATGATTCTGTGGAGAACAACTGGTTTGTGTCGCCTTGAGCAAGTTGCTTGGCCCCAGAGTGCCTCAGAAGGAAAGACAATTCAACCTCCTCCGAATACTTTATGCTTAAAGGGTCACCGTAAAGTCAGGATCGGCTTGATGAAACATAATTAATTAATTTGTGTGTGCTAAGATACATCTTGCAAGGGGATATGGCTGAAAACTGTATGAAAGAGCATGCATTTTCAAGTACTTCCTCTATAAATGAAATCCAGAACATTGAAGCGTTACTTTTAAAGACCATACAACCCACAAAATCTCCCAGCCATTGGGGTAGGGATTCTGAAGGCTAGTCGTCCAAAAATATTTAACTTTTCCAGCTTCTGTTCAAATGCCTCTGTGAGTATGTTTGTATTTACTATACCGTTCGGAGAAACGAGACTTGACATTAATTGCATGAATGAAACCAGAACGAAGTAGAAGGAAATTATATTGTAGACTCTTAAAATTATGCTGGATTTTTTTTTTTAAAAAAATCCAGTTTAACCTTGAGTATAACTAAGATTGGCAGAGTCTTTAGAGCCTGCTGAGTCAAACCCTTCACACACACTCTCCCCCCCCCCCAAAACTTCTGAAATAGCTTTAATGATGGAAGCCTGCCACCTAGGTGTTCCCTGAATCAAGGGTATGCTAACTTCACTTCAGTAAAGATGACAAAGAGTCCCATAGTGGATTAAAAACTAGCAAATTTTATTTAGTATAGCCTTCCATGGAACACATGAGGTGCATCTTCAGCAGGAGTTTGCTCTGAATATTCTCCAAAGGAATCTCTTCTTCTTAAAAGCACTGTGTGGCTTTCCAACCTGAGAAAGCCCTAATTTAATTTAAAACTCAGTATTTTGCATTTCTTATATTTGATCTGCTGACTAGCAAACCATAAAATCTCTCTTTGCTCTGCTGGAGTTCAATAGGAGACCATTTCTTTAACTTAATAAAGGAGTTGATTAAAAGCATTTCAAGTGTATATTATCAGTGAGAGTTCTGGAGAGAAAGGCAAAAGCTGATTCTCTAGGCTTCCAGTAAGCATAATATGAAGCTACATGGCCATGAATTAAATGAGAGATTGCTAAAAAATCAGTAGATAAAAGAGAAGGTTATCAAACTCTTAAGCTCTTGTGTACAATTTAAGATGAATATATTTAAATAATTGTGTACTGTCAAACCAATTCTGATTTATGGCAACCCTTTTCAGGTTTTCTATGTAGAGAGTACTCAGAAGTGGTTTCCCATTCCCTTCTTCTGGAGGTGCCCTAGGACTGTGCAGCTATCCCAAGGCCACACAGGCTGACTCTTCTCTCAGGAGGCACAGTGGGGATTCGAACTCCCAACCTCTGGCTCCACAGCCAGGTACCTAAACTACTGAGCTATTCAGCCAGTAATATATATACAGTTGAAATATTATCGTCCATTCACATGTGAATACAAAGAATAGTGCCTTGCCCTAATGGGGCAGTATATAAGTTGAAGAAATCATAAATAAATAAAGGTAAGAGACAACATAACGAGCTAGATTTTCTGACAAACACATAAGGAAAATGTACACAATCCTGATATTTCAGATTTAATGGGTCAGATCTATCCCCATTCAGCTACTGAAGATCAGACTTCCTGAGAACTGTTGGTTCCGTGAGTGGCTCTGAAGTCTGGCTGCATGTAACTGAAGAAACCAGCAATTCCCCACCACCACCCTGGAAAATTAAGTGAAAATACAGTATGATATTGGCTGCGATGCTTTGGCTTTTCATGTTATGATGTCTTCAACATTTTGGTCTCTGCAGTGATGTTTTCCTCCTGAGTCACCATGAAGTAGGTTCCACACTATTAATTAAGCTTTGTTAGACTTACCTGCGGGTTGAAAGTATTTATCAGAAAGTTCTCCATGTGGTCTCTTGCTTTAGGACAAATGCTGTGTTGTTCACTCATGCTCTCCATAACAGTAAAAAATGCTCAGAAGAAGTCTAGACTGTAAAAGAATCTTCCAAGTTCTCTGTGCTTTGTCTATTTTTTATAGACCTTGCTTGGCAAATCTTGACAGAACTTGCATTCTGGATGTGTCCTTCATTTATCCTTCCACTGTGCTAAAAGACCACAACAAGTGTATGTGATTTTAATATAGGCATCTTTTCCTTGAATTCAGAGGAGTTTTTTCCCCACTCTAAGCTGGCTGGATAGCTCAGTGGTTTAGGAGAGTCAGCCTATGTGGCCTTGGCACCCCCAGGAGAAGGGAATGGTAAGCCACTCCTGAGTATTCTCTACTTGGAAGTCCTGAGAAGGGTCAGCATAAGTCAGAATTGACTTGACGACACATAATTATTGTTTATTTTTTTCTGTTCTGGAGTATATGGTGACTTGCTTTTTTTCTTCTTCTGGCTGATTACCTGAGTTCTCTGACTATATTCTCTGAATGTGCAACCTGTGTTTTAACTATGACTGTGGCAGGGTGACTCAGGACTGGAAAATAATAATAAAATCATCATAATCTTAGAACCGTGGATCTGGAAGGGACTGTATCGATCAATGAGTCCAGCTCCTGTCAGGGAGGCACAGTGTGGAATGGAACTCCCAACCTTTAGCTCTGCAGCCAGATACCTAAACCGCTGAGCTATCCAGAATAAATGGAAATCACTTGTGTGAAGTTGAGTAGGTTCCTCTTCTGCATTTTTAAAGTTGTGGTTCTGGATAGCATTGCACATTATGTTTTCTGATTATTTTGGGTCTCCCCTGTTTCTAATTGCAGTTTTGCAATTGAAATGGAGTCTTTTGCTAGGTGTCCAATGCTTTTTGTTAAGTTACCAATAGATTCGCTCTCCCCCCTTTTTTTGTACAGTTCTTTGTATTTGTTTCCATTAAATGAAGGGATGGATTGCTTTCCAGTAATGCAGAAAATAATGCTGTGCACACTCACAGACCTGCATATCTTCAGATTGTTAAAGTAAGGGGTCTTGTGGGTCCTCCAAGACTATCCAGTGTTATCTAGTGTAAGCTTTCATGAATGCTGTCAGCTTCATCCTGCTGTAGGTCATGGGAGCTTACACCAAATAAAACATGTCGGTCTTCAACACACCACAAAAGTCCTCATTGTTTTCACTGCAACAGACTTGCATAGTTAGGTTATAATTATTTGTCATGTGTCCAATCAAAAGCTGCTAGTGTGTATGTGCCCTTAAGGCTGCCATTCTACACATGTTTATTAGGAACCTTGTACCAGCAACTGGGGTGAGGAGAGAGGAGAGACTCCATGAATTGTACGTGCATGGAATACAAGAAAAGAGCATGCTGTAACCCTAAGTTGGCTTGCTGCAATGTAATTTTCAGTAGTTTGGCCGGCAGCTGTTATAACTTGTTAAACAGTGTATGTATAAGCTAAAACTTCAGTTCCCATAATTTCTATCATTTATCCCTGACTATTGTGCTAATAGTTGCACAATACTAATTTATGTGTCTGTCTCTTGCATTTGTTCTTTGCATGTACTAATAGCCTACTATGTATGTGTCTCTAGCATTTTTCTGCCTTGCTTTCTTTAGATAGTACCAATTCTTCTGGTTCATTTCTTGTCATTAAAATGCTTCTTTGGTCATTAACTGATTTGTTTGCAAACCCACCCACTGCATCAGTTTGCAAAGAGTCATGTTAGACCCTTCTAACTCAGTTATTCTATGATCCTATTAAAGCTTGGCCTGACCATGCCTCTCTACAACACAGGTTCAAATGGTTCTCTGGCTAACACCCCTGTGTTCCTATGGTGTCCCCCAATTTTCAAAAGCAGTATAATGTGTGAGCCCTGTTAGGATCTTGGCTGCATGATCTTTCATGATGCCTGATACTGATAGATGTCTTGTGCGGGATAGGCCCAGGAAATGAATTGTTGTGTTTTCCTTCTATATGCCATCTACCAGTTTGTCAATGAGTATATGTATCAATAAGAACTATAGTAAGTAGTAAAATGGCAGGCAAGCATGCATATAATTTCCATGTATTTTTACAACTGCATCACAACTGTTAGAGGAGCAGGTGGATTTCCATCACCGCCAGAACCATGGTCAGAACCAGAGTTTCTGGTTGGTGCAGAAAGAACCCCAAAGAAGATTCAAACTCAATGTTTTCAGGAAGAAGGGGAGCCAGCTCAGGAAATAAATGCAGCCTTTTTGTGCATGGAGTTGGCCATGTCTTTACTTCTCATCTTGAAGACCTTGGTCCATTCAAAGCACCAGTGCACTACAGGCAGGACTCCCCCTGGACCCCTCAAGACCCTAGCTCTTGTAGACAAAGGCTCTCTAATCCAATGCAGGTATTATTTTAATTCCTTTTATGTTGGGTCTGTAAAGTGATGGAAAGGTTAATACTTGAAACTGAAGCCCTCTGATCCATTTTGCCTGATCTGTGCAGGTTTAAAGACCTTCAGTCATGACATATAGGCTGGAGCAGATTATTTCATGCAGTCATAACCTGCTTTTCTCCTGTGGAACTCAAAGCAGTATACTTAGAGATCATAATTAACATGTGAGTGTGCCTTAGATGGGATGGAAGCTATTACAGAGGGCCCTGGGCTCACAATGGTCCATTTTATGACCCCCTGCTTTTACAGCCATCCAATATTTCTCAATGCCCTTCTCCAGCATCACCCTCACCGCCACTCTGACTAGCTCCGTAAACTGGTGTATGTACATCCAAGAGTGGAAGTGGGAGGGAAAAGAAAGAAGACAATAGAAATCTTAGCAAGTCAGGTGGAGCAGAGAATGGAGAAGACAGAAGAGGGCAGAGGGGAGCACCCAGGAAGCAACCAAGAGAGAGGAGGTGAGAGAAGACAGCAGATGTTTCATTTATAAATCATGACACTTTCCAGGAACCAAATTGCATCGAACCAAGAACTTGTTTTAACATGGAGCCTAATGGGAACACAGACTTTGACTTACAACAGCTTGCTTTGCAAATGTCATCATGGAACCAACTAGGTCACTGGAGTGCAAGTCCCAGAAGCCTTCAGCCCCAGCTGTGCTGGCCAGGGTTTCTGGGATTTGTAGTCCAAGAACATCTGGGTTACCCAAGGTTGGGAACCACTGAACTTATAAGAACATGGGTCTGTGGTAGGTGGAAAATAAAGCAGTAATGTGTATGATGTACTCTCATTTTCCCGCTCCTTTTCAGCATCCTTTAGTGCTCCTGTCATTTTCTAGAAATACCATAATTCGATTCTTTTTTTTTTTTCTCCTTGGGAAATACAATTGTAACTGTGCAGTATACTGGCTGAGAGGTGGGTTAGGATAATACACAAGCCTCTTTTAGGGGCAGACATAGACTTCTGCTGGGGGAACACTTTTTTACTGACTGTCTCAAAAATCTACTGACAAAATAAGTTGCTAGCAGAACTTCTTTGCTGGCTAAGACGTTCTGGTAGTAAAAAACTAAAAAAGAATCAGGTGAAGGGAAGAGTTGGGTTATATCATTTTTGCTGGTTAGGGCTGCACTGACGTCAGTACTTCTCTGATGAAGTTAGATAATATTTCAATATATTTTCTTTTTTTAACCAAGTGGTTGTGGCGGGGGGGGGGGGTGTTGTATGAGATAAACAAGATATGGAATAAGCAATTCATCCTAACTGTTTGGATCACTGGAAAAGATGATAAAGCTATAAGAAGTTAAAGGCAGCAGGAAAAAAAGGAAAACCAAATACAAAATGGATTGACACAATAAAGGAAACCATGGCCCTGAGTCTGTAAGGGCTGAGCAGGCTGTCAATTTAAGACCTTTTAGAGATCACAAATTCATTAGTCACATAAAAGACAACTTGATGGCATACGTATAACAGCAAAAACAACTGTTTGAAGAGGGATCTATTTTTTATAAGAGATTGAGATGTTTTTATTATTTTACCCAAATCCTCCCCCCATGATATTCCCCCACCCACATATGCTTATAAGCTATAATCAGAATTCTGTTTTTGAAAATGCACTATTTTGAGCATAGGTAAAGGTAAAGGTTCCCCTTGACATTTAGTCCAGTCGTGCCCAACTCTAGGGCGCAGCGCTCATCCCCGTCTCCAAGCCGTAGAGCCAGCGTTTGTCCGAAGACAGTTTCCGTGGTCACGTGGCCAGCGCGACTAGACATGGAACGCCGTTACCTTCCCACCGTGGTGGTACCTATTTATCTACTTGCATTTGCATGCTTTTGAACGGCTAGGTTGGCAGGAGCTGGGACGAGTGACGGGAGCTCACTCCATTGCGTGGATTCGATCTTACGACGGCTGGTCTTCTGACCTTGCAGCACAGAGGCTTCTGCGGTTTAACCCGCAGCGCCACCATGTCCCCCTTATTTTGAGCATAGTTCTGTGCAAAACAGTATAATGTTTACATTCGTAAGTATGTGTGTGTGTGTTTTTTTAAAAAGAATTCTTCAGTGGGCGAGTATTAAGTCCCTGTTGAACTTGCTTTGTTTCCTCTTGCTGAAATATTTTCTATCTTCAATAAAATGCAGTCCCTTTGAAATACTGCAATACTGATTTTATTTTTCTGTTGCAGAAAATCAGGAGTGTAGGGGTCACTTTGAGAAAAACATGAGATGGGTGAATTTGAAATACATAATTTACACTTGAAAATCCGAAGGCCAGATTCATCACTTTTGTATGAGAGAGATGAAAATCTGACTGAATGAGTATAATCTTATTTATTATGTCTGATTTAGGCCTTTGGACTGGAAGATACAACCCCCCCCCCCCGAAAGCATTCTAAATAGCTGTCATTTCTAATGATTTCATTGCAATCTAAATGCAAATATAGGTTGCAAAACCATAGAATTAAACAGATGCATTATTAATTTTCTTTTGCCAGCAGAGGGCAGAATTTGCTGTGCAGAAATCAGTAAGGAGAAAATTCAAAACAAATCTTGGAAAAACAGCAGCGTGGGAGGGAGGAATGGCTGTGGGCAACAAGTGAATCATAGAAATCTCGTTTGAGAAGAGACCTGTGCCATTTTCTGGAATATCTTGCTAAACCACAGGCTCTGCATCAACATTGGAAATATATTCTTGTGGGAACAGAAGGAGGTGTGGGCATAAGGTTTGAAGCCTTAAAGGTTTTTCATCTTCAAGGATTCTTAAATAATTATCTAATAGAAACAATTGGTATCTGTATGATTAATAATGAACTGTTAATGGTTTAATACTTTTTTTAAAAAAAATAAAAAGACTGCATAGTCATTATTAGGCATTTTATCAGCTATTTAATTCAGTACTGTTTTCTCTAACGGAGAGTTGGTTTCAAAGGTTTGGGCCAACCTTGTTTCATGAGATAGTTTAACTGGAGATGTGTGAGATTTTTATCTGTCTGCATCGGACCTTCCATTTGGGCTTTGTTTGGGATGTGAAGAAATCTGAACAGCAGTTGATTTATGATTGATGCAGGCTGTCTTGATATGCTGAAACAGCCTGTAATGGACTCTCCAAGCGCTATGAGAACTCTTGACTCGGGCAAGACAAGAAGTATTTTTCTTCTTGTTATGGCCTGTACACAAATGTCTCTTAACATATTTTCTCTTTCTGAAGCTAAGCACAAAAGGTCAGGATGATTGGTCACAGGGGGAGAAACAATCCATCTGTTACTTCTACTTTTTAAAAGTCTTTGGAACTCTAAGGCAACAGTTATTGTCATTTTAGCTTATGCACAATTGTGCAAAACAAACAAACAAATATCACAATGCATAAATTTCAACCAACATCCCGGCAGCATTTCTCACGCCACCGTAAGGAAATTTTTATTTCTATTTTTTGCATTTCCTAGTTGAACATGCAAGGATGAATCAAACCATGATTTACATCACTTAGGTATCGCCTCCTCCTATCATGGTCAATCCTAGCTAGATAGCTTGGTGGTTTAGGTAACAGACAATGGAACCAGAGATTGGGAATTTGATTCCCCACTGTGCCTCCTGGGAAAAGAGCCAGCTTGTGTGGTCTTGGGCAAACTGCAGAGTTCAGGGATGGCCCCAGAAGAAGGGAATGGTAAACCTGTATATTCTCTACCTGGAAAACCCCCAAAAGGGTCACCATTAGTCAGAATTGACTTGATGGCAAACAATCATAAAGTTATGTCATAGTCACTCTTATGTCCCAAGGAACTTTGAAAACAGAAGTGTATTCTGCTTGAACAGGACTACCTGTGCAGTGAATATTCCAATTGTAGTGACAGCCAGGCAAATATTCCACAAGCTACAGAAGTGAAAAGCTACTGCTGTTGAATAAAGATTGCATCTGATCATGAAGTAGCATTTGATTGATCTTTCCTAGTATGATTTCAAAGAACAGAAACGGGTGAAAATGATGGGTGCTGACAGGTGTTTTACTATGTATATTGCTTGTTAAAAGTCATCTTCTAATTTTCTTGAAAACCATGGCACAACTTTACACTCTTGTTTTTTTAACCATGTGATATTAAAGTATGTTTGATGACTTCTACATGAAGTTTTTAAAACAAAACATTGTTTGATTGTCAGGGAAAGAAGAGCAGAGCAATAAACCTGTTTTCTTACAAGGAGAAATTGCAAAAAGTGTTCAGCTTTATTATCATTGCCCGTTATGGCACATAAACTACTGTTCAGCATCAGTTCTCCCAAACTGACAAGTCGTACTTCTTTTTGACGGCTTCACTTATCTGTCATCTATGTACATATCTTTTTAAAATGTAAGTCATCCTGCTGGGTAATCTACAGTATAAGCAACAGGTGTGCATCCTCTAGAGCAGTGGTCCCCAACCTTGGGCCTCCAGATGTTCTTGGACTTAAGCTCCCAGGAATCCTGGCCAGCAGAGGTGATGGTGAAAACTTCTGGGAGTTGTAGTCCAAAAACATCTGGAGGCCCAAGGTTGGGGACCACTGCTCTAGAGGTCTGGGAGCCATGCATAGCTGTCTTTGAACCACTTCCATGTCCCTCCTTTTAATGGAAAAGAGCACTCTTTTGCCCCCTCTAGTGGCCCCAAAATATTTCTTAAACATTCAGAAATGGAGTGAACACCACATTTTTATTGGACTCTTAAAGTTTCCCATCCTCCTCCCCAATTTTTACTTAATTTAGGGTGTCTGGGACCCTTGGAGGCCTCATGCACACTCCGTTTTACCCATCCCTGATATAAGGTTTCAGAACAGATTAGGCTCCTTACTGTGACATAATTACAGTGCTCACCTTGCACCAGAAGAACAAGTAATTGCTCCATGAACAGACCTCCTGTCTTAGGGATGTAAATTTCTGCTTTTCCTATGAAAACAAGATACTGTAATTTTTTTTGTCCTCACCTTTGATGCAGCAAGCTGTTTCCAATAGTTTATGTGTGTGGGGTTTTTTTTTTTTTTGCTTGATTATACTATTATTGATGCTGCATGGATTTTTAAGTATAAGAAGCTTCAGATGGGTTTTTTGTATCTTTTTGTGCTATGTATGGCCTCTTCGCTTCACAAAGGGTAGAGGTCCTAGTTTTGTGCAGAAATGGTTTGTGAGAATCATGAGAACTTGAGAAAGGGCTTGTTATCTTGTTCTTCTGTTTCAAAGGTGTGTAAGAAATCTAGTGGAGTTCACTAACTCTCAACAGGCTGTCTTGACACATGGAGACAAAGGATCTAGTTGAGGATCAGTAACCCAATGAGATTTCCTTGTGCTTTTATTATTTCCTCAGCTGATGAAGAGTAAAATACTGCCTGTGCTGCAGAAAGTTTAGGACAGGAGAAGATGGAATGAGACAGCCACTTAAAATGGTAATTGCTGATATTAGCCAGTGTAATTCTAATTGAGATAAGCTATCTAGTGTACTACTTAAATTAATTGCCGGCTTTGCTAATATTAAAAAAATGTTGTGTTTCTGATTACTACTGTTATTCAGCTAACAAGCAGTATCTGTGTTTTGCTGAGGACTGAAAAACTTGATAACTGCTGGATTTTTGCTAGGGGTGGGGCTGGGGGCTAGTCCTCATTTATATGTTTGCATCCCAAACCTGTTCCTTACTCCATCATAAGATTATGACCTACTCAGAGCTGATGACTATCAAGCCAGCTTCCCCTCTGCTTTGATTTGCTTAACATCAACCTGATGAAGAGTCGTCTGTGTTTTGTGACATTTTGGTTGGCCTTAATAAAAGATACTGATTAACTGTGGATTGTGGATGTTTTCATATAGAGCAACATGGTTGTCTTTGCTTTGAATGTAACTATAATTAGAATATAATGTAATTTAATTATATATAATTAGAAAACATGCAAGACAACATGAATGATTTTCAATGCTTCACTGTGAGAGGCAGGAATCTGTGCCTGCAGGGAAAGCCACTAACATATATGTGTCAAATGTGTTCTGTTGCCTTCACCTGGAACAATTATATTTCTCTGCAGCTGGTACACAGGTAGGTGGCCTGAAGTCTAACAGATTTTCTCAGTAGAATGCAACAAGAGCTAGGTATATTTAGCAAGCAATTATTTTTAACTCTGTAACTGAAACTAGAAGTGGGTTGTGCTGTTTGGTGGGTTGTGCTGTTTGTTTTTATTTTTCTTGTTCTATTTGAGAAAAGAATCAACAAAAGACTCTCAGTGAAAGCCAGGGGGAGCCATCTTTGTGTGATTAAAATGCTTCAGTTTGGAAACAGCGACCTTGTTTTTGATTTACAGAATATATTTTTTAAATCGTGATGTTTTTTTTTAAAGATGTAAAGTCGATGTACTAATGCTCGATTACAAGAGAGTGAAAAAGCACAGGAAAGCATGCTATACTTGGATTCAATGTGTTCAACATGAATATGAGTAGGATTACGAGCTATTGTGTGAAACTAGGTGTTCCTGTCTTTTGTCCCTGAGTCTGTCTAGTCGTAGAAAATGCATCATGCAGCTGCACTTTGAGCTGTTCCAGTGAAGCTGCATTGAAACGTGGACTAGTGTAACCTCTAGGGATTCATTCCAGTGAGCTGTTTAAAATGGATTTACCTTATTGTCGTAGATCACAAGCCGAATATGAGCCACAGTGTGATGTGGCTGCAAAAAAGACAAATACTATTTTAGGTTGCATTAGCAGAAGTATAGTCTCCAGATCCCTCAGGGTGCTAGTTCCCCTCTATTCGGCACTGGTTAAGCCTCATCTAGAGAACTGTATTCTGTTCCGGACACTGCACTTCAAGAAGGATGCTGACAAACTGGAACAAGTTCAGAGGAGGGCAACAAGGATGATCAGGGAGGTGGAAACCAAGCCCTAGGAAGAAAGACTGAAAGAACTCGGTATGTTTAGTTTTGAAAAAAGAAGATGGAGGAGAGATCTGAT
This sequence comes from Intellagama lesueurii, assembly GCA_037013535.1. Lineage (NCBI taxonomy): Eukaryota > Metazoa > Chordata > Lepidosauria > Squamata > Agamidae > Intellagama > Intellagama lesueurii. The sequence continues at coordinate 118,882,196 of JBAJHW010000006.1, read as the reverse complement.
AGCACTTTTCAAATACTTGAAAGGCTGTCATTCAGAGGAGGGGCAAGATCTGTTCTCAGTCATCCCAGAGTACAGGACACGCAACAATGGGCTTAAGTTAAAGGAAGCCAGATTTATGCTGAATATCAGAAAAACCTTCCTAATTGTTAGAGCAACGGAATCAATTGCCTTGAGAGGTGGTGAGTGCTCCAAAATTGGAGGCATTCAAGAGAAATTTAGACAACCGCCTGGCAGATCTGCTTTGATTTGGATTCCTGCTCTGAGCAGGGGGTTGGACTCTATGGCCTTATGGGCGACTTCCAACTTCATGATTCTATGGTTCTGTTCTGCAACTCTGAACCTCTCAGACTCAGAATGGATCCTGATGTTTCTGCACACAGAAATCCAGACATTTCTAGGCTTCCATGGGTGGGTGGGTGGGTGGGGGAAGCAACATGTTTGCACAAAAATCCTTCTGTGTATATTCCTAACAGTGCACACACAAAAAAAGTCTCATTCAATGACACATCCATGCATTTACTTCACAGATTTGCTCAAAAATGCTCTTTTCCTGTAAAGAAAGGTAGGGGGGGGCATATCTTAGCCCTCCAGATGTTGTTTGACTACATCTCCCATCAGTCCTTGCCAGCAATAGACCATAGTGAAGAATTGTGAGGATTACAGTCCAGCAAGGGTCCGAAGAGGCAAACTTTTCTCATTCTTGCTATAAAAGAACAAGTCTGTGTGTTGGAAAAGGAGGAACAGTGCTGTCAGATTTTCCCACTCCTTGTGACATCACAGTGTGAGTTCTGTATTTTGAGATGTTGCTTGGGGGTGGGGCAGGGAAGAGAAGGATGATACCCAGTATTTCTGTTTTCAGTATCGTTCTCATGTTCCAGCCTAAAGGTGAAACTGAACTGGACATTTGTTAGAGGCATCCTTGGGCGCTGTGCAGTCCACTGAATATTTAAAGACATGTCAGAAAAGAAAAGAAAGTTCTGTCTGGATGTAGTATAAATTAGGTCGGTCTCTCTGTCTTTCTCCCTACAGACTGAAAAAGATATGTTGGGATGTGGATTTTTTTTTTTAATGGCTAGGCTACTATGGGAAAATAATGAGTAATTGCCATAGCAACCTCCTTTTCACATACTGTTCACATATGGTGAACATAAAAAGAGAATGATATCAAAAAAGGAATCAGACTTTAGCTTCTTATTTATGTTTTATTTTCACATGGCACCTCCCTTGACCCTTTGGTCAGGGGGGCAAAATCAGAAATAATAATGTTTGTTGGTTTAAGCAATAATTGTTGTTTATTGCACACTTCCTTTGGAAACGGATCTGTGCGGATCGCAACAAAAGAACATGAACTTGTATTTCTTCCCTAGCTTCTCACATTGAATAGAAGCAAGCACACTTCAAGTCTGTCAGTGTTGCTTCTTCATTAAAGTCTTTGAACCACAAATATCAAAAATGTTACATGATCATGTAAAAGTTATGTGTGTACGTTGGCTGCCATTAAATAACTACAAATGGTTAGCAGTAATTTGCAAATTTGCTTATTTATTTATTTGTGTGTTTGTTTCATTTCTATGCCATTTTTCTCCCACTGAAAACCCAAGGCCGCTCACAATAATTAAAAAAAAGTTAGATTGAAAACACATTAAATTATATATATATATAATCATAATAATTTGAAAGCTTAAGCATTAAAATTTTTTTTTAAAGCACACTTTAAAAAAATATGCCCATCATCCAGGAGGGACTCAGACTTGCCCAGTTAGTTAGTAAAAACCTGCCTAAAGAGGCAGATCTTTATTGAAGGGATAAAAGGGAGGGAGACCTAACCTCTTGAGTATTCCCAGCCTGGGAGCAGCCACAAAGAAGGCTCTGTTCTGTGTCCCTGTCAAATGAAAATGGGACTGAGAGAGGAGTCTCCTCTCAAGATCATAGGATCAGGGAATGCTCATTTGCAGAGATCCAGTTCTTCAGATAGCCTAGACCCAAATCATATAGGGCTTTATAGGTAATGACCAGCACTTTGAATTGGGCCAGGAATTGGACTCGTAGCCAGTGAAGCTGTTGTAGCAGTAGAGGTATATGCTCCCTGTGACTGGTCCCAGTCAGTAGTCTGGCTGCTGCACTTTGGACCAGCTGAACTTTCCAAAACGTCTTCAGAGACATCCCCACGTAGAGTGCATTAAAGTAATCCAGATGTCTGATATTAAATTTAAAAAAGGGCCTCATAGAGGTAGAAAAAGAGATTTATGTATATTACTAAACCAAGGTGTGAGCTCCGCCAACCCTCCCTGGGTCAGTGGGTGGCCCGTCCTCCATTCCCTGAACCATGGAGTCGACACCAGAGTTACTAACAACAACAGGGTTTATTGAATTAGGGGAAGGGGACTCAACTCTGGACAAATTAACCAGCAGGTCACTTTCAGGGCTTGTTGGCTTCACTCACCCCAGTTCAGTCTCTTTCCCTCAGCTCCGCCAAATTAATGCTACTGGGGGTTTAGAGTCTAAAGTCATCCTTAATGTTGGGCACCAGGTGTTTCTGAAACTTGTAGTCCAGGCCTATATGCAATGAGGGCAAGGCACGAGGTATATCAATGGCCTTGAAGTTGGGTCCTCGGATGTCCCCATCCATTGCTGTCCTCCTGAAGACAGCATAGACAGGCCCTCTGACTTTGTCACCTCCATCGTTGCAACTGGGTCAGAGTCAGCTCCTCTTCAGTGACCCAATGAGACAAAAGAAGGCTCCACTGTGGGTGTCTCTCTCCCCAGCAGTTGGATTGAGGAGGAGGGTGAGGGTACCAATGTGTGGGTCCCTTTCCTGTAGGGACCCAGAACTCCACCAATTCCCCTATCCAGGGTCTTCCTTCAGCACATCATCCCACTGCCTGGGACACTCCAGTGAATCTCCCTCAACTTCCTCAGCCTGGAAAACCTTCTCCCACTCATTTTGGAAACGTCTCCAAATCCCTTCCTCCTCCTCCTCCATTATCAGACCAGGAGACTCTCTTTTCTCTCCTTCTCCTGTTGACTTCTCTCCAACTTCCTCCAACACCTCCTTTGTGTCCTCCAGTTCTCAGACCCCTCCGCCATCCTTCTATAGAGGATGTTGTTTTTGGACTGAGCCAGCTGTGATCCCCAGAGGTTGGGCACCAAAGTCCTGGAGCAATGGGGTACAACCTGTAACATTCTCTTCAGTTCTTGTGGGTGGACTCTCCCTTTGAGTTGCCTCATCCTTCAGGATACACACAGACTTGAGGGACTTCTCCTTTGCCTCTGGGTGTGTGTGTGTGTCAGCCTCCGTCTGCCTCCCCACATCTTGCAGCCTGGGTCTGTCCTGTACAGCTTCCACTAAAAGAGTTGGTAGTAAACCCATGAAAAGAAAACAAACTGCAGGTTTCAGAAAGACATCAAGTTAATAGTTACATTTTGTTCACTTAGTCCAGCGATTCCCAAACTCGTGGCTCCCTTCGCTTACTGGCCACTGGCCATGGCTGCCCCAAGACAATTCTTTGTGTGAGGAAGAGAAGAGAGAGAGAAGCCTGGTCTGATTCCGTGGATTCTGTGGTGTCCCCGGCTAGGTTTGATAGTGCCATGGTGCACAATTTGGGAACCACTGACTTAGTCAATCCATTTTAAGGCAGCTTTTCTCATGTACAAAAGCAAATTGACTTGGTTACTTTATGCATAAGATGTCTACATTGCCAGCAAATGCTTTTTTTTTTAAACAGCTTTTCTTGCTGAGCATCTAGTCTGAGGCAGGCAAAATTGGTTTCCTTCTGTGATCTGAGTATGAGACATTAGTTGAGCTCTGGATTACACTGCTAGCATCCACTTAACATACCGGTTTTGTGCCTCAGGGCGAGATTTTCTACCATTGACAAAATGTATCCTGGTCAATCTGGTGGGATATCTAAAGTGACCCTGGCAGTGCACTTTTTCTCCTGTTTCCAATGGAACTCTGGCCTCTGATATAAATACAAAGACATAGCTATGCAACTGGGACTGCAGTTAAGGGCATCTGATGCCCTATGCTCTCTGGAGTCCTGAACAGGTAATACATAAAGGCCCATTTTGACTTGTCAGAGTTTGCCTTTCAAGATAGATTCTTAATATACTTGTGTGTGGAGGTGTTCTTAAAGTAGTTTCCTTAGAAAATTCATTTTATGTTTTCAAATTTAAAATATTAAACAGGAAGTGATGTTGCAGTAAATAATGAGCTATTAACAATAATAATCATGTGCCGTCAAGTCAGTTCTGACTTACGACAACCCTTTTCAGAGTTTTCTAGGTAGAAAGTACTCAGAAGTGGTTTCCCATTCCCTTCTTCTGGGGGCATCCCGGGACTGTGCAGCTTGCCCAAGGTTACACAGGCTGGCCCTTGTCCCTAGAGGTACAATGCAGAATTGAACTCCCAACCTCTGGCTCCACAGCCAGTAACCTAATTCACTGAGCTATCCAGCCATCTTCAATGAGCTATTACAAATCACCAATTGAAAAATCAACAGCTAACTCTTCACAGATTTGTGATGACTCAAAAAGGGCTCCGGGATGGAAAGTTTGGCTTGCAAATGAAAAACTGGGAGAGCCAATATGGTGCGTTACAAAAAAATTTGGGGGTCCTGTGAGTAGAAACAGACATTACAATTTATATGTCATTAGGAGAGGAAATTCACTGACTCTTGAAACCATCTGGGTTATATCTTAGAACTGCAGAGGTGGAAGGGACTCTACGGCTCATTGAGTCCAATTCCTTGTCAAGGAGACACAGTGGGGGAATCGAACTCCTAACCTCTGGCTCCACAGCCAGATACCTAAACCATTGTGCTATCCAGCAGTTCACAGCAGGAGCTTTGCTCATGTTATTTAATTTGCAAATTAGCTTGCTTTGTTTTGTGATTGGTCTTTGAGACATGAGCATGAGAATCTCTGAAGTTTGATTTCTCAGATGCAAGAATCTGCCTGAATTATATCTCTCTGACATTAACACATTTTCAGCTGTAAAATGGGCTACCTAAAATGTTTCCTTCTGCCCTTAAAAAGCAGAATACTGGGTATGAATTGTGATCAATAGCAAATGTCACTAAATGACAACTCTTGCAGGTTGTGGAGGCAATGGTTAAAAATAAGAAGACTCATGCAACAGTTACATTTTTTAAATAGAAGTCCAAAAATTCCAGTAGCCATGCTGGTAGGGACTCAGAATATTATACATCCAGGAAGTTAATTTCCTACTCTTTGGGTATGCCACATTTATCTCCTTGGGAAAAGGGTGAGATGCAGACATAACTGTAAGAAATAATAACTCCATGCAGCTTAAAGACACGTCATATCTGATTTTTAGCACTGAAGTATATTGCCCTACCAAACTAAAGTTTTTTTTTCTGTGACAGCTTCTCTAACCAAAGAAACCTTCCTGCCACTTTAGTGTTTTGCCTGTCAAACCGGTCATCTGATGTACGAGGTACTATTTAATATTTAGAGCAAAAAAAAGGTAACTCACGAAAGCAAAATTAATAGGTGAGGCTGACCCTGGTTTGAGCCTCTTATTAAAACTGCTCAGTCCTTCTCCGTGTGCTGTTTAGTGCCATGCCAAGCTACTTGAGAAAATGTCATTTAATGCCAAATGCTAATTATTAGTGGGAATTAGCTTTTCAGTAACCCCAGGTTGCCGCACAGAGTGGCAGTTCTGGATGTTAACAAATAAAGGAAGATAGTATTTCTCCTGGGGCAATTTTTGCATACCACATATAATGAAAAAAAAATATTTTTAGGGTCATTTCATTGTAAATAATCCCACTGGGTGCTTGGAAACCAAATGTATGTACGTATTCATTTGCAAATAGTAATATATATTTTCCCCTGACAAACACACCACAGTCATGAACTCTGCAATTCACTATGTGTGTGTCTGTGTGTACTTCTATGCATGTCTCCTATCAAATAATTTATGATCTCAGCATAAACAGACGTTGCAGTCTGATTGATGAAAGAGGCAGCTCCAGTTCTTATCATCAGAGTCCTCTTGCTCTTCTTTCTCCCTCTCTTTTTAAATCAGTTCAGTTATCTTTACTCCCAACCCACAGGTGGCCAGTTGAAGCCTTGCGGAAGATGAGATCTGGGGAGTGGGGGAAAGAAATGGAGAACATTTCTGTTGAGAACTTTGCCTCCTTGGAAATGTTTCCTACCTACGTATACATGATATGAAGTGTGAAAGACATCAACACCCCTTGCTGAACACAAGCATCATCTCCTCATATTTGCTCAGTGTGTGGGCCTGGAAACGTCCAGGGCAGGTGCAGCCATCTAGTTTTTCATAACCATGAATCTTGATGATATGTTTATTATGTTTCTAGAAGAAATGGTCCCTCAAGTGATGAGAAACAGCTATTTATTATTGCTATGATTTTCCTTACCTGTGTATCTTGAATCTATCGTGTTTCGTATTAGCCTTGTGGAGGGATCGGTCATTGCAAGATAAATATGGCTTTAATTTGAAAGTCTGATTGGTGAGGCATCTATCACTGAGGAAATCCAGTTGTAAGTGGGAAATGGGTTAATCATAGGGAAAACAAATCCATCTTGATGTCTGATTTGATTCACAGAGAGATCTCCAGAGAAAGCAACTAAGGAAACTAGAGTGAGGAGGCTTGGTGACCATGATCTTTTTTTTTAAGTCCATGCTTAAGTAAAACTTACATTGCTGTCTTTCTAGTGCCCCAACTTATTCCTTCCAAAGTGGCAATGTAAATTTTTAAAATTCTATTTTATTTACACCATTCTTATAACTCTTTTGATTTTTAAATTTTAAAGTGGTTCCCCATGACAAAATAAAATGAAAGGCTAGGGAGGGAAATCAAACAATAAAAATATTAAAATCCAATAAAACAATTCATTTCACTACACTCTAAACATGATGGACTGCCCCATGTTGGATGCAGCCCCTCAGTGCATTCTTAATAGGACTTGATAAAGCCACTTCTTTCATCTGCTTTTGGTAATCCTGAATCATTCCTCTGAATCTTGAGCCATGGATCTTCTTCCAGTCCTTCATCTTCAAAGTTGTTGGTGTTGTGGTTACATAGTTGTAGACACAGAGCAAAGAAACTCTTTGAGCAAAAAAGTCTTTGAAACTCTTCACAGTAATGAGCATTTTTAAAACCCAGTAGACTGCTGGCTTCTTGGGACTACTGCTGTCTCCCATGTACTTAATTTAAATAAATATTACATAATTTGTACATATGTACTCTTAGTGTGAAGAAGCTAGCGGTCCCACCATTGCAGTCTCTACAGCAGTGGTATTCTGCCAGTTTCCCCCATTCTCGTAACAGTGGTTGCTGTAGCCATGGAGGATTTCCTTGCTGAAGGAATAGCTCCTTTTGTGGACCAGGTAAGCAGCACCATCTCGACCATCAGCATTGCTAGGGAACCTAAATCAAGTGGGCCAAAGGGGAAAATGAGGAGAAACCTACAGTGTTGTCAGCCTGTAGTTTTCTTAGGGGGTCTTTCTTTCATTCTAGCATCACTCCTTTCCATCTTTTTTTGAGACAGAAAGAAAAACAAAGAGAGAAAGAGAAAGTTGTATGCAAAAATCACATTTCAAGATTGTTCCTTTAAAAATCATTTGCAAATGAATGTGAGAAGTCTAATGACTTATTAAAAACCCTTGTTTGAGTTAGTGAATCTTCAACAGGCTTTCTGTGATGCATAATAGAAAGTCTGTTGCATACAGCAAAATGCTACATTAACCAAGTATAATGTGTCACAATTTGAATGGAGCTAATGCTGGTCTTTGCTCACCTTCAGTGACTCATTTGTGTTTAAAAGCACCTACTGGAAACTACAGATAATCTACACTTAGAGTTGAACTATTTTCTCTATTTTTGTCCCCTACTTGAGGTCACGCATCACTAGGGAAATCTCGCAGCATAGCAGAATGGTTAAAACAGTATTGATATTTCCAAGGAGTGTGTTTCGAAAGTAATGGGATAAATATTAATAATGCATAAGTCTTCGTTTTTAAATAATAGATGCTTTTTTATATAAAAAAACTTTAGAGATTCCTTTCTACTGTATTGTTAATGTATGCAGAGTTTTGTTGATGCTTGAATAGTCCTTGAAAAAGCACCAGTGCAATTAGCGTAAAAAGGCTGTCATCTACTTACTTCCTCGGTGATTACTGTGCAGCCATACCGTCAGAGCTGGAGTGGCTGAAATCTTGTGTCGCACCATTGATTCCAAAGTAGAACTGTATGTAATGTACTGTACATTGGAGAAGCAAAGCAATGCAGATGGTGTGTTCAGGGGGGGGGGGAAGTCACACTACCTTAACACATCAGAAAATCCTAGAGATATTTGCAAGAACTTTGATCAAATTCTCCTGTTACTTAAAAACAAAGGAACATGGCTTATCCTGAATCCTCATTAGATTGCCTGTCCCATTAGTGTTGACATGGACCAGCATCACTCTCCAAGCCTTCCGTTTCTCTGCCTGACCTGGAGGTTTCAGGGATTAAATCGGAACCATCTTCTTCCTCAGCAAATTTTTCTAGAAACATTTTTGAAAGGGAGTTTCAAAAGGGAGCAATTAGTAATAGAAAGAATAAAAATGTTTGATTACTTACAAATGTGAACAGATCAACAATAAACAAAAAAACACTGAAACAATTTTTCCAACAGACTAATGAGAGGGGGGAAAAACACTCAGCAGAGAGGCGGGGCTGTCTTTGAATTCAGAGGAAGGAAGGATCAATTGGTTAGTGCTGGATAGATGGACCATCACCCCAGCCCACAAAGGTCCCTCCCAGCCACACAAACCACAGATAGCATGCAAGGTTGTAAAAACTCCAATAAACTCAGGTTAGACTAGTTCTACCTTAGCAATGTCTATGTTACCTAGATGGGCCTTGAATATCAGAAAAGAGTGTGAACAAAGAAAATGCCAGATCAGACAGATCCGTAATGAACTACAAATGTCTTTAAGCAGATTTATTTGTATGATTCAGATAATCTTGTAATTCACAACACAATGGCAATCGTATACTCTGGATGATTTTCAGCCGTGTTCATCTGTGCATGGCTGTAGTAGCTGCTAAGCTGGACAAGACTTCCCTTTGATGGAGGTATCTATCAGGAGGATAGAATTTTGAAACTGCAAAAGTATAGCTTCTTTGAAGAATTGCTTGCTTCTTACGTTAGGGCTCAGAGGTGCTACTGAGGAAAGAATTAATACTTGGCTCCGCTTATCTCTTCTCTCCTCTGTCAGAGGCGAGATATAGAAGTGTAATAAACCGTTTCCTGGGAGAATAAAAAAAGAGAGGAAGTAGCAAAGATATTCTTGGGGATATTTTGGAGGGTTTGAAAAATAATATATATAACTGGGGAATTCTCCCATTCTATTCTGATAGCCAAACTGCAACTCATTCAGGAGATCCATGGCAGCAGTGGATTTTAGAGAATTGGATTTCAGCACTGGCACTGGACAGAAAGCTTTCTAACCCTTTCCTCAAGTCTATTATCCTGACCAACAGCCAGTATCCTATTGGCCTTCTGAGTTTGAGCTTTTACAACCTCGCATGCAACCTGTACTTTGTTTGACAGAGAGGCACCTTTCTGGGCTCAGGTGACTGTCAATCTATCCGGCATTAACCAATCATTCCTTCCTAGTTCAGAATTCAAAGAGAGCCCCACCTCTCTGCTGAGAGTTTTTTTCCTTCTTTTTTGTCTGTTGAAGTCAATTGGCTGTTTAGGTTTGCTGTTATCTGTTCACAATTGTAAGTAATGAAACATTTTTATTCTTTTTACTAGTAATGTCTCAGAATGAGTTACTGAGAATGAAAGTGCCAATTGACGAGGAAGGGGTGGACTATTTGAAGAACCTAATGCTATTCTCAGTGGATCCGTGTACTTCTGCTGCACAGCTAAAGGAATTTAACCATAAATTCAGACTCTGGAACTCCTTCCCATGAAACTAGGCTGGCCCCATCTTTGCTTTCCTTCTGCAAGCAGGCAAAGACCTTTCCCTTCAGCAGGCTTTTCCTTAATGACTGGTGGTCTGAGAGGGTTTTTAAAATGGATTGTTGTCTTATGTTGTTTTAAATGTGTTTCAATATTGATTTTATTTACCATTTTAATATAATACTTGTTTAATTCATTTAAATATTTGTATACTTAATGTTTTTAGCTTTTAAATACTTTTTTTTAATTATGGGAGCCACCTTGAGTCCTTTTAAGGAGAAAGGTGGGATACAAATATTTTAAATAAATAATAAATAAATAAAAGAAATTCAGAACTCTGCAACATTCTACTGGATGGAAAATCCTACCAGCCTAGTGATGCAGAATTGTACTGCTTGTTGTTTTGCAGGTAAAAGGATTAGCACTTATGCCATGTCAATGCTTGCACAAGTGATGTGATACCACATTACTAAGCTTGCAAGACTTACCACCCAGCTGAAGACTCATATGTCATTGGCCAGCATCTCTGTGCCATTGCTGAAACTGCTATCACCTTGTTGTGGGGAAAACACAAGTACTGTATGTTACACTGGACCTGCCTTTAAAAAAAAAAGCTTGTGTCTGTTTTTTTAGCTGGAATGAAGAGCGGGAGAGATGGGGAACTCCCCACTCCTTCTCTAGACCTGCTGCCCTGATTCAATTTGGGCAAGCTGTTCTTACACTTTCTTTCAAATGTCGGGAGATCCAATTACAGCTTTCTCTTCCCTATAATGTGTAGTTTGGCCCTAAGGCCCATTGCATACGTTATAAACAGTTTTCATGCAGTGCTTTGCAATTGTAATAGACATGAAAGAGGATGTTTTCAAGGAAAAACTGATGGGTGAGAATCAAGCACTTCATAGTCAGATTTGGACAAATTCTGCGGTCTAAGTGAAGCGTTATTGATGAGTGATTATTAGAGCTCATCAGAAGAATAAAAGCCACGTGGCTCTTGTATGCAATTGAAAGACAAGAGTAGGTGACTAAAATCTCACACATAGAGACTAGCTTTTGACTCCACATGTCTAGCTGTGCATTAGAGAACTGGAAGTATCACACACACACAAACATAAATGTTCCAAAATCCATGGCCAGATGTGCAGGCCTGGTTCATTGTCTAAAGCAAAGCTCCAAAATCAGGGCTATTGACAATGTGAATTAGAATGTGCCAAATATGTTAGACAAAGAGCGGCTGGCCACTAAGTATCTTATACACGCACCCACTGCCATGTGCAAAGCCTTCTCCCAAAACACACGGTACCTTTTTGGCTGGGGGGGACATGACCACACAAAAATGTGACAAAATTTGTGTCAGGGAAATTGGGGATAAAATTTCGTTTACACATTAGGTATGATTTACACTACACACCACCCAAAATGGTCACAGCTATAAGTGGATCTCCTGACTTTAAAAAAAGCATAAGGAAAAAAGAGAGGATAAGAACAGCTGCAGGAAAGCCCAAATTGAGCCAGGGCTGGAGCGCTGGAGATGGGATGAGGAGTCTACCATTCCTCCCCACTGAGATAATATTCACTCACTCACTCATTCATTAATTCATTCATTCAATTTGTATCCCACTCCCATTAGTGTCGAAGCACTACCCTGGGCAGGTAATATGTAATAGAATGTAATAGAAAACAAAAATAATTATTTTCCATGTAGTAGAAAACAAAAATAAAAATAGAAACATTAAAAGCAGCACAATAACCCTAAAAAACAGACAGCATTGGCTAATCATATAAACCCTAATCATATAACAGGCACCAGGTACTATTTTACCCTGCTAGGATTTCAGAAAATCAATATTCTAGAAGTTGTCAAAAAAACAACAACAGGACAAATCCTGATCTGTTCCCCTGTTTCTTGTGATTATAGCCAAGAAACTCCTTATTGCTGTTCGTTTGTTTAAAACATTTTTACCCTGCCTTTCTCCTTTAAAAGGACTCAAGGCAGCTTAAATCATTATAAGACAATTATTAAACATAACAATACTGAGTATGCAAACACTAAAAAGGATCAAACAAATACCATACTAAAAAATAAGTGTGACACCAAAACACATTCAAAGCACTAAGGAACAACAACCTATCTAAAAAACCCATTTAGGAAGCCAGTTGCTCAGGGAAAGCTTGCCTGAAGAGAGAGGTCTTTGCCTGCTTGTGGAAGGACAGCAAAGATGGGGCCAGTCTGGCCTCCTGTGGGAGGGAGTTTCAAAGTCTGGGAGCAGCCACAAAGCAGGCCCTCTCCCATGTCCCCGTCAGACGCACCTGTGTGAAGTCTAGTGATGCAGAATTGGATCACCTGTGAAGGTCACAGCCAAGAGAAAGGCATCTCCTGATGATCTTGACACTGGAGCACGCTCCTGAAGAGAGAGGTACCGTGTTTCCCCGAAAATAAGATAGGGTCTTATATTAATTTTCGCTCCAAAAAACACATTAGGGCTTATTTTCAGGGGATGTTTTATTTTACAGTCATATCTTCTTCTGGTTGCTGCACTATGCTGCACAATGGTGGAGGGTGGGGTTTCACTTAACTGGGGCTTATTTTTGGGGTAGGGCTTATATGACGAGCATCCTGAAAAATCATACTAGGGCTTATTTTCAGGTTAGGTCTTATTTTCGGGGAAACAGGGTAGTTCTTGAGATAGCTTGAGCCCAAGCTTTATTTTGAACCTATTCTATGTTGTTGCTCCACAGCTACGTGCTGGCAGTATATCATCATGGACTAACAGTGCAGTCAAACTGGATAATTTCTAGAGAGCTGGCCCTGTTAGTTTGTAGCCTGTTGCACCAGAAACAACATGCTTTTGAAGACTCCATGCCTCTGGAGAGGAGGGCTGCAGTCCATAAAAGCATATGAAACGCATTAGTCTATAAACTGCCACAAGGATGGACAATGTTTATCAACCTCTGGCCGCAGCCCTGTCTACTCCGCACTGCTTTGACTAAAAGCAGGACTCCACACAGTCTGTGGAACTGGACCTCTCAAAGGAGCAAAGATCTACTCCACAAACCTTGTGGTCCGATTTAGACTGGAACATCATCCTAGCCTAGAAGACAACAGATTTGCTTAAGGCTTTACAGCAAATCATGAAGCAGCACGGTATTTGGCGAAAGTGGTAGGGGGTTAATGAGTCTCTGTGTTTGGCTTCTCTTGCACCTTTGGAGAAATCTTTATCTGAGAAATTTAGTCATTTTTATGGAGCTAGTTTGTCAGTGGTTTGGAAACTGGACATCTTAGATTTATAGCTCTGGGAGACTAATGATCTCTTTCTTTGGTGCTTTATCAAAGTCTGGTGGGCTGCCCACAAGCCAGTTCTTGCATCGGTAACGCTGGTTGGATGTGCTCTGGTGATTAATAAGTGAAAGCTGATTTTTTAAATGATTATGCTCACTCAAGATATCAAGATGGGACGGTGTTCATAAATATTCAGTGTCTTCCTAGACTCTGTGAAGGACAATATATTTCCCTCTTCTTTTATCCTTGCTGTTGAAAATAATGGAAAATGATTTTTTGCCTAAAAGTATTGGTACGGTCACTTTATTTTTGTAGAAATTTACAGGATAAAGGATTGGTGTGTGAGAGTCATAAAGAAACGTCTTCATAGTCTCTTACCCTATTGTTCTTTTTTATTCTTAGAATACAAATTAGATTTTGCTGAGTAGAAAATTTGTGGCAGATTTCATCCTCACTGACTGAGATGAAGAATTTCATTTGCAGAATGAGAAAGTAAGTACAGCCGTTTGAAGTCTGGATTGGGGCTAGCCGAAAATCAGCCACATTAGGCTCCTCTGCTTCTAAAGATGGAGACTTCTGCTTTATTTTCTCATTCCATCAAATCTTAGATTTAAGTTCTTTGGGGCAGGAACCGATCCTCTTACATTTTTTAAAGTAATACATACTGTTATTTCAAGGTAACATAAGCCAACAGCCATACATTATATTGTAGCTTTCTAGGTCCTTATTTTATTTAATTATGAATATTTACAAGCTACTTGTAGCAAAATTTCAAGAACGTGTACATCAATAATCATACATGCACTCTCTGTCATTCTCAATGTATATAAAATTAAAATATATTTACATTGAGTTAAATCCATCGTTAGTCCTTTCTAAAACAGACCCGTTGAAGTGAAAGTCATTCGTCAATTCGACTAAATAGAACTTCATTCCTTCCAATCGGTCTACTCCAGGTAGGACTAATATTCGATTTAGCCACTTATACAGAAAATCAAAGGTGAAGCTGAACTGACAGTAGGTTAAGTCTTCACAGCAGTAGGTTAAGTCTTCAACATGCAACTAAAAAAGAAAAATTTGGGAGCATGTGTTATTGTTTCCTAGTTGTTTCTGCTCTTTTGTAAAAAAAAGGTGCCATCTTTGTCATGTCTCTGGTGGGTCATGAGCTGCATTCAGATTAGTGGACCAAGACCTTTAGTGAAATAGAAAAACATGCAAGCAAATAGGAAGTGGATTTATATCTGTGATACAGACACACAGTCAACTATGTATTACATACAGCTTCTGCTTAGAAGAAGAAAAATCCATTAGTATTCCAGAGATATAATGCAGGCAGACTTTAATGACAGAGTAACTGAATTTGGAAATAAAGTGTGCCGTGACCTCTCAATAACCAATCACAAAACAAAGCAAACAAATTTTTCACCTTCTGTGGAAGGTATAAAATGCTCTTGTTGTGACAGTCAGATGTACTCAGCATTTAAGAAATTCCATCTGCTGATAATGGGCTATCTATAACCCCCAAGAGTCAACAATAGTGATAAAACTTGAATTCAAGGAATTTTCAGTTTATTTTTCTGATCATAAGAGATCCTCTGTGTAAGATTGGCAAGTCTTAACATCTCATGACATACTGTGCACAATTTTAAAATATAATGAAGTCCCCTTCTTTTTAAGAATTTATTTAGCTTTGCAGCTGTCTCATGGAAATTTATAAACCTAGTCATAAGACCTAGTGACCTAGTCTCCTCCAGCACCACCTAGTGTGGTGCTGGAGGAGACTCTTGAGAGTCCCCTGGACTGCAAAGAGAACAAACCTATCCATTCTTAAGGAAATCAACCCTGAGTGCTCACTGGAAGGACAGGTCCTGAAGCTCCAATACTTTGGCCATCTCATGAGAAGAGAAGACTCCCTGGAAAAGACCCTGATGTTGGGAAAGTGTGAAGGCAAGAGGAGAAGGGGACGACAGAGGACGAGATGGTTGGACAGTGTCATCGAAGCTACCAACATGAATTTGACCCAACTCCGGGAGGCAGTGGAAGACAGGAGGGCCTGGCGTGCTGTGGTCCATGGGGTCACGAAGAGTTGGGCACGATTTAACGACTAAACAGCAAACAACAAGTCATAAAAGTCTAATATTTCAGCTTTTAACTCTATGGGGAGAAAATGCCTTATAGCAATTTACTCATCTATCAAAATAATTACTTTTCCAAGTTGACTGAATTGGATAACATGTGGTTGACTCTGTTAGACATCTGCTTTAATGATGAGGAATTACAGGATATTCTAATGAAGCATAATTCATGTCTTTTAGAGTTGCCTTACCTTATTAGAAATAGGTTAGAAAGGATTTTAAAACTTTGCTGTCTTATTTCTTTTTGACTTCTAATGCTAGAAGTTACAGCAAAGAGAATGTGACTGAAACCAAAGGGATTACATCCTGGAAGAGTAGCCATGCTATCTGGCAGATTATGGAAATTATAGTCCAGAAAAGTAACTTCCAAGTTATCCCAGGTTAAGGAGCATGTAGGAAAGGAGCACTTTTGAAATCCTTAGCAAACTCAAACCATATGCTACTGATTTTTATTTAGAAGAGATAGGCTCAACCTAGAAATTGAAAAAAGAAACATACTTTAATACTGCTTGATAAACGTACTTAAAACTTCAGAGGTGGTATCCACACAATTTCTAGAACCTGAGGTGGTGTGTGGTTGCAGTAAAGGCGCTCACTGTGTTATTCTCCATAGCTTACTGCAGACAGCACGTTCATCAAACACCATCATTCTCACTTAATGGGGCAGTGAATCCTCTCTGTGTTTTCATCTGTGCTGAATTTATTTTGGGAATAAGCTCAGCACCTTGGATAGCTTCTTTAACACAGAGACGAAAACCTGGGGAGGATTCACTGCCCCATGAAACTGGAGACATCAACCTTCACGGTAACTGAACTCAGTTCAGTCACCCCTTCAGCTATTGCTTGTCTCAGTCACAGCTAAGACCAGCTTGATAGAAGGACTGATAGGACTTCTGGCAGATAGTATTCTTGTATCCACTAAAAATGACGTTGCATCCGAGGAAGTAACCTACACTTGTATCTGGAAAACCTCTGGTTTTGTTGCAACCTGCCGATTCTGTGCCACCTCCAATGGTTGCCTCTGCTTCTTCACTTTGGCCAAGGGCAAGTGTTTTTCAAAACAGAAGTGTAGACCTGTACATCTGTGCTTTAATCAAGCAATGCTTAATGTATTCCTGGTATAATAAGGCACACTTTGGTTTTGGAAGTTTATTTGATGGCTGGAGATGCTGTGAACTGTGGTTCAAACAAGTAACTTTGAAAGCGCTGCGTACAACTGTCTTTGTCAAAAACGTAACAATTTTGTGTAAGGCAACAACAAATAGACATGAGCAATAAGAGCTATTTGATTGTACCACTGCTAGTGTTTCAGAGTGCCTTCCCCAAAGAAGCCTGTCTGGCTTGATCTTTAATGTAAAAGAATACTTGCCTGTGACCAATGAGCAACTTTTTATTTGAATGACCATTTGATTCTTTTAATCTGTGCTGGCTTTTGCCAGGTGTTAATATGGTTTTATTTTTTTACTTTAAAGAAGTCTTATTTCACATTTTAGAAATGCTGTAGATGGCTTTGATTTTGAACACAGTGGTGCAGTGGTTAAACTCCAAATTTTCTTCAGGCCTTTTGACTATTTCTTGACATGATTATTTCTTCCATGAGTTTTATCTAATTATCTCTTTTCGTTTCTGAGACCAAAGAAATTAACCATTGCCTTCACACAAAGGGTTTTCTTCATATAGTGAAATATAATTATTCATTTGGGTGACTATTTCTGATGTTGAGCCTTGGAGGTAGTTGGTTCTGCATCATCAGGGTATGGACAGTCAGGGTGACCTTTCCACGGTCTCAAGGAATGAGGCTTTTGGAGCCGGGCAGATGTTTGACATGATTCCATTCAATGTTATGCTGAACTTCTGCAAATAGCATTTTAAACAATATATCTCCTGTGTAATAGCACTATTGAGGGTTGGATTGCTGCCACGAGTTGGCATATTATGGGCTGCTGCTGTGCATTTGGAATTGGGGTTGACTTAATGAACTGTTGGCTTTTTAAAGTCATCCAGAGCTTTAAAGGAAAAGGTTGCATTACTCAGTTTAGAAATGCTTTAGACATTGAAGATACCATGCAATTGCTTAGCTCTACTGTTTTTATATCTATATAGTCCTGTTCTTTGACAACAGTACACAATATTTGGAGGTCTAGCTTGACTAATATGACTCTTCCATACTGTCTATGCAGGTGATAGTCCTGCAAGACCTTTCCCTTGAATGTGTAGATTTTTTTTTAAATGATGTTATGTGATATGAGACTGACGTTGCAGTGAAACAGTGTGGTTCTTGAAAACAATCCGATAGATGAGAGGTCTCATAGTTTTCTTCCATTAAAATAATCAAATAGGCTGAAATCCCATGAGTCATTCTTACTGAGTCACAGGCTCTTGAGTTATGAATAACACAATTCAATTGAAACCTCGAGGGGAAATGGAGCATTACATGGGAAGTGAGCTCCCATAGGCTGAATTGCCTTTAATAATTCTCTTTAAAGTCTATTATATTGGTACCGGATCGAATAATTACTTCGATTAAATAATAATATTTTTCTTTTTCTTTTGGTTTGCTACAAGGAGCCACATATGATTTTAAGTAGCCCTGTCTCTAACAAAGCAGCACCCAGAGGAGGCGTGGTAAAGGTGCTGCTGCCGAGTAAGTGCCCGCCAGAGGTGGTGAGACATTGAAGCACACAGATCACCTGTTCAGCCAAGAAAGGAACTGTGCCGAACCGCCAGACCAGGGGTTTGTGCCTACCTCTATTTGGCTCCCTCTTTCTTGGGTTTCAGCAGCTTTTCAGGATGTGTTCTTTCCTTGACAGCAGTATAGTCCATCTGTTTCTATGTGTGCAAACCCTTTTTTTTCTCTGACCATGGCTGACAAGAAACTGTAAATCGACGGCCACATAGGAAATTTTGTTGTTGTTTAGTCGTTAAGTCGTGTCCGACTCTTCGTGACCCCATGGACCAAAGCACGCCAGGCCCTCCTGTCTTCCACTGCCTCCCGGAGTTTGGTCAAATTCATGTTGGTTGCTTCGATGACACTGTCCAACCATCTCGTCCTCTGTCGTCTCCTTCTCCTGTAAGCTGACCAACATGAATTTGACCAAACTCCGGGAGGCAGTGGAAGACAGGAGGGCCTGGCGTGCTTTGGTCCATGGGGTCACAAAGAGTCGGACACAACTTAACGACTAAACAACAACAAGGCATGTCAACAAACTGGATTTTCAATTTTGGGCCTGTAGTCCAGCCAGGCCCCCAAAACTCTATGCTAATTACAAGCTCCTGGGATTAGTAGTCCAAAATAACTTCTCCAGGCCCTTGAGAAGACAACACTTTTCTTCTAAATGGTTGTGTTTTTTCCAGCACTGCATCTATTCTGTTGGTTTTCTGTAGTTCATCCTGAAGCACGGCTGGCATAGCCAAATCTAGCAGCTGCAGTCAGCTAGACTCCACCTAGACTGGAAACCATCTACCTTAGCAGAGTGAACAAAGAGATCAAAAATAAAATGGGGGGGGGGGGAGGGATGAAAGCAAAAGCTTCATTGCTTGGGTATAATATCAGAAATGTGGTGATGCTTGTAGCTGCAATGCAAATCTTCACCAATTAGGTTGCCCCTCTCTATTTTATATTCCCATTAAATGCTGTTATATTTGACATTTACATGCAATTAAATTGCCAGCTGTATTAAATGACATAAAATTCCTATGCAAACTTGCAAGTGATAGCTCATTTATTGCTTTCTTTGTGGGTTTGGCTCATTGTGGCTCTGACTAACAAAAGGTTTGGCAACCACGCCATTGGGACCTTGTGAATTCTAATTGTATTTTAAAGCTATGGCATAGATATATTGGACATTTCTTATGATATTGGTCTTGGTGTCTGTTCTGCTATGCATAGGATAAACAGCTTATCCAAATAAATAGCGTACTTTTAACAACAGTAGGATACAAAAGCAGCATTTACAGGAATGATCTTTGACCAAATCTTTTGAATTCCCCCCCCCCCCCATTTTTATAGCAAATGTGGGAAGCACTGAGTTTTATTGGAACAGTTTCACCGACGGAAGCCCCTTCTTTTGTGTCCTTTCTTTATTTTTAACCTCATCACACCAGGAATAGGGATAAAAAAAGACTGACAGTCTGCTTTTCCTTTGAGCCTTTACGAAAATGACAGGGCTCAGTCATTTCTATGGGTTTCTTTTGTTATATTGTTTTGTTATAAACTATAAGTATGCTGTGAAATAGGTGGTTATGCTGGGACTTATGCTGCCAGACTGTGGTCGTGCTATTTTGGGATTGTCTACACCAACAACTGGCAACTCTCCAGAGCAGTGGCTCCCCACCTTGGGGTACCCAGGTGTTCTTGGACTGCAACTCCCAGAAACCCTGGGCAGCACAGTGAGTAGTGAAGGCTTCTGGGAACTGCAGTTCAAGAACACTTGGGTTGACTCAAGGTTGGGAACCACTGCTCTAGATGGAAGTCATTACTTGTGTCTTGCCTGGGATGTAACGTGGGATTTTTTTCATGGAAGGGATGTGCTCTTCCATGGAGCTAAAGCCCTTCCATTGCCTCGAAAAGGAATGGGAGCCGCTGTATCTCCATAAGACTAGTGCATACGAGCTCCTAGTAGCAAAGGGTTGATACAGTGACTTCTTTGTCGACTAGGGCACTGGTGGACAGAGCAGAAAGAAGTGTTGTTTAGCCCTACGGGGTTCCCCTCTCACATGTATGAGAGGTACGTTCAGCTTACAGATTCTACCCAAAAGGTTTATTTGCCAACTCTGTTGAAGGACAGAAAAGATTAGCATGAAACATTTAACTTCTGGGATTTCTCCTGAAATGGACATGATACCGTAGGGGGAAAAACAATGTTTCTATGGTTCATATAAAAAGTACTGGGTTCTTTACTACTTTGTCTTGCATAGGTGTTGGTTTCCATTTGATTGAAGATCTTGTTTCTGCACTCTCCCTGTGTAAAGAGGAGGAAAAGACCCAGTTTTACTAATATTTAACAATGTTGAGAGGAGTTCATGCGGCTCAAACATAAGTCTTTATGAGATACCACCCTGAGTTCAATATGTTCTTGGTTAATGCATTTCTCAAGCAAGAACTGCTCTGTTTGATACTTGACAGATACTTAATTAAATGAAAAAGGAAGAATGTATTTCACAAGCTGGGGGGGGGGGGGGAGAGACTTATAATTTATTAACTGTACAATTACTAGGAGAAATCCAAATATATTTAGCAAACTAGTTCTCTGGACCTTTGAGCACCCATGGATTTAACTTATTTATCTTTTATAAGCTGCAAGTGTGAGTTGTAGCCTGTGGATACATACAAAGTGATACCTAACAGGCATGGTCAGATAATCTTCAGGAGTGGGAGCAGAAAGCGTTCCCTGAATGTGTACACTTATGTGTGTGAGCACACACACACACAGACAGTTCAAGCAGGCTTGCCACAAACATGGCAAGTTTTACTAACCTGTTGCCTCCATATAGGTTTGTGAGGCATTTGTACCACGTCAACATCTGAGCCACTGATGTGCTGCATCAACAGCTCTGTTTCACGGAGGACCATGCCTTCCTTTTTTCCAAAAAGAAAATGAATGAAAAATTAAATCAATGCATTCCTATTTAGTTTACATTTGTTTCGATGTGAAACAAGTGTAAAAACAAATGTGGGCAGATTCTTTGGATTGCTCACATTTGTTTTGATCAGCCCTGTTAAAAAAATTACGAACAGCGCTCCAAGGGACAGTAGTAGAATACCTACCATATTTGTACTATTTTGGTGGAAAATATGTGGTAGAAGGCAAGATGAGTCTTCGGATGTAATGGGAAGAAGGATTTTGAATGTCATCCATGTTTACTCTGCGTAGCAACAGGGAGTGGGGTGTTTAGCTGAATCTGCCTGACATTTGGCAGGGGTAATTCTCTGATGGAGATGTGCATCACCCACATATATGTCATTTGGATGGGGAACATCAGTGTTACAGGCAGGAGAACAGATGGTGGTTCTTCCTTGAAAGCAGTGGGAAAGCCAAACACAGGTAAAATAAGAACACATGAACCAACTGAACAAAGATAAATTTTAAAAAATGCTTTGAAAATGATAAATCGGGAGGAGGGTGTTCATTGCATGCAGTCCTTCTTCTTGACAGGTGGTTCCCAAACTTGGGCCTAAATGTTCTTGAACTGCCAACTGCCCTGCCCATTGGCTGTTCTGGATAGTGCTTCTAGGAGTTGTCGTCCAAGAACATGTGAGGTTCTAAATTTGGGATCTACAGTTCTAGATCAAGAGTCAGATAAAGATTTTCAATCTGGTGGTGATTTTTCCTTCCTGCAGAAGAGGATTTTCACATTATAGTTCATTACTGCTATTCCAACATGTACCTTTCAGTTTCAAAAAAATGGGATTCTTTTCTTGCCAGCATTAATGGATGAACAAAAGAGCATCTTGTCCTTTTGCAAATACAAGAGCCTTAGAGATGCACACTATTCTCTCCACAAGGAAATGTCAAGGGGATATCAGTGCCAGCTTGACTCTTTTTATTCTATATTTTCCTAATTTTTTGGACTTCTTGACTCAGGCAAAAATCAAGCAGTGTGACCTGAACTCAATTTAATGTAAGGAAAGTCGATTGTAAGATGGTGCCTCAGGACAGATACAGAATATCCTCCTCTAATTTCAAGAGCCCTGCCAATTCAAGGAACATGAGCAGAATTATGATATGCACCCACTGGAATGGTATAGCTCTGTAAGTCATAAACAAGAGCATAACCAACCTCACCATCAACCCTTATTTATTTTAATTTTTATTAGGGTAGAACCAAATGTTATCCAATTCAGATAATTGCTTCAGGACTAAGACATTTCATGGAGCTGGACAAACTAATGAACATGTCCAGTTTTTAAAATGTTGCCTTGCACCTTTGAGTTTCCTCAATGAGAATTGTTTCTCCCCAACGCCACTCCCCCCTCTTCCATTTCTTACTTTATTTATTTGAAATATTTTTAACCCTACCTATCTCCCAAAAACGGGATCAAGTCAGCTTACATAATTACAAACACAGAAGTAAAAGCTAAAAACAGTAAAGCATTCAAATATCAAAGAATTCATAAGATTATATTTTAAATGTTAGGTAAAAGCAATACAAAAAATAGATTCAGAGGCAACAAAATAGAAATTATCCTGTTTATGTTCTCCTAGGCAGCCCGGCATTCTGAGAAAGCTTGCTTGAAGAGAAAGGCCTTTGCCTGCTTGTGGAAGGACAGCAAAGATGGGGCTAGTCTGGCCTCCTGTGGGAGTGTGTATCTCACTAGTCTTGGTGGTAGTGAACAAGGATGCTTCCCCAGGGAGGAGGCCTATAATTGTATCCATTTATATATTGCAAATGGTACAAAGTAGAGATGGGCATGAACTGGAAAACCTGTGGTTTGTGATGATTCGTGGTTCATGGCTAACAACGAATCACGAACCCCCAGAAGAACGAACCGGTTCACAATTTGTTTTTCCAGTTTGTGCCGGGGGGGGGGGTATCTGCTCCTGCCACCTCTGCCTCTGCTGCTACAGGTGCATGCTCAGAGGCAGTGGCAGGCTCCCGACAGGAAAGCCAGGCCCACTGCCTCTGAGGATGGCACTGGTGGCAGCACAGGCAGTGGCGTAGGTGGCAGGAGCAGGTAGGCAGAGATGATGGGGGCAGTGGGAAGGGGGCAGGTGGGCGCCCTCTTTTGCCAAAGCAAACAAAACGCCCAAAAGTTCAGTGTTTCATTTTGTGTCAGCACAACGGGATGCCTGAACTGGGTCATGAAATGAACCACAGTTCATTGTGGTTGTTTTTTTGGTTTGTGGTTCATTTCATGCTCATCTCTAGTACAAAGATACCTTTGCTCTTTCTAGAAATACTGACACTCCTGCACTGGCTATGCCTGTGTCCAGTTCTATTTTGTGAGCTAAAAAGCCGGCTTTTAGCAGAATGTCCTCAGAATCTAATGTAAGTCATGGAAAGAATGCAAGAATTGTTGTGCTAGCCTCTTCTTTGATTTAAGCTTTCTTGGAAGTGGAGTCTAGAAGAATGCAACTGGTGTTTTCCCCTTGTATGTTTTAATCAAGAATGATGCTCTGACCTTTTAAAGGAATGTTTCAAGAAGACAGATAATGAAAACAAACTTCTTTCCACACTGTGTAATGCAGTGATTTAAGTAAAATGCTCTTTTTAAATGGCTGAAGCTATGATAGTCACTAAGCACTAAAAGCTGAAATGTACCAAAACTATTTTTGGAGAATTGAAAGCTATTAACATGCTCATGCCTTAACCAACACATTATTGCAATAATATGAAGCCCAGTTTCATACTTTATGCCTAGCATGAGTGTTTATCAGGAATTATCTAATTTGAACCTCATTTTTAAAGCTTAGTTTTAATGAATCTATCGTATTTCCACTTTAATAACCAAATTTTTCTCATTCTTTTGTTTTGACAATTATCCTAAACCATTGTAAAAGGGTGATTCTAAAAAATTGATTGATTAAATGTGTATATTCAACTGGCAAATGTCCTGGCAGGGCTATTACAAGAACAATAAAGCCACAGTCAACTGATAATATAACCACCAAAACCACAATTGAGGAGATTTCAATATTAAAACATTTAAAAGCCAGCAATAATAATAATAATAATAATAATAATAATAATAATAATAATAATAATAATAATAATAATAATAATAATAAACAATAATGATAATGATAATGATGATGATGATGATGATGATAATAATAATAATAATAATAATAACAACAATTATTATTATTATTATTATTATTATTATTATTATTATTATTATTATTATTATTATTATTATTATTATTTTCAGTCTCACTACACTCTGTGAGATGTTTCCCAAGGGTTGGAACAGGGATGCCAACCTTATGGAATTACCAATAAGGTAACAAGAGAAGCACTAATAGCAAGGGGCTTCAGAGAGCTAGTGTGAATCCCATTTATTTCGGTTGTGGCATACATATGAAGTAAATAGTAGAGTGGTACTAATACACACATTAAGTTTTGTTTTGATTGCTGATTGTTTTGTTTATTTTGCCCATTTTATGCAACTGTATAGCTTCTTAGGGAGCCTGGTGCTTTTTTTTTTTTTTTTTTGCAAACTATCCAAATTAAAGTAATAACATCCATGTTTAGTAACAATAGCCAGAATTCTGTTAGTTACCCTTGCCAGCACGGTTCCATGGGTATAACTTCCAGTGGCAAATTGCCTCAAGTTTGTGAGTTGAGGGTAGGCATTTCCAATTACACACCACTCTTGTGACTCAGTGTATAATAGGAAATGCCTGCACTGACAGCTTAAGTTATGGCAGTTTGCTGCTGAAAAGTTATATGGATAGAGTTATGCTGGAACAAATGTGTGATAGGAATCTGGCCATTATTTTACAAATGCATTTTATCCTTTCCCTAACATATTTTGTCTTGGTCTTTTGTGCAGTGAAAGTTTATTTTAAAAGGAATTTGAGGAGACATACACCGTGCATTTCAATGTTCAGTGCCAATGCTAGGGAATCTTTATCAAATCCACACAAGCTGGGGAAGAAGGAGCGATTTCTGAGTCATAGAATCGTAACAGAAGAACTTAGTCAGTTTCAGGTTATATCCAGCACAGGATTTGTCAAAAAAATGCTAAAGCTGTACAAGGTTTTGCATAATATATTTTTCTGTAGCCTATCTGCCTGTCCCAGATTTGTCTGAGATGATATTTATTTTGCTGTCTTACATATGAACAGTATAATGAATGTTAGCTTTATACCATACAGATACGGAGAAATGGCATGTCTTCTGAGTCCCTCCATAACATATTTAGAGTTTTTAAAAGGTGTTTGTTGCATATTAGATTGATCTTACGTTCCCTCCCCTTCGTTTGGATGGACATTTGCAACCTATGATTTTTAACTACGGTCTTGCATTTTATATCATTGGGGGAGAGTTTTTGTGCAGATGTGGGATAGCTACCTTGGACTTCATCAAACCACTGACTAAACTAGGGCTTGATGAATGTCTCAACTGACTGACAATGGTGGTTCTCCAGAGTTCCAAACAGGAGTCTTTCTCAGCGCCACCAGGAGATGCCAGGGTTTTAACTTGGGAACGTTGACTCCCTCCAACATACATAAGATTGTGCTGCCAGACTGAAACGCTATACTCATTAACCTGGGAGCATGCGGGACTTACTTCCCAGGAGACAGTAACTGGATTGTGCTGTTAGGTGCTTATTGTAGGTATGCAGAAATGCTGGCATTAAAGTGCTGGGAGAATAAGGTGTGCTGAAGCAATCAATCACAGCCCTTCGTGATATACACACACAGAGAAAAAAATAATAATCTGCCAGCATCCAAGAATCTATGGGAACATCAGGTTGAGAAGGTGTCAGAAAGTGACCAAGTTAAGATCTTGTGGGACTTGGAGATTCAAACAGACAGACACCTTGAGCATAATACACCAGATATAACCGTAATAGAATGAAGAAATGTCTGGTTAATTGACATTGCAATTCCAAGGGATGCCAGAGTTGAAGATAAAGAATTGGAAAAATTAACAAAATACGGAAATCTGGCTGTAGAAATAACTCACTTGTGGATGAAATACATTTCAGTGGTCCCCATAGTCATGGGGCATTGGGAACAATACCATGAAATTATATAAAATATTATAATCCACTGCAGAATAACACAAGCAGAGCTGCGAAAAACAGTGATATTAGAAACAGCATTTACCTATATTACACCAAAATTTAACCGATATGTAAGTTTTTGATTAAAGCTTGTATCTGTTATATAATACCAGTCAAAGACTGTCTCTGGTATTTCTGAATAATAATATAATTGCTAGTGCTATTTATAGCAGAGGCATACATACAAGCATTCCATTTCTTGCTCCCAGAATAAATTGGTAAAACAGACCCATAAATGACTCACCTTGAGTGCTTCAAATGGATGTCTTGCCAGTCTGGTTGTTCTAAAGACTTAGTTAAGCTGCTGGGTTTTGTATTTGCCTTAATTAAAGATGAAAGGTTAAAGCTGTATACTGTGAGCATAGGCAAGCCATGTACCAGTGGGGGAGCACCTCACTCCCAAAGTTGGGGTGAATGGCTACCCCTAAGGTTTTAAACATCCAACAGCTACTTATTTCATTCATATTCTGCCTTTCCTTCATGGAACTCTAAATAGAACACATAGTTCTTCTCAGTTTTGTCTTGCAACCAGCCTATAGGGTAGGTAAATTAGAGAGGGAGGGAGGGAAAGACAGTGACCTGACAACCACCAGAAAGCTTTGTTTGAAGCAGGAGGTTTGAACATGGGTCTCTGAGGTCCTAGCTGTTAGTAGAGGCTCCCAGTTGCATGTGATTTGCTCGTATGTGTATATTTTGGTGCATTTTAATGTCATTTAAGAATGTCCTGCTATTCTAAAAGGCCCCACAGGCAGTTTATTTATTGAATTTATATCCTGCCTCTCCTCAAATGAACTCATGGCAAACTGGCACTTCTCTTTATCCTCACAGCAGCCTTGAGGCTGACAAAGAGAGGACACAAAGAGAAAGAGATTGACAGGTCCAGATCACTGGGTAAATTTTATGGCTCTGTAGAGGTGAGAGCAAAAAATGGTCTGAAGCTCAACATCAAAAAAACTAAGATCATGGCCACTGGCCCCATCACTTCCTGGCAAATAGAAGGGGAAGATATGGAGGCAGTGACAGATTTTACTTTCTTGGGCTCCATGATCACTGCAGATGGTGACAGCAGCCACGAAATTAAAAGGCGCCTGCTTCTTGGGAGGAAAGCGATGACAAACCTAGACAGCATCTTAAAAAGCAGAGACATCACCTTGCCGACAAAGGTCCGCATAGTCAAAGCTATGGTTTTCCCAGTAGCGATGTATGGAAGTGAGAGCTGGATCATAAAGAAGGCTGACCGCCGAAGAATTGATGCTTTTGAATTGTGGTGCTGGAGGAGACTCTTGAGAGTCCCCTGGACTGCAAAGAGAACAAACCTATCCATTTTGAAAGAAATCAACCCTGAGTGCTCACTGGAAGGACAGATCCTGAAGCTGAGTCTCCAATACTTTGGCCATCTCATGAGAAGAGAAGACTCCCTGGAAAAGACCCTGATGTTGGGAAAGAGTGAAGGCAAGAGAAGAAGGGGACGACAGAGGACGAGATGGTTGGACAGTGTCATCGAAGCGACCAACATGAATTTGATCAAACTCTGGGAGGCAGTGGAAGACAGGAGGGTTTGGCGTGCTCTGGTCCATGGGGTCACGAAGAGTTGGACATGACTTAACGACTAAACAACAACAACAAACAGGTGAGAACCTGGCTCTCCAAAGTCTAAGTCCAGTCCTCATGTTCCTGTGTTCTGTTAATTGATTGACTGAGTGAGTGACGTTTTGGTTTTGTCTGGCTATGCTCCTTTTTGAAAGTTACCTCTGTTTGAACGCCTGTCCAATCCAGGCTTGATCTAAAGGCAAAACAGGCTAAAGGAAGTAGAGGCATAGAGGTTTCCCATCCACAGCACACACATGTGGAACAGACTTGTCAGCAGGTGCTAACTATAATCTTTCCCATCTGAATATCATTAAGGTGTAATTAGTTTATTATGTTTTGGTTTTTTAAATCCCTAATTCCGAGTCTGTAAAATTTGCCTCTGCATTAATTATCAGGAGTGTTCAGGAGCTAACCACAGTGTTCTGGATAAATGTTTACATGTACCAGGAAAATAACGTGGAGAGGGGACAGGGAAGGAATGCTCAGCCGTGGTGCATATTCAAAAATTCATAAACAATGGTTTATGAAGGCTAAAATGATTATCTAACGTGGGCCTATATGTCATTAGATTTTAAAAAACGGTTATAAGTCAATGTATTCTCGAAGGTTTTCATGGCCGGGATCCGATGGTTGTTGTAGGTTTTTTGGGCTGTTCGGCCGTGTTCTGAAGGTTTTTCTTCCTAACGTTTTGCCAGTCTCCGTGGCCGGCATCTTCAGAGGACAGGAGTCAGAACTCTGTCTGTGCTCTGGTGCAGTTTGTGGGATAGTTGAGTATTCCCATAAGGTTATAAGTCAATTGCACAAATTAAAGCCCAAAAGCAAAGCATCACCTTGTTGAAATATAGTATTCAGACTTGTGTGAAAATGTCATACTTAAATTGGCCTGAAGGATGCACTAAATGAGAACTGGAAAAGGGCTCACCTTTCTGTGTGAAAATTAGAAACACTGAAACTCTGAGGGAAGCACTATGTTGTTCTCCTGGAGAAATAATTAGCCTCACTTACTTCTTCCATGCTCTTGTGCTGATAGGTATTTAATGTGTTTTGCTTGCCTTTAGCAGGAGGCCAATTTCCTCCTTGATCAAAGCTTCAGCAACTCTGAAATAATAATGCCCCAGCTTGAAGCCTATTAGCATTCACAACAAACCTTGCCTGCAAAGTGCAATAAACAAAGGTAGAAAACTAAAGGACATCAGATAAGAAACAAGCTACTTGACTCAGATCTGTAGGTGAACTTACTTACTTTTTCTTTTCTTTTTTTAAGACCAAAAAGTAAGTTCTGTCAGGAAGCAGGAAGGGATAGGGAGCAGGAAAAAAAAATAGTTGAGCCTTCTTGCCAGTCTGAGATCTTTCAATAATAATCGCTCAGAAAATTAAACATGTGGAAAGTGAAATAAAGGTAGGATTTGAGAGTTTGCAGATCAGGACAAAGTATTTCATAAGGTGGAAGCCTACCAGGAGTTGTAATTGGTGACTAATTTGAATGAGAAAGCCCTAGATTGGAGTTTCTACTTCACAGCCCTGCCTTATTGCTTTCAGTAATGTTCGAACCCAGCTAGTGAAAAGAGAGCTGAATCCAAGTGGGAAGGTGATGGATATTTGTATTAATTTCTCCCTACATTCTTTCCAGCTTAACATGCTGCCTCTATGCCAGGGATTGGATTCACCCAGTCTGAGCTCTCCAGTGCTCTAAATAACCCTTAACAAGTAGGAGTCAAGTAGGCTAACTAGCTCTAACATTGATGCATTTAGCTGCTGCTCAATTTGCAAATCTCTTTATTTCAAACCAGGCACCATTGATTCTTCAGGATCTGGCAGTCAAGAGTGAAGGTCTACGTGTCCTTTTCTCATTTATGTTGAGTGATCTTAAACCTTAATCATTCAGTACAAGTGAAGAACAAATACATTACACAAGGTCTTTTGCTGACAATAACAAAAGTAGGGAATACTTGAAGAGAAAGTGTTTGATTGAGAAACAGAAACCCATTTGAGAAGTTGGTTGTGCCCACACGGTCCCAGTATCCATACACATCTTATTTAAGAAGATGGTTATTTTAATGTTTTGGAAAGCACAGTAGGGTATATAGAATAGAAAGTTGGGTCCAGAACAGTTTCTCTCTTCCAGAGAGGAAGAGAGAGAGAATGCCAGAGAGGAGGGGGAGAAAAAGAGAGAGAGTGGGAGGTACGTTCACATTTTTAAAAGTATTATTAGTATGTCATCTAGGAGAAAGAAGCCATAGGCACCCAGTTAGTGGGTGACATGCCATCCACTTCACCTGGGCCACAAGCCACCCTAGGAGAAGTTAAGGCAACTGAGAGAAGCCCCATCATCTCCTCATAGCTATCAGCAGAAGAATTGTCCCTGGCCATTCTAGTATGGTGTTGACCCCACTGAGTCCAATGGGGAGGCTCCAGCTGTCTTTCCTTCCCCATCTGACAGTTGCCAGGAAGGGTAACATTACAAGGAAAGTGATCCTCCCATGTGTATGAAACCTGGACAGCTTCTCAGTTTGGTTATTGCTTGAACAGAGATCAGGTAAACTAGAGTAGGGAATATTTGGCCCTCCAGATGTTTTGGATTGAAACCCTCCCTTACCATTGGTCATGCTGGGTGGAGTTGATGGGAGGTGTATGACGATGATGATTGTCATCATCATAATTGAACTGCCAAGCTGGAAGGGATCGTGTGGATGTTTGAGTCCTGCTCCTGTGAAGGAAGCACAATGAGGAACTGAACTCTCAGCCTCTGGCTTGGCAGCCAGATATCTGGACCGTGATGAAACATGTGGTGGAAAATGGTTCCCAAGCCCAATATAAATGGTTCGGTACTCCCCAAAGGAAAGGCTGGTTGTAAATGCAGTGGACATGGACTTGATTAGTTAATTTTAAAATTATTTTTTTAACATATCCGAAATGATGCATTTTATTGTGCACATTTAAGTTCTACCATATACCCAAGTCTTGTGGGGAAATGTCTTCCAGATGTTTCTGTTTATCCAGTTTGCTTCCACAACTAGACGTAGTTACAAGTAGAATAACTATAAAACAAGCTTACAGGCTTCATTGCCTGCTATCTGAAACTCATGTCTGCGTATAATTGATGGGAAATCCAACTCTACCTGGTTTGTGTGATATGTGATAGCTTACTGCAGATAGACTTAAATTATTTAGTAGCTCCACAGCAGAAGCATGAGAGTGTTTATTCCTGAAACTGTGTCCTATTTAACTGTGCTAATTGAGTTGCTGTGTGCAGTAGTCTTGCATCTTAAGCAGAACTTGGAAATCTACTTTTTTTAAAAACCCAGTCTTTTTAGCAATAAAACTGTTAGTTACAGACGATGTTCTGTGCTAGTGTCACTTAAGAGTGGTTGTTATGTGTTCATGACTTATGGCAACCCTACGAATTAATAACTTCCAAAAGGTCTTATCAGTAATGACTCTGCTCAGAATTTTTATTGGATCAGTTGTCCCTGGCCATTCTAGTATGGTGTTGACCCCTTTAGGTCTTCTTCTACTACTACTATTGTGTTCAAATTCTCCTAGTGTTATTGTCTTTTCCTGAGAGTCTCATCTTCTCATTATAGGCCCATGCTTGTAGAATGAATTCAGGCTCGGTTTGATCTAGAACCCACTTATCTGTCTTTCTGGCAGTCCATAGTCTCTTTAAAGCTCTCCTCCAACATCACCACTTTAAATGCATCTTCTTCTCAGCCTGTCAGCTTCCTTCATTGCCCAACTTTCACATGAGTGTGCAGTAATTAGGAATACCACAGTATGGATGATCTTGTCTTGGTCTCTAATGTCACATCCTTACACTTCAACATTTCCTCTAGTCTCTTCATAGCTACCCTTATAAGTCTCGGTCATCTTCTGATTTCTTAGTGCCAACCTCAATTTGTGCTCCAAACTCCACTGCAAACACGAGTGATGTTATCTCTTGTTAAGTAACAATGATAATGTAACTGAGCTATACCATACTTATTGAATAAATGAATTAATTACAAGTAACTAGTTATATCCATACTCTTAACTACGGTACAACTATTGAAAGATATGACTCCATGAATTCTTGTATATTCTGTTTACCCAAGATGAAAAGAATGTGAAATGGAGGCCACTCCCTCATCTTTTTAATGAGATACAGTTGAATGGCACTTTGTTCAATGCTGTCAAATGATATTTGGATCCCACTTTGAACATATTAGGTGGAATATTTCAGAACTCATTATTAATGTGGGACAAGGCATTTAATAAAATGTAATTCTTTTTCTCAGCCTCAGATGAGTGGAGAGCAGGTCTTTCTATATAAAACCAGAATCCTATTATAGCTATGGTTAATGAAACCCTTGCATACTCTTTAGGCACTTCAGAAATTTAGTTGTAGATAAAGTAATTTTATAAAAAATAATCCCTGTTCTATTCTGCTTGAATGTTGAATTTACAATTTAGCCTCGATATTTGCATAAGAGGACTACTTCCATATCAGCAAACCTGAAAACAAAAGAGTACACTCTCTTACATAAAATCATGTATTGTTATTTATATTATGAGGTGAACATGAAACTATTCAAAAAGAGTTACAGCAGATTTGCAGGTCATCTCACTCAAGAGGCTTTTTAATGCAGTGGTATCTGTTACTGTAGTTGAATAAAAACTTTTATTAAAAATATATTGAAATCAGACTTGGACTAGATAGTTTTTCACATGGAAGATAACTTCAAAAAGAGGATTGTCCTCAATGTTTATGGCAGTGCAATATTTAAATGTGGCTACTCAGTGTGATGAAGTGGATAACCACACTAAAATATTGCACTGGCGTAAACTGGGCCTGGATTCAAATCCTCCCTTAGCCATGGAAACTTGCTGGGGGTGTGGAATTGGTAAAGCCATTTCTTAAATATTTCACCTTTTTGGGTCTCTATGAGTTTATTCCTATTTGATGGAACATAACAACAAATGTGTAATTACAGCTGCAAATCTTCATTGGTCTCATTCTTGTGGTCAATAATGAGAATGAAAGTTCTGGCAAGAACCAGCTTTTTTGCATAACTTGCACAAAAATTGGGATAGCTGCTGCCTTGAGGCATGGAGCTGGATGCATCAGCTACTCCTTTGATGCATCAGCTACTCCTTCTGCCTCTGTCCAGATTAAGGCCCCCCGCTCTCAGTTTCTTCCTTCTTCAGATACTTTCGTTTTTAAAGCAAGCTTGGATTGGATGTACCTTCCCGTAAACATTGTCTTCGAATGAAGGATTGTCCTCTAACAGCCCTTTTGGATAATGAGATTGCCTCTGTAAAGTAGGCCATTTAGGGACCCAAAGAAGGTTCTTTATCTTTGGATATTGTTTTCAGTCATGAGACATGACTGATTGCAAGGAAATGGAAGTAAGAGGGTTCTGCTATAAGCTGTAATGACTGCTGGGCCATGTTGCCCTTTTCCTCACCACCTGGTGGATGTGTGAAGCCTTTCCTATGGCAGATTACCTTGAACCCCTGCCGGTCCACTGCAGTTTGTTGGGAGGATCACCCACTGTTGGATAATCTAGATGTCTGGCCTGTTAAAAGCTGACATTTGGGTTTTGGATTTTCCCCCACCCACCCAAAAATTCTACACACAGAGACACACACGCGCACGCACACATTCAATTTATAAAGCTCTTAATTCCTTCATTTGCCATTTGTTGAAATTAGGGCAAGGAACATTAGCAACATGTAAAATCCTAGAAGCTACTGTATGAGGAACATCTCCTTATCAGCACGTTATTTCATTGCAGATTATTCCAAACGTTTTCTGCAATAGCGTGTCTTCAATTCCATGTGACTTGAGGCAGATTTATATTTTTTAAAGCAGGATTAAGAGAGTCTGTAAGTAAGTTTAGGAGTTCAGCTGTGAACTGTGTCTGAAAACTGCATTGCATTTCACGATTCTTCGTAAGGTTGAATGTCTAGCGAAAAGACAACTTTACTTCTGCTCTGACTGGCATCTAGCATCGGTCGGATGAAGTATGGTACCTTATCCTCTCTCTGGAGAGTTTCCCTCTGCTGATGCCACATCCAGTTATTGGCTATTTTATGCTGAGCTTTGAACTACGCAGCTATTGGAAGGAGCACTAAAAGCTAAGGAGTGCCTTTTACTTTCAAGAACATATATAGTAGTCTACTTTTGTGTGCGTGCTTTTTCAGTCAGCCTTGACTGTAGAACAGATCTTGCACTGTATAGGATATATACTGCAACCGAAGACTTTGGGAATGAACAGAGCAAAATTCTCGAGAGCCTGCAGAATTAAAAAAATTTGGAGGGTAAGTGAAATAACAACATAGTTTTTTTTTTCTTTTAGAGGAAATAAATGATAAGAAAGTTTGAGATTTTCTACTGCTGGTAGGAAATAACAAATGCAAGTTTCATATATAACTTTAAGCAAATATAACGTCATTTTACTAAATAAGTAAATAAATAAATAATTCCTAGTTGGAAAAAATAGTCTTTATTGTTTCTGAATTTCTCTGTGTTTCCATTTTTATCAGTCCAGGGGAAAGATGTTGGAACAGAAGCATGTTATCTGAAGAAGCTAAACAGATTTCTTCTGCAGTTGTTTTGCTTAAATGCAGCCGCTAAAATATGATTTAAGAAGTCCGCAACATAGCTGGTCTGTTTAAAAATCCCTGATTATTAAAATCTCTCCAGTACTTGTCATCAAAAAATGAGGGCAAAAATGATTTTAGGAACAGGGAATTATGTTGGGGAATTGTGTTTGTTTTCTGGTTTTATGAGCTAAAGTATAATTAAGGAAGTGAAATCCACAGAGTTGTGAAAAGACTGATGCTATTTTGAGGGAACTGCTGTTTAACTGTAGTTTAGGCATCTGTCTGCAGAGCCGGAGATTGGGAGTTCGATTCCCCACTGTGCCTCCCTAACAGGGGCTGGAGTCAATGATCCATTGGATCCCTTCCAGCTCTGCAGATTATAAGATTGGAAGATATAAGGCACTGCCTCCATATGTAGGCTTATAATATGAATTGTTTGATAGTTCAATGGTTTAGGCATCTGGAGCAAGAGGCTGGGAGTTTGATTCCCCACTGTGCCTTCTTGATAGGGGCTGGACTCGTTGATCTATAGGGTCCCTTCCAGTTCTGTAGTTCTAAGACGATGATAGTGGTGTTGGTGATGATTTATGGCAATTGCAGATCAGTTGGGTTAAAAGAAGATCCATTAGTTCTAGCTGCTTCTATATTTTGGTTTCTATGTTAATGAAAGAACAGCTATTCCTGTGACAGAAGTGTATTTTATGGGGTACATGCAACAAGTGATTGTTCTCCTGGTGTTTTTTGTCTTTACATTGATTTCTTCCTATTTAGTCTGCAAGTGGGAAGTTTTACAACCCTGAAACATCAATAGAAATCAGTTACAAAGACTTGTAACAAAGGAATACCTATGTCTCTTCCAATACCACCAAGCCACTGAATTTTAAAGACAAATAGCAATCTACTCCAAGCTTATACCTCATCCTGGTTTGAGAAGTGACTTACAGTATATGCAGTGGTAAATTTAGAAGTGTAGGTACTTATCATGATAGTCCTCATAACCATGTCCCCCCCACCTCCAATAAGGAGAGTGAAAAAATGAATACAGCCAGCGCTGTCTGTATTGACAAATGAAGAACAGGTCTTTCGTGAAGTTAATGGCTCTTCGTAGGCATCCTTCAGTCTCAAGAGACTATGGTAACGTGCTCTGTATGGAGGACTTGGAACAGCGTCTAGTGTGGGTGAGAAGGCCAATTCGAGAGTGACAATCCCTTCCACACTGAAGACAAATACAAGCTGTCCCCTGTCCAGCTCCCTGATTTTGCTGGTTTCAGGACTGCCTCTTTGCCTCGGCCTGCTGGACAAGGGTCTCTTCAAATTGGGAGAGGCCGTGATGCACTGCCTGCCTCCAGGCTGAACGCTCAGATATCAAGGTTTCCCATCTGTTGAGGTCCATTCCTAAGGCCTTCAGATCCCGCTTGCAGATATCCTTGTATCGCAGCTGTGGTCTCCCTCTGAGGCACTTTCCCTGCACTAATTCTCCATACAGGAGATCTTTTGGAATCCGACCATCAGCCATTCTCACGACATGCCCAAGCCAACGTAGATGTCGCTGTTTCAGTAATGTATACATGCTAAAAATTCCAGCTCGTTCTAGGACTACTCTGTTTGGAACTTTGTCCTGCCAGGTGATACCATGGCTCTTAATTGCCCAATAAAGATCACAGCACCCTCAAATGTCTGCATTACAACAGTGAAAGCCTGCAACATCACACTTTTCCCAGGGAAATCTAGTTTTCCCCCATAAGCTCAGAGATACCAGAGAAGGCCTAAGGACTGAGTAGTTATTTTGTAGTTACTGCCACTCAGAAAGTCCCAGGGCTTGGACACGGTGAGACCTGGCTCCAGTACACCACTGCTCAGACAGTTGTCTAGTTTGGTATATTTTGCTGTGTTGTATCAGTTGAAGTTGTTCAAAATATAAAAGATGGTCGGGGAAAAAATATCAGCCTAAATATGATTTGGGATTGACACAGGTTACTCAATTCGGTCTACCACCGCTGAAATTGTGAGGCAGCAATGCAATCTGGGTAGGCTGCATATTTGAAACGGTAGGATTTTAGGAAGCAAGGCTAATAAAAACAATTGGAAGAAAACTCTGAAAAGTAGGTTGATGTCCACAAGAACACAGACATTAATATTATTTTACTGTAGTAATCATTGCTATATGTTGATAATACTCAGTAAAGGTGGGACATTGGTGAGTATAAGGTACTTCTATTGCAGCCTTACTTTCCCACTATAATGAGGAGTGAGGACATTTACGCTGAAATCCTGTTGCTTAGCATAGTAAGTTGAAACTAGAATAGGTTCATTGAATCAGTGGAATGTATGGAGGGGTTGACTCTCCAGATCTCCACTGAGTCCATGTGCCTATTCTGGTTGCAACTTACTATGCTAAGCAACGGGATTTTAGCCTTAATATGCTGGGGCAATATTAGTAACAGGATTCCTGTTGCTTCCATGGCCTAATAAGTTAATCGCACTTTTAAAATATAAAAGTAAATATTCCAAGTATGAATAAATAATTTATTTTTTGTTTTTCTCATAACTATTTTGTTCCTCTTGAGCAAACATTGTTTTAAAAGATCTGCAACATCACAATTTCACAAAACAAAGAACAGCTTACAGAGGAAATGAGGTCTATCTGTTTCTGTAAGTAAATGCTGTATCATATCAAGTGACATAGAACAATTACTGCTTCCAAAGAATTTTTTATAGATGGACTGCAAGAACAATTAGGTTTTCATATTTTCTTCTAGCATAGGATTGAAATAGTTTATTTCCATCTAAATTTCTTACAGTGTTCTGTAACTGAATGCTTCACCTTCTCAGTACTAAATGACACACACATACACACACACACACACACACACACACACACACTTTTTTAACCTTTTCTTTAAAAGGAAACACTGAATGGTTAAGAGTGTGTTATTTAATGTTGTACCCTGTCTGATTGCCGGACAATTTTATATCTTGTTCATAGCCACCATTATATGACACATTCAAGTTAAATAGGTTAACTTCTAGAGAATGAGGGAAGAGAAGTTTGGACAAAATACCATTTTTTCCTATTTGAGGCCAAAAGAAAAAAGATCTCACCAGAAGAGAATTTTAAGAGGTAGAGTTGAAATAAAATATACAGCCATCCCATCATGGAAGGTGGCACTGTGTGGATTGGGCATTAAAGGCTCATTATAGCACCTTGAAAGTCAGTATAATAACCATACAGTAATGAGCTTTTTTGGCTCCTTAAACCTTTGGGCTTAAGTTGCTTTGAAATTATGCTTCAAAACATAGGCTGTTTCTAACGAATGCATTTTAAAACGTTTTTTATTTTAAATAATAGACGCTTCCTTTCAGAATAAAAAGGCTCTCAACATGGCCTAGATCACAGCAGCCAAATACATCTGTTGCTTTGTGTTCTTCCTTCTCTGTGCAGTTTTGGAGATGGGAAATGTTTGTTTTTAAACTGTCTCACCCAAAATCCCACAGACAGAACGGACCATGGCCCTGCAGTCTTTGGGATTCAGGGAACTGTATATATTTAAATATATATATTTAAAAAGCCCAAACCAGGCATTTCCTGTTCAGATCCATTCCATTCTATGGGGTTAAGATCTACTTCAAGAATCGGCAGGTTGTGACCTGGGGCTTTTCCAACCTTCTCTCCTTTCAGCAAAAACAAAGGTGAAATACTGCCCCTCAAAGCATTCTGGATCAGCGATTTACCTTTTCAATAGGTTGCAGTTCTGCACCCTTTAGCGCTAAAAAATGTCCACCATCAAGCCGCAACTGAAGTTGAAACCACTTCCATTTTTAGTTTCCCCCCCCCCCTAAGGGGTTTAATTTGTGCAGTCTGTATGGCCCCCCTGCAAGAAAACCAACCCCCGACCTGTTGAAGGTGCCCTTCCTGCATTATGCGGCTAGCCTAAAACTTGTCTCTTATGCTGTTGCTGGCTGTCATATGCATCGAGAGCCTTCCTCCAGGCTCATTTTATTCTTTGACTGTATCTCGGCCACCATCCTGCCATTCTGATCACCATTCATCTGAACCTGACAGGTTGCTTCAGACATGCGGACATTCTGAGCTCTCCATTGTAAAGCCTTTTGATCAACATGTTTGCAGTGCTCCGAAGACTTATGGATGCAATCACTGTTATTGTTCCTAATGGAAAATGGTTCAATGAAGTATCATGAGTGATCAAAAGCAGAGTCATGAAACTCTATTGCCACGGTTCTGAAAGGGTAGAGAAAATATTATGTGCTCTGCATAAAATCCTTGTTTAGAAAGTGTGTAATGTACATCTCTGCATTAGGCAGCAGAGTGCCTACTGCGGTAAATCATACAGAGAAGTATTTAGGCACTATTTTAATGGGTTGTTTTGCTCAATAGACTAAAATGACTTATTATAGTTACACATGTACGTAATAAGTTGTTCTCGCCTGCAGTGACAATTTTCAGAATGAATCCATGTGTTATAGAATAATTCTCCTTGAGTTTGGAATGAAAGAATGTTTCAGAGTTTAGGAAATAATTCTTTGGCTTCTGAGGAAAATGTAGCATCCCATATGTTTATTGTTTCAGGTTTATGATTTGCTTATTAAAGAACTGCGTTAGGATTATGGTATTTGCTCACGGATTCACTGACAGAGTGGAGCAGCCTTGTGACTTCTGAATGAAATAGACACTCTGGACAGTGGTATGAGGCAAAAATGATGCTTCCTGTTTATTAGCAAGGATACCCATTTAAGGAGAGTGCAAAGGATAAAGAACCCTAAACTTAGATAGAGAAGCCCTAGAGCTGGCTTTCACATTTGTAGATATGCCGTTCTGTACTTAAAATGGAAGAGCGAAAAGAAGCAGGACATGATCACAGATGAAGAAAGCCTGAGCATATTTGTCTTTATGGAGATTTGGCAAACACCTAGGCTATCTGCTCCATCTCTGTACTGACTACACCTCCCTACACTGGTGCAAATCCCTTGCTACTTGCATTGGAGTGTCATACCCACAACACTAAATTTGGACACGCGTTCCATTCTTACTTCCAGATGCAAGAATCTTTAGAAAATACTGATATTAAATATTAAGGCAGAAATAAACATGTGATCTTTTAATAAAAACTTTTCAATAATCTTACATTTTGGCTGTTATAAAGATATAGTTTAAGTCCATTCATAACAGGATGAAACAAATAACCAGTGAAATCTTAGTTGAAATGCAATGCTTCACAAGTGAGGAATCATATTCTTAGAATTGTTGGCAGGATAGTTCATTGAGTTAGGTATCTAGGTGTGAACCCAGAGGTCAGGAGTTTGATTCTCCCCTTTGCCTCCTAGGGGAAGAGCCAACCTATGTGGCCTTGGGCAAGCTGCACTGTCCCAAAATGCCCAGAAGGGAATGGTAAACCACTTCTGCATATTCTCTACCTGAGAAGGGTTGCCATAAATCAGAATTGACTTGATGGCACATTATTATTATTATTATTATTTTAGGTGCCCGGAGGAGGCTTTACTGGCCTGCCTCCTCTGGGCACTGCCTCTGAGTGGGCTCCTACTGGAGGAGGTGGGGTTGGGAACTGCCAAACACCTCTTTGGCTGAAAAACGAACTGATGCGAATCACCGAACCAGCAGTTCATGCCCATCTCTAAACCGCCCAGAGTAGACCCTTGGTCTAGATGGGCGGGATAAAAATCTAATAAATAAATAAAAATAAATAAATATTATTAATGAGGTAAAGGGACCAAAAAAACAATAACAACAACAACTGCAGGGAAAAAAAAGGAGGAAAATGTGGCAGTTGGCTTCGGGCTGTCTTCCCCCAACTAGTGCTTTTTAGATGCTGTCCAACTCCCAGCATCTCCAGACTGTCTAGGAAAGCAACAGGAAAAGATATTCCATGCCTTGCTCTCCCCTTCAGCCAGAGTCCTTACCAGGTCAGCATTAATGTGTTGCCTTAAAAGTTTGCAGTTAACCCTGTGCATTATTTAGAACAAATCTACTTAATTGTGTAGCAACACCTTAAATAATATTTTTGAGATACTGATTTTATTTTATTTTTTTACTTCATGGGCTTCAGCTGTTCCTTTTGCCATCTATCTTGTGGTTATCTTAAATGCTTTGTAGTTTTCAGTTTATTTCACTGTCAAGAAATATTTTTGAAGTTGCATTTCTAATTCCCTTTGGTTACCTTCGGTTGTCATAAGGAAGCAGGTTCAAGAACTTGGTACTGTAGAAGACTTTGTGGGCGGTTGCTTGCATTAACAGATGGCTTTATGTAATGGCATTTTTCAGCCTGTTGTTAAGATAGAGGAAACTCTGTCACAATTGGAATTGGGGATGTTGTCCCAAAGAAGCTATTTGTAGACAATTCTATGTTTTAATGACTTGAGGAAAAACATCCTGTAATTATTTGTCCATTTATTGTCAGTGCATTAATGCAAGCAGTATTCTACAGTTTACACCTAGAAACAGACATAGACTGCACCGTTTTGATTAAAGCTTGGCCTTGGGTGTCAATCTATGAGTCACAGCTCCATTGTAAGCCACTTTGATTGCAAACAAAGGTGATTCAGTGGGTTGATCTAGATGTAGTCATGTTTGGAGCAGATGCACCAAGGTTAACACAGGACTTACCTCAGTAACATTCTTAGCAACTGACTAACTTACAGCTTCTGCTTTTCAGAAGCTCTACACTAAATATGACTAAGCTCATCGTGTTGGCACGCACACTGCAAGCTGGCTTTACATAGCTACTTTGTGTACTATTTTTCCAAACCCATTGAGATGACTGTTAGCACAGATTAATTCAATATATGCCATCATGGATGAGTTTTAACTGTACCTCCTCATCCACCGCAATACTGGCTGGCACTGTTTATCCTGGTAGAATTGTATGGATTGGACAGTTGCCATTTTTGAGGGGAGAAAGCCTGCCAAATGTCAAATGAATAAGTGCAGATGGTTCTGTGTAAGAACAGCCATTGCAGATTTAGACATTGCAGGCAGGAAGGAATACATTGAAATCTCTATAGGGTTTTGTGTGGCTTTTTTGCAGGAGCAAGGTGATTCATGCCTGCAGCATGAAGATGGTCTAGTTAAAGAATCTGCAACATTTCTGAAGGATGGCTGCAGTGGTTTTTATGGAAGAAAGTCTTCAAATTTGTGAAAGAAAAATTGTTTGCTTCCCTTTATCCTCTTCTCTCTCTCTCTCTCTCTCTCTCTCTCTCTTCTCTCTCCCCCTCTCCCTTTCTCTGTTTTCATGTGTCCTTAGACAAGAAAGCAAACGTTTTGTTAAGATGGATAGGTGTACGGGCTAAATAGGGAAATTTAATGAACGAAAAACAGTCCAAGACATTTTTGTTTCCACCTTGTTGTTTTGTTGTTTAGTCATTAAGTCGTGTCCGACTCTTCGTGACCCCATGGACCAGAGCATGCCAGGCCCTCCTGTCTTCCACTGCCTCCTGGAGTTGGGTCAAATTCATGTTGGTAGCTTCGATGACACTGTCCATCCATCTCGTCCTCTGTCGTCCCCTTCTCCTCTTGCCCTCACACTTTCCCAACATCAGGGTCTTTTCCAAGGAGTCTTCTCTTCTCATGAGATGGCCAAAGTATTGGAGCCTCAGCTTCAGGATCTGTCCTTCCAGTGAGCAGGCCCCTCTGGTTTCCACCTTACCTGACACCAAAGTCACTGAAAGTGCAATCAAAAGAGATTAAATGATGGACTAGAACGTGCCGTTGTAGAGGCAGGAGGACTTGATCGTTCAGTGTTTTCCAAGCAAGCATCAAACCATACATCTTCCTGATCCTGACGGGTTCTACAAAAACTCTTCTCATGTTCTTGCTGCTGGAAAAGAGAACTATCAAAGAGGACTGGACAATAGAACAGCCTGCTTCACACCATCCTTGCCCCCAAAGCACGAGGATCAGAGGGCCCTGACAGAACATCTACTAGGTTTAGAAGGAGAGCTCCTGGTCCCTCCTTTTTTCCCTGCTGTTCTCCTTCTGTAGTGAGCAGAGGGGCCTGCTTTGCTTTGTCAGATCCATCAAAGTTGCTTCTGAAGCTCTGAGTGAGTTCAGATTCAGATTCAGTCTCTTTTTAGAAACCCTGCTTTGATTGAGAGATCTCCTGACTCTCACTAAATTAACTTCATACAGTTCAAGATTCAGCCAAAATGGGTCGGGGGGGACGGACACCTGGTCTGACCTAGCCATTATGTAGTTCGCTTTATCATCTCAGTGATACCCAGCGTAGTATAGAGGATAGAGTACAGACTGGACTTAGGAGATCTGGGTTCAAATGCCTACTCAGCCATGGAAACCCACAGGGGGTAGAACTGGTAAAACCACTCCTTTAATAGCATCCTTACCTTGAAAGCCCTATTAGCAATATAAATTGATTCCAGCTTGATGGCGGTTATAACATAGGTTATCCTGTAGGTGGCTCTGGCCTTAGGATTTTTGTGACTGGAGAAGTTTCGTATTATTATTAGAGGGAGGCATGAATGATCTTCGCTGGATTCTTGACTTTTCACACAGTGATCCAATTTGAAACTGTCTCTCTCCGGATGTTAGCGCCGAGTGAGCAATCTGGGCATCTGTTCTATTCGCACATAATTAGATAGATCATTAGACAGCATGATTACATAACAGTCTTCAGATGAGAAGGAGCAAGCAGAAGAGTCAAGCACCACTCTATTGTCTGCTTTTGAGCCACCAGACAGAAGGGAAGAGTTAGTGAGTGAGTGTGTGAGAAACAAGACAGGCTGGATGACCTGTTGCCACCTATGGCTCTGAGCCACAGCATAAAAAAGTTACTTGATTGAATTACAAATCTCACATATCCCCAGCCAGAATATGTGTGTGTTTGTGTGTGTGTATGTGTATGCAAACTAGTTTGATTACCACTATCAAACTAGTTTCTGTAAGTTCTGCTCCCAACAGGTTGCCTTGAGGGAACACATCTCTGAGCTTTAAAAAATATTAAATTTTAATTTTTAAAAATCCCTGATGTGATTTAGAGAGCACCAGAGGGTATCAAGATAAAGTAGGGAAGGTGGATAAGATGTTGCTGCCTTGTTCAATTTCTCCCCTTTTGCATAAAGGCTAGAATTTCTGGTCCTGCATTATACATGAACCATCACTCCTATCTATTTTGGTGCAGGTCAAGTGGTACATTCAACCTGCTTCAGCCACAAGAATTTACTAATCTAGCTAGATTTATTTTTTAAGAAACTGTATTTAAGCCAGCCGTTCCGGCTGCTTGCAATGTATAGTATGTCTAAAATAAATAACTGTTGTACATATGTTATAGAAGGCAGCCATGCTCTGGTTAGGTGAACTTTGAAGAAGGAGCACTTCGCAAGAGGTATGAACTCTCTGGACTACAAAAACCTTCCTAAAGAGTGTGAAGCCTTTTGAAGTGAGGATTTTTCTCCTAGCATGGGGGATTGTTTGAAGTGTGAACTCTACTGCAGACCCTGGAAGACTGGCAAAGGATTGACCCTGAGCATTGCAGAGGATTTGTGCATAAATTGCTGGTCATATTTGATGCTGCTGGCTCTCTTTGTCCACAGGTTGAGCTGTGCTGTGCTGTGCTGCACATGTGTACAGTTACAAAGTTCAATTCAAAATTTGCT
The DNA here is from genome assembly GCA_037013535.1 of Intellagama lesueurii. NCBI lineage: Eukaryota > Metazoa > Chordata > Lepidosauria > Squamata > Agamidae > Intellagama > Intellagama lesueurii. Next base: position 118,838,281 of record JBAJHW010000006.1, on the reverse strand, counting down.
CTATTACTGTTTGTGTCCTAAATTGTTCAGCAGAATAGAGAGTTCATCGGTAATAACTTTCCTTTGTGCAATGAGTGGACTAGAGAGAAAATACCCTGCAGAACTAAGGGAATATAAAGCTGCCATAATGTCCATGTCTAAGATAAAGGACAGATGGCAAGCACAGGTTTCATGCACAAGACAGAACAGTCCCATAAAGCTGAATACTACTTGTGTGACAGTGTAAGTTTCAGGCAGAGCCAGTGTGGTGTTGTGTATAATGTTGGACTAGGGTGCAGGAGGCCTTGATTAAAAACCCCATTCAGCTATGGAAACTCATTAGTGACTGGTAATGGTAAGCTACTCAGTGAACATCTAATTTACCTTGAAAATCCTAATAACATCACCATAAATCAGAAGCAACTTGATAACACTTAACAATGAGATAGGTTTGGGGCTTTGCAAATGGTTGCATAGCCGGGCTTAGTTATAAATATTGGTTTGCATTGTGAAAACGTTTTATACTCGTACATGCAGGTAAGGTAAAGGTAAAGGTTCCCCTTGACATTTAGTCCAGTCGTGTCCGACTCTAGGGCGCGGTGCTCATCCCCGTTTCTAAGCCGTAGAGCCAGCGTTTGTCCATAGACAGTTTCCGTGGTCACATGGCCAGCGCGACTAGACACGGAATGCCGTTACCTTCCCACCGTGGTGGTACCTATTTATCTACTCGCATTTTTACATGCTTTCGAACTGCTAGGTTGGCAGGAGCTGGGACAAGCGACGGGAGCTCACTCCGTCGCATGGATTCGAACTGCTGATCTTTCAACCTTGTAGCCCAGAGGCTTTGCGGTTTAACCCGCAGCGCCACCACGTCCCACATACACATAGGTACTCTGTGGTAAATATAATTCTAATATTAAATTGTACTGCAGCCAAAACTATGCTCAAGGCCTGGGTTCAATCCAAGGTAGCTGGCTCAAGGTTCACTCAGTCTTCCATCTTTCCAAGGTCAGTAAATTGAGTACCCAACTCGCGGGGGGCGGGGAGGGGCGCAATGTGTAGCCTGCATAATTAAATTGTAAACCACTCAGAGAGTGCTTTAAGCGCTGTGGGGCGGTATATAAGCAGCACGCTTTAAAAAAAAATATTTTTAGGTTTAAAGCAATATTTTATATTCAGGTTATAACCACTTATAAATAATCGCTTGTAATAAGATAGAACAAAGGCAGCATACAACTTTTACACAACATTTACAAAATGATATCCTTGTGAAATGAAGAGTAGTAAATTTAATCACATTCTGAGTTGTGATACCAGTTATCAGATGTCTTTCAACTTTGCAGTCTTTTTCAGTGCCGTATAAGTGACAATTAGTAGATTAGCTGCACCAGAAAAGTATTTGATTCAAGATAATAAAAAATTAGGAGTCACGTTCATTACATTTCTATAAATCAACTTAAAATGGGCACTTATCTAATTCACCAACTTCTTTAATAACATCGAGGATCATGAGAATAGAAATTTTATTTTTGTTTATTTTGCTTTTTAATAGTCATATTCAAAGATTTGCATCAGAACAGCTGGAATTGTAATCAGCTCAGTCTTTCAACCAGATTTAGAGAAGCTGGACATTAGAGGATTTTGTGTTATCTATTTGTCTAAAGAAATATATGAAAATGTGATCCTGCATTGTGCATACTTTCAAAGGTAGATAACCAGGGCAAAACAGTTATCCAGATGGGTCTCAACTAGAGGTGGGTATGAACCAGTTCATCCCAGTTCATCCCAGTTCATAAAGGAGACAACACAGGTGCTGCTGCTTTCCTCCCCTGCCTGTTCTGGCTCAATCAACCACTCATCAGGTCCTGCACCTCTTCAACTGATCTTCCAGTCCGGGCAACAGCTCAGGCTTCTCTTCCCTGCCCTCTTGGCTGATCTCCCAATCAGAGAAAAGGGCCAGGCAGAGAAGTCTGCGCTCTCGCTTGTGACTGGGAGATTAGCCGAGGAAGTGGAAAAAGCAAGCAAGCTGGGCCTGGCGAGTGGCTGATCGGCGGAGGAGGCAGGGGAGGGGAACAGCAGCACCTGTGCTGCCACCTTTATGAACTGGGATGAACTGAGACAAACAGGTGCATGCCATCTCTAGTCTCAATTAAAGGATAAGGAGCATACCTTGGAAAAGTTACTTTTCTAGGCAATAGTTCCCAGAACCTAACAGCCTAGTGTGACCAGAGGTTTAGTTTGGTTTAAGTTTGTCTTTTGCCCTCTTGTTGAATTTGTACTCCAAATCTTAAGCAAGTACCTTAGAACAGAACATTAGTTATTCAATACTGACCAGAATTTTATATAGGATATTTACACCTGAGTAAATACTGTGGTGTAAATTGCAGCAATGAATTGCCACTAGTTAATGAGTTGCCTCTTACCTACCAATTGTCGTGAGTTTACAATGTAGGAAGAAATGTATAAGCAATAATATGTTAAGAACTTGCTAACAAGTAGCAATGCACCTCTGTGCTTTACAGTGTTGTACTTATGCCAGCATAAGTAACCAACTGGACTCTGGCCATAGAGGCTAATCAGGAAACTATACAGCTGTTTTTTAAACAGAGTTTTGTTTTGTTTTTCAAAAAGAGAGAATTCCTTTTCAGTCCTGGCGCTTGTGTTAAGCCTGGAACTGTTTATTTTAAATCATGAAGCAGGAGGATGAACAAGCCCAAATCCTGTTCAGTTAGCAGAGGAATTCTTGAGCACTGTTGCTATAGGCAAGGTAATGGATACATGGAAGACAGAAGTATCCCAAGAGAATGCTGCACTAGCAATGAGTTTCCCAGCAGATAGAATGAAAATATAGCAAGAGCAAACATGGTGGAAACAGGAATGGCTGTTGGGGTAGAGATTGTACAGGAAATAATTCTTATGGAGTAGCATACGACAACTAGAATAGTTTGTTAAATTATGCACTGATGCATTTAATATGCTTCTAAACATGCCAGCACACACAGAGATACATATAAACACACACACACACACACACACACACACACACACACACACACACACAAAGAGAGTTTATACAGTAAAATTAGATGACGAGTGGAGAATCATTCCATGGCATCAATAGTTGATTTTTTCCATTAGAACATACATGCATACATTACAATAGGTTGGTTCCTTCAAAGCCAGTTTTTATATGTAAAGCTGTTCCAGACTATGGGCTCAAATCTATGTCGCATATATTCTATGTGTGTTATGTGCAATCAAGTTGATTCCAACTTATGACCATCTTAGTTGGGTTCTGAGATATGTGAGATATTTGGGATTTTACCAGTGCCAGCTCCTGTAAGTCTCCATGGCCAACCGAGGATTTGAACTGAATCATATTCTGACTTTTTAATCTACTACACTAGCCAGACTCTTGCTCATTCACTACAATTGAAATAAGTGAAAGCAGAAATGGACAATGGGAAGAAGCACACCCATGTTCTATAGGGCTTCTGCAGTGGAGGTTCCTGGAAGGTTTGCTAGGTCTAAGGGTGCCCGGTAAAGTACAGGAATCATCATCATTACCGTTATCATCTTAGAACTGCAGAGCTGGATCAGCCCCTTGAATCCAGCCCCTGTCAAGGAAGCACGGTGAGGCATCAAACTCCCAACCTCTGGCTCTGCAGCCAGAGACCTAAACCACAGGAATTGCTATGCTCCTCCGGTTTCTCCAGGCTGAGATAGAGTCACAGGGTGAGCAGTACTGAAAGAGGAGAAAATCTATATTTTCTCTGTGAAGTGGCTTTAAAATGTGGGCCTCTGTCATCACCCATCCCCAGCTAGTATTAGGGAGTACAAGTGAAAAGTGTTTGCATGTGTGTTGCACTTCTGGAATGTCTGCATCAGTGCACCAAACAGCCAAGATGAAGAGAGGGAAGAGGGCTGAGTTGAAGCAAGGAAGGGTACAGAACACCAGGACTGAAACTTGTGAGCCTTTTTGTCCTGGCAGCAACAGCAGTTCAAGGCCTGGTGGTGAGCTTTCCATAGCCTCAGCAGCTGTACAAAGGATGGAAAAAAAACTCCCTGTGTGACATGTCAGCTGTGGGTAAAGCTGTGCAGGATGTGAGCTCTAGCAGGAATTAGTCTAACAATGGTGACTTCTGGGCACATTTTGCTTCCTGCTCAGCCACCAAAAATGTTTTCTCTCCCATTGGTTGGTGTTTTAATGTTACTTGGTTAGCTGGGCAATGTTATCTGGCTTTTACCCAAGTTCTGGGTATAGCCTCACAGTGAAATAGTTTCTTGAGGTCTCCGTGGTTGTACTGCGCCTGATTTCCCCCTTTTGATTTGTATCATTTTTTAAAATCACTGATGGAAGTACAGCATGTAACCTAAATATGCCTGGTCTGTCTCCACAGATTTAGAAGATGTAGAAGGATCTGATGAAAGATTATGGATTTTGTAAATACCGACTCTTGACTTGGAAATGTTTGCAAATGTTATATAATAATCCACTCCCACTGCATTCTAGAGGAAATTTGGCCGGGCTAAAATGAACTATAAACTGTAGTTCGCTGTCTGGATAGCTCAGTGAGTTAGTCATCTTGCTGAGGATCCAGAGGTTGGGAGTTCAGTTCCCCACTGTGTCTCCTGGGAGAAGATCCAGCCTGTGTAGCCCTTGGCAAGATGCACAACCCCAGAGTGCCCCCAGAAAAAGGGAATGGTAAACCACTTCTGAGTAGGTTTACTACTCACTCTATACCTGAAAAACCCTGGAGAGAGTCACCGTAACTCAAAATTGACTTGATGTACATAAGAAAAAAATCCAAAGCAAAGCAAAAATTACTCAATGTATAGAAGAAGGTGATGAGCTTCAGCCATGCTTTAGGCTTTAAAAAAGCCACTTTCCCTATGTCCTTTAGCAAGTAAATGAGGTAAAAATGAGGCTTTCAAGTTTTATTGCCATTTGTGACAAGAGTAACCGAAATGCAGAAGACTTGTCTGCTAACCACTAGGAGTTTGCAAAGTGTTCAGATTAAAACTGGCTGGAAGGGTGACAAGAGGAACTTAACTATGCATTTTCTTATAGATGTGTGGCATCTATAACATTACATTATAAAAAGAGGAATTAAATACAATGGGATTTAAAAGTGGTAAAAATATGTGAAGAAGTAGAACAAATCTTTGGATGGATGGATGGATGGATGTTTATGGTTTTGTAGTAATGCAGATTTCTCCAACTTCGTGCCTTCTCAGCATACTATACTACAATTCCCATCATTCCCACCACTGTCCTTGCAAGCTGGGGTGATGTGAATTGTAGTTCAAGAAATCTGGAAGGTGCCACTTTCAGGATACTGGCACCAGTGCATTGTAAAAAGGTAAGGCTGAATGTTGACAATGATAGGTTTTATACATCTTCATAGCATGTCCCTAGAAATGTCTTCCTCTCTCTATAGTATTATATTATAATATAATAAAGTTTAAAAACATACTGCCTGACATAGAAGGTGATATAACCAGTGTAATTTTTGGTCCTCTGGAAGTTAGTAGAGTAGAGGAATGCATCAGTTTTGATCCATCGGGATCTGGTGGCATCAGTTTCTACAGAATATTTCTTTGGTACAGGATGGGATGGTAATTAAGCATTTTTCCAATTAATCTGTGAGGTAACTTCAGCCATCACTCATTACTGTGTTGACTGTTCTGCTTGGCATTTGATTGAAAGCCGTGTGGAATGGTTTAATTGATCCAACTTTTTATTTTTGCAGTAATTAGCCATCCACAGTTTTGAAGGAAGAACAAGGCTGAAAATAATGAGCATGCTGTATTCTGATTACAGAGACCATGTGTACCAAATTCCAGGGGAGGAACCCTGTTGTCAAAAATAAAACGAAGCAGAAAAAAACAGGAACGTGTCCTGGGGCACTGTAAAGATGAACAAGTTATTATGGCATAAACAAATTCACTTGCATTGATCTCCTAAAGGAAGTTAAGTCCTTGCGGAAAGCAAAGCAGAAATGTGTAACTGTTTGTAAAAGGCACAGTGACTTGAGTTGTGAACCTGGCTCTTCTAGATATGCTTGCCAAGCCTTCTTAGCTGATTCTGGAAAGAATCCTATTCATGTTCACATATGGTTTGTGTAACTTGCTGTGGCTAATTGCATCTACTTGACAAGGTGCTGGGGAAGATCTTGGTTATGCAGTTGGGTTCATGACCAGCAACATGGCTAACGTGTCCTCCTGACACCTAATTAATTAGCCCCAGTTAGCCATGGCAAGCTGTGCATTCAGTAGGACACCAATAGCATTCAGGCCTTTGTGTTACAACTGTAACCAGATGGTGAATTCCTGCCCATTGAGACCACTGAGCCCTCAACAAATGCCCAACATAGTGTTCTAGAAGTGTTATGCTGAACAGCTGACAAGTGGGATTTATCCAGGAAAACTGGGCTCCTTGGAGTTCACGTTCTTACCATACTTACATTCTTGTGTCTCCACATAGCAGTGGCAGGGGACAAATCAGCTATTGGAAGTACAGTACACGGTCTGCACATCCCAGAATCTCCAATCAGTACGGAATTTTAAGTCCAAAAATTAACTTTTCTAAACTATCAGAAAACATTTCTAAACTATCATGCTGGAATTAGATGTATCAGTAGCTGATAATCTGATTTTAAAAAAAAATCAGATTAAAGTCGACTCCAATTTAAAAATAATTAAATCTGAGACAGCAGACGTGTATCTGGGCAGTATCTTAGAACTCTCATACAGTGTGGCACCTCGTTCCTAGTTCCTGTCAGGCTAACAGAAAATGAAATAGAACAAATGGACAGCAGTATGTAAACCTATCTTCCTGGCTACAATTTGGCCAGTAGTTCCCACCAGCACCAGCCAGAGTGATAATAAACAGTTCTGGCTAGAGCTGTAGGAAGACAACATCTCAAAGGCTCTAGGTTCCCCACCCTGGTGCATATGACAGCCGTTGTAATTAGGGGCCAGCTTAGGCCCCAGTGGCAGCCATTCACTTAGTTTCCAAGTAATGTGGAACAATGGGCAGGTTTAGTGGTGCTTCAGTGATTCCAGGTGATTTCACATGTACCCCTTTATTTTTTTTATTATAAAGGCAACATTCACCCCTATGTAGGAAAAAATAAAGCTGTGGTTGTGTCCCAGCCACACACACATCCAATCCACCTGATAGGTACAGTACTATTGATAAGGTTGTGGAAAAGAGCATTAAAACAAGGGAACCCAAATATAGCATTTCCCCTTGCTTTAGCCAATAATTTCTTTGGACCTTGATAGTTTCTTGGCAGCAGCTCAGAGCCCACAAAACAAGCACTGGTGTCTTCTATCTACCAAATGGTGATGTATGTGGAGGTATTTTTACAGCAGGAGTAGCCAGTTGCATCTGAATGTGAGTGTGTTTAAATATTTAGGTGATGAACAAAGGGATCAATTAAGTCTTGCACAGGCTTCTTCATTTCTGTAGGATAGACAGGGTGAGTTGGACTATAAAAAGACAAAGTGCATTTAAATGATCACAAGCAAGTAGCTTGTCACCTCCCTTCTTGTTTCCAACTGCAAACTGTGCATTTTATTCAGAGCTTGAGAAAAATTTATTGCTTTGGATAATAGATCCCAGAATCCCCAATGCTACATAGGAGATTCTGGAATATGTAATGCAAAACGCACCACTTCCAAGTTCTCACCACATTCTGCAAGGCTGTTTCCCACTGCTCCTGATGCCAACTTGACTGAAACAACTGTATGCCAATTACTGTCAGACTCAGCACAAATTGAGCAAGCTTGCAAATTGACTTCAGAATTATCCAGGGAAACCAACTTTATTCCTTCTGAGTAACTGAGATATTATGTTGATATTATATACAATTATTCTGGTAATTTATCATGTTTTTCTCCAGGACAAGTTAAGTGCACTTTATGTCTTTTTAACAAGATGATTTTTAATGCATGGAATCTTGAATTATTCATAAGTTGCTTTTTGGTTTTCCTGGAGTTCTTTATATAGATTTTGTTTGCTAATGCATTGGATTGACTGTTTTGTGCACAAAAGCGTTTCTACAGGTGATGCCAGCAGTAATATAAACGCTAGATGATACAGTTTGGGGATTATATTAAGAGAGGGGATATTATTCATCTTTTTGCCTTCCTATTCATAAAGAAACACATTGCTCCACACTGCAAAAGCATCAGTCAGCTCATCTCATGTGCTTCCTGGTTGGTGCAGTGTAGCTGTCTGTGAGATTATGCCGGTCAGCTGTTTTTCCATTCATTTCAAAGTTGCAACAAAGGGCAGTTTGGAACATCTAGTTCTCAACAGCCCGTTGTTTTAAAAGCATATAGACCTGTCAGAATTCTTAGGCTGAGAATATTGTTTATGCGGATCCATCACAGTATTTAGCATCTGTCAAGAAAAGATATTTATATGACAGAGGTGGAGTAACAGGGACGTTCTGTTGAAAAATTGTGGAATTTGATGTTGAGAAAGAATGATGTGTTCCTTTTTACTTATCTGCTACTTGATCTCAAACCTCCTCTTCTGTACACTGGCATTTCTCTTGCCAAATGATCTATCAGTTCAGTTATATATATATCCAGGCCAGACCTATCATATCTTTAGCATCTCCAGTCTTGAACCATTTGAGTCTCAAAACAACCTCTGTTTGCCAGCCATCATGTGTCAAGAAAAAGAGTACAGGTAGATGGTCTGGTCAAATGGTTCACTGTTGGGTGGCATCTTTTCTACAGTTACGTGAACAGCCTGGGTGTGTAAGATCATTTCATTGGAGCTTCTACAGCCATCAATGAAACTGTACTGTAGATCCGTGCATTGGATACAGAGATGCCTCTCGAGAAGCAGAAATTTCCAGCTATCTAGCAAAATATGTGTGAGGGCTAAACTGGTCAACATTACTGTTGTTGGAAGCCTGCTGGTGTTGTCAGTGTGAAATGCATGCCACATGGCTACCGCTGAGCATCAGAAGTCCGCCAGTGTTGCCTGACCCTTGCCCCCTGCTGACAAGGGGCTTGGTGTTTCAGAGAGTAAATGTGAGGTAAGCAAGCTCCATGCTGTGATAGTCAAACCATTTCTGAAGCTGAAAAAGTCCCCTTTTTAATGATGAATTTTCTGTAACGGTTGTCTTGGCCCTGAATCTCCAAGATCTTTCCCAAGACGTTCTTTGAATGCCCCTTAAAGTTTATTGACTAATACAGCCTGTTGCTTTTGTATTCACTGTGTTCGTCATCCTGTAGCAGCCCCTGCCTGGACATTTTGCAGTGCAGTACTGTGAGAAGTCTTCCATTAGCTTACATGAGAGAGCACAGAACATTGCCGATATATTTCCTACCCCCTGCCAAGGCTTCTTTGGAACCAAACCAGCTTTGTTTTAAAAGCTGTTACAGTGTGCATGTGTACTCCTTGTTCAAGCTTGGGGAGTTCAGCTTTTTCAGAAACAGCAGCTTTTGAACAGAATAATGTTTCTTTATCAGTTCAGTTGCTTGAAGAGTTTTCCCCAAGGAAAAATGAAGTCCAATACACTCAAGACATCAGATTGCCTTTAAATCACACCGTATGGCCCTTTCTTTTTCGATCTTGTATGTGGCCCTGTGTAGTCTGCCTTTTGTTTTTGGCTTCATTGTATGTTAGCAACAAAGTGTGTCATCTGATGTTCGTATTCCCATGAAGCCACACAGAGGGAATCCCAGGTCCTTGGTTTCAGTCGTTACATTAAGTTCCAAGATTCTGGTGTCTAGTTGTAACAGGGTTTATTCTGCCGTGCTGGAGTCTGGATGAAACAGGCCAGGCTGCGGTCTGAAATAGATGGCCTTAGACTACCTGTTCAAAGACCAAAAAAGTGAAATAGAAATAGAATGTCCAGAAGCAGCTCCTTCCAAATCTAAGACAGGTCCCAGGGAAGAGATGTCTTGTTTCAACAAATGCCAGATGCTGACTGATCCCTCATAACAGGGGACATGACTCAAGCACATCCCGGAGCCAAACTCCACTGATCCTGTCATGTCCCAGCATTGCCACACTATGAAATCCAAACAAGCAGAAAATGGATAGTAGTTTGACATTGTATTAAACGTCCCATTTGTTGCCTCGTCATAGAATAACATGCTGCAAGTCTCCCTTCAAATCCTCTACCTTATTCTTTCCCTGTTTGATATTCATAACCACCACAGTTTTCCTTTTTGTGCAGGACAAGAAAAACAAAAGGGTAGAAGTGGCTGCTCTCTGTAAAGCAAGAAGTGGTGCTGGGCTGCATTTCATCTCTTTCATTGTAATGGGCACAACATTTGGTTTCTTTAAAATCTCCTTATGGTGATTGCTTGTTTTATTACAGCTTGCTTCGGCAGGAGGGGCATGAAGAATCAGTTAGCAGCACATCCTATGAAATAAATATCAGAAAATCCAGAGGGAAGGGGATGGGTAATGTGAGGAAAAGCACAATCTGCTGTTCCACTTCCACAGCATGACTGCTTATAAGACGATTCTTTCAACAAGGTGTGGCTCAAAAGCATTATTGAGTGAGAGGCTGGGAATCAGATCAGCTGTGGCAGTGGTGCAGATCAGCAAGCGCTCTAAAGGGGGCCTGGTGGCTCTGCCACTCTGATGGCACCCCCGTGCCCTGGGATGCTGTTCATTGCTGTTCATGATGGCTTCATCTCTGGTAACCTAAACCAGTGGTTCTTAACCTTGGGTTACCCAGGTGTTTTTGGACTGCAACTCCCAGAAGCCTTCACCACCAGTTGTGCTGGCTGGGGTTTCTGGGAGTTGCAGTTCAAAAACACCTGAGTAACCCAAGGTTAAGAACCACTGACCTAAACCACTCTCGTGAACTTGCCTTTTCACATACATACTGAAGCTCACTTGGTGTACTCAGGTCCATTAATTTAGTTTGTTCTGCAGAGATGGGGACTTGAGCCATGGGACTTGCTGTCAAGTCGGACTTAAGTCACACTTGACTTGACTCGACTTAACCTCGACTCAGGGTTGTTGTTTTTTCAATGACTCAGGCTCGACTCACGACTTGGAACCCACCCACCTCTCTTTCATCTTGCCTTAGTGGCATGAGGACAGATCCATGAGAAAGGCACCCAGGGGCGGAGCCAAGTTCAGGAAGAGCCTACTTCTGGGGGTGGGGCTAAGTCCAGGTGTACACCAAGCTCAGGGGATATTGCACAATTCCACCACCCCTGGTGACTGTGACAGTGGTACATGCCCAGGTGTCCTAACTCCAGTTCTGTTATCTGGGTTATATCAGTCGGCAATGGGTGATCTGTCTTCATCCTAGCACCAGGGTTATTTCGCAGCTGTAACCAATAAAGCTGTGGTAAGTTTGTTCCAAATAAAGTTGGGTCTAGTGTGATTTGTTATAGTTCTCCCTCCACCCAACCCCCTTCACTGACAGGAACCATTATACTAAAAGCAGCAAGTAACTTGCCCTTGCAGTCTATGGACAACCATGAAGAATATTAATGAAACATAGATATAAGAATGTTAATCTATCTGTATTTGGTCTTATTTCACTGTTATGAGAGTGGGAAGAAAGAAAGATTGCATCTTTCCATATTCATTATTGAATTAGTTTGTCAGAACTTTATTATACCTTTAAAAACGTGTTCATTATATAGTGTTTCAATGATCAGAGTAGGATTAGAATGTCTAAATCCTCCTTCTGTTTATCAGTTACTCTGGTGCGAAACAAATATCAGTTCTTTCGCTTTTGTTTTGTGTTTTTAAAAAGCTCTTCTATGCCTATGAAGTTCTGAAGCTAAGTAAGAACTCAAGACAGGCACAGCCTGATGTTAAAAAGTATATTTAATTGCTATTGTTGTTACCAACAAGACTCACTGGAAAAGTAGAAGGAAGCAGGAAAAGAGGAAGAGACAGCATGAGATAGGCTGACTCCATGAAGGAAGCCATGACCTTTGACAGGTTTGAACAGTTAATGATTGGACATTTAGTAGTCACTAATTCATTGGGTCACCATAGGTTGGAGGCAAGCCCATAAGTTGGAAGCAAGCTGATGGCACATTAGCAACAATTGCTGCTGTTGTGTACTTGAAAGTTTATAATAGTAATAATTTTAGAACTGCCAAGCTGGAAGGGCCCTATGGACCCTCACGTCCAGGCCCTGTCAGGGAGGCCCGGGGGGGGGGGGGATCAAACCCCCAACCTGCACCCAGAGACCTAAACCACTGAGCTATCCAGCAGTTCTTAGTTTTAGTTATTAATTTGTTTCTATCCTGCTGTATTTGCACAGATCTCAGGATAGCATACCACAAACAAACAAAACTTAAGAACAAGCTATTTTAAAAAACTCAAAACAATTCAGCATAATTAAGGCAGAAAAAAAGAAAGAAACAAAATTCACAAACTGGTGAGAACCAAATTATGGTCATAGGACCCAAATGCTTGCATGAACAGCCATGTTTTAATTCGGTGCCAAGAAGCATTCAAAGGAAGGAATATGAGGACAGCTTGTTAACAGTTCATACATTGTGAACAGAAATTTAAAGAGTTTATCCAGCCTGCCAGTAACACCTACTTCAATGTTACTTAAAAATTTAATGTGTCAGGTTTTTATTGGCTTTTTCTTTAAATATGTATCATGAAGGCTAACAGTCTGGATTAACATAATAATAGAAAAGCAGGTTGTGCCAATCTAAATAGAGGCAGAAGGCATAATGCTATCTTATGTGCTAACCATGATATGATGAACCTTTAAAATGGAGCATTATAAAGTACCATTATCAATATGTTTAGATTTTGCAATATATTAATAAAGGAGAGTTTGTATTGTTACAAAAACCCACAAATCTGTTTTTTTCAGAACCAACAGTGACAGTGAAACAAAACAGTATCTCACCAGTGATGCAAAAATGTCTTGGCTCACCTCAGGACAGGATGCTTCTTTTAAACTGCTTTCACCTCCCTCAGAATTGCTTGCTGGTCTCCATCCTTAGTTTTCTCCATTGGATAGATCCTAGGACATGTAAGAGCGTATCTCAAGTTCCACTAGTCATAATTAGAAATGACTATAGCAACTTCTCTGAACACCAACAGAAAAAGCAGCCTCTGTGACACACTATTCAATGACTCATTTATTGACTGGAATTTTCTTGATACAGTACTCATGTAAATTTGTGTAGCTTGTGGCTAATTGTACACAACTGACAAGGCAATGGAACACATCTCAGCTCAGTTGGGTACATGACTAATTAAGTGACTGATGCGTATCCTGGCAGTTTTTCAATTAGCTGCAGTTAATCACAAGTTACACAGCCCTTATACAAAGACAGGTAGGATTCTGGCCATTATGACCACATGTACAGCAGTTGTGATATCCCACCTGTCTGATTTGCTCATCATGCTAAGCTATGATTTGTTGCTGTAGATGTGAATGTTATCATAGATGACTACAGAAAACGCACTTTACTTTCTCTTTTTTTGGCCTGTTTCTCTCCCACTTCTTAGTGAGCTCTGGTTTTAGGGTGGGGAGCTGGAGCTGGGGAAACAGAACAAATCATGGTTCTGAGTTTGAATGGAAAGAAAAGCCATGATTTAAACAAGCCAGAGTCCGTAAGGCAACAACAAACTATGAATTTTAATGATGTTTTGAGTCTGGTTAACAAACAATGGCTAGAATCCTACTGATTCTTAATGCTGGCATTACGTCCAGTGGTTTAAATTTCAGTGGGGAAATACATCTAGTTAAGACATTAGCACTGTATTTCTTCTTGTAGGACAAACCATATGAGTTGTGTGCAGTAAGAAACACGACAACCAATTTATTAACCAGTGGCAATTTGCCACTGAGATTTATACCATTGGAACTATGCTGGTGGGTATAAATAATAGGACTTTGGTCAGTGGCTGGAGATGGATTCAGATTCAACAGAAGTCAGAATTCATTGTAAAATCATTACTGGGTGGCATTTTTCATACTGTTCTCTAGGTGTAATGTATCTAATTTCCCTAATGGTACCCTGTTAATGTGGTTTCTAGGTAGTTTCGCAAAGCATTGTTCATAATGGTAAAGTCTGGAAGAGGTGCTAGCCACTAGTTTACAAGCCAAAGTGACTAATAATTTAAATCTGAGTGAGAGTTTGATACACACAGAGATATGAATTAAATTCTGCAGTTGACAGTGATAAGAAAAATTGCCTTCAAATAGAAGGGAATAGCTGCAAGAGGGAATTGTAGTAAAACAACTGTACGAACAAAAAAATACTATACATGAAAACCTCTGCATACCACACTTTGTAACTTTCTTTGGTGAGATAATGAGGAGAGAGGATAAGCAATTTTTTAAACATAAGCACATTTTTAACAGTGAAGTGCAATGGGAAGAACTAGGTTTATTGGGAATTTGAGAGGAGCCCTGATTTTCACTGGCAGAGTTTGTCATTGGTAACAGCATTTGAATTAAATTTTGCTAGATTTCCTGCATATGTAAAAAAATAAGTAATTGCCAATTACTTTGCTCGGAAAGCTAGGTAGGATACAATCATTTCACTTAGAAAAGCATAAAGGCAACAGTGTCAGAAAGAAGCGGAGGCAGCTTGGTGTGTGGGGGAGATTGAGAGTGTCAAGGAACAGGTGCGGAGAAATCGAGACAGAATGAACTAAGGCAAAGACTGTCATTTGCATAAGCTTGGAATGTAGATGCTGGATTTGAGATGTCATGCAAGAGATGAAGAAAAAATACAAAGAGGCAAACAATCGACATTCAGGCTCTGAGAAAAAAAATCACATGATGTTAAAACATTTTGTTTGTAAGGCGTGCCTGTGTCGGATGTGCCAAAAGTCTGGTTGTGTACCTTACTGAACGCTAGGCATCTGCAAATCTAAAGTTACATATTTATTATATCACCTGCAATGATATATCATGTCTTTTCTTCACATACTGCAATACAGATCTGAATAACTTGCTTAACTGCAGAGTGATATTCATTCATTCATTCATTCATTCATTCATTTATTCATTCATTCATTCAAAATACTACCTTTCTCCCAGAGCTGAAACTCAAGGTGCCTTACAATGTAGTTAAAAATACAGTGGTTAGAATCTTGTTGACATATGAGGTTTGCACAACTTGCTGCAGCTAATTGTGGCTAATTGTCAAACTGCTGGGGAGCATCTCGGTTGTGCAATGACTAGATACATAGCCAAGACCAAGCCCTGCATCTCATCAGTTAAGCTGCAATTAGCCATGGCAGGTTACACAAACCATATGCTGATACCAGTGGGATTGTGACCAGTGTTATAAATCTTAAAACATAATTAACTCAATTAGACTTAAAACGACAGCTAAAATAAAACATTTTAAAATCATCTCAGTTAAAATACTATTGATATTTTATATTAAAAATTTAAAGAAAATCAGCACATCCAGTTAAAATCACTGTCCTTAATAGACAGCCAGTTTCCAAAAGCCTGCCTATAAGGCACAAGGACATATTATTTATCTGAATGGACTATCCAGCACATACTTGATTGGCTGAGTAGTATCTTTGCAACAAAGGTGACCAGTACGTGCACATTTCACACACCAGAATATTAACTGATATCATTAGTACAACTGAGCACTGTAACAGGGTATTTAGAATCATAGAATGGTGAAGCTGGATAGGGCCCCACACACCATCAAGCCCAGTTACCCTGCCAGTGTAGGAAATCAACAACTAAAACATTGCTTACAAGTGGCCATCTAACCTCTGTGTAAAAAACTCTGATAACAGAGAGCCCATCACCCTCCACGGTGGTCCATTCTACTGTCAAATAGCTCTTATTGTCAAGACATACAGCATGGCAGTATTGACCACTACAAGAGGTAAACTAGTATTAACTACAAACAGTAGACTTATTTTGGCCACAGAAGAACAGGATGCTTCTGTGTGAAATTACTTTGACCATTCATTGGTTTTGCCCATTCATTATTAATTTTCATGACTGGCCTGCCCATTCTTCTTGTCTTCTCTAACTAACTGTAGTAAATACCCTCATTCTAGTCTCAACTACAGGGCCAACCGTTTGAATCAATTGCTGGATGGTAAGTCAACAGCTGTATAACTCCCATTGAGTCAATGAGTCTACTCTAGTTGGGACTAGCAATAGGACAGGCTCACATTGGCTGGAATCCTGTTGCTTAGTGTAGTAAGCCAAAACTAGAATAGGCCCATTGAATCAGTGGGACTTTGGTGAGTCAACTCCTCCATAAATTCCATTGATTCAAATAGGCCTACTCTAGTTGCAAACTACTATGCTAAAGTAAGATGCAACTAGAGCAATCCCATTTAAACTGATGGAACTCACAGAAAAGTTCACTCACCAAGTCTCCATTGATTCAATGGGTCCAATCTCATGCAACTTACTATGCCAAGCAACAGGATTTCAGGCAGGGCTTTCCCATCTCTGCTACCTGATCCTTTTAAATGTATACACTAAGGAGTTGTTTTGCATTTAAAGAGATGGATCAACCTCATATTCTGAAGTCCATGTTGGCTTTCCCTGTCACCCCACAGTTTAAAAACAAGTCTCAGACTCGTTATTAGCTTTCATGACCAGCCTGCCTTTCTACTGCTTTATGATGAAGGTATTACTTCTTTATATGTTCTTCCACAAAAGGTTCCCTCAGTGCCTTTTAAAGGAAATGCATCTATCTGTCTTTCTCATCTTAGTCTTTCCCTGACACAATGGAATTAATATGGGCAGAAGGAGCTGCAAAGATTTAAATGGCACATAAAGTGCAAACATTGGGCAAATTAACCAGTTATTGGTATACCTTGTTTTAAAAGCTCTGTTGCATTTTAATTCTAAGAGAACAGCACCTGGATACCACCAGAAGTCATGTAAATTATCAAAAAATGTCATTGCCTGTTTATCTGCTGAGCTTATCCAGCACAAGCAGGTGGTCTTGACTGTGTACAAAGCTGCCATTTCTGTATGACATCTGATGTGATTTCTCAGTCTGATTTTGCATCAGCTAATTGAGGCTTCCCCTTCATGGATTGCTGCCTTGTCGTGGCAAAGGGGCTTGAGTAATTCAGAGAAGCTATGGGCTATGCCGTGCAGGGACACCCAAGACGGACAGGTCATAGTGGAGAGTTCTGACTAAACGCGATCCACCTGGAGCAGGAACTGGCAAGCCACTCCAGTATCTTTGCCAAGAAAACTCCATGAACAGAAACAAAAGGCTAAAAGACATGACGCTGGAAGATGAGCCCCTCAGGTCGGAAGGTTCCAACATGCTCCTGAGGAAGAGCGGAGGACAAGTACAAGTAGCTCCAGAGCTAATTAAGTGGTTGGGCCAAAGCCGAAAGGACGCTCAGCTGCGGACGTGCGTGGAAGTGAAAGGAAAGTCTGATGCTGCAAAGAAAAATACTGCATAGGAACCTGGAATGTAAGATCTATGAACCTTGGTGAGCTGGATGAGGTCAAACATGAGATGGCAAGAATAAACATTGACATCCTGGGTGTCAGTGAACTAAAATGGATGGGAATGGGCGAATTCAATTCAGACAATTATCATATCTACTATTGTGGGCAAGAATCCCGTAGAAGAAATGGAGTAAGCCGGGGGACAATATACAGCCTTGTCGTACTCCTTTCCCAATTTTGAACCAATCAGTTGTTCCATATCCAGTTCTAACTGTTGCTTCCTGTCCCACGTATAGATTTCTCAGGAGATATATAAGGTGGTCAGGCACTCCCATTTCTTTAAGAACTTGCCATAGTTTGCTGTGGTCCACACAGTCAAAGGCTTTTGCATAGTCAATGAAGCAGAAGTAGATGTTTTTCTGGAACTCTCTGGCTTTCTCCATAATCCAGCGCATGTTAGCAATTTGGTCTCTAGTTCCTCTGCCCCTTCGAAATCCAGCTTGTACTTCTGGGAGTTCTCAGTTCACATACTGCTGAAGCCTGCCTTGGAGGATTTTGAGCATAACCTTGCTAGCGTGTGAAATGAGTGCAATTGTACGGTAGTTGGAGCATTCTTTGGCACTGCCCTTCTTTGGGATTGAGATTGTACTGGGATACAATCTCAAAAATGATAGAATGATTTCAATACGAATCCAAGGCAGACCTTTCAACATCACAGTAATCCAACTTTATGCACCAACCACCAATGCTGAAGAGGCTGAAATTGACCAATTCTATGAAGACTTACAATACCTTCTAGAACTGACACCAAAGAAAGATGTACTTGTCATTATAGGGGACTGGAATGCTAAAGTAGGGAGTCAAGAGATAAAAGGAACAACAGGTAAGTTTGGCCTTGGAGTTCAAAACAAAGCAGGGCAAAGGCTAATAGAGTTTTGTCAAGAGAACAAGCTGGTCATCACAAACACTTTTTTCCAACAACACAAGAGGCGACTCTACACATGGACATCACCAGATGGGCAATACCGAAATCAGATTGATTATATTCTCTGCAGCCAAAGATGGAGAAGCTCTATACAGTCAGCAAAAACAAGACCTGGAGCTGATTGTGGCTCTGATCATCAGCTTCTTATAGCAAAACTCAAGCCTGTCCACTGTCCAACCAAAATTAGGTTACACAATCATATTACCTAAAAGCTTATAACATTCCCCAGTCATTTGTTAAACAGATTTCTGTAGGCTTTTAGCCATAAGTTGTTACAATTTCATTGGCCTTTCGGCAGTATGGTTGTGTTACAAGTGTTTTGCTTTGATATTTATTGGGAATTGTAGTTTCAAAGTACATTTTTTATTTTATCTTTAGGCCCTGGAGATGGCCCCAAAACAGAGGGCTGAAACATGTAGATGTATGTAATGCCAGTTATATACTGAGCAATAGATATTGCTAGTGGTTGTGCCAGCTGAGAAACATAAGAGCTGCTGTCTAAAAAACCAAATATCTCCCTTCTCTTGGCCTATCCTACACTACTCCTTTTTTCAGTTGCCTCCTCAATATACTAGTTGCTGAGCACATATTTGAAGAGGCATCTGAGAAAGATTCCACAGACCACTTTCAGACTTCTGTAGAAAGAACCAGTAGGTAGACTCATACCTGCCATGTAGCTCAGTGAGGACAGATGAATTTATTTCTGATGAGTGTTACTTCTGCATTTGTTTTGCATTCCAGTTTCTTCATCTTTATGCAAAAAAAAATTGTTTAAAAGGAAATATGTGTGAAAAATCCTATTTATGTGTAGTTAAGTATAGTAGGACTGTTGTATCTGCAGAATCAGTAACCTTGTTTTCACTTATCCACTGCCTAAAAATATTAAATAAAACCACCCAGAAATACATATTTCCAAGATGTAATCAAAATGGGCCACTAGAGGGAACCAGAGACTATGCTGCATATAGGGTTCGCTTATCTGTGTGAAGGACCTTGGAACCGATTTGCCACAGATACTGACGTCCTGCTGTAGGTATATTTCCACTAAATATGAATTTCTAAATGCATTTTCCCTATGTGATTTGTGCTGAGAATGGCATCATAAAATCCAGAGAAGCACAAAATCCAAAGCAAAGTGTTCCAATCAGCACATTAGTCTGGTAGGCGTAAACCCAGTCATTTTAATTCATTTCATTCACAAAAGCCAGAGTACCCCTGGAGATTTATGCTGACATAAATTGCATAAATTGCAGTAGTGAATTCTGGATAATTAATGAATGGCTAATCACTTTCCTCATTGCATGCCAGTCCTGTGACTTGGTATGTGATAAGAAATGTGAAAGGCAACTCATTAATTAGTGACAATTTGCTACTGTGATTTATGTTATAATCTCCATTAGGATTCTTACCAAAGATTAAAATTTTCAAGCATCCTGTGTAAAACCTTTCCACATTCTAACATTTTTGCAATTGTTGGAAGTTATAAGCTACATTCATTTCCCATAAAGTGGGATATGATTGCCCACCTCATTGTTTTGTCAACTTTCCTTCTTTTATTGCATCGCTCTGCTCTCCCAGGAGCCCCAAATGCAAATTTGATGAGGATAACACGTAGCCTTTTTCCCCATGCTGAAAATATAGGTTGCTTGGCATTTTTTAATAACACCATCTGTCACTGGCACATGTGCCAAACTGCAATATTGATCTTGTCACTTTAGGGAATTGTATGATATTTAGGACTATAATTAACACTTTTCAGTACTGTGTTCATGTTTTCAGTTTTATAGATGGAGACTGAATGCCAGAAAATAGAACCCCATTGCTATATGGTGGACCCTGGCAATTTTATTTAGAAAATTAATATCTAGGGTCTTGAGATAAATAATATATCTTTAAATAATTACTGTAAGAAAAATCTTGATAGAAAAGCTTGTCTGGAAGTATAACAATCAACCCGCAAATCACCCGGTTTGTTGAAGCTGTAGGGTCTGGATTTAAATGGAAGTTCCAAGTTGGGGATTGTGAACTTCAAGAATCAATTAGATAAAAGGCTTAACTTGGGGGGATGAAGAATCAATAGTTCTGTAGACAGAAGAATCAACCATCTGTAGACAAAAAGATGCAAGTCACCCAGTTGAACTCTTTACTGGGTTTTCTTGAACTGCAGGGCTCCTGTGTTGACTGAAAGTAGAACTGCTTAGAAGCATCTCCATATCAGAAGAGCTGGGGATGAAATTTATTGAATTTGCTGAGTGAAAATCGTTGCCACACCTCAAACTTCATGTTTGCAGTTTTCGTCTTGGAATCTTATTTTAGCACTAGGGCATGTAGCCTCAACATCTAATGAGGAAACTCTAGTGCTGTGGTGCCTCACCTGATGAAGAGTCTTGATGAAAGTCTGAAAAGTTCAAATTTCCCATTATAGCTTAGTGATTTTAAAAAGGTGTTATCCAACCATGGTTTTGGATTTTACTTACAGACTTCACGGTTGTGTTTGTTTCCCCCTCTTCTATCTTATCAGACATCCTAAATTCCCACAGTCTGCCACTGCCTTTCCTCCATTGCAACTACACAACCACATAGTTGTTGAAGGTAGCTTTGAATAGTACTGTTATCACCAGTTTCTTAAACGTAAGAAGGAAAGGAGCCTGGTGTACCTCCATGGGTAATTTATTACAAAAACTGGGAATCACCACCAAAAAGACCCAGTTCCTTTTTGTCTCCTTTTTGGCCTCCCTTGAACTGGGCAGTTTTAGCAACATAGACTGAGAGGAGCAGGTGAAACAGGTAGCTGATTTCTGAGAGACATCTAACAAGTATCAAGGTCTTAAACTATTACATATCCAGATCTGAATAAATTTACTGTCAATTACATTTGAGGCAATATGTTTCTCTTGGCATTCTGCAGAAGCCAAAGCAAAGGTAGCTGCCATTCAAGCAACATTTCTGTAACTGTTAGCATGTTAACACAGAGAATTTTCAAATTTTGTTAATATAATGATCAAGCTTTTAAATGAAGCACATTTGGCAAAACCAGAGGCTTTTCAGCTGCAGTGCCAGACTTCTGGAATATGTTCCCAAGGGAGCCCCACTAGCCTAAATCTTGGTTTCTCCTTTGGAATGGGTGGAGTCCATGTTTTTATGGACTCAATTTAAACTTTATTTAATTTCGTACCTGGTCCCATGGACAATATTGTTGCTGTAGATTTGCTGTATTACTTCTTGGTTGCTACTGGTGCAGTTTCATCTTTTGTATGAAGTTCTGATCAATGTTATTTGTTTTAATGATAAGTTGTTACATACCTTGGTTTTTCTCTGAAAAAAAGATTAGCAGAGGCAAACGTTCTTAAAATAAACAGCAAGAAAAACAAAACATATAAAGTATGATATATTCTATCACTTTCTTTAAAAGGCACATTTTGATATATGCCACCAAATGCTGTAGATATTGTTTGCAAATTAACCTGGATATGACAGTAAAATAATGTTCCAAATGTTTATGAAATGCTGAGGAAGGACAGTATACCTTCAGCATTACTCATTAAGATTAAATCATATTTAATAAAGATATATCTCCTCCTGGTATGAAATTTCAGTTTATCAACTTATGTTCTTGTTTGTAACAATTATTTGTGGAAAGAACATATGCGAGGATCTGTTGGATTATTTCCTAGGCTCAAGTGGACTTTTGGCGTAGGGATTTAATCAAGCTAACATAATGCATTGTCAGTATTTTTCCTATTTATTTTGTCTTGGCATACTAAATCAGGATTTCCTGTCTCTTTCTCCCTCTTTTTCATTCCCTGCCACCATTTTGGTTGATCAGAACAAGATAAAATTTAAGATTTATGAATTAGAGTGGAGTGACTGGTTTTTTAAAAAAGCTCTTCCCAAAGTATATTGCACGCTAGTAGTTCAGTTTTGTTCACAAATTGAAGATATGGTAGCTTGCAAGTATTATATGTTAATAGATTCACAGTTGTTGTCATAAAACATCTTTCTTGAAAAAGCATTTATACAAACAGCCAACACTGGTGATAAAAATAATCTTTTATGACTCCATTGCTCATCTCTGATGGGTTTTGAAAATTGATTTCACAAGTAGCAGACATTGTGATCATGATATTGCTGGCTTTCTTGCCTTTGAATTTTTAAAGGTCCCCACCCTCTGTTTATTCTGGTCCCCACTGTAGAGATTTCTCTCTCTCTCACGATGCAGCATTGATGGAAAGATGAGGACTAGTAAATAGATTTCCAATTGCTGTATTTGGTTGTGGAACAGACCCCGATGGATTTTAGACAATTTATAAGGATCGAGACATAGTATTTGTATATAGTCTTCGCGCCTCTTCCTGTTCCTGGCCCAGCAATTAATCTGTTTGGCTTTTTAAAAAGAATAATTAAAACTGAGATTGCAACAGCTTTACAATCAATCTGGACAACTACCTTCAAATTCCTTTGTGATGGCTATGGAATGGGGTTGTGTTATTTTACTAAGCATGTATCTGTTCTACCCAGTTCTGTCTGGTACTATTTCAAGTGTCATGGCTCTATCTAATTGAACCCTGAGATTTCTCATTTGTCAGGTACACAGAATTCTGGGATGGGGAACTCTAGCATCCTCTAGAGCAGGGGTCCCCAACCTTGGGCCTCCAGATGTTCTTGGACTTCAACTCCCAGAAATCCTGGCCAGCAGGTGGTGAAGGCTTCTGGGAGTTGTAGTCCAAGAACATCTGGAGGCCCAAGGTTGGGGACCCCTGCTCTAGAGTTCAGAGCACAGAACTGTAAACATGCTACCAAACTACAGGATTCCTTGGGATGGAGTCATGACAGTTAAAGCGGTTTCATACTGACAACTGGATAGTGTGGATGACTAATTTTTCTGTTGTTTTTTTTATGTGGCATCAATGTTGCCTCCGACTCATGGGGACCCCCTGAATGAGCAATCTCCAAAATCTCCTGTCTTCAACTGCCCTGTTCAGCTCTTCTTGTAAACTCAGTTCTGTGGCTTCTTTTAGGGAGTCGGGCCATCATGTTCTTTTGTCTTCATCTTTTCTTGCTGTCTTCCACCTTTCCTAGCAGTATTGTCTTTTTGGGAGAATCCTGCCTTCTTATGATGTGCCCAAAGTAGGACAGCCTCAGTTTCATTATTTTCACCTCCAGAGAAAGTTCAGATTTTACTTGATCTAGGATCCATTTGTTCATCTTTCTGGCAGTCCAGGGTATCCATAAAGCTCTTCTCCTCCAGCACCACATTTCAAATGAATCAATATTTTTCCTGTCAGCTTTCTTAACTTTCCAGCTTTCACACCCATACATGGTGATCAGAAATACAAGAGTGTGGATGATCTTAGTCTTGGTCTCCAGCGACACATCCTTACACTTAATTATCTTTTCTAATTCCTTCATTGCTGCCCTTTTGAGTCTCCATCTTCTTCTGATTTCTTGGCTGCACTCTCCACTTGGATTGATTATTGAACCAAGGTATACAAAATCTCTAACCATTTCAGTTTTTTCCTCGGCAATGCTAAAGTTCTTCTGTAGTCATGATTTTTGTCTTAATGTTCAACTGCAGTCCTGCTTTGACACTTTCTTCTTTCACTTTCCCTAACAATTGTTTCAAGTCATTACTGCTTTCTGCCAGTAAGATGGTGTCATCTGCATATCTTAAATTACTGATGTTTCTTCCATTAATTTTCATTCCTCCTTCATCTGATGTAGTCTCACTTTCTGTATGATATATTCTGTGTACATATTGAACAGATAAGGGGATAAAATGGAGCCTTATCTGACACATTTGTCTATAGGAAGCCATTCTGTCTCTCCATATTCCCTCCTAATAGTAGCTTCTTGTCCACAATACAAGTCACGCATCAGGACAATTAAGTGCTGAGGAACACCCATTTCTTTCAGAACAACCCACAGTTTCTCATGATCTACGCAGTCAAAGGTTTCTACTGTAACCTTTGGTTATCGCTTGAAGGTATATGGATGACCCATTTGGAGAGCTGGTGCAGTTGTATCCAAATCAAGATAAGAAAGAGCCTGCTGCTGTGTTGTCCATTAAATGTTTAATTACAGAATTCAGAATTTCCACCAGCTTTTTGGAGGACTTTCAAGAACATCTTGAGAGAACTTGGTGCGAGCCCACAGCTCCTTGTCTGCTAGGCCAAGATACAGTAGGGAAAGTAGAGAGTCTGGGTGTGAGGCTGTGCTTAAGGGACAGTGCATACATGTGCCTCTTTGGTTTTGTAAATGTTCATCTAGAACCCTAGAAGGGACATTGTAATGTTCAGAGGTGATTTTTGAGTAGGCAAAATGATTTATCAGGAAAGGACTAAGACAGCTTGTTCCACTAAATGTCACTCTTACAATCCTGGTGGTCCTTCATTACATGCATTTATGTGGAATGCCTAGCTTATTTTTTCCATCAGGCCATGAGGAATTTCAGATACCCAATTATTCTCTGTTTGGGGACAATCTCCATATTCTTATGGGAGAGAACTGCATTTCAGCTCCTTTTTTGCCTATTAAATAAACTCTGGTTATGAATAACCTTTTTTCAAGTAGCATAGCAGCTGCCACATACAGGCTGCTGCTAGAGAAATAATCTAAGAGCAGCCAAGAATGCCATGAAGTGAGTCAATGTGATCTTATGGATAGAGGTCTTTTGTGTAATAATAGAACTAGTGCAGCAGAAATATAGATAATAAAATACATGACTTGGATAATTCCGAGTAATAAGAAAGGATTGTAGTAGACTTTAAGGGAATCTGTTGGCTTTTTTCCAATGAATGGAAACCCCCCTGCTATGGCCATGGGTAGGACTGCTCTGTGTACCACCACCTAATTAACCACTGTGCCCCAGAATATGTGTGAATAGAGGAATAATAAAAATGCACTGAATGGCTTGCCTTTGTCCGGCGTGTGGAGAAATACAAGATACGTTGGGAAAGTGGAAAAAATCAGTAACCAACAAATGTCAAATACAAGCATGTTCACCCGCAGTGAATGTTGCTTCTGTAACCATTTTGGTCTAAGTAAGAAAGGAACTTTGATAAAATCGTAGCAGCAGGATCGGTTGCCTAAGGCTGTGCATAGAATGCAGTTCCTCTATAGCTGATTTATTGGTGTGCTGTGAAACTAGAGGTTTAGAGTAAAAGGTGCATGGAGAAAGAGATATCAACAGAGGTGAGAGCTGAAGTCATTTTTCTCTACTCTGTGATCCAAGCTAATCCCGCCTTGGGTTAGCTGTGATCAGTGCAGTTCCCAATGTGATTTGCAAGTGTCAGGCGCACTGATTCACACTTGGAAAACTCTGTCAGGAAGTACCCAAGAGAAATATTGGAAGGCCCTCAGCCACGAGGTAGAGGGACCGAGGGTAACGAAAAGATCTGGGGAATCGCTGCCTTTAAATATTAGCAGGAGAGAAAGAAAACCTGAAGGTCACATCTGCAAGACTAAGATACATTTTCCTCTGGCGACTGAAAATGTTAAAAAGATTTTACAATTATACAGCAGCAGATAGTGAGGCAATTAGGACTGTTAGAAGTTGACACGGCACCAAGTCCAGATGAATTACATCTCGGAAATGATGAGTTGGAAGGAGAAAGTGAAATTGAACTCCCTTGGCAGAGATTCCTAACTGCTCTCCAAGTATGGCATGGCTGGGAAGAACTAGGAGAGAAGAAATGGCAAAAGGGAAGACACAAGATTTGCTTAAGGAGAGGGTTCATTCCCTTCCAGAGCTTGTGTGTCAGCCTGATGAACTCTGAGTAAGAGCTTGGAGATAATTGATTGAGAGAAATGAAAAGTACATTCAGTTGCTTTTGATTGATTCCTAAAGAACCATCTTAGGTATGATGAATATGCTATTGTTTGAAAAATGTAGTCCTTTCCTACCCAGTCAACAACATTTGTTTATAAGTAATAGGATTCCAACCACTGCTTTATAGGATGTCTTCTTCTTCTTCATCATCATCATCATCAAGTCAATTCTGACTTATGGCAATCCTTTCCAAGGTTCTCTGGGTAGAGAAAACACAGGTCATCCTGCAACTGCGCAGCTTGCCCAAGGCCACACAGGCTGGGTCTTTTCCTGGGATGCACAGTGGGGAATTGAACTCCCAACCTCTGGTTCTGCAGCCAGATACCTAACTCACTGAGCTATCCAGTCAGCTAGAGGATGTTTTAATGGAAGTTAAAATGGTAGTTAGGCACAGCTCATAGTAGTGATGCAATAGCCCATGACCCATAGTGAGGCTGGCTGGATAATTCTAGGAGTTATAGTCCAAAAAATAAAATAAAAGGTGGAGAAGGGGCTTGAGCCGTTTTCGTAGGCTCTGCCCATGAGTGGCAGCAGCAATGGGCCTTGCCAGAACATGAGAGTCTTTACAAAAGGCAAAGGTAACAGGTGCTGGTTGCAGTTGGAATTAAAAGTATTTCTGACACATTTTCAGTTGATGTGTAGGAAGTCTTACCCTTCATCAAGACAGTGAGTTACAAGACAAAGGATATGCACTTTGTAGTCCGCAGATTTAACAGACCAGCAGAATAGATGTTCTTAATATGGGTTATAATAAAGTGATTGTGCAAAAAGAAAGAAAGAAAGAAAGAAAGAAAGAAAGAAAGAAAGAAAGAAAGAAAGAAAGAAAGAAAGAAAGAAAAGAAAAGAAAAGAAAAAGAGTGTGTATTGTAAAAAAAACTGAAATAGGAACAGGCTCCCAAAATAATGCCTAAGGATGATATATCTGGTAGTCACTAACCGTGACTATTGCACCTCTTCATACACCTAGTATTTCTAGGTATTTGCACATAACAACCTGTGTCATGATGCAACTGCACAGCAAGGGAAATGCCAATTCACTTGCATTCTCCGTCTCTGTGAAGTTGCACTTCTGAATTGGGTTTTCTTCAATTTCAGTGGCCGCACAGGCAGAGGAGTAAAAGCCTTCTAATTGCAGTTCCTTTGAAGCTCCTGTAGGTGATGTGGTTCAAAGAAGCTGTCTAAAGAAGACTTTTCTTTTTTAAGTTGTCTGTTTCATTATCTTATCTAGCTGATGGGCAAGCTCTTGAACTGTAGATAAATAAAGAAATAAACAGGAGCACTGTCCACCTAGGAAAAGGTGTTAAAAGAAGTAGTAGTAGTATCTTGGGAAAGAGGCTTTGTCGAGAAAGGTGAATGCTGGCACTACGTGTGTGTGTGTGTGTGTGTGTGTGTGTGTGTGTGTGTGTGTGTGTGTGTGTGTGTGTGTGTGAGAGAGAGAGAGAGAGAGAGAGAGAGAGAGAGAGAGAAGCAGGAGGTGAGGTGGAAGGTGTTTTTCCAAAGCACTGCTTAGAGTTTGTTTATCCGTGAATCCTGTTTGTCTTTTCTTTCTGCATTGTTTCAAGTGATCACATGCTTTGAACCGAAGCAAAAGGATTCAACCTTTTAAAAAGTAGAAGGGGTCTATGGTGGGGATGTGGGGACTCTGGAATGATTCACATTTCCCTGTTGCATCATGTGGTCAATGGGAAAAAATGCAAATCGACCCACATGAACCTGTATTCTTTCTCTCCCCCCCCCCCTTTTCCCCCCTTTGTAGCCAGGGTCTCAGTTTTGTCTTTCATCATACATTGAGGAACCTTACAATTTGGGTTTCTTAATGTGAATTTTAAGTTTTGCAGAGTAATATTATGCAAGGAAACTTTGGCTGTGCATACTGTAATCTGGATTAAAAAGATATAATGAGCAACAAAGAAGCTCCTTGTGCAAACCTTGCTTTCAGCGCAACTTGCACTGAATTATCTTTCCTTTCCCACTAAAATTATTAGCATGAAAAATATGACAAGGTGAGAAGAGATGCAGTAGGTTAACCTCACTGGGATTGTCTGGATAAAAGAACTCATTTTGTCAGGTTAAGAAACTTAAGTGGGGAAGAGCACCTTGACAATGTACCGTATCATCATGCAAAAGCTTGCACGCCCACACAACACACACATGCATGCAAATTACCTGCTTTCCCTAGCATTCTTTGTATGATAAAGAATAAATACAGAAGTTCACAGGGTTGAATGTCAAAGTCTCTTGTGAAAAGCAGTGGGCAAAAGGAAAAGTGATCTGATGCGTTTATAAATAATTTGAAATGAGAGCAGGTTTTTTTTGTTTGTTTGTTTTTTTTTTGCTGCAGAGACAGTGTCTGAAACAACTGCTCTTCAGTGCTTAGATTTGTGTATGTAAACAACTCGGAAGCAAAATAAAATAAAATAAAATAATTAAGCAGCAATTATGCAAAGCAAACATTTGGTCTGAAAGTTAGGGGTCCTTGGATGATACACTGTCGCCTACCCCTACCTTTGCATGTCCCAGCAGTAAGTTCTTGAGACAACAGGGAGAAGTCATGGGCAGTTTTGTAATGTTTTCCAACCATTTAGAGCAAGGGTCTCCAAACTTTTAAGAGTGAGGGCCACATAATATATTTTCCATATTTTTGAGAGCTGAAGGAACATGCACGCACCCCTGCCTGTCCACACGCATGCACTCCCGCCCGGACAGGCTGAATAAAAAGGCAGGGCAGGCTGGATGTGGCCTGCGGGCCGTACTTTGGAGACCCTTGTTTTAGAGGATTCACACTGAACGCATGTAAAGCCTTTCAGATCTAGTTTTGGAACACTTGCAAAACCTCCCGAGTGATCAGTGGCCTGGTTGTCTATTTCTCCGTGCAATTCGTGCTAACAATGATATAACAGAGAACCCACCAAGGTTAAAAACAAGCACATCAATTAGGCTGGAACTGGGACACTGGAAGCTGAGCACTGGCCAAAACATGATGTGCTGCTTAGGGTTTTCCTCATGACTCTGGCTATTAACTGATAAGATCCAAACTTGAAATCTTGGACTCCCCTAGTCACCAGGAAATCCTGTGCATACAGGACTTGCTTGTATCAAACTTGATTCCCATGTTCCTAGCAATTTACCTTTCAGCTGTGATGTATTCCTTTATTTAATTAGGATGTCTCTGCACAGTACAGTAGATGTGTTGGCATGGCTTAAATTCAAGCAGTTTTATTGTTGCATCAGGAAGGTTTACATATCCATAGAATATGGCCTTTCTGCCTGTAGCCAAACCTCTTTAAAGCATTTTAAAAGAGAAGAAAAGCAATTTTACGTTGTAAAATAGTTTGTTTATTGGAAAACAAGCTTAACATTACTGTGGAAAGAAGGCTAACTTCCTTAGACAGCAGAGAAATATATTTCATTCCATTCAACTATACTAAATCATGTGCCATGTTGCTTCTTCTCTGCAAGTTCCCTGCCAACCAGGGGAGCTAGAAATCAAAATGTTTCCTCTCTTCTGGTGTTAGTTTTTAAGGTAGGTTTTTTTAAAAAAATCTAGATGAATTGTGAGTTTTGGGCTCTTCTAGTTCTGGAGCAAAGTTTCCTCCACACACCATTTGCAGTTGTATCAGGGGTTTTGCTCAGATTCAAATAAGCTTTTATGTTCTTTCTGTGACCAAACTTCAAATTAAAAGGCACCCAAGACATTCAGGAGAATTACGTGGTACCACACTCAAGGACCTGTACTAGTTATTAATCAGGTGTGTTTGTGCGTATGTGTGTGTCTCAAGGAGGTGTCACCAAATGAACCCTTGCCCCAGGGGAGAACAAACAAACACCTTCTTGCTTGCAGAAGGCCAATCTGTGCCAGTGAGTTTTTTGGCACGCTTTTTACATTTTTATATCCTAGGGGGGTTCTTTCTTTTTAAATCTTCTGCTTGAGGCAGCGTTTCTATGAACCTCTGGAGCACTACAGTCCTAGAAAAAAAAACTTTTTTTCTGGTTGTGAAGCTGGCCTTTGCAAAATTACTATGAATAGACCTCTAGCATCTGTCTTATAGAATGGGCTGTGATGTTGCATTGTAGTCAAGAGAGTATGCATGAAAGAGTCAGCGGTTTCTAGTTTTTCATCTCCCATGAAAAGCTAGAGCCCCCTGGTCCATGTTCCCTCAGACCCGCTCTGGCCATGTGTGGATATAGTAATACTGACGAAATTGGTGGGATTACCTTGAACGTCCCTAAATATCACAGTTCTTCCATCTTTGCAGATGGCTACTGTTTCACACTGTTCCCCCCCCCCCCCCCAATGACTACAGAGAATTCATGACCCTGGGAGCCAAACGTTTTGACAAGCCTCTTGTACTTAGCTCGGGTAGTATTCAGATGGCAGACATCCCATGGTTGTATTCAGAGCCTTACCTGCTTGATAAAACTTTCCGGTGTTTTTGTGCCACTGGTTTAACTTTTGAAGACCCCTAGGTGCCTCCATACCATGAGGAAGAAACAGAATAGGGATGGATGGATGCTTGGATGGACTGCAACAACATGAAGTATGTGTAGCAATTTCAACATGTGATAGTACTATCTAAATGCCAAGTATTGGTTTGAGGTAACTTTAAGTAGCAGTAAGCCACTAGGCGGTGGGTTATACTGATCTTGCTGCTGCTACTGCTGCTGCTGGTGATGATGATGATTCTAAAAGTTTGTAAAGTTTTGCACAAAACATAGAGGTGACACTGCTCTCTCCTGACTATTGAAGTGTTGATGGGGCAGGATATCTTGAGGTAATCCATCTCCCCTTTCACCACAAAACATTGTTCAAAGATTGAGGAAAACAATGTACACGTCAGTATTGCTTACCGATTCCCTGTGGCATGGAGAAACTGAAGATAATGTGTGGATGCTATACAGGACCGAACATGCACAGTTGTTCTGATTTGGAAGCTAAGCAAGCTGGGCCAGACTAATGTTTGAATAGGGAACAACCAGTTGCTGAACTGGGAAGGGCAAGTAAGTAATGTAGCACATGGTGTTGCATGCAAAAGGTTGCACATTCAGTCCCCTGAATCTACGTATAATGCTAGGGAACAATTCCATCCCAAACCCTGGAAAGCTGCTGCCAGTTAGAGATGGCAATACTAGGCTAGATGCACTAACAGTCTGACTGAGTGTGAGGCAGCTGCTCGCTGTGTTCCTATGGGGAAGGGCCAGAAACTTTCAGAAGAGCAGTGTTCTTGTCCCTTGCTCCATCTACACTGATCACTATGCAGTAGTGCATGGAAGAGAAGAGGATGGAGGAACTTTAAATCTCCCCCTTGGTCTTTTCACCATCCCATTTCTGACACACACAGCAGGTCTATATAAGAAATGGGATATTGGCACAGCAGAGATTTTTTTTTTTCTCCACGCAAAGAGTCCTAGCTTGGCTGGAAACCCTTTATAGTCTTTGAAGAACAGAGGGAACTTTGATGGGTAGAATTGTCCTGGAACCAAAATGCACATCACACCCTTGGAATGCTCTAGTCTCAGCCCCCGGTAGCTCAGCATAGATAAGAGTTGCTGGGAAATGTGCCATTTGCCGGTTCTTGCCCCCAAGAGCTCCTGATACCAGACTAGCTTCGCCATTTGGGGAAAAGGATTTAGGAGTGTATGGTGGTGGCATATAGATAATAATAATTGTATTCTGTCAAGTCAATTCTGACTCACGGCAACCCTTTCCAGGGTTTACTAGGTAGGGAAAACTCAGAAGGAGTTTAGCATTCCCTTCTTCTAGGACTGTGCAGCTTGAGCGTGGCTGCAGAGGGCTGGCTCTTCTCCCAGGAGGCACAGTGGGGAATTGAACTCCCAACCTCCAGCTCCACAGCCAGCGACCTAAACCACTGAGCTATCCAGCTGGTGGCATATAGAACTACACAAAAAGAATGAAACTCACCATTCTTCCCTCTTTCCTCTTTTTGTTAAACTGGATGTGCCTTTATGTAATCATAACAGTAGGAATGAGAGATGCTGAAACAATAAAGACTTGCAAAGAGAAAATTGGCATTTAAACCTAGCTCCTCTCAAAAGATCACAACAGCTGGTAACACCCCCCTAAAACCCACATGTTTCCTTTTCTGTCTGCCCCCTTCCCTCTTCTCCTGGCTGACATTCCAGCGCATTTGAATAGTGTTCATCAGCCACATGACATTATGGTGAATTACTGCAGCTCTAAAGGTAGCTTGCAGCTCTGTGCAGAAGGTGAAAATCATTTTTTCCCCTCCTTCCTCCCCTCTTTTTCTTCTTCTTTTTTTACTAATTGTGTTTTTTTTGTGGAAGAATGGTCTTAAAGAGGGAGGAAGGAGAGAGGGAGAACGGATGTCTTTCAAATTACTTTGTAAACCTTGAGGCTTAGGTTAGCAAATTCCATGTTGACATCAGAGCAGGTAAACTAAGACCAGTGCAAACACCTGGCCTAATTGCAAAAGCACCTGATCTATAGCGAGGGAGGGGGATCAATTAAAGTTAAAAAAAAAATGAACATCACTGCTGTCATTTCTGCCCTCTTTGCTGGCAGGTGTTTTGGAATGTCTGGTTTTGTTTATGCAATCTCATATCTGCAACCTCATCGGTCATTTTGTTGTTGTTGACGACTTGTAGTTAAGTCGGCTTGGTTTTGTCTGTTGGCTGTGTCGTGATGGAGGTTAATGAGGGGCATGGTCCGTGACTGACGAACGAATACATTTGGTACTTTCATTTCCCCACCCCCTTCAGATCAGTTCACAGGCTGTAAGCTAGCCAGAGAGGAAGGCCATTTTGAATCATATTTAAAATAAAATTAAATAACTATACTTAGGCAGTGATTAGGTTTCCAAAGCCCACTGCATTACAACAACAGTACTGTTGACAATAGTCCCCAAACTCATTCACTGTGGCTGCATCTAGTCATTTTTAAACATTGATCTGAAAAAAATGATATCTAGTGACTCTTAATTGTCTGGAGCACCAAAAAAAAATTCAATAAGTACGATAGACTCAGGTTTAAAATACTGCATTTTTGAAGCAGGGTGAGAGTTTCAACTTTCATGTACGACAAAGCAGTTATTCATTTATAAAGATAACTGATAATGGTCAGCTAGATTACTTTCCCAGTGTATATAGAATGAGATAAGGTTTCATTGTAGAGAATCAAATACAGCCTAAGGAGTGCCGGACCATTATGATGACAGAGATTCCATTTCCCTGGCCAGTATGCTGTCTAAAAGTTGGTTGACTTCAATTGTCTGTTTATTGTTTCTCTTGGTTCTTTCTAAATGAGCACTACAAATCCAAGAAAGTTTGCCAATATTTGGAATTTTAAATCATACAACAACAACACAAACTCAGCTACTGCATAGTATAGGTACAGGTACAGGTTGATAACCATGACTTTCGTGCACTTGCAAAACACCAGAATGGAATCTATAGCAAAGAGTCCTAAAATGTCTCTTTAATCTAAATGTGAGATAATCCAGATCTTAAAACAGCTCTATCTTTCTACCTTCCCCTTGTACAACAATCCAGAGAAGGGAGTTCTGGGGACAACATTGTCAAGCCTGTGGAATAAAATATAAGAACTGGTACAAAAGCAGACATGAATTTCCCTTCCATTGCCCCTCTTGAATACAGGTTTTGACATTTTGTTATTGAAATCAAAATGTTAAGGGCTTACTTTTTGCTCCAAGGGCATCAAAGCTCCTGTGTTCATTTGTTCGTTCTCTCTCTCTCTCAACTTAAACTTTACAGTCATGGTCCTGCAGTGAATGGCACGCAACCCTTCTCACGCTCCTCCCATCTTCGCTCAGATATTATTTTGTAAAATGGGAAGGAGGTAAAGATGTCTAACATGATGATGTGCCATTTAGAGAAGTGCTCATTAGTCTGCCCTGGAGTGTCTTGAAAGAACGATTAGGCTATAATCTCACCTTTGCTGTCCTTATTAAGTTGAAGAAGAGAAAGAGAGAGAGAGAACGAGCATTTACGTTCTGTCCAATAATTCCTAGCATAATATGGGAGCCTTTTGCAACATTTACTGTCTTCACAGCTGGATTGTGATCGTCTGCTGAAGAAGATTGCATCAAGGCAACGTACCTTATGGTGAAAGCATAGGTTCATATAAGTGAGAATACATAGGCTCCTAGCAACCTTGGGCCAAGACTGGGCCCTGTCAGTGCTTCTAAACAATATTATTTAGTAGATTTCAAGAAGTGTCAGATGGTAGTCTAAAATCTCTCGAAGGCCACAAATGTTGGAGCACTTGCCACCTCCTGAGGTAACTGGTTCCATTGTCCTAACTGCTCTAATAGTTAGGATGTTTTTCCAGGTATTCAAACAAAACGTGGCTTCCTGTAACTTGAGCCCATTATAACATGACCTGCACTTGGGAATGATTAAGAACAGGTCCTGTCTCTCCTCTGTCTGACAATCTTTCAAGCCTATCATATCTTTTCTCAAGGCTAAACATGCCCAATTATTTTAGTTTTTCCTCATAGGAGTTCGTTTCTAGTCCTCTGATCATCCTTGTTTCCCTCCTCTGAATGTATTCCAGTTTGCTGGCATCCTTCTTAAAGCGCAGTGGCCAGAACAGGAGACAGTTCTCTAGATAAAACCTAATCAGTGCTGAATAGAGGGGAACTAATACTTCATGGGATTTGGAGACTATGCTTCTGTTAATGCAGCCAAATTAGCATTGGCCTTTTTTGCAGCCACTTTTCACTATTGGCTCATATGCAACTTGTGACCTACAACAATTCCAAGATCCTTCTCACTCATAGTACTACTGAGCAAAGTATCCCCCATCTTGTAACTGTGCATTTGTCCCCCCCCCCCCCGAGGTGCGGAACTTCGCACTTGTCTCTGCTGATCCTGGAGTATTAGCTGCTCCACCCAATTTTGTGTCATCTGCAAATCTAATAATCCCTGCACCCCATAATCCGAGTCACTAATAAAAATGTTGAAGAGCACCAGGCCCAGGACTGAGTTTTGGGGTACCTCACTTGTTACCTGCCTTCCAGTTGGAGAAGGAGCCATTGATATACTCTCTAAGTACAATTCTGTAACCAACTGTGTGTTCACCTGACAGTTGTTCTATCCTGCCCACACCTAGTTCCTTTTCTAGTGAGAATATCATGGGGCACTTTGTCAAAAGTCAAGATGCAGTATTGCTCTTGACTCTACAGCATTCCCACTGTCTACCAGGGAGGTTGCCTCATAAAAAAATGAGATAAGATAGTCTGGCGGTATTTGTTCTTCACAAATCCTTGTTGGCTTCTAGTTATTACTGCATTGTTTTCAAGGTGTTTACAGAGTAACCGCTTTATAATCTGTTCCAGAATTTTCCCTAGGATCGATGTCAGGCTGACTGGTCTGTAGTTTCCCAGTTCATTCTCTTTGTCCTTTCTGAAGATTAGGACAACATTAATGCTCTTCCAGTCATCTGGCACTTCACCCATCCTCCATGATTTCGAGAAAATTCTAGACAGTGGCTCTGAGAGTTCTTCAGCCAGTTCCTTTGTCACCTAGAGAGAAGGCAGATTTTGATCAATAAAGGAAAACGAGTACAGTACAGAAGTTTCCCATCATATTAATCAGACCAAAAACACCATCCGTCTAAGACAGCTGACAGCACAGATCATCTTGTTCCTTATAACACTAAGAAATGGGACAGCGGCATTTTCAGTTATCCATAATAACACAGATTATCTGCATGCAAGATGATGAGTGATTCTTACTGTAAATGCTGCAAAAATATAACAATATATCCCACTTGGCTGGGGGCAAAGGTTTATTTCCTCATCTTCTGCTGTAGTGTATTCACCTTATTACAAGGATTTGTTTATTTTTCTGAATATCTTTCCCACTCCCTTTTTATGGATCCTGAGGAAGTATCCCTATATCAAATGATCAAAGTATGTATACATACACAACACACACACATCTATGACTATATGTATGTGTATGTCCACACACAAACAGATAATAAGAACTGAACAGCAATTCAGTCTAGATTTTTCTTGATCCCTGAAGGATAGAATTAAACACTGAAAACATACTTACAAGATGACTAACTAAAAAACAAAAGTATTTTAGCTTTGTGTGTGTCTGTGTTAGATTTTTTGGTTTTAAAAAGTGTTTTTTTAAGAAACTTAGAGGTGACCAGCAATTTGATATTTGGAGTGACTAACAAACAGGTGTAGTTTAGCAAAACATTTGGCTTCTACCTTCCTCAGTTCCTCTGCTAAAAGTAGGCTGTTTCCAAGCCAACGGTTATAGAAATTGGCAGTTCAAAGCAGGTGAATGATGTAATGTGTTGTCTTTTAGGTTCAGGCCATGAGGTGTTAAGATTGGCAGCCTTGTAAATCCAGAAGTCTTCCCTTTTCTAATGTGTTTGGATTTGATGGTATCTTTGTCCTAACCAAGACAAATCAGATAGGCTATGATTTTCAGAGTTAAAAGTGTCTAGACTAGAGATGGGGGTATTCGTATTCGAATACGAATACCCCCGCACAGGTGGAGATAACAAGGGTCCGGCCCCATGGTGCCAGACGGTCCACTCACCAATCCGCTGCTGCCATGGGCTGCACGATCCTGTCTTATCATTCCATAAGTCGCAAACAGCGAACCACTCTTCGACCTGGCAGAGAGGCTTGTTGTCCCGCCTCTTACCAGGACTGGCTCGCCGATCACAAACTCCGGAGTGATAGGACGGGATCGTGCAGCCCACAGCAGCAGCGGATTGGTGAGTGGACCATCCGGCACCATGAGGCCAGACCCTCATTATCTCCACCTGTGCAGGGGTATTCGTATTCGTATACCCCCATCTCTAGTCTAGACACGTGTTTCCCAACGAACCCCAGTGTTTTCTGGGGGGTCACGGGTCACCTTTTATGTGTTGTAGCCCTTGTCAAATAATTTATTCCTTGACCTTTCTGAACAGGATATTCCCCCTTTGGGGGATAAAGAAGCCTATAATTTCTGAGAAGTGATGACTTTACCCCCATTAAAATGCCTTTTTTAATGCAAATATGGCAGTTTACTCGGCCATTATAAAAGGGGATTGTGACTCAAAGGAGGTTGTGAACCACTGGTCTAGACACTGGTTGTTCCAACTTCTTAGTCAGGATAGCTAACCTATATGAACCTCATATAATATATTCCATTTTTCTGACATCTTAAATAGCTCTAAGTAGTTCTTTTAACGCTTGTACATTACTGCTAGATGTCACTATGGCGTTGTTTGTATAGCTAGTGGTACCGATTGTCAAAATGAAGCATTAGTACAAAGGAGCCACCCAGGAGAGCTGTCTGTCATTCTTTTAATGTAGAAGAAAGAAGGAACTGCTGCAATTTAATGTGACCTTTTTAATTGAACCGCCCAACCAGGTTCTTTATCCATCTCCTTATCTTCTATCATTATTTTATCTCCTGTCATTGGAATGGGGAGAGTTTTTTAAAAAGACTGAAACCTTTCAGAGAAACAGTGGTGCTAGGATTTCCTTCCATGAGAGTTTCCTTTCATGTTCAACATTCGGTGAAGATAAAGGTTTTCATAAGTCAGAATGGATTTGTCGGCACATGATTACGTATTTAAAATTAAGGCCCAACTCATCGTCCACACAGCAGAGTAGCATTCCTGCCCCATCCTGTTTCACAGGGGTCAGGTTTTATGTTGCACCAGCAGAAGTACCATTTTCACCTGGATTAGTCCCATTTCTTTCTCAGTGGCCCTTCTTTACCTCTGCTGATCAGCAGTGATAGAGACTTGTGACTCACAGTCAAGTCTGCAAATCAACTCTGACTCAACTCAATTTGTTTTGAAAAGATTTGGGCTCAACTTATGACTCGGACCCATTTTTTAAAGTCACGTTGTTGAGTTCCTAGCCCACGCACCCACCCTCCCCCTCCCTCCTTCTTGGTAATCAGGAAGCAATACCTGTGGGGGAGGAAGTGGGGAGAACATGGAGGAATGCACTCCCACAGTCGCCCTCCCTGCTCCAGAGCTCCTGCGCCCAGATGCATGCACACAGGTGGCCTCTACAGCAGCTCAGAAGGTTAACACTAGTCCAAGATGGAGACTGCTGTGACTACAACTCCCAGAATTCCCAGGTAGGGACTTGTGACTTGGACTCAAGGCTTGGGACTCCCAAGACTCGGACTCAGACTTGAGACTCAGACTCCAAGACTCAGACTTGGGACTTGGACTCAAAGACTTGCCAAGATTCCTGCTGTTCAGCTTGTATCATCTATTCATGGATCAGAATCCCCTTGGCCCCCCTAGTGCTTGTTGTCTTTTTCCTCTTCTCTTCCCCCACCTCTCCCCCAGTCTTTTTGTCCCTGATTTTCTTTCCATCTCTCTTCATCCTACTTACAAGGCCACGGCAGTTTCTCTCTCACTGTTGAACCAGTTTAGGGGAGGGGCTGAATTAAAGCAGTGAAAATGAAAAACAAAAATATCCCTGGAATACACACTCCTAGGATCCCATGTATCCCAACACCTGTGTTATATTCCATGGTATTGGAGCTATGCTGGAGGTAGACAGGTGGATGTACACTTACTGTAGAGAGTAGCCTGGCACCACATTGAAACTTTGATCACCTTGTTTTCCCAGCTCATGAGGTTCCCTCCTTATGCAGAGCTGCTTCCCTGCCACCATCACTGAGTCAATGTACGATATATACAGGATACATGGCGGTTGTTTCTATACTTTACCTGTCCGTACCAGATGCCTAGTTGGAGTTGGTTGCCATACTGTGTCATCAATGTGACGTTGTCTGTATTGGGTTTCAAATAAGGGTATGTGCTAGGATCAATGGGATCATCTTGCTTGATAAAGAATGAGAAGAGCAGATCCGGACACAAGTGAAATTATTGCAGTCTACAATTCTGTAACCAGCATGCTTGAAACACCTTTTCAAAAAATTCATGAATACTGTTTGATTTTATATGACCAAAGGGAGGACAGCTGTCGCTTCTGTGTCCCAGGAGCACTTTCTTTTGCATCTACCTAGCATGTTGTCATCTAAACATTGTATGCCCTCCACTCCATCTTATCATTAATATAGGTATTACCAGGCAAAGACCTTCGTCTTCAGGCAGGCTTTTAAGCAATAAAGTGCGGGGCGGGGTTTTCCTAGAGTATGCTGTATTTATGAAATGTAGATATTTTTAATGTTTTATTTAAATTAAAATTTGTTTTTATCTCACTTTTAATCTGATTAATGTTTAATTATGTTTTAATATAGTTTTGCAACCTGTTATCATTGTACAGTATACATTGTACAAGAGCCTCATGGCACAGTGGTTAAACTGCATTACTGCCACCAAACCTCTGCTCACAACTGGGTTCAATCCCAGATAGCGGGTTTGAGGTTCACACAGCCTTCTAATGGGCCATCATGGCTACCTGCAATTTGTGTAATCACCAATGAAGCAGTACTGCCATAAGATGCCTAAGGAGTTTCATGGGCATTGATAAACAAGGCAGAACCAGGTGCTACAGTTGTCAAGGTCATATGAACTGAAACAGACATAGGACACTGGAGGAAATCCACCAGCTTGGCTTAAACTACCACCAGCATCAGGAATACGTCATGCCAAGTGAATATGGGGGATCCCTATATGTGTACACTTCTCCTTTCAACAATGCTGAGGTTAGGGGCACCAGATCCCCATGTAGTTTAAAATCCGTGCATAACTCTTATGCCCCTAAAAACACAACTGAAAAGCATAAACAATTGATTCGCGCATGCGCACACACATGCACGCGCACACACGCACACACACACCCTTTCTCACCTGCATCAGCTTCCCAGAATGCCCCAACACCCTCCCCAGTCACCACTTGGAGGTGACAGGAGAAGGGCCCTGCCAGACTACCACCATCAAACCAGAGGCCACCATGCTGCCAACAACAGGGCACTAGGGAAGCCCAAGACCCACCCTTTTCAGGCCACTTCCTGATGAATAGCAGCACAATAATTATTGAATATTGATTGACTGATTGATTGAAAAGAAGCCCCATGTATAATCAAAACTGTGCTGCTGTAATTCAAGGGAGATGCGTGTTTGTGGCTCTAACATTGAAACAGAGTTTGGAAGTCACCGGTTGAAAACAGTCTCATTGAAATTAAGAGGAATTCCATTCAGATCCTTTACTTTCTCAGTGGGTCCCTTCTAAGTATGCCAAATTTGGATTCAACCAGTGTGACTCATTCAACCAGTAGCTTTTGTTAGGAGACCATGTATTTGGCTAATCAAAATCATGGAAATCAAATTTTGTCTGAATGCTTATGATAAATCTAATGTAATATTAGTGAGACTGTTTATTAATACATCAAAGAGCTTTGTCGCGCCTCAAAGGCTAGTGAGTTTGTTTGGCATTGGATTTTGTGGATGGCAGCCACTTCTTCTGATGTGTCATATTAATACTTCATTTATTTTGGGCCAATCCCTTGCCAAGATGCTTTGCAAAACACTCAGGTTGCATATGGCCCCTGCCCGGTGGCGTTGTTAATGAGCTCACATGGAAAGAAAAAAAAAAGAGGAACAGTTCTGACGGAGATGAAAGAGTAGGGAGAAATACACCAAGCCCGCTGCAGCAGAGCACACAGAATGAGTGAATCAATCTTGGTCAAGGCAAGGCTTTGCAGAAGAACTGGATGCTTATAGGAGTCTTAAAGGGTTGGTCACTGGACAGAAGTGCTCAGAAAACAAGAAGTTACTAGTGGAAGAAATAAAACAGAGATGTGAGTGGATTTAATTTCTGAACCAGATGGTGTTTGATTCTTTACAGTCCTATGATGCCGTATAGCGGACAGAATAATGGATGTATAGAAAGACTAATGCAAGATATAGCTTATTAACACAATTTATTAAGTTTTCTTATCCCCCTCCCCACCTCAGCTCCTTTCAAACAAAACATACTCGTAGAAACAGAGGCCCTTAAAATAGCCATACATGTTGAAGGATGAGTATGACTTTGTAAGCCCAGATAAATGTTTATTAGATGTCTGCTTCACCAGCATGAGCAAGATTTATAGGCTAGCAAGCTGGGTAGGCGTCGGTAACTAGGCAATTGCTATAAATACTTGCTGCCCTTCTCAGGCGTGTAGATGTGTGTTCGCTAAGCTTAAAACATTAAATATCCCTGGCTTTCTGTTGTCAGCAGGGAAAAAGACTAAAACACCTTTCTCAGTAAGGCATTTGTTTTCCAAGTGGAGGTGGGGAGGAGTTGACCGCCATTGTTTTGAGGATCATCTTCGATTAAGGAGTGTAAATATCCACGGAAAAACAGAATCTTGTGGCCAATAGCATGTTCCTCCTAACGGCAACCAGATCTCGATGAATCTCACCTAAGACAGGGTTTTCCTTGATCCACTTGATAGCTGTGGGTGTGACCGGCAGGGAGGGGAACCCAAGTCATGGGACTTGCTGACATAAGGTGGACTGTTGGCTCAACTTGGACTTGGTTTTTTCCCCCCAATGGCTCAGACTTGACTCACAACTCAGAGCTCACCCACCTCCTCTCTTTTTTTCTGGGGAAAAAAAGTTTATTTTTAATAGGAACACAGCTCGGAACCTGATACCAAAGACTCAGGCGTGGTAGGTTCCCCTTGACATTTAGTCCAGTCGTGTCCGACTCTAGGGCACGGTGCTCATCCCCGTCTCCAAGCTGTAGAGCCAGCGTTTGTCCGAAGACAGTTTCCGTGGTCACGTGGCCAGTGCGACTAGACACGGAACGCCGTTACCTTCCCACCGAGGTGGTACCTATTTATCGACTCACATTTTTACATGCTTTCGAACGGCTAGGTTGGCAGGAGCTGGGACAAACGACGGGAGCTCACTCCGTCGCGTGGATTCGATCTTACGATGGCTGGTCTTCTGACCTTGCAGCACAGAGGCTTCTGCGGTTTAACCCGCAGCGCCACCACGTCCCTTCCACTCAGGCGTGGTACTTGGTACCAAAGACTCAGACTTGGGCTTGGGCCTCAGACCCAAAGATTTGCCAACATCCCTGGTGACTGGTCCGGTATTTTCCCTGCCATTCTGACCTGCTTTTTAGAAGATTCCTTCTTGTTGATTGATGACTTTCCTGAAACTCTGTATGGTTTTAGGAGGGGTGAGTAGTAGCCTGTGATGGTGGTCTTCTAATGTCAGTGTTGGATTGGTGCCCCATTTTGCAGAAATATGCACACTATTTGGATAGATTCATTTGCAAGATCTTTGTTGTTTTCCTCCTCTGTGGTCAGGTGGTTGACATTTGGTGAGGGCGCCTAGAAGTAAGTTGGAAGGCGTCCCAAGTTTCAAACATTTAAGCATTGATACTGTAGAAAACTGCAGCGATAATACTGTAAGTTCAAAAAGGGAGAATTGTTTTTTATTCTTTCCTTGAGAAAAGAAGTAGAGCACAAAAAAAGAGGTGTTGCTGTAGAATAAATGAAAAACGAACGTAATGGAAAACAATCATGGGATTGTTTGTCTCTCTCCTGCCTCCACCATGACGTCAAAACCATTTTAAGTGCTGAATGCAGTAACTGTAGGACCTAAGTTATAATAATAGGGGCCTCGCTGTTAGAGTATAATACACTGTAAGACTGAAATCACCATAACAGTTAAAGAGCAGTCTTTTTTTTTCAAAAGTTATCTGGGGCTTCATTCAACTTCGCAAATAAGCGGGTGAAAGCAGCTAGCCATGACAACTGTTCCT
This sequence comes from Intellagama lesueurii, assembly GCA_037013535.1. Taxonomy (NCBI): domain Eukaryota; kingdom Metazoa; phylum Chordata; class Lepidosauria; order Squamata; family Agamidae; genus Intellagama; species Intellagama lesueurii. The sequence goes on along the minus strand of JBAJHW010000006.1, from coordinate 118,795,381 downwards.
GTCCGCTGTATTCAAGTGTAGTTGTTTTGGTGGTTTGCGGCATGCAGATAGCAAAAAGACAGACAGAAGTAATCTGTTCTCACCCCACTGACACAACTTCCTTTGCCTAGCTGCCCAGAGGCAATTCTTTCTTGAACTGGAAGACAGTGCTAAATCAGAATGGTTGCATCTGCGATAGGGAACAAACCAAATGAATGAACAACTGGAGGGGGCACACGGGTAGCATGTATTAAATTCAAAATCTGCATATATTTTTTCCTGGAGGAAAAAACCCACCACCTGTATCTTTCTGAGGGAAAGATGGGACAGGCAACTCTCTTTGTGACATACCAAGAACTTTCATTTAATTCAGTGTCTTAATTCCCCATCGATGCCTTGTTTCTTTTGACAGGTATTAACTATACAGGATGAGTAGCTGCTTTTGACACAGGTGGGACACTAGGTTGTGAAGTGGCAGCAGATGCTCAAACGGCAGGAAAGGAGCAGAGGCTAACTTGACAGACAAAGAGGTACAAATCATCACATTGATCTTGGCCACATGGCTGTGAATGAGTCTGTGGCCGCCAAGCAAGATGTCACAGCTCTGCAGCTTGAGAAGGCTTTACAAGTGGCAGGAGCCACCATTTTCTTTTTACTCTTCTGTTGCTTTCTGCCAGAAATATTTGGTTTATTTGAGAGTAGATTCACACCATAGCTTACTACGTTCTGTGTGAAAGAAATTGATTCTTGGAAATAAGAGCCAAGCTACACAACGTTTTGTGTAACATGTCACATCTTGTCTGAGGAAGTGGACTTGATCCACAGAAGGTCTTGCTAAAATATAGCAGTTAGTCTTCAAGGCACCATAATGGTTTTGTCTTGTTTTGTTTCTCGTTTTTTTGTTGTTTTGTTTTTTATCTAATGTATCTCATCTTGGGCTATTGCCAGTTCAAACAAGGCTGTGGTGTTTAAAAAAACAAAAAGAAAGAAAGAAAATGGAAGTTATTGGGCCTACCGGTTCTCTGCTGTTGACCCTACAATTATTTTGAACTTCACGTCTCACAGTCTGTGGCTGTTGGGTTTGCTGGCTGGGGCTTCTATGGTAGTTGAAATCTGAGAACTGAATTTGCCCAGCGTGCACCCTTCCCCCTTCAAGGTTAAAGATCTTTAAAGACCTTTAAAGATTAAAGACTTATTTTAGAAATGTTGAAAAGTGTGGAAATATTTTTGTTTCACATAGACTGAGGTCCTATTTCTTAGACTAGTATGCCACAACTAGAGTAGGTCCTTTGAATCAGTGGGTATTTTGGTGACTCAGCTCCTTGGTAATTTTCATTGATTCAATAGGCCTACTTTAGATGTGATTCACTATGCTAAGCAACAGGATTTCAGCCCGTGAGTCGATTTTTCACCATTTTTCTGCATCGCTGATCCATCAGCAGCTGGGAAGAATTGCTTTAGCTGATATATATGTAACCTAAGAATGATCCAAGAATAATCCCACCTTAAAATATGATATAATGATTAAATTTGGGACTGGAAATTGGGGGATCTGGGTTGTAGTCCCCCACGAACAGGTTTTGCTTCTTGTCCATCATTATGTGCTGTGTGTAATGTCATACGTTGAATTGTAATATATTTTGCCTTGTAACAAGTCTGATTATTAAAATTTTTAATCATTTTTTTAAAAAACTCAATGGATGATATAAAACCAGTCAAGGTAAAGAAGACAGAAGGGGAACCCTGTACCTGCCCTCCTTCCTTGAGCTCATTGGTAGAAGGTTAGGATAGGATATAAATGTACAGATAGAGGGACAGAATGAAGCATGAATCTAATGCTTCAGTAATGAAGTGTTGTCATCATGTGTGGTAACATTGCTTTGATTTACGGCAACCCTAATTGGGTTTTTTTTTGAGCATGTGAGATTTCTATTTGCCATCCCTCAGTGAGTTTCCATGGCTGGGATATAATTTGAACCCAGGTTTCCTGAGTCCTAGTCTGAAACTCTATCTACTACACCAACTGGTCTTCAGTGGCTAAACTCTTGTACAGCCACTGCTTCAAGGCTTCCTTTCATGATTTTGGTGTATGTACAAAATGGAACAAAGTTGCATGCATCCTGAAATTGCAAAAATAAGCCCTGAATCAGCATCAGTCTGCTGCTACAAAAGTCATTCCCATTATGCAGGCCAACTGTGCCTAACAGGATTTTGGCCCATGAAGGCAGAATGGCTAGATTTCAGTTAGCTGCTAGAAACTTCAGCTGAGAAATGGGAAACTAAATTTCTGCTCACCATGATGAGCTGGAATTCCTTTCCTTGCTTGCCAGTTGCTGGATGAAGCAGGGCTTCTGGGACATGTTGAGAGCATCCGTGGAAGCATGTTAGGGCCAAAGATGATATCCTATCACAAGAAAAGAATGGTGTGCCAGGTTGGAAGTAGTTAGTAGCAGTTGTGCCAAAATTGGAAAACATTGACCTCACAATGTGAAAATTACTCACCCTGAAATTTCTACAGATACTTCAAAATGAGTTCTGTTGACCCCTGAAAATAGTCTTCTACTCATAATGTAAAATCAAAAATCAAGAGTATGGCAGATTTCAGCAAACCTATTTTTGCATGCGAAAGGCAGGACTGGATGAATCCCAAGCCGGAATTAAAATTGCCGGAAGAAATATCAACAACCTCAGATATGCAGATGATACCACGCTGATGGCAGAAAGTGAGGAGGAATTAAAGAACCTCTTAATGAGGGTGAAAGAGGAGAGTACAAAAAATGGTCTGAAGCTCAACATCAAAAAAACTAAGATCATGGCCACTGGTCCCATCACCTCCTGGCAAATAGAAGGGGAAGATATGGAGGCAGTGACAGATTTTACTTTCTTGGGCTCCATGATCACTGCAGATGGTGACAGCAGCCATGAAATTAAAAGACGCTTGCTTCTTGGGAGGAAAGCGATGACAAACCTAGACAGCATCTTAAAAAGCAGAGACATCACCTTGCCAACAAAGGTCCGCATAGTCAAAGCTATGGTTTTTCCAGTTGGAAAAGTGTATGGAAGTGAGAGCTGGACCATAAAGAAGGCTGACCGACGAAGAATTGATGCTTTTGAATTGTGGTGCTGGAGGAGACTCTTGAGAGTCCCCTGGACTGCAAAGAGAACAAACCTATCCATTTTGAAGAAAATCAACCCTGAGTGCTCACTGGAAGGACAGATCCTGAAGCTGAGGCTCCAATACTTTGGCCATCTCATGAGAAGAGAAGACTCCCTGGAAAAGACCCTGATGTTGGGAAAGTGTGAAGGCAAGAGGAGAAGGGGACGACAGAGGACGAGATGGATGGACAGTGTCATCGAAGCTACCAACATGACTTTGACCAAACTCCGGGAGGCAGTGGAAGACAGGAGGGCCTAGCGTGCTCTGGTCCATGGGGTCACGAAGAGTCGGACACGACTTAACGACTAAACAAAAATCTGCTTGCATGGTTGAAAAGATAGGTGCCCTGATTGCACTTTTGAAAAGAGGAATGAAATTGGGGGAAGAGAGATGCACAATAGTACTTGGGTGTTTACTCTGTCAAGACTTAAGCAGTCAATTTGGCTGAAGGGTAGGGATGTATATAAAAACCTGGCCTTTTAATCAAGATTCTGTCTGGTTGCTCTGGGGAAGAGGAAGGCTCAGTCTGGCTTTTTGAGAGAGAGAGAGAGAGAGAGAGAGAGAGTGTGTGTGTGTGTGTGTGTGTGTGTGTGTGTGTGTGTGTGATGCCTGTCTCCATATAACAGCAAAACCTCAATGAAAAAATTATCCGAGGTTGAGGATGTGGACATTGACTGCCAGATCAGAGCTTGCAACAACCCTGCAGTCCACTTTTTTCTTGCACTTTCACACCACACTATACACTCACAGTGCAACTTTCACAACCCAGTCTCCACTTCAACTAGTCCCAGCCTTATTGGGGCAGGGGAGTATAATTCCACTCTTGCAGGAAAGATACAACATCACTTATCCATAGAACTCTGCAGAAAGGGTGGAACAGTTTTTTCAGTCTGCTACTGGAAATTCAGTTCAAGAGAGGTTCTCAGAAGCCAGATTCTGGTGGGAGAGGGGAAAAAGGCAAACGGGTGAGATCAAGAATACCAGCATTATTTGTTGTTGATATGTCAGGTTGGACAGTGTCATTGAAGCAACCAACATGAATTTGACCCAACTTCGGGAGGCAGTGGAAGACAGGAGGGCCTGGCGTGCTCTGGTCCATGGGGTCACGAAGAGTCGGACACGACTAAACGACTAAACAACAACAACATGTCAAGTTATTTCTAACTTATAGTAGCCATATGGATTAATGACCTATCGTTAACACTTCTGCTCAGGTTTTTCAAATGAAAGACTGTGGTTTCCTTCCATTTTCCAGCTTCGTTTTCCACTTTTGCTACTGCCATCAACTTTTTTCAGCATATTTTCAGCATGTCTTGCTATTCTCGTAATATAGTCAAAGTACAATAGCCTCAGCTTACTCATTTTAACTCTTAGTGAGAATTCAGGGTTGATTTGACCTAGAACTCACTTATTTGTCTTTCTTATGATCCATGGTATCTTTAAAACTCTCCTCCAACACCCCATTGCAAATGAATCTATTTTTATTTCCTGTCCAGCTTTCACATCCATACACAGTATTTCAGAATACTGTGGTTACAGGTGATCTTCGAACTTGACCTCCAGCGACACATCCTTACACTTCAGAATATTTTCCAGTTTCTTTATAGCTGCCCTTCCAAGTCTTGGTTTTTGGATTCCTTGACTGTAGTCTCCATTCCTGTGCTGGTAAAATACCAGCCGATTTCAGCTTAATGCTCTTATTGCCAGTGACTGAACCTTAAGAGAGGCATTAAAAGTAAAAAAAAAAAAAAAAAAAAAAAAAAAAAAAAAAAAAAAAAAAAAACCCAGAAGCTGGAAAACCACTAAATGAGGATGTGGTGGGGCACAGAGAGTGGTCCTCTGATGAGCCCCAGGAAGGCCAATCCAGGATCCAGGCAGATCCAAAGTTGTTCCTTGGACCTGAAGTGCCCTTTGGCTGCTCTGCAGAAGATGACAGTGGCTTCTCCTGGGCAGCTGCCATCATCTGTCCAATGAAAGATGCTGCTCTTGTGTTCTGGTTCCACATGTAAACAAACCATGCAGAAAGAAAATTCTACGAAGCTACCTTGACAACATTTGTCTTTCCTGCCTTAGCATTACAGTTCCCTCATTTTACTGGAGGACTGCAGTTCAGGACACGAACTGGAACTGTGTGTAGTCATTGTGAACCCCTGTAGAAGACCTACCCAATGCATTATTTTTCCGTAAACAGGTGTTGCATGTCAGCCAATTAACATTTCTAGTTGGCAGTTGAGAGTATTTACCAGATTTTATATACCATCCCATAGTGCATAAAGCATTCTCTGGGCAGTTTATATTATATTCAGGCTTAAGCCACAAACAGTACACAGTTGTATAAAGATTTGTGCTGTGAGGAGGAAGAAAATGGAGGCCGAAAGACGCTACTGTTTAAGCTTTTTGCATCCTGTCACCAGTCTACCATCTAACCCATTGGTTAATATCCAAGTTGCTTTTCCATCTGTGAAAGAAAACAACTGTTGGCTCTCTGATGGGAAAAATTAACTTTTGGGAATGTGAGTGACATCCAGCAGAGAAAGAGTGAAAGACAAAGCGTTGGAGCACTCACCACCTCTCGAGGTAATTGGTTCCATTGCCATACTACTCTAACAGTTAGGAAGTTTTTCCTGATATTGCCTCTTCCGGTTCTGTGCTTCCTTGTTTTCAGGCGAAGCCTCTTATTCATACAGTTAACATCATATTGTAAGATTTATCTTGTGGTCTGGACACAAATCAAATCAAATAAATTTATTGTCATTGTAAGTATATACATAGTATACCCATACAACGAAATTCACACAGACACCCAGAGACCAGACCCACATGCACACACATAAAAAATCCTCAAACACTCCCCACCCACTAAAAATCCCCCACTAAGAATCTACACTGCAGGCCAAGTAACACTGTCCAACTATTAACTACTGGTGGTCTTTAAGCTCATTATTAAGTGCAATTATAGCTCTGGGATAAAAACTATTCAGAAAACATGTGGTCCGAATCTTAATTGTTCTATATCTTCTGCCAGACGGCAACAGTTCAAAAAAGTTGTAAGCAGGATGGGAAGAGTCTCTCAGGATGTTGTGTGACTTCCTCAGACAGCGGGATGTGAAGATGTCATCCAGGGTTGATAGCTGGAGCCCGATGATATTCTGGGCAATTTTAATGGTTCTCTGTAGAGCTTTTTTGTCCGCTACAGAGCTACTCCCAAACCATACCAGAATGCCATAAGTTAGGACACTCTCAATGGTGCTACGATAGTAGAACAGAAGTAAATGCTGAGATAAATTTAACTTCCCAAGCATTCTCAGGAAATACAGCCTCTTCTGTGCCTTCTTCACTAGCATGTTGGCATTTATAGTCCATGAGAGGTCCTCTGAGATGTAAGTGCCCAGAAATTTAAAACTACCAACTCTCTCCATTTCCTCACCATTTATGTACAGTGGTAAATGTACATTTCTTTTCCTCCTGAAACCATTTATGAGTTCTTTAGTTTTTTTGATGTTAAGTGTAAGATTATTTTCTTTACACCAGAGTATCAACCCTTGTACTTCCTTTCTGTAAGCAGACTCATTGTTCTTATTTATGAGCCCCACCACTGTCGTATCGTCCGCAAATTTAATAATTGCGTTGGTGTTATACAGTGGGGTGCAATCATGTGTGTACAGGGAATAGAGGAAGGGACTTAGCACACAGCCCTGGGGAGCTCCTGTACTTAGTACCAGGGTAGAAGAATGGTGAGATCCCATCCTTACTGACTGTGGCCTATCTGTCAGAAAGTCCTTTTCCCACACACAAATCTTCTGAGGTAATCCCAGGTTGATCATTTTAAAAAACAACCTATTGGGTAGAATGGTATTAAAAGCAGAGCTATAATTCACAAACAACAGCCTAGCATAAGTTCCCTGTTGTTCTAAGTGACTCTAAGTGACTAAGAGTTCGTAGTGTGACTCTTGATAGTTAAAAGGGACTCTGGTGCTGAAAGCTTTCTCAGATAAAATTTTAGATTTCTCTGTTAGTCACTTTCCTTTAGTAGTGATGACACAGGAAGATGGGTTATTTCTCATACTTTCAATTCAATGTTAACCATTTTTTCCCTGAAATTCTGCTCTGAACACAGGATACTGCGAGATTAGTGCTTGACGTATTGACCCAGAATAAATCCATAACTGGAGAGTGCCCTATTACTATATTTTAAATCTTTGGGGATTTCAACAGGAGTTGTGGTTGTTGTTATTGTTGTTTACTACTATACTGGTGGGTCAGTAGGATGCAATCAAAGGCGGGTGTACTGGGTATGGTAAGTCTCTAAATGGTCCATAGTGTACTTTTGAAATGCTACAGACAAGATGTTGAATCATAGAATAATGAAGTTGGAAAGTGCCTATGAGGCCATTGAATCCAACCTCTTGCTCAATGCAGGAACACAAATCAAAAGATATCTGCAGGTGGTTGTCTAAATTTCTATAGAATGCCCCCAGTGTTGGAGCACTCACCACCTCTCGAGGTAATTGGTTCCATTGCCGTACTGCTCTATCAGTTAGAAAATTTTTCTTGATATTCAACCAAAATCTGGCTTCCTGTAACTTGAGCCCATTGTTGCATGTCGTGCACTCAGGGATGATTGAGAACAGATCCTGCTCCTCCTCTGAATGACAGCCTTTCAAGTGTTTGAAAAGTGCTATCATATCTCCCCCCAGTCTTCTTTTCTCAAGGCTAAATATTCCCAGTTCTTTCAGTCTTTCCTCCTAGGACTTGGTTTCCAGTCCCCTGCTCATCCTTGTTGCCCTCCTCTGAACTTGTTCCAATTTGTCAGCATTCTTCTTGATGTGCAGTGTCCAAAACTGGACACAGTGCTGAAGAAGAGGCTTAACCACTGCTGAATAGAGGAGAATGGTCTCATTGTGTTGAGCAACCCCCCGTGGAAGCTGTAGCGTACTCTACCATGTGAATCTTCCAAACTTTTTTTTACCAAGAAAAGATGAACAGAGATGTGGAATGTAAAAACCGCTCATGTCACGGGGAAGCCTCCCCGGGGCTGCTTTGGGAGGAGCCACAATGCAACTGTGTATTTGGTGTGATTAAGCCTAAATGAGTGAGCATAAGAGAAGGACAGTTTGTGGGAGGTGCCACTCAGCATTCATTCCCTATTGATTCCTTATTGCAAATGCCAGCAGTTTAAATAGGCTGATGAACTCTACTCTGTATGCTCTGTTACAAGGCTGAGGGGGAGCATGCGCAGCTCTGGTTCTCAACTGGCAGTGGAGGTGGAGGGAGGGGAGAGAGAGAGAAAGAAAGAGAGAGAGAGAGAGAGAGAGAGAGAGAGAGGAGTACCACATCACAGTCTTCCAGCTCTGAGCCGCCAGTTCCTGGTTGCCAAGCAGTTATTGTTTCTGTGATGGTTGAGGAGGCTGTTGCTAATTGAAGGAGCCCTTTCAGCGTCTTCTTTTCTGTTCTTTCACTCTCCTCATTTAAATTGACAAAGCAGAAAGAAAAGGGAAAAGAGAGTGACAGAGAGACAGACAGAGAGAGAGAGAGAGATTAGGGGTGGGATGTATCTTGGTGGCAAAAAATTTTAATTGGGAAGGGGGAAGTGCAAAAGGAACCGCTATCTCAGCTGGTGATTGAGTCCGGGGGGCTAGTTACCCATCCCTCTTCCTTTAGCTTTGGTGGCTGAAAACATTTGCACAGTTGAATGCTCTCTCTCTCTCTCGCTCTAGCTTTCTTGCTCTCTCTCTCTCGCATGCACGGGCATACAATCAAACACATCCACACAGACTTGTGAGATCCCGTTTCCCACTGCAGTGGGCACAAGTAGGTGACTATGACTACAGCTAAGGAACAAAATGCTTCAGGAAAATCAGTCCAACAACAGGAACAGGTAATGCTGTTGACTTTTCTTGTGTAGAGAACAGAGACAGATTTTTATGCCTTGAATGTCTGTCAGTTTGCTTGCTGGCGTGCCTTTCCTTTCTGGAGGAAAGGCACTCCACAAATCGCATGTGGCAGATGTTTCCAAAAAAGTCACCAAGCTAGCACTGTTATCTCTGAGCTGTAGTTGACTGCAAATACATGTGTATCAATTTGCTGCTTTTAATGTGTGGGTATTCATCTTTCAAGTCCCACCGTGTTTATGTATAGAACAGGACCATCTTGTTCAGGTGCTTGCTGGTGTGCGAGGTTGTGTCTGTGCATTTATGCATGCATGTGCATGTCGGTAGGTAGGATGCCAGGTGGGATGGGAGTCCAGGTGGCATAGAGGGCAGGGGGAGAGTCTGCTCATGTTAGAAGGAATGCATTTTGACATTTGCTAATTGCTTACAAGGGCCAGCCATCCTAGGACCGTCTTTTACCCCGTTGTACCTAAAATGACAAAAGGAGATTTGATTAGTCTGCCTTGTGCTTGTGAAATACAACACTGTTGTCTTTGTGCATGAACCTATAGTGAGCAGTAGGGCAGTTAGATAATTTTGGATTCTGGATGTCATGGCCTTATGGGAGTCCCCTCCTCTGTAGATGGCCATGTGTGTATACCACTTTGCTTACTTCAAAATGTGCCGTGCTGCATTTGCCCACTCTTCCCACTCCTTATGCTGAATGAGGCCCTGGACTTTTGCCCCAAACACTTATCCTCATTGCAGCACTGTCTGTAAGCAGCTGTAGGAATGCAAAGCTCCACGCATGAGCCGAGATTCCAATCAAGATTCTTGTATGAGGAGATCACTGCATGTTAAATCTATTGGAGATACTGTGTACCACCGCTCTGCCTTTTTCATCATGCATATAACAGGTTTGCCACTCATCCTTCCCGCCTCCCACATCCCTCTACCCTTGGCCTTGCTCCAGAAAAAAAATGTAGCAAGTGGATTCTTTTCTTACCATATATCTCCATGTCAAGAAAATCTTTGTCAACTTAATTTCTGTACGCCAGATTCTTGTTAGACATACAGGAGCAATACGAGTTGAAAAGAAAGGGGAGGGGGCAAACAGAAAATACCAGTCCTAAATACAGAGTCACCTCCATACATTTTACGTGCAGATGGATGATTGCTTTACTGGTCCAGTTCATAAAATGAGCATTTCTCAGCTGGACTTCATCCTCAATTGAAATAACTTTCCCTGCTGGTAAAGCAATAGCCGCTTCGTTGGGCCTGAGTAATAGGCACAGATAAGAAGAGGTGACATATAGGAAAGTCTGGAAAAGACAACTGAAATGCAGCTGAAAGCTGCAAAAATTTCAAAGGTAATTTGCAGCTGAAAGCTGCAAAAATTTCTTTCTCCTCACCCAACAAGCTCTCCCTTCCCTCCCTGTATCCACATTTGCCAGCGTATCCACTGGGGGTTGGAGATTAAATATATTTACTCCATCATTGTCTGCACTTAGCCAACATGCTAGATCATGTTAGCATAATGGTAAACAGTGCTGTCTTGCCTTTCCTTCCCTCCCTACATTCACATACTGACCCTTCCTCTCTCTTCGTTATTTTCTTTCTGTGCAGCCACAGAAAGGAGATCAAAAACCTCAACTTCTATTTTAGCTTTGCCATAGTTTAGAATGTTATTTGAATTTTAAACTGTGTTTACTGTTACTTTTCTTTTGTTGAAACAGGACAGCTTCATAAACTATGGTTTGGTGTTGGCTTGTTTTAGCTAACTGTCGTTGAGAGAAATCATTGTTTAGATTAACCACAGTTTGTCTGGGTTCAAATGATGCCCTAAGTTGTGGGTAAATCTAAAATGGAAGTGAGTGTTTTTAATTCTTCTTTGTGGGAGCACTAAGGGAGTAAGGAGTGTGCAAGTCCAAAGTTCATTGCCATTCATTATTGTAATACTAAACTGTTGTTTAGTGTTAAGATTCAAATCAATCATTTGTCAGTTAAAAAGACAGTAACTTTGGTTCTGTCAGTGTGAAGGACTAATTAAAAGAGATCTTCCAAAATGGAAATTATTTCTTCAAATAGTTTTCCTCTGGCTTAATGTACTGAGAGTAGCAATCCTTTCCTCCCTCCTGTCTCTTTGCATATGCATTTATTTAAAAGGTAGGCGGGAAAAGCAGATGGCCAATTCCTCCTTAAATGCAGTGTAGTCAGAAATAGCACAAAAGGAGCTGCTTTTTCAGGGTGACATTTTATGAGAGCAAAAGGCTTGATCAGCTTTTCTGCTTAAATGGCAAACAACTCCCTCGGGCCCCCAACACAGACCTCTGATTCACAGGGGATAAATCCTTATCATAAAAACTTTCTTCAACTTTTCCACCCTATGTTCTCTTATGAAAGATTGTTTATTTATGGGTCAGGAGTAGAGATGTGCACTATGTATTCCTATCCAGGGGATATAAATATAACGTGCGCCAGCACAGGCGTCCCGTTGGTCCATTCCCACCCCCCAGAACCAGCCCAGTCCACTTACCAGGCTCTGTAAGTGATGCATGCATTCGTCAACACCAATGTCATGCCAGTCATGGCTGTAGTCCTGCTGGTGCTTCCCCATCTGACCTCACAGCTGACCACTCCAGTGAGGAGGTGGGAATATGAATCTCCCCACCCAGCTGCTGAGCAGTCAGCTGTGGGGAGAGGTGGGGAAGTGCCAGCCATGATTGGCACAATGCCGATGTTGACGGATGCATATGCCATACACAGCCCGGCTAGTGAACCATGCTGGTTCCGGGCAGGGATAGGAATGGACCACCGGGACATCTTTGCTGGCACACTTTGTATTTGTTTTCCCTGGATATGAATACGAAGCGTACATCTTTAGTCAGGAGTGATGTTTCTATAGATGAAGCTTGCATGAGATGTGAATTCAAAATAAATAACACTTGTTGTAGACATCACCTCCCCCTTCAATGTGTTTGGCTTCCAGCTGTTTAATGGGCCCTGTGTCTTGCTACTACAAGCTTTGTGAATAAGCTGTCAGCCCAAGTGGCTGGAGAAACATTTGCATCTTCAATTATCCGAGCCCATATTTCCTCCACACTCCATTCTGTTCAACTTACTAAAGAGTACTATATCAAGGAGCCTTGTGGTGCAGTGGTTAAACTGCTGTGCTGCAGCTCAAACTGTGCTCACGACCTGGGGTTCAATCCCAGGTAGCCGGCTAAAGGTTCACTCAGCCTTCTATCCTTCCGAGGTTGGTAAAATGAGTACCCAGCTCACTGGGGGGGGGGGGGGATGTGTAGCCTGCATAATTAACTTGTAAACTGGCCAGAGAGTGCTTTAAGCACTATGGGGCAGTATATAAGCAGCACGCTTTGCTTTTTTGCTTTGCATTGTAAAACTTCCTTATATTGATAAGAAATATCAGTGATCGCCTTTCCTGCTTCTTGTCAGGTAGGCAAAATAGTGGGTAGGCTTCCTTGTAAGAGTTCTGATTTCCTAAGCTAGGCATAGGGAATGCTTTCTCTAAGTTATGGCTGTTACATAAAGAAGCCTCCCTCTGTTTTTAAAATCTGTACTGTTGCAGTGGAAGTTCACGCTGGAGGCTGCAGTCCCATGCACGCTGACTTTGGAAGCAAGTCATGTTGAAATGCATCCGTGTAAGCATGAGTAAGATGATGGTCTAGGAGAGATACACTTAAATTGGGGAGGGGGGAGTGTTTTGTAAGTGATTGAGAAGAACTTGTGCCTACATGTCCCAAACAGCAGTTTTGAACTGCTTCAGCTACTATATTATTGTAATTGAGATCTAACCATACATGCACATAAACAAAGCATTCACCTTAGGAATGCCAGCTGAAAGCTCTTTTCTCCAATGTTCTGAATACAGTTCTTCATGGATATTTTATTCCAACGAAACAAAATATTTTAAAAATTGACATTATTTTGGATGACCCTATAGAGGCTCACTCCCCCGTTGCAGCCCACAACACAGTATCTATTTTGAAATAGTTTGTAGAGGTCTCCAGTTCGGGGTGTGTGTGCTTTGGGGGGAGGCCAAGAAAGGTGTCATCTTTGAATAAGATTGCTCCCTTACATTAAAATCAATTCAGAAGAATTTACCTGCCATATAGTAGAAGTGCTTCTTTAGCAGTGTTGAGGATTTGGCTGTGTTGCATCTGTAACAGCAGCTGTAAACTGTCATAGAAGAAGCTGAATGTTCTCTTTTTTCATTCCTCATGACATTGCTGTGCGTCAGAGGCATTCTGGATAACTGAACTATGATTATCCTTTCTACCCTACCACTTAAGACTAAAGTTTTCCAAAAGCATTTTCATTACAACCCTTGAGTTCTTAATAATTAAAAAAGAATGTTATGCACTAAACTATAAAGAGAGGAAGTTTCCAATCCAATTGACTTCAATGGTTAGTTAAATGGGAAAATTCAGGTTTATGGACACCATGTTTTTCACGGCAGAAGGCACGTTGGTAGCCTCTCCCCTTCTCCGAAGTCCAGAACCATTTGTGTTAACATGCAAAAATAGTTCTTGGTTCACACATTAATGGGTCAGTGTAGTCACATAAAAATGGAGGATGATGCTCTGCTCTCCTTGTTGCTTTGGAAGAGGAAGATGGGCTGTTGTTCATGAGCCCGGATCTCAAACATGCAACACTAAACTGTTGTTTGATGTGTGTCTGTGCCTTTTAATCCATACCTTGATTTATATGTTACACTAAACTAAACAACAGTTTAGTGTAACATATAAATCAAGGTATGGATTAAAAGGCACAGACACACATCAAACAATTTGCACTCCCCCCCAAAAAAAAAAAATAAGAAAAAGACCTGGTGGCTACTTTGCATATGCAGGGTTTTTAGTTTGTAGTATATCACAATAAGCATTCTTTTGTAAGCAGTGGATAGTGCATGTGCTCAGATACTCTAAGGAAACACCCTGCATCATATATCTTTCCAAAGCCACAGATTGCAGTGCCACAAACAATAGGCAGGAAGTCTGCAGTCACAGCTGAAATGTATCGCTTATGTCAAGGTGCCTCTCTTTTCCCAACTAGGCTAACGGAGGCGTAGGAAAGCCTAGGAAAAACCTTTTCAAAATTTTGTTGTTTTTCCTACCTCCTAAGTGGCATTCTCAGTAGTGGTTAAAATATTCAGAAGGTTGTCTATCCCTTCCTCCTTCCCTGTTTGGCAGAAGGAGTCAAATTTCAGCCTCTGTCCTTAACAAAGGTCATTTCTTAGTTACAGAAAGAAGCCAAAGGATGCGCCATGCCCATGAAGTCAAAACCAAAATGTCAGTAGAATCCAGAGCATGACTTGCCGTGGTCTGTTGTAACTGACTTGTATAGGTTTTGCCCTAAAATATTCTTGCAGTTACAGGAAAAATATGAGGAGTTGTACTTCTAATATTATATAACCTAGAATTCAAGTGTCCCATTTGGAATGGTACCCACACAAACACATACTCCACACATTATGTCCTAGCATTCTACATGAATAGAGTTACACAACTTAAAGTTAAAAAAAATACATGGCTAAAACTGTACAAGAAAAATCATAGAATCATAAAATAATTGTGTTGGAAGGTGCCTATAAGGCCATCGAGTCCAACCTCCTGCTCAGTGTAAGAATCCAAATCAAAGCAGATTTGACAGATGGTTCCTCAATTTTCTCTTGAATGTCTCCAGTGTTGCTCACCACCTCCCGAGGACATCGGTTCCATTGTCATACTGCTCTAACAGTTAAGACGTTTTTACTAATATTCAGCCTAAATCTGGCTTACTGTAGCTTGAGCCCATTATTATGGGTCCTGCACTCTGGGATGATTGAGAACAGATTTTGCCCCTCCTCTGTATGCCTACCTTTCAAGTGTTTGAAAAGTGCTCTCCTATCTCCCCTCAGTCTTCTTTTCTCAAGGTTGAACATGCCCAGTTCTTTCAGTCTTTCCTCCTAGGACTTGGTTTCCGGTGCCGTGCTCATCCTTGTTGCCCTCCTCTGAACTTGTTCCAGTTTGTGACTTCCCTGCCTGCAGTCTGAAGGGGGACATTTGCCCTGTAGTTTTGCTGAGTCAGTAGGCTGAGGCTAGGGTGGTTGAGGTGGGCGAGGTCACCCCAGGAGATTGCTGAGTCAGCATTTCTCTGCCTGGCAGCTGTGGGTTTCTGTTGAAGTTTTGGCTGATTAAAAAGCATTCCCCTTCAAGAGGTCAACCCATGCTTGTGAGTGCCAGTTTTCTTGGCCAGACCCTCACCCCTCATCTGGATCTGTTTTAAGGTTGTTATGGAACGGGGAGATGAGCATCCTTCCAGAACAATATTGCCATTTGGGAAGAAAGGAGGGGGAGGAAAAAGTAGTGCTGCAAACTCACCATAACGTTTGCCAGAGATTGGAAATACTAATTTTTATGGACGGCGACTCCCAGAATCTCCCAGATATAACAGCTAATAGCTAATGCTGGCTGGATGATTCTGGGGGCTGAGTCCTCACAAAGTCATGTTTCCCAGCTGTGAGGCTTGCCACATTCACAGAAGAAAATATGTGAAAAACAGCCCCCAAAGGAGCCCTATTGGTGAGAGCAGAAGCAAAGGGGCCAACTTTGCTATCACTTCAAGGTTTGTGGTTCTGACTAAAGAGACTCCATGTCAGGACCCTTGGCAGATCCAGAGGCCATGCTGGAAGGATGGAATGTGGCCTCTTTAGGCACCAGCACTTTTCACAAGAGGAGCAGAGTTAAGAACACTTGATAGCAAAGCAATTCAGTTTCCCCTGTTCTCTCCGGAGGTGTTTTTTTTTCCCCCACTTGAATTTTGCCCTCTCTTATTTAAAGCTGCCTATAACTTTTTTCCCCTTTTTGAGCCCACACTCTGTTTCCCCTGCTCCTGCTTGTAGATCAAAGCTTAGAGAAGTTAATTTGTTTTGCACTACATCTCACAAAATGCCCCAGCCAATTATCATGCTGGCTGCGAGATTCTGAGAGTTAGAATCCATTCAGTTAATTTTTTCAAAGCTCTACGGTTAACTGCCCCTGGAACAACAGGATCCTCTCCAGTCTCAAATGTCCTCTCCTAGATCGGTTTGGAGCTATCCATGGTGCTGTTTAACTAGCCAAATACATTTTGTTGCTGGCTCATTCAGCACAGATGCTACCAGAGAGCTGAACTGGCCATCCCAAATGCATAGATTGGAAGTTTTATAATACGGGGATAGACCTCTGTCTTACAATGCATAAAGCCACATGGACCCAATACAGCAACAAAATTGTTTATTGGTGCGATTGTTAGCATTATCTAGCCTGTTGCTCAGAATATTATATTCTTATAATAAACATTGTCCCTTAGGGAGAGGGAACTGGGATGTGAACCTGTAATATGTGGATCTTTTCACCAGAAATACTATTTTCTTCAAATATCTCCTCCTCTTTCTGCTCTCACAGCTATCCTCTGCAATTCTGTGCAGGCACACTGCAGGTTCACATCCCTCTGGCCTGTTTCCTTGCTCCTGAAGAGCCAAGGCAGTATAGCATGATAACCTCATTTCAAACTCAAGAATACAACAACTCTGACTCTGGACGGTCCCAAGATAGTTGACCAATATATACTGGTGCAAAGTAGAATCTTGTTTCCCTTACGACTCTTGAGAGCTGTGGTCCAAAAAAGTAATGTATCCAAGGTTCTTTCTCTGTCATCTTGAGCTATTCAAAAATGTCTTCCTTTATTATAAACCTACTGACGTCCCCTTGCTTCTCCTTGCATTATAAGTCCATTAAAGGCAGAAACCTGCCTTTTGCTTATAATGTTCTATGCACAGATGGACTATATAAGAAGAAATGAGACATGGGTTCGTACCAATCCCAGTAGTATTCAATCAAAATACATCTGCTGCTGTGGTTGGGCCATAAGATACTTATTCCCATTGTATTGCATGATGAAAGTGGCAAATGGTTTACTGGGATTGTGATTCTGCAGAGATACCAGAATAAATGCAGAGGTCACTGTTGCTGAGTACACGCTGTTCTTATTATATACAGCCCACAGTGTAGGTTTAGTTTACTGTAATTGGGAACTGTAACCAATTTCTCATCTTTTGTAGCAAGAAGTCCTGTTATCTCTATGTCATTGTTTGGCTCAAGGAGCATATATTATATAGCATAATTCAATGGGACTATATTGACCATTAAAGCTTGCACTTGGCCATTTTGGTAACTGTCATACTATAAGATATGCATGTGGTGTTGTATGTGCTGAAGCAGAGGACGTTGTGGTCTTCTGATGATGATGATATACTACCTTTTGTTTATTAAAAGGGCTAGTTGGAAGTGAAGATCTCATTCATTTCAGGTTCATACAAGCCAAAATAACTCATGTTTCCCCTGGACGCTCAGCTGTTGCTTCAATCAGTTGTATGTGGGTTGTGCTTATCCTGGACAACAAAGAAATAAAATTCAGAATGCCAGCTGAACCTACTTCTTAGCTGCCTCTGCTGGAGGATCAAATTAGGATCCTGACTTGGACCCAATACCATGAATGCTGCCACAACAAGCTGAGTGAACTGATCTCTTCAAACACTTTTTTCTATCTGCTTGAGGTGACAGGGCAAGCTTATTCCAATAACTAGGCATGGGTTTCTTCGATCCACAGTGCTTTAAAGCAGATACATAGGTTATCAGCTGGTTACCTGACCGTAATAAATAAATTCATTCATTCAGATACATAGGTTTAGTTCATTACAGGAAGGGAAAGCATTTACAGAAGGATTAGAAGAGATCTGAGTACCCTCATGATTTCCTTTAGGGTTAGAGTGGCTCAGTGGGTATTGTTAAAATGCCAACCTTTGGCTGCAGAGCCAGAGGCTGGGAGTTCAGTTCCCTACTGTGTCTCCCAAGAGAAAGAACCAACCTGTGTAGCCTTGGCCAGGCTACATAATCCCAATGTGCCCACAGAAGAAGGGAACGGTAAACCACTTCTGTGTATTCTATTCCTAGAAAACCCTATAAAGGATTGACTTGAGAGCACATAACAACAACAACTCAAAAATACCAGGCACAGTCAATGAAAATTATAAAAAGATTAACGGGTATTATATAACAGATACAAGTTCTAATCAAAAACCTAAGTATCTCTTAAATATCGATGTCGTATATATGCTGTTCCTAATATTGTCATTTTTTGTAGCTCTGATGATGCTATTTCTGAAATAACATTATTAGTAGTAGTTGCTGCAGCAGCAGTAGCAGCAGCAGCAGTAGTAGTAGAGTGGGTTTGCTGAGCCTTCATGCCAGGCATTGCTTATTAAATTTTAGATTTGAAACAAGGCATTGGGTTTGACTCAGATCTTCTCATGCAAGGAGATTACCCCTTGTACAGACTGGGGGTTCACTTCTCCCCTGTAACTACCTGATTGCTCCCCGCATCTGCACTCAAGCCCCTTCCCCCCCAGTCCTCCTGAACAGATTTTTGGAGTGCATCATAAAGGAGTAAAGTAGAGAAGGGACCATCAGTTTTGCTACCAATTTACCTTCCACTGGTAGACAGCTCGCACTGGATACAGTCTTGAATAGTAGTGTTATTGCTGAATATAAAATTGCTGTCTATAGAGATGAACTTGTTTTTGCCTATCAGTTCAGACAAAATATCCATTTAAAATATTAGTCAGTACCTCCAGTAGCTTGCAGGAAGCACATATGGGACTGAAACTTTCTACAGCTTTTTACAGCACAGTTACATAGGAGCATGTCTCTCTTAATTCAGTGGGACTTAGTGCTAAGTAGGCATGTATTATATGTATTATACAGCTCTAGGAATCTTTGGGTAAACGTAGCAAACCAAATTGCATCAATAGATACAGTGGAAATATCGCTACTCATTATTGCCGAAACTATTTGCTCCTCTCCAGGGGCTGAATTTTGCTTGGTCCCCAACTTCTGTCTCCATAGGATTCACACTGCAGTAAAACCATTCAGGTATTAAAAAATGGGGGGGTGGGAGGGTTGTCTTCCTTTTCTCTAGACTTGTTAATGAAAATATTCAACATGCTGCCATTTCTTAGAATGACGATCTTCTGAAAGTAAAGGCTTAAAGATTAATCTCGACAAAGCTTAATCAGGACAAGATTTGAGAGTATTATGTTTGATTCTTTTCTGTGGTCTTTTCTTCTGAATGTATAATGCAAGGTTTTACATGCTTGTCATGATGATATCCGTTACTGCTGCATTTTTTCACTGCTTTGAGTTTATTTTTATTTTTAATATCCACACATGCATAGCGAAGGCACCTGGATAAAATAGTAAATTTACAAGGCAGCAAAATCCAAGGAGGAATTGATTGAAATGTTCCCTGAAAGTACTTAGCACATAAGACTTGTCCATTAGTGAAATGTTTATTGATTTGCGAACCTTTGTGACTTTCATTGTAGGGAATGTTGAATATCTTTTAGTTGGTCTTTGTTATTTAAAATGCCCAACAGTAGCACTGGTTTTACTGGTCTTTGACCATAATAAAGTATTCATTCATTCAGTATCCCCCCCAACAGTAGCACTGGCTGTCACTAAAAATACAGTGCCTATTTAACAATCTTATACCAGTATATAAGTATATGAACTGCAAGAAGAATAAGAATAAGAATAAGAATAATGAATTAAGTGCCATGAAGTTGATTCTGACTTACAGTGACGCCCCCTCACCAGTGTTTTCCATGCATATGGTACTGAGACGTGGATCATTGTTCCCTTCTTATGGGGGCATTCTGGAGCTCTGCAGGTTGCCTAAGGGTATATACAGGGTGGCTCTTCTCTCTGGAGGCTCAGTGGAGAATTGAATGCCCAACCCCTGGCTCCACAGCCAGGTACACAACTCACTGAGCTACCACCCCAGTGCATAATGCACATTTAAAGGCAGCTGAAAAATTAGATAACCACCTGGCTGTGCTTGTCTTATGAGGTCTGAAATCAAGCAAGAGATAAAGGTGTCTGCAGGAAGTATTAGGAATAAAGCCTGAGAATTGTTTTAGTTCAGTTTACAGAGGTTTCCAGGTAACAGGAAATGCTTTTCAGGTGGAAAGGGCTGTAGCTTCTGTGTTCTTTTAACACTGTGCTCAAAAGAAACACAGTGTTTTTCAAGCCGTGTTCATGTTTACTCAGAAGTAGAGATGTAAATCTGCACCTATGTCATTTATCCAAGTGAGAATGCACATTTTCAAAATAGTTCTCTCTGGTCAATATTACAAGAGCTTCTGTGAATGTTTGTGTACTTTGAGATTTGGGGGAAATTCATACAATTGTTGGTTGTGGTTGGTGTTGCTGTTTGCAGAAATGATGTTTGCTTGCTAAAGTCACTGCTGATGGTTCAAAACAAAACAACCCACCCAAATCCTGACCTTCCCTCTCATGCAGGAGTGGAAAATCTATTTTCTTTTCTTTTGGGTGGGGTATCTCATTGCATCTAGTTATTTTATTGAGGATGACAAAACTTGCAAATATTTGTTAAGTCTGTAGTCAGGAAAATGTGAACCCTCTGTGGGGTTATAAAAGTTAAATCCACTGTGGCGTATTCCTAGGTAAGTGTGGATAGAATCACTTTAGCAAAATGGATGTTATTGCAATGTCCAATTTAAATTGGGTTCTTGATTGGAAGATCACTAAATTCAAAGACACTTTGCTCACCAGTTACAACTAGAAAGGGTCTCTTGAGGATGAAGGATGTGATGGTAAATAAAGCACTGGTGTTATACCCCTAAATTCAGTGGCATATTTTCAGCCCCAATAGTAATAAAGATATTTCAAATTGCAGGAGTGAATTCTCTTATCTAAGACATGTGGAATTGGTTCAGGATGCAAAGCCAGGTTTCTTGTATTGGCAAGAAATCTAGTACTTTAAATAAAAAGCACAGATAGACTGTGGGTAAATGCAGGCTGAATTTTATTGCTATTACTCTTTTAATCTTTACCAAGCAATGTCAGATTTCCAAAAACAAAGGACAACTTGTCCAAGAGAGAAAAACCTAAGATGTAAAAGCATCTCTGGGGGACAAAGTTACCACCAAATTAATTGTTGGCTGTTAACAAATTAAGTGCAATAACTTTTCTTTTGCTCCCGATGGTTGCATAATTATCTTTGTTCACACAGAACTGAAAATATGATTCATCCCTTGGTTATTTTCTTTCCTTCTTTGGTTCAGGAGGGCTTGAGCAGTGTGAAGTGAGGAGGGCAAAGATTCAAAGCTAGAGCTACAAACCAATCCCAGATTGCTGTCTGATTTGGAGGATGGGAATGCAAAATATATCTCTTGCATTCTGCAGTTCTGTAAAGAGAACTGTCATGGATGAATGAAGTTTTCTCTTAAGGAATGCATGTGCTTAACTCTTCTGCCGCTCTTGAACTTCCACTTCGATTCTTTCCTCAAAGAGTGAGAAGGAATCATGCCAGAACCTAAGTGGAAATATGGATATGAGGTATGGTTGGAAGCACACAAGACACACTCACTGATCTGCACCTAGGGATGAGTCTTCTTGACCAGTACAATTAGAGGGTACACTAATCAAAATTGTTGTAAGTGCAGGCTTTACATTGAAGTAGAAACAGTATACAGAACTTTCCTTAACCAGATGCCTTCTAGATGGATCATATTGTATCTCCCAACATTTCCCCAAACCATGCTGTAACAGGAATATGGACCTTATAGTCAATCCCATCTGGAGGATACCAGGCTGAGGTACATTGGCCTAATGGGATCTAGGGTCTGCATACTAATTCAATGGATGATTCCTGAGGAAAAGGGTTTTTCCTTCATACTTGCAAGTGCAGGAATACAATGGGTGTTAAGTCCTCTTCAAGTGAGCAGACAAGAATCTAGTTCAACTTTCTACTTTGAGACACAATTACTGCATCTGACCTGAATAACTCAGAAGAATGAAATGTGTTGTCTCTCTTACTGCCTTCTGAAATTTCTTTCAGCAGGGAAGTCACTGGGCCCCTACTGAACTACATATCAGATGTTCAACTGAAAGTTTCAATGTGGATGACTCAGACACACATAAAAGTGGCTGCTCTTCTGCATTTTTGTTAGCATACTAATCCTGTTTTAAAACAACATGCCCCTCCATCTCCTCTGTGTGTCTCTTTTAGCTGTCATTATTTCATATATTAAAGGAGTAGCTGTTGCATGAGAACATTGGTAGCAGCTGGTGTTCTAATGACCTTGCTACTTTGCCTTACATGTATCCTTCTTTTGGAGTAAATTTTCATGGAAGAAAGACCTTAGACTATATTCCCATTTTCTGAATTTTCCTCCAGTAAACTTCTTGTATCCAACCCAGATTTAGCCATAATTTGACGAGGCAGCCTTATTAAAATTAATGGTGCAAATTACTTACAAGGAACCTAGACACCCTTAATTTTAGTGGCTCTTCTCCAAGCAGGATCAAATTAGGATTCCGTCTTGGACCCAGTCCCTTGAATGCTACCACAACGAGCTGAGTGAACTGATCTCTTCAAACACTTTTTTCTATCTGCTTGAGGTGACAGGGCAGGCTTATTCCAATAACTAAGCATGGATTTCTTCGATCCACGGTGCTTTAAAGCAGATACATAGGTTTAGTTCATTACAGGAAGGGAAAGCATTTACAGAATGTAATGTGGGATTTAAATTTTTGAAAGCCAAATCCACATCTTGTGCCACTTGCACCGTGCAATGCTAAAACTGTCTTTTCCTTAATCCATCTGGCTAACAGTGCATGCTTTGTAAAAAAAAAAAAAAAGATGTGAGTTCTGGGACTGGGGAGGTGGGTTTGGGTTGTGGTTTTCCTCAGATTATTTAGAGACATTTTCTTCTCTGTATGTTCCAGGGTTGTGTTTTCACACTAAAAACAAGTCCTAAAGCTACATGGGTATGCTTTGACCTTTGAATGAATATCTGTTATTTCAACAAGCATCCTTAAACATTCCCTTAAATAATCTGGTTTTATAGACTACAACTCCCGGAATCCACAGTGGCTGGCTGCCTGAGTGGGATTTTTAAATGGATGGTTGTGCCTTACTGCTTTGAATGTGTTTCAGTGTTGCTTTTTTTTTTTTACCATTTTTTTAGTGTGGTGTTTGTTTGATCCTTTTTAGTATTTGTATACTCAGTGTTGTTAGCTTTAAATACTGTCTTTTAATGATGTAAGCCGCCTTGTGTCCTTCTTAAGAAGAAAGGCGGGATAGAAATGAGATCGATCGATCGATCGATCGATCAATCAATCAATCAATCAATCAATCAATCAATCAATCATCTAAAGTATCCCTAAATCATATCAGGGACAGGACAAACATTATCCTAAATTTCTTTGTCTCTTAATTTCGGAAATTGTTTGCAGGAACTGGAGTCCTGTACCTGTCATGCCATATTATATCATGTATGTAGAAAACAACCCTGACTAATATAGTTGGAGACGCTTCACCAAGGATATTTCTTTTTGTAACGTATCAGCTTGGAGGGATTATATTGTTTAACCATGTAGAGATGAGCAGGATGTGTGTGGAAGCCAATGTAGAACACAGGAAGCTATCAGATAAAACTAACAGCTGGATGGGCAACACACCAGAGAGTTAGGCTGCTCTTCCACTTCCAGCTCAAACAAACGGGGATTGTAAATATTTCATACACAAGAGGGGCACAGGCAAAGTGTTCCAGTTTATTAGCTGTGGAGTGCCATGCCTGCCATCCTGATTGGGAAACATGGCTGGATGGATACGCTTGTTCCTTTCACCTCATATTTGCTGTGTTTTCTGCTTTTGAATGAAAATGCTTTGCTTGCTTATCAGACTGTAGGTGTAGGGAAGGAATGGGCTCTCTCTCCCCCCTCCCAATTGTATCAAATCTGTTGGTGGTTTTCTCCCACCTCCTCCACCTCCTTGGCCCTGGTGGCTTTTATGATTGCTGGCTACCAGCATGGAGTATTTTATTTTGATAGTACAAGAGCAGGGTGGTGACCAGAGAGTGAATTTGAGTGATGTTATTGTTTGTTTGTTTGTTTGTTTTCCTTGCTGTGTAGAATTCTTGTTGAAATGGCTGGCTGCTAAATCAACAACAGACTGATTCAATACTTGCTCATTCAACAATAGATGCTAAACCATTGCTTCTGATTGCTCTGAGGCCCCGTAAATAACCAAACAAGAATTAGTACATGGCTTCAAGCCAGCTGAGTACTGGACTAAATGTTCTTGTTTCTTTTTAAAGTATTCAACAACTTGGCTTGTTACCACTGATTAAAGAATTGGTGCAGTCCTCTTGGCAGGGCACCTTGACATATCCTTGAATGTTGAGAGGTGAATGTTCGCTATAGAAAGAAGATTTAGCTTTGTGAAGTTCTTTTAATAATTTGTTCTGATTTTCCCATATATTTGCCCAGGTAGGTTTGGTATCTATGGAGACATTCAGATTTGAATGGCATTTCCCTGCAAGTTATAGGATGCTTTGTTCCTGTGGCTAAGTGCAAACTAGGTAATTGTGAGAACAAGACCTGCCCTACTAGAAGCCAAAGTGAGCCACATGGTTCAGCTGGCAGATTAGGGGGAGCAGCAACTCGCACAGCCCATATGCCACTCTGAAAGCTACTCATTGCTGCCATTCTCATCCCCAGTGCCACTAAGAGCTACTGCTATTGTTGATTATATTAGACATTACAAGTAACAGAAAATACAGAGGTATAGAATTTGTGATAACGTGTACCTGGACTGTAATGTGTAAATGAAGATCTGGGGATTTGTTGCAGAGTAGATGAATCAACAGCCCACATTAAGTCTTTGACAGCAATATTGGGAAGCTGCTATGTTTAATGCTGCATGGAATAATTCATCACTGTGCACCAACATAGCCCAAGATAGCTCTGTTAGGAATGGCTGTGGCATGCTGCAGAATGGCTCTCCACCTTCTCTCCTCTGTCCCTCAGTGTCTCTGCAGCGTTCAAGCTAAGATGGCTATGGGTAGTGGCACCAGACAGTGCCTGTCAAGAAGGAATGAGCTGCAGCTGTATTGACTGGTGAGGATAGGGAAGGCAGGTCTGGTGAATGCCTGGGGCTCCTTTGAATTGGACCAAAATAACAGAGGCAGGAAGAGAGGAGAAAGGAGGATTAAGAGGAAGACAAGGAGAATGCAAAAGGAAATGAAAGGGAGAAATTCAGAGGAGCAAGAGAGAAAGAGACAGAAGGAGTACAATCTAACACTGTATGTACAATATGCAGAGATATTTGTTCGATACCACTTCATCATGGTTTGTATGGAAAGGAATTGTAGTTGACCCTGGCTAATAGCAGACTTAGCCGTATCTCACTAAAGGGCAACACAGTAGAACTCATATTTGTTTGGGGCGTTGTTGTTTGTGAATAAACAGTCCGAATTGGTGAAGTAACCGGAAAAGCTTTCAATAAATGAGAAGACATGTGGACAGAGGATGGTTTTGATGTCTCTTTGATCAGAGCTCAGAATCACAGATACCTTGCTTTAGAGTAGGCAAAGCTACATTTTCTTTTAACAAAAATGATTTTTTTTGCATTGCTTTGTTTTAGCCCCAGTTTGGTACTGTATGAGAGAGGCTCCTGCCCCATTCCCAGAGACAATAGGAAGTGGTTAGAGATCTCAGTCTTTCACAACGAACACTTTGTGTAAACAGGTTACAGGTTTCCAGTCGTGTCAGTTCATATTTATTGTTAAAACAGTCCGAGCTATCCTGCACCATCTTCATCAAGCAGGGCAAGATATCAACTCAAATGAAGTGGTATTAGAGACAGTGACAGGAATGCAATAATCTCGTCATAGTTTTGTCCCTGTTATTTGGAACCATCTAGGCTGTGCTCCAAGCCTGCCGAGCTTGCAAGGGTCAGGTGAATGAGGGCATCCCAATATCAGAAATATTATCTGTAGTTGCACCTCTAGCCCAAGAAATTCCAGTTAAAGGAAAGGAAATATTTGATTGAGAACCAATCTTTGCACTGAAGATAAATCCCTTTTCACCTTCTAGACAGCTGTGATATGGAACAGACATTGTGGCTATTGGGCTTTCACTCTTTGATCATCTCTGTTAAGCAGCATTTTGTAGTGCTTCAAAAGGCTACCAGATTGGTTTGAAAAGAGACTGCAGTGGACAAAAGAAATGTATGTGTACAGCATACAACAATACTTAATTTGTGCAACCTTCAGCTCCCTGCTTAACTGGACTCTGCAGTCCATGTTCTGTAATCAACATCATTTCAAAACTGCAGAGCCTACGGAACATCAAATCCAGCCCCTGTCAAGAAACCACAGTGGGGAAATGAATTCCCAACCTCTGCCTCTGCAGCCAGATACCTGAACCACTGAGCTATCCAGCAGTTCTTCTGTATTTCTGGAGAACTCTGTGCAATTCAGCACTTGCAAATATATTTCCCTTTCTTTAACTAATGCTTGTCAAATCCCCCCAACCAACAGTGGACAGTAATGTCTGGGAGTTAAAATCCAGGAAAGTAAGATTTACAAGGTCTGGTGCAACTCTGTGTAACTGAGCACCAGATATTGATAGCAAGCCACTACAGGTTAACCGCCAGTAACAACAACAACAACATTGCAATTCCAGGAGATGCCAGAATTGAAAATAAAGAACTGGAAAAACTAACAAAATACAGAGATCTGACAGTTGAAACATCTCACTTGTGGATGAAACACACTTTAGTGGTCCCCATCATCATCAGGGTTTGGGAACAATATCAAGAAATTTAACACAGTATTATAAGCAGTTACAGATCATCAGAGCTACAAAAAAAAACCCGGCAATATTAGGAACAGCATGCATACTGCACCGATATTTAACAGATACAAGTTATAACATAAAACCTAAGTATCTGTTATATAATACCAGCCAATGTTTTTACAATTTTGATTGACTGTGCCTAGTAGTTTTGAATAACAACAACAATCCCCCTAAACATTGTAGTGGCACCTACAACACTAGCAGGTGTTATGTGGCACAAGCTTTTGGGGGCTACAGCTGTCTGGATAGTTCAGTAAGTTGAAGTATTAGGAGTTCAAGTCCCCACTGTGCCCCCCAGGAGAAGATTCGGCATGTGCAGTCTTAGGCAAGCTACATTGTCCCAGAGTGCTTCCAGAAGAAGGGAAGAAGTAAACCACTATACAAATACTCTTATACCTAGAACACCATGGGGACGATTGCCATAAGTCAGAATCAACTTGACAGTGTGCAATTATCATTATTTGTGGTCTACAGCACACTCCATCAGATGTGTTAGTCTTTCAGGAGCCACAATATTCTCTCTGTGTGTGTGTGCGTGCACGTGCATGCATGCGTGTGTGTCACTGTAATGGATTAACATGGCTACTTCTACTGCCTAAAAATCAATTTTTAGAAAGTGCAACATTCTTGAAAACCTGGACCTATCTTCCTGTATCGATTTGCAAAATATTAATGCTGGCTTTCCTCTTATAATTCTCCATAAGCAAAAGAAGAATGTATTTAAATCCAACAGAAGCTTCTTTGGTCATCTGAAGTTTGGTCCTAGCTGACCAATTACTTTCAAAAGCTGGGCGGGGGGCACTAACAAATAACTATGGGAACTGTTGAAGGTAACAGATGGGAGAAAGTTGCTGACAGACTCTTGATTCATAATTTGTAGTCATCCAGCTGTCTCATTTTTGAGGCTGGAGAGCTGGAAGCATGGTGTATTTGGGCTTGGTAGGTCATCTACTATCTCTTATTGACAGGCAAGAACAATCCAAATGGGGGAAAACACTAATTAATCATTGCTTCCTTTAACCTTTTCCATAGACTTATTGATTTGACATTTGAAACTCATAATGCAGTTTTAATTTGCATATACCATATATAATAGGAGAAAGGCTACCCGAGAGTTGAACTGGTAGCCTAGAATTCTGTCAATATTACTTTGATTAAGAGACCTTGGGAGAAGATTGTTTTGAGCATTTTTGCCCATAACACTAAGAAGCAACTTTAAACTCTTTTTTGTTTTTTTTTCTTATTTGTACTATGTGAGATTGAATGTGGAAAAGGAAGTAGATATATGTTTCAGCCAATATAAGGTTTACATTTGCATCAAAGAATGATTTAAGCATGAATTAACTTTTTTAATTTTCAGAATGCTCTCTTATTATTCATCTTGTGCCAGTAACATCTGTAACATGTCACTTTACAGAATAATACAAGCAAAATGGGCTGTAGGATATGCTTCTGACCCTCATGGACTTGGGGAAATGTTTCAATATATAGCAGAAGAAAATATTAATCACTCAAGAGAGAAAAAGATATGCATTTCCAAGAGTCATCTCATAGTTTCTGATATAGAATTCTAGTAGGCCTTTTTCAGGATATTTGGTGAGTTTGGAAAAAATCACTCGGACGGTTACAAATTGAAGACATCAAGGTATACACATATGTTACGGGCCAAAGCCCGTTTCCTAATTTGGTCTCCGGCAAGGGATCAGGCAAGATGTAAACAGCTGAACCAAAGTCCAATTTTATTGAGAAGAAGCAATGCAAGGTCAGCTGGGACTTCTCTTAAAAGCAGAGAAGACCCCGAAAATACAGTGTACAGATATTTTATAACATAACAAAGAGCCATAAAGTTCTACAATTCTATTGGTCAGCTTCTCCTAAAATTAGGATCTTGCCCCCAATTGGGTAGTGATGCCAAGAATTACAAGATTATTGGTCCTCTGTAGATGTACGTAAAATGCCCAGAGATTCACCTCACTGTCTGGAGGAATGTGTATTCCCTTATCTACTGATACCCTGATACCCTGTTTCCCTGAAAATAAGACCTAACCTGAAAATAAGCCCTAGTATAGGCAAAATAAATTTGGTCACAGGTTTGGGAAATGTCACAAGAGATTGTTCAGCAAAAATTAAGTTTTAAACCTGAAATGTTACTATTGAATATAATGCCAGAAATTATTGAGAAGAAAACAAAATATAGTCTACGTATATATTTACTGCAGCTAGGTTACTCTGGGCTCAAAAATGGAAGAATGGAGAGACATCAACGATGGATGAGCTATTAAAGAAGCTATTGGACATCGCAGAACTAGATACGCTTTCAGAGACACTACGGGACCAACCAAGAGACTTTGTAAAGGAAAGCTGGAAGCTGATATATAATTGGGCCCAGGAAAAGACAGGAATTTAGGGGAAGAATTAGTTTATGGCGAATCAGTGCTCACTAGAATCCTTTGATGATATTCAGATGACCAGACGATGGTGAAATCTCTGATCTATAGGTGTAGTAGGGATGTTTCGTTTTGATGTTTTTTGTTTATTATTGTTAGGTTTTTAGTGTTTTTAGTTTTCTATGTTAGGTATGTATGAATAAAATAAATAAATAAAGCAAGCCCTAGTATGATTTTTCAGAATGCTCGTAATATAAGCTCTACCCCAAAAATAAGCCCCAGTTAAGTGAAGCCCCGCCCTCCACCATTCTGCAGCAACCAGAAGATGACATGACTGTATTTGAATAAATGTAGATTGTTGTACATGAAAAAATAAAGCATCCCCTGAAAATAAGCCCTAATGCTTTTTTTTTTTTTTTTTTGGGGGGGGGGAGCAAAAATTAATATAAGACCCTGTCTTATTTTCAGGGAAACACGGTATGTTGCCTTCCTGGGCCTCAATGTATGGCCTTCAGCCTCCAGCTTCCTGCTGGTTTTATGTTGCGACTATCTCCTCATTGTGTTCTAGCAACATTCCTAAGCTTGGCCATCTGCTAATCAAAAGTGAGTGGGCGGAAGGTGAGAAACAGAGAAACAAGAGGAACTTTATACTAGCAAAATATGCCTTTCTCTGGCTAAAACTGTGTTTGAGCATATCCAGGTATCACATACTTGGTAAAACCCCAGGTAAAGTTACTTGTTGGACTACAACTCCCCTGTACCTGCTGTGGGAATCTGGAAGTTGTGGTGCATAAGGTAACTTTTCTAAGTAACTATCCTGAGCTTGGCAATGGGCTTGTCTCTCTCTTGCTCAGCATGTCTACATAGCCTTGTGGTCTTTTTCTTTGGCCTTCATTTGAAGACTTTTCTTCAGGTACTGAACTGAGAATGGCAGAATTCCATGGATAAAGGCAACAGAGGAGAATGCTGGAGGCTGTCTATACCCTTGCCCAGTTGGCTTGCTCGTGACAGGAGTCAGACCCCAGAGGCTCCAGCCATGGGCTTAGACAGGGTTCTGTTAACCTGGACACCATCATAGCCCTGGAAAGGCAAGTAACAGACTTGCAGGCAGAGGGATAGTACGTGTAGAGATGACCTGTCGAACCTGGTTTCTTTTGCTCGTCTACACCAGCCTTCCCTAAAAGGAGTGCTTCCTGGACCTAAGCTCTCTTCTCGTTCCTCCTTTCCAGAACTGGGAGTCCAGGGAACTCTATTGAAGTTATCTTTGTCCCCAAGTTGTGAAGTGGCACCCAAGGGTTTAGAGGCTATAATTCAGTCCTATGGTATTGGGGGGGGGGGGGAGGCAGGGCGAAGTGATGCTGTACCCCTAAAAAAAGCTGTTCTGAGCTAAGAAGCTGAGTCAAAGCCCATGGAGTTATTGCTGGGGGACCCTGGGCCTGCAAACTTGGTAAGAAGGGGTGCCAATGGAGTACTCAGACATTTGCCTACATCCACCGCAGAAGCCTCTGTGCTGCAGGGTCAGAAGACCAGCAGTCGTAAGATCGAATCCACACGACAGAGTGAGCTCCCGTCGCTTGTCCCAGCTCCTGCCAACCTAGCAGTTCGAAAGCATGCAAATGCAAGTAGATAAATAGGTACCACCTCGGTGGGAAGGTAATGGCGTTCCGTGTCTAGTCGCGCTGGCCACATGACCACGGAAACTGTCTACGGACAAAACGCTGGCTCTATGGCTTGGAAACGGGGATGAGCACTGTGCCCTAGAGTCGGACATGACTGGACTAAATGTCAAGGGGAACCTTTACCTTTACTTACCACTGCTAAGCTTAGTAAAGATACATTTTGGACTACAACTCCAAAATCCCTCCGCCAGCATGACCACTGGTTAAGCTGTCTGTAGCATTTCCAGGGTCCAAAGAAAGTAACTTTTCCAAGATTAGCACGTGTAGTATTGACCGCTGAAGCTCATGTTTATAACTCTTAACCAGTGGGGACCTCTTTATGTAGCATATGATTTTTTTAGCCACTCAGGAGTCACTGTCATTGTCATTTCAACCCAATGCATTTGGAGCTGGCTTTTCTGTTTACTCTGGAACAGTTTGCCAGTTTTGCTTTCTTCCAGCTGTGAAGTTAGGCATGGATACACTCTCCCTCTTGTGTTGAGGTCTGCCATTATCCATGCTCCTTGAAATTGTAAAGAATTATCAGTGTGTCTCCATCTTCAAACTCAAGACGTATATTTTCAGTGAGGGCACTGCTTTGCTTTGTTTCACTTTCCTTGGTGTGGGGGACACTCAAAATGCATGATTTCTCTTTTCCCAGGGAATCACCAATCTTGTTCCTCTTAGACTTGGCACATCACTGGTCCAACAGTAAAATAGCCTATTACAAATCAAACTGCTGCTCTTTGAAGACAAGATAATATATCTTTCTGTCATGTGTGTATCTGCTGGGTAATTATAAACCTTGATTGCCACATTAATGGCAAAGTGTGCATGCATTAATTTTCAAATCATAGTCTGTGGAAAGCTGAGAAGTTGTACGATGGGAAAAATAATGAGCACTTTATTATTGTAATAATGATCCTACTTAAAAAAATAAGCCAAGGGCTTTTTATTGTTGCAATATTATCTCTTTTGATTACGTGATGTTCATGATTATGCTTCAACAGGCAGTTACTTAGTGGGGTTACCATGTTTTTGCTGACAGTTTAGAAGAAAGCGGAGGTGAGGATGGTGGGGAAGGTAACTTGGTTGCCTGTAACTAGTTATTTGGGGGTTGATAAGGAATGTAACTAGTAGGTTCAGTTCAGACTACTAATTACATTACATGTCACCCCCCAAAATAAGTTCACTTTTCACATATCATGTGTAACAAACATTATTTACATGCAACAAATAAAACTTCATTACTTTCAGCATATTTAGCGGTATTTTGACATGATTCTTTCATGGTGTACACCATTCCATTATTAATCCTATGGGGCAATGGAAATATTCTTTAGCTTTGTCTCCTTATTTTTATAAAGGTTCCAGGACACAATATCAAAATTAGCCACTAAAGGGAACCAGAGAGTATTTCACTGTATTTTTCTGGTCTGTTGGCAATACATTAATAACATATAAGGGAATGGATTACTTGCATGCTGGGAGCAACATGGCTATTGAGGAGTAATGAGACATGCAAAGAGCTCTTTTTTAAAATGAAATATCGGTTGCAACTACATTAGTGGCAGGGAGTGGCCAGTGTGGGTGGCCACGTAGGAATGGTTTCACATGGAAATCACTCATGTAGTCCATCTTTGCCTTCTCTTAAAGGGCTGGCTGAGTAAATGCCTACAGCTGAAATGAGGCAAAGAAAATATTTTTTAAAATTATTTTTGTAACTAATGCAGTGTATTAGCGATAGTTCATTTCACAGTCTTTAAAAAAATTCACTTCCCCTGCCCCTCTTCTGAGGAGCAGAGGAAGTGAGTAATTCACCAGTATCCTGAAGTGGCTAGCTTATCAAGTTATTGGCAAATTCAAACCAGAAGGCTTGCTTTGGATGAGTGCCACTGGCACACACACTGGGTACAATCCAAGCCAAAGTGATCCTACTTGCACCAAAAAAGTAGAAGCCCCTGATGGGCTAAGAAAGGTAGAGATAGGACTGTTCTGGATACTGGCTGATTCGCTCCAACAAAGATGTCATCTGATCACCATCTTTAAGAGCAAAGAGCTACTGTAATTCCTGCAGCAAACAAATATGCAGGTTAAACACCTGTTTAGTCAACCTCATTGTGACCTTTGCCTTTGGCCAAGTGATTTTGGAAAATGCAATCTCTGTAGGGTTCAAGGTTACACAGCCAACTGAAGATCCAACTATATATTACAACTGGAGGATGGAATTCTTTAAGGGCTGATAGTGTGTGATTGTCACAACAGAAGCTTTTATCATCTCCTGAAACTTTCAACTTCACTTGTTTTGTTTTGTGATTACTCTTCAGGTCATAAACACATACCTCCTTTGCAAGTCTGAGTTTTCAGACACAGAAAACTGCCTTAATCATGTCTGTTGAACATTAATGTGATTACAGATCTAATGATGGGTTATCTGTGATGTATGCTTCAGTTCTGAGTGGGCTGCTGGAGCCTGATTGAGAGAATGCAGCTCCTAAGAACTGAAGTGCTAGAACAATGCAGAGCAACTTTCTTAAAGGCTGTGTGCACAGGGATTGTATGCATGATAACACTGGCAGTATTTCTGCTTGCTGCTACAGAATGACCTTCAGCAGATCTATAGTGAGTGTGCTGATGCTTTCCCCGGTGCTCTGTTTCCTCCTTCAAATGTTAGTTCTGATCTCAGAGTCCCACTATGAGAAAATTACTCAAGTTTAGGACTCAGTTTCCTCCTCTTTATAGAAACTGACAAGCAGCATAATTCTGATGCTCACAGGTTTGACACTGCCACATTTAGTGTGAGCTTGAAGATAACGTTGTGTGGTTCGCTAATCCTTGGGAAGAATGAACTACTTCTTCCTTTCCATTCCTTTATTATTCTGGGCTTACTCTGCCCATGTGCTCCTCTTCCAGCCTTCTCTGGGTTAGCATGGAGAATTTTGAAAACTATTTCTAAAGCAGAGCCTGCTTAATGATGTTTCAGTGAATGTTTTAAGAACAAGCTCCGCAACTCAAAGGAATCCTCGTTCCGTCACACCATAAAGAGTAGTGATACTAGATCTCTACACTTGTCTATGGTCATGATAGCTCTTAAGAAGGAATGAGAAAACAGCTCCAAGAGATCAGCAGTCTGGGGTAGGAACAATGAGCTTTCTTTGTGTGTGGGAGATAGCTTGTTATAATTTAATCAGTGCTCGGGGAAAATTTCATAAAGGTCACTATCCTACTGCATGATGAATCTCCTTCAGCACAGTGAGACTCTATGGGATAGGGTAGGACGACCTCAACTTGAAATGGAGGTGACGTGGGTGAGTTGTATAAGATAGGGGAAGGAAGGAAGGAAGGAAAGAAGGAACGAACGAATGAAGGAACGAAGGAACGAAGAAAGATGCATGGCCAGATTAGGGACACAGAAATATATTTAATCCATTTTCTGAAATATATTCTTTGTCAGTAGTATTGCTCCAAGATCTCTGCCAAGCATTTCCCCCTTTCCTTCCTTCCTTCCTTCCTTCCTTCCTTCCTTCCTTCCTTCCTTCCTTCCTTCCTTCCTTCCTTCCTTCCTTCCTTCCTGCCTTCCTGCCTTCCTGCCTTCCTGCCTTCCAACATTCTCCACCATTGGAGACACCAGAAATTGACTTCACCACTGATACACAATCCCTTCTCTAAAGAAGCCCCAAGAGGACCACCCAGTTTCTTAAAATTACATGTCAAGCTTTTTGTTTGCTGGTGTATTTTTCCCAACCCTCTCAGCCATGGAGCACTATGCAAAAGTAACAGATTTTCTATTCTTCAAACAGATCAGACTGATTGCAATTACTGTTAGATCTCCCATCTCCTAATACATAATTTCCACCTATCCCTCTCATTCGGAACCTTTGAATAATTGGTCATCAGAGAGTAATCAAGTATGATCACTTGAAAGGTCAGAGTAACGAAAACAGAGAATTTCATGATATCTTTTCTGTAATGATGTCATGTAAAACAAAACAAAAATGGCACTAAGGAATGTGCTTTTCTGAATTCTTGATTATATGTGGCAGAACAAAGGAGAATTACTTTCTCACTGCCAAGTTTTCCCTCATGCAGTGGTCACTGGAAAAAGGAAAAAGACTGTGCAATAAAGTTCTCTCTGTGGTTCTGTTTGCACTCTTAAGAACATAGATCACTTTTCCATCTCTAAAACCCTCATCCATTTAGTGCCAGGATTCTCAATATCACTCTTAGGCTGAAGACTACAAAGTAAATTTATTATTTTGAAGTAAACAGTAAAGTATCTAGCTAGTTACTTCTGAGAACTGAGAAAGCAAAACTTCCCTTAAGGGTAGCGCACTGCGATAGAATATTTTAGTTCCTCAGGTGTATTTTGTACAGAATGTATACATTTTATCTTATAAGACGTAGCCCCAAAAAGTAATATTTTGAAGCTCTGGGCATTGTGTGATGCACCTGCAGATAGGTTTGAAGAACAAGTCATGATACAAATCCCCACAAGTGAGGGCAGAGAACAGCTAGACAATCATCTTCTCTACTCCCAGCACTGTCTGCACTCTTGTTGCACACCCTCGGTGATGGGATGCCTGTTGATGTCTTTATTTGGCAGAATAAGAAATGTCCCATTGGTTTTGAGGAGAGCATCTATCCCAATGCAGTGAAGAAATTCATTCTTGCTAGGCTAGTCACAGTTTACTTTGGTAAACTTTTCACTATGGTCATGCAGTACCATATGCCGTGAACATTGCTCCAGCTGTGATTCAGTAATTTTATTATTTTTTTAAAAAAAATCTGTTGCCCATCTGTACTTTATTTAGAGTTTTCTGAAATATTATAATTTGGATATAGTGTTGAAAATAATCTGCACCTGAATATATAGTGCATACAGTGTTTTCACTTATTTTCCTTATAAGATCGTAGTTTCTGCTACTTAAGACCTTTCACTAAGAACATAAGAACATAAGAAGAGCCCTGCTGGATCAGGCCAAGGGCCCAGCTAGTCCAGCTTCCTGTATCTCACAGGGGCCCCACCAGATGTGTCAGGGAGCACACAAGACAACTAGATACCTGTCTCCTGATACCCCTCCCCTGCGTCTGGCATTTTGAGGTACCTTCATTTTAAGCCTGGAGATCATACATCCCCATCATGGCTTGTCACCTGCGATTGACTTTTCCTCCAGAAATCTGTCCAATTCCCTTTTAAAGGCATCTAGGATAGATGCCATCACCACATCCTGTGGCAAGGAGTGTATTGTTCTTTCTCCTAGGCACATTTTGGCAATGCCATAATATAAACAAATGAACAAAAAAAGGCCATGTATTGGCATAATATCAAAAAACAGAGTTATGGGTAATTCTGTTGTAGTGGTTCCCAACCTTGGGTAACCCAGGTGTTCTTGGATTGCAACTCCCAACACAGCTGGTGGTGAAGACTTCTGGGAATTGCAGTCCAAGAACACCTGGGTTACCCAAGGTTGGGAAGCTCTATTAGATGGCTGAAATATTAACAACAGGTGAGCTTTCAAATTATCCTGGACTTTTCTTCAGTACGGGCAATGTGTAGCTGGGATGGGGGGGGGGGAGAGACAGAATAGTTCATTTTGGTCAAGATAATGTTTGGACTTCTCCGTTTCCTCTCTGTCCCAACCCAGTCTCATGAAGAGTCCTCGAAGAAGAGTCCTCGAAAGCTCACCTGTGAACAGAATATTTACTAAATTGTCCATTATCATTAGCTGAGGTTCTTTCACCTCAATAAGGCAATTTCTTTTGTTGTTGTTTAGTCGTTAAGTCGTGTCCGACTCTTCGTGACCCCATGGACCAGAGCACGCCAGGCCCTCCTGTCTCCCACTGCCTCCCAGAGTTGGGTCCAATTCATGTTGGTAGCTTCGGTGACACTGTCCAACCATTTTGTCCTCTGTCGTCCCCTTCTCCTCCTGCCTTCACACTTTCCCAACATCAGGGTCTTTTCCAGGGAGTCTTCTCTTCTCATGAGATGGCCAAAGTATTGGAGCCTCAGCTTCAGGATCTGTCCTTCCAGTGACAATTGCTTCCAGGCAATTTCTTTACTCCAGATCAAAGAGAGACAAGGGATGCTGTTTTTTTTCTGCTCAGAGTCTCCATCATTTGCACAAACTCTTCATTTGCAAAAAAAAACTACTGGTGTCCTTTCCCTTTAAGAACCAAAATGAGCACACACCAAGTGCAAAAGGACTGGCTGGTTATTTAAGAAGAGGTATGCAAGCTATTCAGTCCTTCTAATCCTTAAAAGTTCATGCAACAAAGCAGCAGCCACCATTGTCTTCCACACTTTGCACACTTTGAAGCACTGTTTGCATGGTTTTGCTTAATTTGCACCCAAAACCATCATTCTCAATTATCTTCTCTTGTCCGAAACGCAACAAAATACCTCACTCTCGCAGATAATAAAGTTGCACTTCCTCATCTTCAACAGAGGATTTATATCCTAATCTGTCACTCCAAAAATTCATTAGGTTCTTTGCCAAGCATTTCAATTGTTTTGGTGGCTGTCAAAAGGAGCTCTTTTCATCTACCACTGTTTGATTTGATTCCTGGGACTGGGAGATCAGCCTGGGACAGGTGGCTGAAGATGTCGTCCTTGGCATGCTTACTGTGCCAAATGGCAGGAGAAGAGGTGATGAGGTGGCAAGGCTGAGTGTTGGCTTGCCTCTCTTTTAGTGCTGAGAATTTGTTTGAAGGTCTTCTCTGCTCGCTCTGGGGTGCTTCAGGCTGGAGAGCTGCCTTCTTTTCTCTGTAGGGGTGCTTTTGGCTGTAGCTGTCACCACCATTGCTTAAAATCCATCCTCACACCAGCTGGATCTCCTTTCTTATCCCTACAGGGGTCCTCTGAATCAGACTGGTTCTTTTATTTTATTTATTTATTTACAAGATTTTTTTAGCTGCACCATTTTTCTTTCAGCATCAGTGACAATATTCTTCTGGATGATCAGTTGCAAGATTGAGGAAGACACAAAGTCTTCCGTGTGCCATCTCTTTGCTTAAAAACAAGAGTGGTCCTGATGAAATTAAATGAAAATGGATGTTAAACAGCAGGAAGTATGGGATGTTTCTGGGCAGCTCTCCTTTTTGAAGTTTTGACTACAGCAAAAATACTCATAACTTTTTTAAAAAAGTTGCTCAAAAGACCATCATCTTTCTGGTTATTAACTGAGGAAAGCACACGGTCCGGCCAGTGATGAGCATGGCGTAAGTGCCAGTGCATAATGAAGCATTTCTGGCACTGCAGAATTGCCCTACTGAGCAGGCACAAATGGAGCACTTTCCATGTAGGAAATTAGGAGTATTCAGAAGTATTTGTCCAGCAGAGCAGTGCAGAAAAAAAAGAGAGAACAGAACAGAACACCATTGCAAAACTGGGTTTTTAGGCACAATGCATAATCAACCTGCAGAGAATGCTGACATGGGAGGTCTGATTAGATAAATATAAAAGCCTTTCTCTTTTTAAAAAAACAACAACACACAGCTGTTTTATATCAGGAGGTATAATAAAGTAAAATCCTTTGTGCCAATAGCTGTACAAGGTTAGCACCCCCTCTTAATACTTTCTCACTGTGGTCTGAAAATCATAGAAACGAAACTAAGCTTTTCTTTTTCTTTTTAAAGAGCTCTGGCATAAATAGGAAGCAGATGAAAGGTAAAATGCATTCAGCAAAGAGTCGATGATTCCTCATCCTCTTTGACTTAATGTTTTCTGGATATAAAGCTTCACCGGTGTCTCCTTACATGCATGGGCAGGGGTTAAAGGGGCAGAGGAACAAGTGAAATGCAGGCAAATGTTTGGCTCATTGCTTTTATGTATGTGGAATCTCTGGGCTGGCACCTGGGCACCCATCAGGTGCCCTTGTGCCATCCTCCCTCTATTCCCAGCTTTCCTAAGCTTCATTTACTGCTTACTCCTTCTTGCCATCAACATGCACAACTACTTACAGTGGCCACCATATCTTTAAGTAGGAGCTGGCAGGACTGATTCTTTTTTTTTACAGGGCAGGAATGAGGATTGAGGAGGAAAAGGACAGCCAGGGGCAAGAAGAGTTAGATCCTAGTGGAAACATTGCAATAATCATGGAAGTAGAGTTAGAAAGGACCCCAAGAACCATCTAGTACAAGTGGTTCAACAGCCCACCTGTCACTTCATTCCAGAACAAGGAGGACTCTCTGGTTAACACTTTGGGTACAGTTGGTCAGCCAGCTCTGATTTGTCTCCATTTTCTAATCCAAATCTTACCAACATGTCCCCAAGAATCTCATGAGAGATCTTGTTGGAAGCCTTGCTAAAACCAAGAGACTTTACAACCATAGCATGCTCTTCATTTCCAAGAACTGCTGGATAGCCCAGCAGTTTAGATATCTAGCTGCAGAGCCAGAGTTTGGGAGTTCAGTTCCCCACGATGCCTTTCTTGACAGGGCTGCACTCAATGATCCATAGGGTGGATTAGCACTCTTGCCAATTTTTAGTACTAGAGATGGGCACTTATCTTGGTTCGGCAGTTTGGTACAGTTTGCTGGATCAGGCCCACAGGTGTTGTGCGGGTGCCCCAGATTCTGTGCCATGCATCCTCCCATAGGTGCCCACTCAGAGGAGGAGGCGGGGCAGGAAAACCCACAGTACTGCTTCTGACGGGGGACCCACGGGAGGAAGGGGCATGGAATCTGGGTTGCCCATGCAACACCTGTAGACCGGATCTAGCAAACAGTGCCTAACAGTGGTTAGTGCCCATCTCTACTCACTACCACCTATCTGGAAATATGAGGGTTTGTGGATGGAGTTCACTTATTAAAAGTTGAGTTAAAAACTCCAGGGCTCTTGTCTGGTTAGATTTCACTCAGTCTGGATAATATTTTAATGAAGGGAGTAGCTGCTTTTCCAATTATCTTTGTGTGAGTTGATTAAATTGCTAAAATTAATATTGATATGAGTGGAGGAACGTGGTTGTGAACATCTAGGTTGGATATAGGAAACTGGGGAAGAGATCATTTCTTCTCTCCTTTTTGAAACACCAGCTGTAACTATCATGACACTGCCGTGAGTCCCTACATCTATGTGTTATTATTCCCTCCCACCTTGGATTGCATTCCTGGGTAATTTCCCAAGAGCCAATGCTCCTGATAACTCATAATAGCTGCATCCTGTTTGAGTAAGACAAGGGTATGTTTGGCTAGCAATAATTTCTTTGTTTGAAAACAGCCAAGAGTCCTGTGCAGAGCTTGGAAACTACGAAGCCCAGAATCCCTCAGGCAGACAACGGGCATTCTGACAAACTAACACTGTCAAGCCCTGTTACAATATCTTAAAGATTAACATCTTAAGGGACACATTTTTAGTTTCGCAGGCTAGAATCTACCTCGTCCAATGAGTTGTTATGCTCCACTGGCAGGTATTCCTGTTGACTGGCAAGAGGCATTTATGAAAAAATGGGTGCCTATGTCTGTGAAATCGAAATATTGCTAGAAATCATCTCACAGGTATATGCTTAAGTCCAACTGTATACAAAATAAGAAGAGAGAAGCCCCATCATAGCAGCAGTGTGTACTGTGAGCATCCTGGCCGATGCGCGCAAAGGACCTGCATACCTCACTACCCTGCTTCAGATGTTCATGCTAAGCTCATGAATGTTGAGTGGGAGGGAAATTGTAAGGGTACAACACTGGGGGACAGCTGAATGGTCACATTCCTCCTTTATTCATATTAGCCCTACACAAGAGTAAGACACAAAAAGAACTTGCTGAAGCCTCTTTGACCGGATGCTTAATCTCTGAAAGAATGGTTAGTTTTTAAAAGTTTACAGTATATCACACAGTCTTTCAGTCTGTTTCCTTGATGCTGAAATAAGGTCTTTAATTGCAAGATTACTCCAGTAAGCCTTCCTAATCTCTTTCCAAAGATGAGTACTCTTATAGCATTTATTATTATTTTTTACTTAGTGCAGTTCTTCCTCGTTCTTCCTCCTGAGACACTTGAGCATCTCCCATCTGGTTCCCAGATCTCCTCTAATTGAGAAAGACTAAAAAGCTGTCCCTTGGTTCCATTTCTGCAGCTTGTTCTCTTCATTCATATTCCGTGTTTATATTTCTGTTTTCTACTGTTGTCCCTTAGAACTTCTCTACTGCTGTTTCCTCTGTTTCTCAGATGAAGACCTGAAATGGATAATCAGATAAATCCAAACTGTGGCAATAGCTTCTGTTACTTAAATTGCAATATTTCCAAAAAGCTTGGGATGGGAGGAGAGAGATCTTTTTCACTACAATTCCCCAACCACATTTTCCAAGCTCTGAACATTCTGTCTCCAGAATTGATTCTTCACGGGCACTTCATATTATTTTATAAACCTATATCTGCATTTCTCTTGACAGGATGGACAAATTTACTCTCCTTGTCAAACCAAGAAAAATAACTTAATTCTCTCTCTCTTTATTGACATTTCCTTGTAACCAACATAATGTGCTTAGCAAAAACATTTTCATGGGCAAAACCTATAAACAGAATGAATCTTAGATTAACTACTGCTAATTACTTGTAATGCTTGATTATGGGTGAAAATGAAATTTAACTGCAATATTTACATTGTTGTGTTGTTCCTATTATTATTATTATTATTATTATTATTATTATTATTATTATTATTATTATTATTATTATTATTATTATTATTATTATTATTATTATTATTATTATTATTATATCACTGCTAGTACATACCCTTCCCCATCGCTTCTGATTTCTAGTTTGCTGTGCTTCTTGCTTTGCGAAAGTTTCATGTCCATTATTCAAAGGCTGTTGAAGGACAAAATTAGAATAATGAATGTATGTTTGTTATTATAACAAGAAAACAGTGCACAGATATTCTACAGACCTCCACATTATGACAGTGTCAGAGAAACATAATATTTCCCAACATATTAGCATAGAAATAGCTTTGTTTCCTATTACTTGGAATAGTTTCCTCGCTCCTTCTTTGTCTTTCAGCTGTCAGAAGTAAGGCAACAGCCTTCAGAGGGAATTGACCCCCATGGAAAGGTGTGACAAATAGGTCTTAAAATATGTATGTACATAATAAAATCCTCAGAGCTCACATATTTCTGCCACCCAAGGTTGGGGGTGGGGGTTAAAGACAGTAAAGGGAGAAAAAGGAAAGGTCTCAATTGGCCATATTCTTTTCCTTTAAAAAAAAAACATGAAGAAGAAAAAATCAATGGCATGGTTGAAATAACACATTGTTCATAGACAAACACACACATTTGTCACATGTATAGTCCACCTGTCTTCTGCTGAGCTCAAGGCTCTAACGTAGGGCCAGGCTCCTAGCCTGTGGCTGGCCCAAGGTCACCCAGGGAGTTGCATGGCCCAGTGGGGCGTTCTGTCAGGGCCTCTCGATTCCTTCTCCGACACTAACCACAGCACTTCACTGGGCTCTTAATTCTCAGTTCGGCTTCTCCCATGTCGATCCCAGGCATTTGGCCAGTGCCTGGATCCTCTGATGTCGTAACTGCTGCCATCTTGCCAGGCCTTTGCTAATACCTAGCAGACAGGCTGTCATTTTAGTCTCTGTATATTACATTTTTAATTGTGATTCCCATTACTAGAAGACCAGTCTTCAAGACCACAGAATCTGGGCTCACAGAATGCTGGAACATTTTGAGTTTTAGAGGGGAAGGATAAAATTTACCACCCCTGTCAGGCCAAATGTTCTCTTTAAGGGTAGCTACAATTCTCCCTTCCTTTCTGGAAGGAAAAATGTATTCTTCATATGATGTACCTCTGACCTGTGGGTTAACAATGGGAAGGGTGTCATTTGTGCAGAAACCCCCTTTTTTTTCCTGTTCCCAGACAATGATCTTTTATTTAGGCAGATATTTGACAGACAAGATGGGTTGAACAGAAGGGGTTTTTCAATGCCTGCTCATGCTGCGTTGTGTACCTCCTGGCCTGATACGTTTTTAAATGATTGGTGTCTCATACTTTAATTAATTTGTCTTAGATTCTGAACTATACCGGCTTTCCTTTATACTGTTTTTAGTTGTCTTTTTAGTTGTCTTCTGTATGATCTGCTGATTCTCCAGCAAAGGACAGCTCTTACAGAGAATTAAAAGTCTGGGTGCACATCTCCTCATTGGAGAAAAACAGACTTTACAGCATTTCTATCACTACATTTAGCATAGCAGTCAGGTACAATAATAATGGCTTTGCTAGCCTGTAAACCGGTGTTTGCCTCATGCTGCTTTTGTATCTCTGGAGTTCCCCATGCTGAGCGGTAATGACAGCAAGTTTCTTCTCCCAGAGCAAAATTCTTGCTGGGAACCGCTGAATGTTGAGATGCTGAGATCAGAACAAACCTTTTCACTTTTGTCTTCCTTTAAAAATGTAAAAACAGAGGACAAAAAGGAAAAGGAAAAGAAAAAAAGGCAAAAGCCTATAAACAATTTTCCAGAAACAGCAGGAGGAAATCTTGAAACATCTGAAACTCGGTCATGTTGAAACATAGGCCTGGAAGGAATTGTGTACTTGTGACATACAGACTGCAAAACACTCAAAAGCAAGGTCAGGTTTTACCAATGTGGCGTCCACCAGAAGTTTTGGACTATGTAACTCCTCAACTCCCACAACAAGCTATGGGGGAAAGTCGCTTGAGGAGATTACATTTCAAAGAACTGTTTATTATTAGTTACATTTTATTACGCCTTTCCCCCAATGATTTCAAGGCAGAATGCTTTGTTCTCTTTCTCCCCATTTTATCCTGGGAAGTAGGCCACATGTGGACTCCTCAAACGTCATCCTTTAAGAGAAAACAATTCTCCGTGTGGAGGAGTACAATATATAATATAGTTGTGTGCCATCAAGTCAATTCCAACTTAGGTTGACCCTTTCTCGTGTTTCCTCGTTAGAGAATACACAGAAGTGGTTTACCATCCCCTTCTTCTACAGATGCTCTGGGACTGTGCAGCTTGCCCAAGGTTGCATAGGCTGGCTCCACTCCCAGAAAACACAGTAGGGAAATCAGGGCTCCCAATGTCTGGTTCTATAGCTACGTACCTAAACCACAGAACTATTCAGCCAGTTATGTGGA
Organism: Intellagama lesueurii; assembly: GCA_037013535.1. Classification (NCBI taxonomy): domain Eukaryota; kingdom Metazoa; phylum Chordata; class Lepidosauria; order Squamata; family Agamidae; genus Intellagama; species Intellagama lesueurii. The sequence continues at coordinate 118,751,465 of JBAJHW010000006.1, read as the reverse complement.
GGAGTACCAGAAAACAATCCTTCTTTTTGGACATGTGGTCTCCTCTGTTTCTATCTAGTCCGTGTCTGATTTAAAGATAAAGAATGGCAAGACTTGCGATTGAGCACTTTGAAATTGCCCTTGTACGACTCGGTGGGCACAGAGGTCGCTTGGTCACTCTCTTTCTCGTTCAGCTCAAATGCACTGCAATTCAGAATCATTTCTAACTGTGTATTTGGGCAAATAACTTTGCATATGCAATTTTATGCAAATCACAACCTTCTTTTGTCCTCTCTTCTGGTGATGTTTAGCGGCTACTCTACTGACTGGCTGAAGGTCACCAAATAGGCTTATGGCTCATGATGTCTCTCCTGCTACCCTGATACTCTTAACAGCTATACTGCATTGCCATTTTACATTCCCCTCTTCCCCCCCAGCCAACACAGTGCAAGCACAAATATTTTGTACAGCAGACAGAACTGGTAGCAGACCTTTCTGTTGTCTCATAAATATTAAGGGTCCATATAGATCTCTACTAATGCAAATAGGAGAGGCATTTATTAGTAAGATTTGTAACTTGTTTTTCTGTTTGAACATACCCAAGGCAGCATACAGCCCCAATTTAAACCAGGAATTCAGCATTGATTCTCACTGTAAATGGCAAAGCAAGGTCATGGATATTAAACACAAGTTCTGAATCCAAATGGACTGCATTTCAGTTGATTCTTTATTCTGCACAACATTGGATTTTGTTGTATATCATTATAACAGGTTGATGTATATCTGTGTTTAAGTAATTTGTTTCACTCTGGATGTTTCCCTTGTGTCCAAATTACACATTTGTTTGCATGGTCGGTACACTGAAATGAACCCAAGACAATACCATTAAAATACACCGTTGTCAAAACAAAATGAAACAAAATACCATACGTCATCATTTTAATAAAAAAGCTAACAACCTCGAAAGTTGGCCCAAGCAAGGAAAGCATGCTAGCCACAAAGCTATGCAAAAACGCACTGAAATCTTTGATATCTTAATTAATGTATTAAAAATTAATGAGCATCTAAGGAGCCATGTTCCCTTCAATGGGAATCTGTTCTAAAGTGTGGGTGCTACTTGGCTACCTGGATGTGCCCATTTCTGTACATTTAAACAAATAAAGGATTTGAGGGCATCATCCCCTCTCTTCCCCCCCCCCCCCACATGGTTCCATAGCTAGATACCCCAGGGGCTGCATTTCTGAGAAGGGAGAAGACTGTGCAGTTGTGTAAAAAATTATGTTCCAGGTGTGTATGTTCAACTATTGGCTTGAACTATGCCCCGAGTAAGTTTCCTCTTTAACTATGCAGTCACTCCTTAAAAAGAAAAAGCTGAATGCCCATTTCAAATAGATGTGCAATGTGTGGCATTATTAGGGTCTCAAGCCTGAATCACTTTGCTTCAGGGCAGTTCTCTAATTCTATATACCAGTGGTCCCCAACCTTGGGCCTCCCAATGTTCTTGGAATACAACTCCCAGAAGCCTTCACCACCACCTCTGCTGGCCAGGATTTCTGGGAGTTGAAGTCCAAGAACATCTGGAGGTCCAAGGTTGTGGACCACTGCTATATGCAGTTCAGTTTGTTCCTGGCCTCAGTCTTTGACACTTAGGGTAGACTACACGACTCTAGCAACTGTGACTGTCAACCCCCCCAAGGCGGGCTTCCTTACCTTCATTAGAATTGGGGAATGGGGTACACCATGAGGTTGGGTGCCTTGTACCTCCCACCCCAGCCATCCATGGGAGGGTTCATTAGCCCCCTCTTGTTCACTGTACATAGCTGAGTCCCGATCCCTTGCACAAATTCATCAGAGTCTCTAGTCCAGGGCTGGGGTCAGATTCACAGCACTGACCCCAGTCAGCCAACACCCTTTAAAGAGGGCTGGTAATGCCAGGCCACTGGAGGTCCCTGAGCCCCAGCAGCTCATCCCGCTCCCAAAGTATCTGACACAAATGCTGGTTGTGCCTATTCCTCCCTCTTCTGGGTGGCCATGGGAGCCACTGAGGTGTGGCTTAAAGGTAAAGGTAAAGGTAAAGGTTCCCCTTGACAATTTGTCCAGTCGTGTTCGACTCTAGGGGGCGGTGCTCATCCCCGTTTCCAAGCCATAGAGCCAGCGTTTGTCCGAAGACAATCTTCCGTGGTCACGTGGCCAGTGCGACTTAGACACGGAACGCTGTTACCTTCCCACCGAGGTGGTCCCTATTTATCTACTTGCATTTGCATGCTTTCGAACCGCTAGGTTGGCGGGAGCTGGGACAAGCGACGGGCGCTCACTCCGTCACGTGGATTCCACGTGGATTCGATCTTACAGCTGCAGATCTATAGATCTTACAGCACAGAGGCTTCTGCGGTTTAACCCACAGCGCCACCACGTCCCTGAGGTGTGGCTTAGCTGGGTGTTAAAGTTGCCTTGGTGGGGGCTCATGTGGGGAACAACGGATGCTCCACTTCCACTGTTGAGATTGAAACGGACCCACGTCCTGGTCCACAGATCCTGCAGCAGCAAGGGCTGGTCCTCACCAAGGGTGCAGAAGATGGGAGGGAGGTCTCCACAGGTCTCTGCTCACTCCTCCCTATAATGGTCATATATTGCTTTGCCCTCATCCTCTTTCAAGCTAGGCACTCTCTATCCTGCTCCTACCCTGGCCCCATCCCCCAGGTATGACCAATCCCCCTCTGGATTTCGACCTGGGGGCCCTTTCCTGCCTTCTGCAGCCTCACATTACTCCACCACCAGGGCTTCCTGGTAGTCCCTTGATGGGTCCAAGGCAGACTGCCTGCTAGCAACAGCTGTAATAACTCACCCCCCGCCTCACAGCTACCCTGCTCTGGAAAGTAAACTAGACTTAAGAGGCATACTCAATCTCTCCACTAGGGTTGCCAGGTCAGCATCTGTACTCATGGTTCATGGCCCACATGTTTCTGGATCTTATCCTATAGAGCAATGCATTCTCTCTGGATCCTGTTCTATAGAGCGGATATCAACTGTGTTAAAGTAAAAGTAACAGATATAAGTTGTGTTAATTCTAAGGGGTGTGCTAAAGTGCAATGATTGCCCTACGATGGACAACTTGCTTGGCTGACTGGATCTAAGTAGCTGGGTGACTGACAGATAAAATACTCCAGGCTGTCAATATTAATTAGCATCTTGCCCAATAGTCCCTCTCAGTAATATAGTAATGGTAATAACAATAATCGGACACTCTACAGCTACACTGTGTAATTAAGCTGGAATAGACTTTCATTTCCCTTGATAAGAGAAGTGGCAATAATGTAATTTCCCCCCTCATCTCATTAGGAAAAAAATGAATTCAAAACAGAGGGTGTCATTTCCATTAGAAATCTGTCAAACATTTGGAAATTGCAATGAATGCCCAGCTATCCTTCATGGCTATTCTTTTGTTTTAGTGTAACATTTCTGTGCACACAATAGTGGCACTATAAAATTCTGTGGATTTTATAGTGGATGGCCTACAAAATGGCAATTATCTCTTCTAAATAGTTCGATTAGGCCAATCTAAGTTGTGCCAACATCCTGCCAAATGCAGCACTAACACCCTCCTGTTTTATCCTACTTGGTGCTTGACAACTCCCTAGTTTTGCAGTTGCTGGTAGGCAGCAAAAACTGGAAGCTGATCAAAGTCTTGACAGTCTACTAGGTATTCCTGGACTCATGTGGAAGTGTCCACTGGATAGGAAGCCTTCTCCTGGTGCCTTGTGGCAGTATTTCCATCAGTCTTGCCGGGTCACAGGCTGCCAGCCAAAATCTTCAGGAATTGCTTAGCCTCCATGAGTGTTCAAGTAAGGAGCCAGATCTCAGGGTGAGTGGAGCATTACAAAGGCCTACCCCCGATCTCAGAGTTCAGTCCTGAATTTTCAATAGATCTGTTTGAAGTGTTTTTCATTTGGTAAAAGAGGCATAGTTCAATATTCATGAAGGCGAAACACATTAGAATTTAAAAGGAAATGATCCTCTGTAGTTGTGTGGAAAATTGTGGGACACTTTGAAGCCTTTAAGGAACACTACGTGGCAAGAGTTAAATAGAGTTTTTTAATTACCAGTTGGCTGAGCAAGATCAGTGTTGACTTTTACAATACATCCTGAAGAAACTTGCAGTGATACACAGTCATGTATGCAAAGTTGGAGTTCTTCCATCATTGAACTCAACAGAATTTAAGGGGTGGACAGAGGCCCCTGTCTCTATTCTTTCAAACTCTTATTAGAGCTGTAGGAGTGTTAATAGAGTCTCCTCTCCCCGCCAGCCAGCCCCTGCTTCACAAAATGGGTGCAGCTGTTTTGAAACCTAGGGAGGTTCAAAGGGTTGCTGAAATTAGATCTAAACTAGAGTACTGGAGCACCTGTGAATTTTCTGCCCATCCTATCCAATTCTACAACTCTTTTTGAGGGCCCTCAGTGTAGGAGAAAGGAGAGGGACACTATAACTTCTAATTCCACCCACATTTCAAAGGAACCATGCTGGGGCAATCCACCACTTTAAGGCCACCTTGTATGGTTATACAACGTCAATTTGGTACATTTTAAAACTGACAATGGTAATGCGTGTGTGCAAAATAATATCAGGATGGAAGTACAACAGCTCCTCAACTATTAATGGTGACAAAACACAGCATAACTCTATACAGGTTTGCTGGGAAATAACTGCCATTGCATTCATATAGGGTTGCTCTAATGTCAGCATCATAGTCCTGCGTCTAGCAATGTCAATGTAATTCTAGTACTGTGGAAATCCCTATTTGTGCAGTTGTGCAAGATTTCATAATTGTGCAAGATTGTGAAAAGACTTGAAAAAGTTGTTGTGCCCTTGCACAACCAAAACTGAGTAGCATATGCTAATAATATGACAATGCAATGGTTTTGTGTCAGCACAGTGAGATACTGGCCACCATTTTTTTTTTCTAGGCATGCAGCTTACATGTAGGTTTTTTTTTTTTTTTTTGGTGGTGGTGGGGACACAGTTTAGCTTGGTGGTAGTTTAGCAGTAACCCTCCTCTGAAAGTCGTGTAGAGAGATCCCTTTCAGGGCTGTGACAAAATCTCACGGAGACTCTTCAGAAAGTTCTGGATTCATTGCAGAACCACTGCCAGATTGTCCTATATATGATAATATTGTTGTACCCTACTTCTAAACCATGATAAATTTCAGGGGTCCTAGTGTATTCTGGGATTTGGTTTCATTTAAAATGAGACCCTCTTTAGATGTGTGGCTAGTATTTTGGTTGCTTAAGCAATACAGAACCTGTGTTTGGAAATGTTATGTATTGGACTACACTTCCCATAATCCTCCAGCTACCAAAACCATGGTTGTAGTACAGAAAATAATATCTGAACCAATGGTGGTCTCATCTGAACTCCAAAAAAAAGAGAAAACGAGTAAAATGCAAAAAGAAAATGATAGATTTCTCCTGTTGACGCAAATATAGTAACAAAAATATTGCAGAATAGAATTCTGCACTTTGGCCAACCAGGCTGAAAAGGCCGTCCCTCTGGCGGCCACCTGCCGGAGTTGTGTGACTCGGCATGCAGCTGCTAATGTCTACAGTAGCTTCTCGACTTGGGGCAATGTGCCTCTAAAAATTACGCCGTTTGCATAGCCATGCAAGAGGATTTTGGCCATTGAGTTCAGCAGAAGCAACCTAAAGGCTGGTGCTGCTTCTCCCGGCCAATAAGTGCCAACATGCCATGCTCTTGTTTCATGACAGGGCTGGTCTTGGTCCTCTATATGAGGGAAGGTCCCGCATGCTGTTCTGCCCTGGGATGTTGCCATCTTGCCAGACCATCCGATACCATTACAGCTACTTGACTAGAAAGGAGCTGGATGATGAGCACTAAACATGATTTACTTAGCTGCTACTTTCCTATTCCACTGTCTCAGAAACAAGGGATTTTTGAAATGGTTTTGAAAAGTTTGCTCGCACAAAAGCAATTCACCGCGGTGTGAGGTAAGTAGGCGGATGACTGTACAATCAAAGCATCTAAGTATGAATAATTTAGCTATTCTTCGGATGAACATTTGTTTAAACATTTGAGCACATTGAGAGGAGCACAGCGATTTTTCTTCATGCCGTTTTATGCTGGCTGCTAACAGTGAGGAATTGTTATGGGTCTCCAATGGAGCTGCTGCTCTACTGGAGATAAGCTTGCTGTTTAGTCAAATGGAGTGGCATTTTTAGAAGCAATAGCATTTATCTGTAGCAAATATGCTCAGTATTCATATTGTTCTTTTGAGAATCAACTGGTAATGGGCAATTAGCTAGACATGCTAAGCTTTGTAGTGAAGGGTGGACTGGCATTGCCTGTAAGCAGATGGCTCTTGATGCTAACATGTGACTGACTGTTTAACAGCAAAGGTAACACTGTGATGCATTATTTCATGTGGCTGTTTACAAAATGAGAAAGAGGAAATAGAAAAGAATAACTGGTTAAACAACCTAGGAAGTACTGAAAGCAAAAGTCCAGGTTTGCAGTAAATTAATTTTAATCTCATTGATATTTGGAAACAATTTTTTTAACTCTAGGGAAGCAGTGTTTTTTATAAAGACATTCACATAGGTTATTCGTAGTTAAGGTGTTTAGCTATTAGTAATGTTATAATGAGAAAGAACAGTAAGCATAAAGCAGTAACTGAATAAGTTTTAAGGTACATTATGATTTGAAAAAATAAGATGTGTGGCGCCAAAATTAACACTAGACCATGCCCTAAAACAACAAGAAAAGTTTCAAAGGAGTTATTCCACACCAGCTAATTTGACACATGAATCTTCCTCCAAGCCACTGCATGTTGAAGAACATATTGAGATATGTTTATCTTTAAAATGTATTGACGGCTGTTATGTGTAGAAAAGCTAGTGATCAACAAAATAAGAATAAAGTAAAATTACAGTATTGCATTATACTTAAATGTTAACACTTCAAAGAATAAAGAAAGCCTTCAGCAGAACTTTAAAATACAATTCAGCCAGTAGAACATTTTTACAGCAGTGTGCCCGGTAAACTTACGTTGCTGGTCTATGTTTATTTGATCTTTGATTTTGATTGCTGTTCTGTTTATTGATTCATATTATCGCTTATCTGTTTTTAGTTGGAAATCACCCAGAGTGGCCCTGGTATAAAAGTAAAATAAATGGATAGATAGATAGATAGATAGATAGAGTTATGTCTGTTCAGAGCAATCTGAACGTGAGAGGTTTTTAAAGCTGTTTGAATGCTACATCTCAGGGGCTGATGGTACAACCCTTGGAAGGGATACCAGAGTTGGGGCCACTACAAAAAAAGGCAGTGTTCATAGTGCTTAAAAAAGGCAGTGTTCGTAGTGCTTGCCTGTCTAAGCAGTCATAAATGCAGGCCACTGGCACCTGCCCAGGTATCAGCAGGTTCATATGGCTACAGGCAGTTCTCCAAATAACCTGGCCTCAAACATGTGCTTCCATGCAGAGTGAGTTTACAGACTGGTTATGTTTTTCCATTGTTCTGTGCAAACTTGGCGTATTCAAGGAACATTTTGCAGCTACTGCATAATGCAGGACATCATCAGTCATGGAGAGCAAGGTGGTTTTCAACAACGCTTGCCTGCTATTTTAGATGGCCCCCTTGAAGAACCCCAGTGCATTTCTGAAGACCCTCCAGAGGGCTCCAGTAAAAAGCCGTCCACCTTGCGACTCTCCGTTTGGCTGATGGAACATCAGGAGGAGTTACCGCACTGTGTGTAGCTCCCTTGTGTATGTGCCATTTGTTCATAGCAGCCTTGCTGTCCCTGACAAGTCTTCTGGACAGAGTCTCCCAGCCCAGGCTGACCGCTGGGTCCATCAGGGCAGGAAACAGCACAGAGGGCTTCATACTACAGTGGAGATTTGCTTAAGCAGCAAAGGTCTTCCTGAGCAATGCTCTCTTCCACCATCCTTCAGTCTTGCTTAATCTACCACCTTCAATTCTGGTTTGTTCCTTGATTCTGACTTCTGGGTTGTGCTTTGATTCCGATGTAACCTTTTTTTCCTGACTTGTCTTCTGATCCTCTCTTCCACTTTTCTCCTGCCTTCCTTCTTCCTTCTACTTCCTGGTTCTCCTTTGAGTCTGTCTCGCTCTTTGCTCCTTCCTCCAGCTTTCCTTCACTGTTGACTACTCATTTGTCCAGTGATGTCTGATTCCTGATTCCTGGCTCCCCTCAGACTGCTGCCAGGGATCCAGCCATGACTTAGGTGGCTGAAAGGAGTTGCCCATTTTTCTCTTAGCTAAGCAAGGGTGACTGCATGGTGTTTGGATTGTTTCTCCAGGCTTGAATGGCAAAATCAGCAAGACATTTTGCTGCGTAAGGGTATGTAGTGTGTGTATCATTAAAATATAGGTCAAATTACATAGTACATACAGACTGCCAAGTTGCTTAAGCACCTGAAGCAGAAAATCCAACAGGGGTTTCTTCCCCCTTCTGGTAATAAACAGCAATAACAAACAATAACAGTAATAACAATTATTAATAATCATCACAGCTGTAGCAACAAATTAAATCATGAACTATTTGCTTCCCTTTCATGACAGCTAAAATCTGCTACCTAAATCAGCCACATCACTGCTCTAATGTTAGGACCTTGTACAACGTTCTGATAGATTCCTCATCTCTTCTTGGGAGCTACCTTGATTGACGAATTTATGACCAAGAGAGTGACAGGCCATTAGTTGCTGTTGCTTTTCCAAAAAGTGGAAATGGTGATGTGTGCACTCGTTGGCGTCTACTGAACAAGTTATGCAGGTTTTTGTGTTGCTTCAAATGCTTCTTTGTTCGTACATTACAGCGTGAGAGAAGAAGCTTGTACCCTACTGGAAGGAAGAATCCTTCCAAATTACATTCAAGGTGACTTATAAAACAAATGCATGAAGAAAACAAAACAAGACATCCAGTTCTTGAAATGCCATTGTTTGTCTATAGCCAAAAATGTGTTCACATTGCCAGAGGCAAATCATTTGGGGGGGGGGGGGGCGCGATAGAACAAGAGTCCAATACAAAAACCTTACAGGTTATTTCAGTTCTTAAGAACCATGTGTTTCTTTAAAAAAAAACTTTTTGTTAGTGATTGGATTAGGAACAGCCCTTTAGAATATTATAATCCATTCTCTTAAGAAAGTTTTAAAAAATCAAATTAAAAACAAATCCTCCCATGATCCTAATTGTATTCACAAGTTTATATTTCCTCAGTTGCCTTTCATGCCATTCTAAATTCCCTTTTCCATACCTGCATGTGTTAACATAAGTGGTAGGTAAATCTGAATTTTTGTCAGCAATAAAAACATGAAGAACTAAATCCAGTTCTCCACTCCAATAGAAATGAATTGGACTTGTTATTCAAGACTAATATAAATCACATTTATTTCAGGGGGTCTGCTCTGGTTGGGATTAAAATGGGGTTAAAGGTCTAGATTTTCTACATGTATAATTGTGCAAATAGTTAAGATGCTTCTTGGCTGCTATGAAAGATCATCCTGAGAGGTAGAGCATATATTTATTTATATACAACATGCGAAGATTCCAGGTATAAGGCTGTAGCAAATACTAGCAAATTTTCTTGACCCCAATGAATAGAGTGGCATTTTTTGCCAACTGTATTCACACAAAGCTGTTGTGTATGTGTATGTGTAAAGTGTGTGTACACACACACACACACACACACACTCTTTTCTTTCTATCTATCTATCTATCTATCTATCTATCTATCTATCTATCTATCTATCTATCTATCTATCAAAACATTTCTACCCCACCTTTCTCCTTAAGAAGGACACAAGGCGGCTTACATCATTAAAACACAGTATTTAAAGCTAACAACATTGAGTATACAAATACTAAAAAGGATGAATTTTTCACCCAAAAATGCTGAAATGCAAAAAATAAAAAATAAGTATGGTGTTGCCTGCAAGAATGGACTGAGTAAAGATACATACCTCTAATCAGGTGCAGTGTCTGGCATTCTCTAGGTCTCAAGTTTAATGCCTGGAATGCAAAAGACTCAGGTATAAAACTGCAGGGAGCTGCCGGTCAGCATCAAAAATTCTGGGATAAATGGACAAAGACAGTTTTATGTTGGTTGTTTCTCTTAAAAAGAAACAAAGCATGGGATCTCCACCAGTTTATAGTTGACTTTTTTCATTCTGGACTTTATAATATAATAATCTCAGAACTGCAGAGCTGGAAGGGACCTTATAGATCATCAAGTACAGGCTCTGTCAAGGAGCCACAGTGGGGAATCGAACTCCTAACCTCTGGCGCCACAGCTTTATGTTTAGGACCTTTATCTCCGTCAGAGCTTATAGAGGTTACCGTGGCTTTGAAATTATAGCATTGAAATATTTGTCAACCATAATTCCTAGTCCACACCAGATCCAACCCCACCAATGTAAATGTGAAGTTTGAGATTTCCTCCTCCTCCTGTTCTATCCTTATGATTCATATGTACATTGAACATTATTTGTTTTTTCCTTTCCTATACATTACCAAAATAATGCAGTCCCAAGAATTCCTGAGCTGTTTCCCAGCAGGAAACATTGCTGGAGATTAAACCGACTTGTAAACTTGTCTGCCCTGGTGATGGATTGTGCAGACCATGTAACTAGCACTTGGCCTGTCACAAGGTTCACGGCCTCTTCACCCCGAGCATCTAATTTACACAGAGATGTCAATAAATAATTTAGGACAGCACTCTTGCTGGTGTTAGCAGTTCTTGGGTGACTCTGAAAATCCTTGGAAATCTTGGCAGATTTTCAGCAGTTCTTAAGTGATGCCTGCAATTAAGTGTCCCAAAGTGGAAGAAAATGTTAAAACCCTGTTTCTTCCTGGCATTATGCTGGTATCTTTAGAAGAGAAAGCAATGGTGAGTTTGTTGGGTTTTTAAAGGAAAAGGAAATCTTCACATAACGTTGTGGGTGAAGAGACCTAAGGGCTACCTCTTTCAGCATCCTGTTTCCCATTGTTTCCGACCAGATACCCCTCTCCTACTGGAAGCCAAGCCCTATGAGGAAGGACTGAAAAAGCTGGGCATGTTTATCCTTGAGAAAAGGAGATTGAGGGGAGATAGGATAGCACTTTTCAAATACTTGAAAGATTGTCAAACAGAGGAGGGGAAAGATCTGTTCTTGATCATCCCAGAGTGCAGGACAAGTTAGCGGTAGGCTCAAGTTACAGGAAACCAGATTTCAGCTGAATATTAGGAAAAACCTCTTTACCGTTAGAGCAGTATGAGAATGGAACCAATTACCTCGGGAGGCATTCAAGAGAAAATTGGACAACCATCTGTCAGATCTCCGTTGATTTGAATTCCTGCACTTTGCAAGGGGGTTGAACTCAATGGTTGTATAGGTCCCTTCCAGCTCAATTCTTCTGTGACTCTATGATTCTGTTTCTCTGCAATGACTGGTATTCCGACATCCCAGAGGAGTAGTCTTTCTGTATTAGGTAAAGGTAAAGGTTCCCCTTGACATTTAGTCCAGTCGTGTCCGACTCTAGGGCGCGGTGCTCATCCCCGTTTCCAAGCCATAGAGCCAGCGTTTGTCCGAAGACAGTTTCCATGATCACGTGGCCAGCGCGACTAGACACGGAACACCGTTACCTTCCCACCGAGGTGGTACCTATTTATCTACTGCCATTTTTACATGCTTTCGAACTGCTAGGTTGGCAGGAGCTGGGACAAGCGACGGGAGCTCACTCCGTCGCATGGATTCGATCTTACGACTGCTGGTCTTCTGACCTTGCAGCACAGAGGCTTCTGCGGTTTAACCTGCAGCACCACCACGTCCCTTTTCTGTATTAATACACACATTTCTCTTTGCAAAGGAAACTAGACTTATTTATTGTTCAGGGAGTCAATATTCCTTTTGGACACATTCTGAACACCAAATTCTGCAGGAATTGAGGCATTTATGTACCCTGCCTCCATATTTTGTGTTGCAAATCCCTAAATCCCTATTCATTGAATATTCTGGATGAGGCTTCTCTGAAGTCTACAACATCTGGAGAATCAGAAAAGAGAACCACTGGACCTGATAATCATATAAATATATGCTACAAAACAAAACAAAAAACCAAATAATTTTTTTAAAAACCCAGTGTGCAGTAGCCGTCACAAATCACAATATTGCAATGTGATATAAGATTCTGATTTTTTGCCACTTTATGTTCTGCAAATCTACTTGAAGCAATTATGTAATTTTATTTCTACCCACAATCCATTTGTATAAAACATTTATGATTAATTTTTGTAAAGCCTAATTGAATTTCATAAAAGGGATTAAATCTTTTAAGCTTTGAAGTGTAACATGGTAATGATTAGGACAGGCTCGACTAAAGTAATTTGCCCTAATTCTTGACTAAACAGCAGTGCAAAACATTCATTAATAACATTATTTTGAATCCTTCTCTCCTCTTTCTTATTTAGCATTTACTGTTTTTATTTTGCCTTATCTGACAGTAGCATATGATTTGAAGATATTTTGCAAAAACCTAGGTATGTGTTATCCTAAGAGAATTATTAATTATATATTTAGCTGTTTTAGCAGATAAAATTTACAGAGATGGGAAATGTGAGTATTGGACTATGATAACGCTTAGATAAGATGGAGCAATTACTTAAATAGGTCGGGGTAGAAGGGGACAGAATAAGAAAAGTTTACTTATGATGGGGTTAATACTTGAATATATAAGGGATAAAGCTGGAATAATAAATTAGAGTTGGATGATCAGTGAAGTAGGAGGGAAAAGATATAAAGGTGGAAGGTTGGGAGGCTGTGGACAGCTGCTGTCTTGGGGAGAGTGGGCAGTTCCCCCCTCCCCAAGAGTTTGGGATCGAACAATAGTCAAGGTTCTGGAATCCCAGTGGATTAAGGGAAAAGAAATACATATATATTGGGGTGGTGAGTTAGAGAGGGGGATTAGTTAATTTGTTAGGGTTGGAGTGTTAATGATGTTTATTATTTATTTATTTATTTAACTTATATGCCGCCCACCCTACTCAAAGGTTTCTGGGCGGCTTACAACAATTAAAATACAATGAAAAAGGTAAAACAATTAAAATACAATTAAAATATATACTCTAAAAATTGTTATGGGTGTTTAGAGGGATTATGTTATGGGTGTTTAGAGGGAATATCACAATAGGGGACCAGAAGGGAGAAATTGTGGTAGATAAAATATTGTTAAAAGATTAAGAATATCAACTTTAATTGTAAAAGGCTTCGGGAGTGTTATAGAGAGGAAAAGAATGGAGGCATGATTAAATAAGGATAAAGCTGATATGGTATTTTTTCAAGACTCATTAAACAAAAGAAGGTGTAAATTGAGTTGATCCTGTATTTATAAAAAAGCCTACAGAAATTCGAGATCAAGAGGGGTTGCAACCATTATTTACACGAAATGTGATTTTAACGTGAATAGAATGAAAAAAGATAAGGTAGATATATAATGTTACAAGGAGTAATTGGAGGAGAAGAATATACTTTAATGTTTACTCTTTGAATGTAAATCAGGTTAGCTTTTTAAAGGAAGTGTTTAAAAAACTGAAAGAAATAAAGAAGGGGAATTTAATATGGTTATGGATAAAAAGAATGACAAATCGAACCCTACCAAAGCTGAGAAAAATAATAATGTTTTGGTTTCCAATTGAACGATAAAGAGAACTGATTTGAGAGATGTTTGGAGAATGATGAAAGGAGATGAAAAGTTATTTGCTTTTTATTCTTCAATTTATAAAAGTTACTCTAGAATAGATTATGTATTTGTATCTAAAATTTTGATTTTGAGAGTGACTAATGCAGATGTTGGCATTATAAAAATAACTAATTATGCTTTATTGAATATGGATATTAAATTAAATGTGATTATAGAGAAGTCAAAAGATAGAGAATAAATACTAGTACTTTTCAGAAAAATAACTTAATAGATAAAATAGAAAAAGAAATGATGGAAATATGGGAAATTAATGACAGAGAAGTCTGCAGGGAGGGTAATATAAGGGATACTATGAATAGGAGTCTGAGAGGAATTAGTATCAGGGAATCATATTTTAAAAAGCCAATATATAATATAATAATATAATATAATCTTAGAACTGCAGGTTTGAGGAAGGAATAAGGTTGTTGCAGAGGAAATATTTGATGGCTAAGGATAAAAAACTAGAAATACAGGCAAAAAGCAGAGAAGGAGAGAATATCAAAATGGCAAACGTTCAGAATTAATATATTTGAAAAGAGGTGTTGTTGTTGTTTTTTTAAAATAGTAATTAAAAAATTGCCAGTCATGCAAGTTAAAAAAGACAAGATTCTCATTGGAATAAAAAAAAAAATGAAAGGGGCATTTTTTATGAAGGAGAAATTAGAAGTCTTTCAAGATTTTCATCAAAAATTATATACTGGGGGTAAGCTTTCTTTGGGAAGAATTAGGGAAAATTAGGGGGAAATGGGCAATAGATTTCAAGATATGGATAGAGATTTAATGGAACTGCCAATTAGAGAAGAAGATATACAGGAAATAATTAATAAATTAAACGTAGGAATGGATAGGTTAGGAACAGAATATTACCATTTTTTAAGAAAACTGCTAGTATCTAAATTAATGTGTATATTAAATAAAATTATGGAAGTTGAAAAGATTCCATCATCTTGCAAACATTAATTATATTATTATAAAATAATAAGGGTCTAACTGATTCTGGAGCCTATTTCCTTAATAAATCAAAATGCTAAGATATTTACAGCAATATTAGCAAAGAGGTGATGGGACCAGTGGCCATGATCTTAGTTTTTTTGATGTTGAGCTTCAGACCATTTTTTGCGCTCTCCTCTTTCACCCTCATTAAGAGGTTCTTTCATTCCTCCTCACTTTCTGCCATCAGAGTGGTATCATCTGCATATCTGAGGTTGTTGATATTTCTTCCGGCAATCTTAATTCCGTTTTGGGATTCCTCCAGTCCAGCCTTTCGCATGATGTATTCTGCATATAAGTTGAATAAGCAGGGAGACAGTATACAGCCTTGTCGTACTCCTTTCCCAATTTTGAACCAATCAGTTGTTCCATATCCAGTTCTAACTGTTGCTTCCTGTCCCACATATAGATTTCTCAGGAGATAGATAAGGTGGTCAGGCACTCCCATTTCTTTAAGGACTTGCCATAGTTTGCTGTGCTCCACACAGTCAAAGGCTTTTGCGTAGTCAATGAAGCAGAAGTAGATGTTTTTCTGGAACTCTCTGGCTTTCTCCATAATCCAGCGCATGTTAGCAATTTGGTCTCTAGTTCCTCTGCCCCTTCGAAATCCAGCTTGTACTTCTGGGAGTTCTCGGTCCACATACTGCTGAAGCCTACCTTGTAGGATTTTGAGCATAACCTTGCTAGCGTGTGAAATGAGTGCAATTGTACAGTAGTTGGAGCATTCTTTGGCACTGCCCTTCTTTGGGATTGGGATGTAGACTGATCTTTTCCAATCCTCTGGCCACTGCTGAACTTTCCAAATGCTGATAGTTAGACAAATGAAAAATTTGACTTGAAGAATATAATAAGAAAACAAAAGCTGAATGCAAGAATAAATTCACTAGATATTCTCAAAGGCATTTGATGGAGTGGAATGGCCAACATTAAAAATGATAATTAAATTATTAGGTCTTATGTGACTAATTAATTATATTCAGATTAATTATATTCAGAGAATACTACAGCAGTATTAGCAAATGATGGAGTAACAGATAATTGGTCTTCTAACATTGTGTTTCCTATTTTTTAAAAAATGTAGAATAATGGAGTTGAAAGGAGACTATAAGGCCATTGAATCCAACCCTCTGCTAAGTGCAGAAACCCAAATCAAAATACTGTATATCAGATGCTTGTCTAAGTTTCGCTTGAATGCCTCCAGTGTTGGAGCACCCACTACCTCCTGGTTGCATTGTCATACTGCCCTAACTGCTCTAACAGTTAGGATTTTTTTTGTGATATTCAACTGAAATCTAGCTTCCTGTAACTTGAACCCATTATTATGTGTCCTGTGCTTTGGCATGATAGAGAACAAATCCTACCTCTCCTCATTCTGACAATCTTTCAAGTATTTGAAGAGTGCTATCATATCTCTCCTCAGTCGTCTTTTCTCAAGGCTAAACGTGCCAGTTCTTCCAGTCTTTTCCCACAAGGCTTGGATTCCAGTCCCCTCATCATCCTTGTTGCCCTTCTCTGAACTTATGTATCTGTTTGGCATCCCCCTTCCCATTTGGTATCCAGAAAATGTATTTTTGGATATTTTTGCACTACAAGTCCCATAATTCTCCTTTCTGGGAGCTCAGCTGGGTGAAAGGCCTAAACCGGAAGTCTTTCAGGCCTAGTTTCCTGTTCAGAAAGAAACATTGCAGCTAATATTGAGAGAGGAACAGGAAGTTTGGGTGCAACTAGGCCTAGCTAAGACACAAAGCCTTTCAATTTAAGTCTTTGCTCCGAGCTGAGCCACATTCAAGTGTGTGTAAGTCAGAATGGAGAACTGTGGGGTTTGTAGTCCAAGAAATAAAAAAAATCCAGTCAGTTTAAGCCAAATTAAGTTGCTGAATTGACAGAAAGGCAAGGTGTAAATTAAATTAATCAATTGATCAATTATTGAATACTTCCAAACTCTGGTTTTGGAAACTATTTCACATCAAAAAATTAATTTTATTTTTGCAGTAAAGGGTTGTTATATCACACATTAATATTACTGTAATTTCTGCAGAATAGATTAGAATGGTGACTCTCATAATAAATCATATACACAAGGGTATAAAGTTAATATAAAAATTAATTATCTGCTGATTGACAAGTCATTACAACATGGGCTACAGTACTGAAGTTTAATTTTTTTTCCCCTGTTGTAATAAGATGAAGGATTTTGATGTAGTTGTTTAACTATTTATAACCACTCATTAGAGCCAAGCTGATGCAAAGCAGGCAAAAGATATTAAAAATTCATCTCTCTGCACTGTTCTGCCGACTGCCCAGTCCATGCAGGCAATGATTTATAGGATCTAGATTATGTTGTTGGATTTCCTCCAGACACCATTATCCATACCCAAAATTGTGTCTGATATGCAATTTGAGCCTTTGCCTTTATGGCTGAATTTGAGTTCTCCCTGCTCGTCCTCTTTCGCTACTGACCTGGAGGCCACATTACTGAGTCAGGTGGATGCAGGATGTTGTGGAAGAGCTTCCGCTAGGTTAGCCTTCCCTAACCTGGTGTTGTCTACCTGTTTTGGATGCCGGCTCCAGTTACCCCTGAACATTAGTTGTGCTACTCAAGGCTGATGGGAGATGTAGTCAAAAACCTGTGGAACCCACCATGTACAGCAGCATGAAGGACTGCCCTGAATTAGAGAGAATCTAACCTTCCTACTCTTTTTTTGCCAAGAGAATAGTGAAATGGGTGTGTTATGCATCAGCCCAGTTACTAAAGATGTCTTGGGCCTTATTCAGAAATGGAGGGGGTACAGTTCTTTGTCAGACTGCTCCACTGCTGGTTGTCTGGCTCCATTGAATTAATAACACCTTCATACAATGGCCAGAATTCGATTAGTAGTCCAAGCTAGAGAAGACCTTGTAAAATGGAATGTACACATGTGTTGACTCATTACTAATAATTGATTCAGTGGGTCAATGCTAGGTGGACTTACTAATAGGATTTTGGTCTATATGGTTACATTTCCAGCTTTGATTTCTATTCTGCCTTCCAACTAATGACTTCAGTCTTGCAAACAAGCCGGTTTTAATGGTCCAAGCTTTACATATTTGTTGTTCAAAGACACTACTGACCATATGGCTTGGGAAAGCTATCTGTTCTCTGCCCCATCTGCATAATCCTTCCTGAAAAGCATAGCAGAGTAGTATCGTTATATGTGATTTATTTTAGAGGATTAAGTAAAGTAGTAAAGCCTAATTTTGTATTGATTTTGGCAACTTGATGTGATAAAGTTTTATGAGATGTTAATACGCTGGTTGCAGGGGGAGTCTTAATTTGTGTTCCTGCGCATAGTACATGCTAAAAAAATGCATTATTTATTTTTGTTGCAATTGGCAAAACATGGCGAACCATTTTCAGGGATGGCATTTATTTTTTCTTCTTTCTTTCTTTCTTTTTCTTTTTGGCAAGTAAGCGTTTAAGGCACCATAGATTTAACATCTCTGTGAACTCAGTATGGGAAGAAAGAAGACTTGGTGCACAGCTGTTGTCTGTAATCATGATTGGATTGAGTATCAGTGACACAGCCATTTGGCCTCTTGGCCTCAGGAGCCCATTGGCTACAGGTTCTGGTGAGCTAAAGCAAAGCTTTTTCAGTTTCCTCCTTGGGGCATCTTTCCACTGAACAGGGAACATGCCCCACCTGCTAGACATGGAATTTGGGGATTTTTATTGAACTGCAAATCTTATAATTCTCCATTCTGGGACTTCCACTTGACATTACAGACATCTAAATGTGGCTCACCTGGGAGAAATGGCTAAACTAGCCGTGGGGTAGTTCCCCTTCTGAACGGGAGGCAAGGCCTAGCTAGGTGACATAGCCTTTCAGATTAGGGCTTTTTCCAAGGAGAACCACTTGTTGGGTGCCTGTATGTCAAGTGGAACTCCCCAAATGGAGAATTACAGGATTTGAAGTCCCAATATATCCAACAACTCTATGCCCATCGAATTTCAACCTTGTGGCATCTGACCACATTTGCTGAGCTGCCTTCGTTCATGAACTGTATCAGTTGACCGAGGTGGTATGTTATTCCCCTTTTTTGACTACAACTCCCAGAATATTCTAGCTAGCACTATTTTGTTTTGTATGAGAATGGGCCCCTTGTCCATTCATTTCTTGTCTCATGTAGCCAAGGCATTTGTAAACATGGCACCCCAGGTAGGAAAACAATCCTGGAGAAACTGTGATCCTTTTTACATCTTCAAAGACCTAAAGGGAATGTTGAAATTCTGCTTCTAGCTTGGGGAAATGTTGCACCAGTTGAAAGGTAGGCAAAGCTACTGCACTTACCCAAGTACCTTGCAGAGCTGTAACTAGGGCACGGCAATTGGGAATCGGCCTCAGGGCACTAAAATATAGAAAGCAGAATTTCTTACACATTCAGCTGCTATTTGCCCCAAGAGTTCTCTCTCGTGAGTACAAAGGGGAAGAGCCAAAGCCATGCATTGTGTCTAGAAATATGTCTGGCTTTTGCATGCATACTTTGTATCACCAGACACATTAGCAGCACCATAAGCACATTGAAAGAGTTAGCTCTGGATGGGAGAAGTACAGGCCCAGTTTCAAATAATGTATCCAGTAGATTCATAAGCGAAGAATCTACTGGAGAGACGTAGGAAAATAAATGACAACACCTCCCAGTCCTATTTGCTTTTCTGTTTTTGTCAGTAAAGCAAAAGCAAAGTGTGGTGCTTATATACCACCCCATAATGCTTAAAGCACTCTCTGGACAGTTTACAATTTAATTATGCAGGCCACATATTCCCCCCCCTCCCAGCAAGCTGGGTACATAATTTACTGACCTTGGAAGGATGGAAGGCTGAGTGAACCTCAAGCTGGCTACCTGGGATTGAGCCCAGGTCGTGAGCAGAGTTTTGGCGCAATACTGCTGTTTAACCACTGCACTACAAGGTACCTCAGCATGGACTTTCTCTTTCTTTTTTGGGGGGATACCCTTTTCTCCTCCCCCATTTTCTTGTAGGAGTTCATGCCCATGCCTCAGAATGAGCATGTGTAGAAGAAAGGTGCTCCTTGCCCTGGGTGCCAGAATTGCTAGTTATTCCTTGGCATTTTGTAAATACCCAAGACCAGGGAGGCAAGCATGTCCGTTTGCACACAATGTTATGTGTTGCTCAGAAACATTGCCTTGTTGGTCTACAACACCCAGAAATCCCCAGCCAATGCAGCCAGTGGAATTCTCTAGAGGGGAATTCTTGGGATTATAAACCAAAGGATTTCCTTTCCGACCTTTGCTCTTGATGTCTCAGCTTTATCCTTTATCCAAGAATGCATAGGCATGGGGTGCTGAGTAAAAGGGAAAGGTTGAGTCTAAAGTGAGTGCTGGAACATCTCTGGTTCAAAATGACCAACAACTTTGTTGTTTAGTCATTAAGTTGTGTCCGACTCTTCGTGACCCCATGGACCAGAGCACGCCAGGCCCTCTTGTCTTCCACTGCTTCCCGGAGTTGGGTCAAATTCATGCTGGTCGCATCGATGACACTGTCCAACCATCTCGTCCTCTGTCGTCCCCTTCTCCTCTTGCCTTCACACTTTCTCAACATCAGGGTCTTTTCCAGGGAGTCTTCTCTTCTCATGAGATGGCCCATGCCAGCCTTCCTTTTGCCATGGGCCACCTTCCAGCTGCAATAGCTGCAGATTTGGTATAACATCTGAAAAATGGAACCTAGGCATGTGTAAGTGTGTGTGTGATACCAGCTGACCAACTACTACTGAACTTTCTGTTCTGCTGCCAGGATCCCTGCAGCACCAGGCTTTCTCCTGAGACAAGTGTTTTTAATAATTGATAGCATAGGTATTAAGCTGAAACCAAACATGGGATTCATTCATGTGGCACAAAAGGAACTAATAAAATATAAAAAGGTTGGATCTACTTCTGCAAGATAATAGGAAAAGGAACAGTAATACCCGATAGTATTCTATGAGTGGAGTTCATTTGTTCCATCCTCTCTTTGCAAAGCTTATGAAAAAGTGCTGATTGCCTGCCCTAGTGACGGATAATTAAGAGGAACTGCCGGGTTGCATTATTTGAAACTGGGCCTTTATTTCTCCCATCCCAAGCTATCTTTGTAAATGTGCTGCTGCTGCTGCTGCAGCAGCAGTTGGTGTTCCAAACTATGCATGCAAAAGCCAGACATACTTCTAGCCACAATGCATGGCTTGGATTCTTCCCTTTCGTACTCAGAAGAGAGAACTCTTGGGGGCAAACAGCAGCAGTTGAATGTGTAACAAAATATTCTGCTTCTGGTCTTACCTGTTCCAAGAGGCTTCTTTGCATCAGTGCATTTAATCTGATACCAGCTGACTTCCCTTGATTCTTTGAATAGCTGATGATAATTAAATTATCCCTTTGTTTTGTCCTATTCTTGACATCAACCAGCGCCTTTACATAGAACAGGCCTTAGAACATCAGGTAGACTCAGGCGAGAGAACCCTGCACTCAGGGTCCTTGTTGCGTTCAGTCTACACTAGCGACCCCTGCAACTCACTCTTCTTCCAATGTGTCAGACAAAGCTCCAGTAATCTCCCAGTGGGCTGGGAATTATGGGCATGGGAGTCCAGAATATCTAAAAGGAACCCAGTTGGGGGCAGCTGGTCTTCACATCAGCTGGGAGGGCTGATGACCGAGAAGGAAAGGAAAGATGATCCTGACGAGCTATGATGGATGAATTGGTACTGCGCCTGTCTATGGAAGTATACAAGCATTTCTAGCAGAGTACAAAATAAGTGAAGAATCTAAACTTTGAAAAACAAACAAAGAAAGAAAATCAGCATCACTGAAACATGTAGCAGTTTGTAAACGCAGCTGGTCACACAATGAACTCAGGGGTTCGTAGGTAATGGCATGCCTGTGCTTTGCCTCTCCCAATTCTCATGGCCAGTCTTGGCCCATGCCAGCCTTCCTTTTGCCATGGGCCACCTTCCAGCTGCAATAGCTGCAGATTTGGTATAACATCTGAAAAATGGAACCTAGGCATGTACCTGTAAGTGTGTGTGTGTGGTCCTCTCTACACATTCTCAAACTCTGATCTATGGAAACCATCTATACCAGGAATGAGGGAACATGAGGTCCCTCAGATGCTTTAGACTTGCAATTTGTTTTGTTAAAGGATCATTCGTTTTCCATGCTGGCTAAAATTCTGTTGGCATTGGCGTAAGGTTGGCACAACTTGCTACCTCTAGGGTATGCATTTTGGTGGCATAGTTCAGTACGTGAGGAGGAATGTGTGCCCCACCACCTTGTCAGTTGGCTGCCGTTAATTGCAGCATGTTAAGCAAACCTTAGATACATGCTAATAGAATTCTAGCCATTTTGGAATAGAATTATCTCGGTTAACTCACGCTGACCTCCCAAATTTCAGAAACATTGAGGAGTTTGTTTATTAGATGTTTCACTGTTTCAATTGTTTTGTTTCATTCAATTTAATTATGTGTTGTACATTTGTGAGTGTTATTTGAATGTATGCATTCTGCTTTGTAATATTTCATACGCAAATAATTAGTGCTGTTTAAACATTTAATTGCATGTTTACCAATTTCATCTGAATGAATTAATTTAGATACAAAATGGAACCTGGCATGATTTGTACTAGACTTTAAGAGAAGTAGTTCCATTGAGTTACACCTGCCCACCACATACACACCCTTTTGAAGATACTGTGCCAAATGTATGGATATCAGCTGTAAGGGTATACAAAGTCGAAGGAAGGGGTCAGCGGCTGGAACCTTGCTTTGCCATTTATATATATACTAAAGATATGGAAGCAAGTATGCGAACAGCCTCAGGTGGATACAAGATCTAGCCAGTTTTATATTTTACTTAGGGTTGACTTCGTAAGTTACCTAGCAAACCCCATAAGGATTTTCCCCAGTAGAGAATCCTTAAGAGGGCTTTGTGGCCACCCCATGCAAGGATTATGTCACAGTCCAGGAGAAGGCTAAGGTAGTACTCTTCTTCCTTATAGAATATTCTGTGAAAGTTTGCTGGAAAGGCAGGTCTTGCAAAATTTCTGGCTTCAACATAACATTATGTCCCCCATGGGTTATTTTTCTCTCTGGAAACCTTTTGGGGGAAGCAGATTGCTTTTGCTTTTTTATCTGGTTTTAAGATCCATGATACTTGCTTCCAGTGTTTAAATGTGTTTACTCCTCTTTGTGTCCACCTTAAACATCTCACCTTAAACATTAAGCTGCTGCATTAAGAAGAACAAACACCACAGCACTTTTTATTGTACAGGAAATAACTGCATGTATTACTTGTAAGCTGAACATGTAAAACTGCTGTAGTCAATTATCACAGCCTGAGTCTTCACAAATCAATGCTTTTGATTACCAACTCCTAAAATTGCCTGGGAGACATAGCCAAGCCAAGCAAAATTTTAAAAAGTAAATCGCAGCATGTGTTAGATATTACCTTTTGGATGGTAGATATTTCACGGTTACAAAACGCAAATACAAATTTGACAAAAATGGAGAAGGCGTCATAATTTGACCAAATCAAGCAAAGTTTCTTAATCTGCTCCTTAAGGAAATAGTTTTTCTGCTGATAAATCCTTGAATTGTTGGTGCAGAAATAAGGAAAGTGGCTCATTAAGAGAGGATTAGCAGCACCTATTAGAAAATTAATCCATCCTGTTCTCTAAAGTAGAGTGATTTATTGTATAATTCTGGTCTGATTTAACTGCCACAAGAATGAGTAGCAACCAAATGCTGTCTGACTGCAGTTTCCATCATCACTCACCACTGGTCATTCTGGCTGGAGCTGATGAAGGTTGGAGTCCAGGAACCTCTGGAGATCTCCACTCCTCTCCTGTGATAAGTTATGGGTGAAGATAAGAATATATTTGTTGATACCCTTGTCTCATACCAAAGATCACTGTGCAGTCCCTACCTCTGGCCATTGCCGTGACTTTCATGCTCTTACGTATTGCTGAATGCTCATTTCTATCACGTGTGCATTCATTGTCATTTAAATTGATGCAAGGCGGGCTGTTTCACTGTGATTTTCATTCATTTTGAGTGAAATAGCCTTCTCCTGCCTTGATTTAAATGCCAGGGTGAAGATGACTCTTGGTTCAAGATATGATTGTCCCACAGTAATAGGCTTACAGTTTGGTCTCAACAACTATTCTGAAGATAGCTTAGGAGCAGCCAGAGTGAAATAACAGACTGTACATGGCATGATATTATAATAGCCGTGTATACATTTGACTTCATGGGCACTAGAATCGAGAAGCATTCACCCACTGACTTAAAAGACTTTCTTAACAACTCATAATGTGAATTGCATTGCAAGAAATCCTGGGGGGGAAGGGAGGGGGATGGACAATTACCGTAGAATGGCACCAGATTCACTCAGTCCCAGTAAGTCCAGTGCAACTTTCTCCCAAAAAATTGAGCAGAGGACTATAACTGTAGAGCTGTTAGTTGCTCTCAGGAGTTGCTCTTTCATACGTATTTGATACATAGCCTTTATCTGGTGTTGGTAAATGCTTGAATTGCAAGCTGACCTTTTTCTCCTATTGAATTCAGTAATGGAGGGAAGGACCTTGAAGTTGTCCTAGATTGTCTAGCATGCAAGACATGCAAGTCTTTGTGTTCCTTGCACTACCTGTTTTGCATGCCACCATCTTGCTTGCTCTGATGTTGGAGAGTTCCGGTAAGGAAAGCATGGAACAGAGTTCACTGGGACTAAGTCTGATGCAGAAGAAAATAGCTTCATGGCCTCTGGGTGGAATGGAGTCCCTTTCGGCCATGTGACTCTGCCAGGAGTAAGGTAAAGGTTCCCCTTGACATTTAGTCCAGTCGTGTCCGACTCTAGGGCGCGGTACTCATCCCCGTTTCCAAGCCATGGAGCCAGCGTTTGTCCGTAGACAGTTTCCGTGGTCACGTGGCCAGCGCGACTAGACACGGAACGCCGTGACCTTCCCACCGAGGTGGTACCTATTTATCTACTCGCATTTACAGTACATGCTTTCGAATTTCTAGGTTGGCAGGAGCTGGGACAAGCGACGGGAGCTCACTCCGTCGCGTGGATTCGATCTTACGACTGCTGGTCTTCTGACCTTGCAGCACAGAGGCTTCGGCGGTTTAACCCGCAGCGCCACCACTGCCAGGAGTACCCTTCAAAAAAGAGCAGGTGTGACAATGCTTCAAGGAGTGAACTGTCACTGCTGCTTATGTGTGAATGACAGCCCTGTAATGATAGCAGCATGCTCAGGACATGAATCAACGTCTTGATGGTTGGGGCCTTTACAGCACTGTCATCAGTATCAGTAGCTACTGCAGCTTTGGCAAGAATGGATCTCTGGTGAGAAAGCTTTCCTTACCACAGGGGACAGCTGCCTCCCTTGATTGGATGTGTGATTTTAGCCTGCTAAAAGAACTGCTGCTTAGTTACTGGTTATGTTCCCCTAAAAAGTACAGAGAATTTGATTTGAGCCTGTGGCTTCGTCCTATTGCATGTGGTGCATGTGAAGTGTTTTTCAGCAATTTGTCCCTGAAGGGCAATCAATAATGTGGCAGTTTTCTAAAACCACAAAAGATTGTTTATTTTTTACTTGGTATCTTCAGCGTGGAAACAGTTTTGCCTAGTGACACTGTAAATTTATGCAGCTACATAGAGGTCAGTTCAGAAGGGCACCTTGGAGGGTTCAAATTGTGAGCATCCCCATAACCACACGTCCCCAAAGAGAGTTCAAAAATGCAGGCAGCTAGGTCAGTCATTATCTACAACTGATGAGCAGGTCTTTTGTAAAGTTAATGGCTCTTTATCAACTCATCAAGACCAAACTATCCCCAAATACTTTGCATTAGAGGAAGTACAGCTTATCATGTACTGTTTTGGGGAAAATCGATTTATCTTCCGGGTACTGTGAGGAATGGATCTAAACTCAGCGGGAACAAAGAGGCCTGAAGAGGATGACAGGTAATGTCATAGACCCTGCTACTCAGAAAGTTGATGGACTTCAACCTTGTGAACCCCCCCTTTCAGCTACCACACTGAATGTATTATGTACAGCATGAAACTTGTTATCTTCATACCAAGAATCCTGAGAATTCCGTTAATTGACTCCCAAAAGAGAAATGTGGAATATTTCCCCTTGCTGCTATTCTTTGGAAACGGCCAGAACTAGGAAATTAGAGAACGTCATGTGGTCAGTTCCAATTCCTGTCAATTTTGCTCTTATTTGCTGGGGAAAATGGAATTGGAAACTCAACTAATTTAAATAACACATCCTTTTTAAAAAAAGCAAAAAACCCAATATGGGACACTTTAGTTCTCCAAAGTCATCAGTGTTATGCTACTCCACCAACAGAAATGCACCTGCCAGCCCTGGGAACTGAATGTGCAAAGGGTTACTAGATGCCTCCTGGTATAAGCTTTAAAGGGGAAAAGAAACTGTGGGTTGCATGAGCATAGTGAACCCACAGGATCCTGGCCATTAATTCCTTTCATCTAGTGATCTCTGAGTGATTGTTTGGGATCATCCTCCATCGTAGAGGATTTATGAAAGAAAGAGTGCAAGGCTGACCCTACAGGGAAGGGACACTGGTACACCGGAGGACTTTCTTTCCCTCTCCATTGATAATACTTCTTCCTCAAGTCACTTCTTTTGCCAAAAACCATACCAGTACCTGACTGCTAAGCCAGGTGTCAGGAGTTTGACTTCCTCTAGTGCCTCATGGGATAACAGTTAGCCTGTGTAGCCTTGGGAAAGCTGCCCAGTCTTAGAGCACCAGCGAGGGACAGTAGACCACTTCTGTGTACGCTGTACCTAGAAAACCCTGAAAATTGTTGTCATCCATCAGAATTAGAGATGGGGGTATT
Organism: Intellagama lesueurii; assembly: GCA_037013535.1. Lineage (NCBI taxonomy): Eukaryota > Metazoa > Chordata > Lepidosauria > Squamata > Agamidae > Intellagama > Intellagama lesueurii. The sequence continues at coordinate 118,724,864 of JBAJHW010000006.1, read as the reverse complement.
CGTATACGAATATGAATATCCCCGCACAGGTGGCATTAATGAGGGTCCAGCCCCATGGGGCCGGACCGTCCACTCACCGATCCACTGCGGACATGGACGGCGCGATTCTACGAATGGTTCTGCAGCGCGCGATCCGCTCGCCACTCTTCGACCTTGCAGCAAGGCTTGTCCTCCTGCCTCCTGCCAGGAGTGGCGAACGGATCGCGCACTGTGGAGCCATTCATAGAATCACGCCGTCCACGTCCGCATCGGATCGGTGAGTGGACCGTTCGACCCCATGGGGCTGGACCCTCATTAACGCCACTTGTGCGGGGATATTCGTATTCGTATACGAATACAAATACCCCCATCTCTAATCAGAATCAATTTGACGGCACATGATTATAGGGGTTCGCAAACACATTTTCAGCAGACGTTTAGAAAGACATGGGTACAGCAGTCTCTTTTCCAGATTCTATGCTAACAAGACAGTGCTTCGGGCTTAGAATAAATAGAACAGTGTGCAAAAATTTCCTTTTGGCTACCTTCTAACCAAATTTAGTTCAATGATAGGCAAATACTAGAATTTTTAAGAGAAATTGGAAGTAATGCCTTTCCAGTCTTCACAGACAGGAGTTGGCGCCTGCAGCATAAGATTCCATTTCGTCATAACTATTGAGAATAAAACAGAATTGACTTCTGTTTTATTTTACAGCCACCTCAATCTTGCCTATTGCTCAGCATTTTTAAGTACTCGGTAGAAGAAGAGCTGCATTTGATCGCTGGAGTGAGAAACACTCCATACCCCAGACAAGGGATAGGATTTTCAGAATTTAAGGAAGTTCCCAGGCTGAATTATGGGACCAGGAGCCCTCAAACTGGCAGAAGGTGGAGCTGCATCCTCACCTCCATGTTGTTTCTACACTGCTTCTTCGAACCATTAGAAAAGTGCCCCTCTGCATGGTGGGAGTTGTGCGTATCCCCTGCAACTCATAAGGATGCACGAGGGTGACATGTTCCCACAGAGGCTGCCACCGTAGAGAGGGGGAAGACCAAGAGAGAGAGTTCTAATTATGGCCCAGCATAATTCTTCACGTATAATAGACTTTCTTTTCTGTCAGTGAATGTCAAAAATCAAATGTGTGTTGCCCTACTAATGTTTTCTCTGCTTGCATGCACCAGTGAGCGTTGCCATTTTCTCTAATGTTCAAGTAAATTCTTTTGTTCCTTTCTGTTAAATTAAGTTTGAAACTTCCTCCCACGGTGCAGGAAGCCAATTTCTCTTTGATTTGATTGTTTTAAATGCACAGTCCCACAAGAACTCCATTCACCATTTCAGTTAGCAGTGGCATTTATGAAAAAAACAAAACAAAACAAAACAAAACAAAAAAATAACAACCCAGCAACCAACCTGCCTCCCCCATAACACATTGTCTTCAGGTATTACTGTTACATCTGTTTTGTTTCTCTGTGTCCTGAAGGCCTACCCCATTTTTACATAATACTAATAATGCGTGTTATTGTTGTTGTTTTGCGATGGACAGAGATATTATAGCCAATGTAATCAACCCCTCACATCGCTGCCAGCAGCAAGTAAGAATCACAACAGTTCCTCTCATTTTAGATGAGAGCTGGGGTAATGTTGCTGTAGTGGTTATGAAACTGCATTGCAAACCAGTAAGTTCCAGTCTACCCCACCCTGACTTTAACCTTGAGGGCCCTCAGCAAATTGGCCTTGGTAGATCTGACAGCTTCCTTGTGTCCTCATGCCTGCTTGCCTGCCTTTGGTGGAGACAGGGACCTAAGAAATAACTTCTACTTTTATTTTACATGTTTTAAAACTGTTTTTAAATTAGTAGTTGTCCCAGTAATGTTACATCTGGGATGAAATCCTGTTCCAGAAGTTTATACCCGTGCAAGCTGATGCCTTCATCAGCTACAGGTTTTTGTCCCTAATTGAAAGCTTCCTATTCTACACACCCCTGGTCAGGTTCCAAGGCTCCCTTGGAGTTATGTTTGCCTGGTTAGCCTCAGGCCAGATGGAGGGGAGCCTTTAATATCAGAGAATAGCTGCTGCCAGTCCTGCCACCAGGACTGGGATTGGTGGTGGCAGCAATTTGTGGAAATTAAAGGCTCCCCCACCTTGTACTGAGGATCCCAAAGGCTTCTGCAAGGCAAACGGAGCCTTGAAAGCTGACTGGGGGGTGGGGGTGGGGGTGGAGTAGGACAGGAAGCTTTAAATTAGGAATGGAAGCCTATAGCTGATAGCATATCACATGTTTGCAGATCCTCCAATTGAATTCTGGCCATTGTTTCGGATCAGCAGTTCGTGCTGATTCGTCCTTCAAATAACAAGTGTTTGGAGCTTCCCAACCCCACGTTCTCTAGCGGGCGCTAGTGGGAGATGCAGTCCAAAAAGCTCATGCCATATTCATAGCTCTGGGTTTGCAAGCACATTCCATTCCATTTCCATGCCCTGACAATATTTCACCATTTTAAAGATTTGAAAAGCATGATAACTCACTCACTCCCTTATGAAACAACAGGTGTCAATGAATTATTGTGCTGATGATGATAAGTTGTGGTCAAAATTAGCATGAAGCTCTCCCAGGAGAAATGATTTGTTTTCTACATCATGTTGTCCAAAAAGGTTGCTCTCCGGAAACAAAAAAATGAACATCAAGCCAATTAAAAAGAAACCAAGCGAAAGATATGTAAACAGTCAAAGACCTTCTGACTGTGAAGACTCAGCAAGCTGCTGCATCTGCTAAAAGATGCTTAATTGCTCTCAAATATTGGGATTCTATAAGGGGTCTGGCCAACGGAAAGTTGAAGACAGTGGCCAAGGTCTCTCCTATATGACCTGCCTTGAGCCTGTGATTCATAGCTGTTAGGAAAGGGTTGAGCTGCTGGATTCCAGGATAAATAGGGGAATGGCAGACAAAGAAATGCAATAATGTGTTTCATAATTATGGATTTGACCTTACTCATTGCTGGCCTCTGTCCTTGACAGAACACCTGTGATGCAGTGTGAAAGTTACAATTACTAAGATGAATGACAACAACAACGATGATAATGATGGTGATGATTCTTTTTTTATTGGAGGGGGAAGAATCTAGGTGTCTGCACCTAGTGTTCTATCACAAAGGTAGCTCTGGTGCTGTCCATTTGTTGTGCTGATAATGCGGTTCAGCTTTGCCATCTTTTAGGGCAAAAGAAGAGCAAACGCTAACAACAGCACTGATTTACTGCCCTGTGGTGTGGACTCACGTGAGATGGAGGCAGAGCTAAAGTTGCATTTGAGTCAGCACAGAACTTTGCCAGTAGAGAGCGGCAGGGGTGGGATTGGTGGCAGTGGCAGGTGTTCCTCATGGTTAACTTCTAAGTAGCACACGAGGTGGGAGGAGGTGATTTAGGGCACAAACCAACAAGCAGGGCTGGGAAAAGTTTCACTCTGTTGTTTTTTGGATTTTAACTCCAAGAAATCTTTAGCAACCACAGCCTATATGGGATTCTGAGAGTGATAATTTTTAAAAATGTAACTTTCCCAAGCTATGTAATTGAGCACAGTTTGCCTTTAGGCTGTTGCTGAAATTCCAGCTCTGAACTCTATGTCCTGCTTCTGCTGCACAGTAGAGATAAGAGCCGAGCAGTTTGTTATCATAAAGGCAGGTGACTGTATTTCCTAAATTAAGATTTTTGCTGCAATGTCATTTGGAAAAACCACCCTCTTAGCTTTTTCCTTGTCTTCTTGTTTGCAGAATCACCTGTAGATGCTTCTCTCTGGGGATAATGTGAGGAATAGTGAAGATCTTAAGGGTATTATCTCTACTTGTTTGTGAGAAGGAAAAGATAGCAGTCAAGTAGCTAGATTTAGGTGAACCAGCAATCAGATGTGTCCTATGAAAACCCTTTATTTTTTCCTGATCTGTATCAATATATCTATGGTTGCATACAAATATATATTCACATATAATATTTCCAATATTTGCATATTCTCAGAAATGTGTGAATGCTCTGTGGTTATTTACTGCCATACTCCCTCCCCACTTTACCTGTAGATTTCTCCCATTTGCAGTGGATTTAGCTGCTAAAATGCAGCTTTGAGGTTTCAAAGCTGGAATAATGGCATCCAATTCATAAGTGTTCAGGCAGGTCTGTATTCTTAAGGCTGCAGTCCAAAGTACACATATAAGGCCTATTATATTTATATATAAAGTATATTATATATATATACTGCTGTGTAGGGTGGTGTAGTAGACAGATTGTCAGACTGGGACTCAGGAGATCCAGACTGAATTTTCTGCTAAGATATGGAAACCTACTGTAAGGAGAAGCAATGGTAAACCACTCCTCATGTGTTTTGAAAACCCTATTAGTGTTGCTGCTAATCAGAAGTAACTTATGGCCTGTAACACTGTTTATTTATCACTGTTTATTTATTTAATTTATTATCACTGTTCTGCCCCCAAAGATACTCAAGGCAGCCAGCAATTCAAAATAGAGGTTTATTTATTTTTATAAATGTAAACACACACAGAGCGGCACACAATTAAAAACACTACATTGACCGCATGTGCATCATGCACATAAAGGTTAGATAAAAGGCGATACGTTTCCAAAATATCTAGGCAATTTTATCTTTTTTAATCCAACTAGTACATACATCTGTATCCCAGGGAAGACAATAGAGAGCGCCCCATTCAGGCAGTTGTCCTTCCAAAACCTGCCAACAGAAGATCTCTAAAACACACCAGTTTGTGGCTGAGAAAAGGAGATCATAATTCTAGGCTACTTCAACAGATGCAGCGTGACCTGATCAAATAAAGAAAGGTACCATTCTGTTCTGTTGTAGTGAGATTTTACCCAGAGCATTGTGTCTGTTTCTGGACTCTTTTGATAAAGATATCAACAAACTCGGGTAGTCCCAGTGGAGTGTGGCAAAGACCGTGAAGTCCTTCCAAATCTATGAAGCAAAGCTGGTTATATTTAGCCTAGACGTGATTAAAACACTATGGCTGAAATCCTGTTGCTTTGAGTAGTAAGCCACACTACTTCTTTTAGTGTAGCAAGTCTTATCTAGAGTAGGACCTTTTGAATCAGTAGAACTTGTGGAGCAGCGGACTCACCAAATCACTGCAGATTTAATGGCCCTCCCCTAGTGCAACTTGCTATGCTAAGCAATAGGATTTGAGCCAATGTTTCTCAAAGAATTAGAATTAGAGATGGGGTATTCGTATTCGTCTACGAATTTGAATATCTCCGCACAGGTGGAAATAACAAGGGTTAAATGGATTAGCCACTGTGCGACCTGGCAGAGAGGCTTGTCATCCTGCCTCCAGCCAGGAGTGGCTCATCCATTGCGGAGCACATCGCAATAGGAAGATGCCACTGTGCCTGCGGCAGCAGCCGAATGGTGAGTGGACGGCCCAGCTCCATGGGACCGGACCCTCGTTATTTCCACCTGCGGGGAGATATTCGTATTCGTCTACAAATACGAATACCCCCATCTCTAGTTAGAATCTTTGAATGACTCAAGTGAAACATGGACCGTTCATGGAAAGAGGTATTTGGGAAAAGATCCCTAGAATGACTGCAGCTTAATTTCTGTGCCTTCAAATTTGTTTACTTATTAACTTTGCACACATGCATTCCTGTACTAGAGTAGGCTCATTTGAATCAATGGAACTTATGAAGGAATTGACTCAACAAATCACCACTAATTCAGTGGGCCTACTCTAATGTGATTTCCTATGCTTACACCACAGGATTTCAGCCATTGATTGGGAGGCCAGCCTTGTGTTCATAGAGCAGTACCCGCGCATTGTATTATCCAGAAAAGAGATGCAAATATGTATACTTATATATTTTTAAAAAACAAATGAAAAAGATCAGGATCAACTGACTGTTGCATTTTACCCTTCTGGTTTACTTATTTTAAGAATCGATTTAAAGGACATATTGAAGCTATGACCGGTTAGCATTTATTTGAAAGCTGGAGATGTAAACTATGGCCATTTAGATGACAGATTTTTGGCAGGTTGAAGATAAACGTGGTAGTAATGATTTCGCTGAAAGCTCTAGCACTGGACAGTTTCCACTTACCTCCTGTTCCATGTTGGTTCATCCTTTTCACATTTAGGAAACTATGCCATCTTGGATCCGATTGATAGGCACAGCAATATTAAAACATAGCCACTAGGTTCAGTATTACAAAGGGCTACTGTAACTCAGCCTGGTGGGTTATATAGCCGTTTCACAAAGAGTATTAGAAGTGCAAATCTGTTTGTTTGTCTGTTGCCCATGTGAAGATGAAATCCCCCAGCTTTAGTGCTGGCTGTTGACACCTCCAGTTCCAGGCCAGTTGGAAGCCAATTATATAAGCAGGACAGAGTGAATGTGAAGAAAGTGGAAGTTTGTGGTGCAACAAGATTGAAAGCAGTTTTGATTAATTTGCAAAGGCCATTTGGGCTTTGCTTTAATTCTTTGACATTACACAAAGCACAAAGCAAAGAACTGGTATTATCTGAGAACTTCCATTGCTCATCATGTATGTTTTGTTAATGCTTCGTTAAGAGCAGACGCTTCATGCACCCAGTTTTGGAAATGGACTCCAGGGCTATTAATATTCAAAGCAAAGTGTCTTCTTTAGGATTAGAAGATCATGATTATTTTCTTAAGCATTTCTTTCTTTTGTTTTTGCAAAGTTGGACTGAGTCCATAAAGGGCAATAATTCTCCCCGGTAATTACTCTTATAGCATTTAAGGCCCCTCCCTGCAAAAGCTAATCCAGGTTTATGAGGAGGCTGGGAACTGACAAGGAAGCTGCTATTAGCATAAGAATTTAAGACCAGGTTCAGTAAAAGTCTTACCTAGTTCAGTATCCTGTTTGCCTGTCCTCAATCAGATTCTGCTGTAGCAAAAGGAAAAATACTGCTAAATTTCTCATTCTCATAAGTTTTAGAACCCAGTGTGGTGTGTAGGGGGTAGAGTGGTGGACTAGGACACAGGACACCTGGCTTCCAATCCCCATTAGACCATGGAAACTCACTGAGGTGGGGGGTAGGGTGCAATTAGTAAAACCACTCTTTAAATATCTCACCTTGAAAGCCATGTTAGGGCCATTGTGGGTTCCAACTTGAAACACATCATACCCACAAATCTGAGCGTCCTGGGTTGACTTCCTTCCAGCTCAGGAAGTGAACATTTTTGAAATATAACTTCATTACACCCAAAGTAACTTATTATGGGTAACTCTATTAATTGAAACTCCAGACTGTGAAGCTATGTACATGCTTAGAATCCACGTGATTCCTCACATTGCTTGCTTCAAATGTACAAAGTTCCATCAACCTGGAAGGCTTGCTAGTTGGAGTAAAGGCAGTGCTAGGAATGCTGGGAAATGTTTATAACAGGCATTATAAAAGAAGCAGGGTTCCCATAGCAGTTCCATCATTATAGCATGGCTTCCCTGAAACTGCTGGAAAGCTCAGTGGTTTAGGTCTCTGGCTGTGGAGCCAGAGGTTGGGAGTTCAATTCAATTCCCCACTGGGCCTCCTTGAGAGGGGCTGCATGATCCATAGGGTACCTTCCAGCTCTGCAGTTCAAAGGTTGTTATTGTTATTATTATTATTATTAAGTTTTATGAAGCACCATCTTTTAATTATTACTGTACGTACATGTCTAACCCAGAGCAAAGAATCCTAATGAGGGAGGGGCAGCAGTGTTCTGTAGAAGATGAAGAGTGGACAAAGGCATGATTTAATGAATTAATCAGTGGTAATCATGAAATTGAGATGGAAGGCATAAATCTTGTAAAGGATACTTGAGTCCTGGAAATGATTTTAAGCACCTCTTCTGGCCTTTTAATCTCTTCCTACAGGAAACAGAAATGATTAAACATCAGCTTCATGTGCCCAAAATATATGCACTGTTGGTTTTATAATTTGTTGTTACCCTCTCTACCCATGGCAAATGGCCCATGCAACATAAAAAGGGAATTTATAGTGCATCTTTTCAGCATTCATACAGGGTGGATGAGAAAATAATTTGAACTCTGCAGTTTAACACAGCTTGGCCAGATATTTCTCAGCAGAACTTGGTCATAATCTTTTCCCCAATATTTTATATTTTATTTATTAAACATGCTAGTGAGCAGAGTCTGGATTCTGTAAATCTGCATTATAAATAAGAGCATGGTTTGCTGGATTTACATGCAAAGACATATTTTTTAAAAAAGATTATTATTTTTCTCTTTTATAAAAACAATATGAACATCTGTCTAGGCTGCATGTTTTTAATTATAGAATTATAGCTACAGTGTTATAACATCTTAAATTGCTGATGTTTCTTCCACCAATTTTCACTCCATCATCTATGCTTATTCCATTGAATATTGGTGGAAGAAGCATCAATAATTTAAGATATGCAGATGACACCCTCTTACTGACAGAAAGCAGACTTTTAGTGAAAGAAAAAAAAGGGCCAAAGCAGGCCTGCAGTTGAAGATTAAGAAGGCAAAAATCATGACTACAGAAGAACTTTTGTTGTTGTTCAGTCATTAAGTCATGTCCAACTCTTCGTGACCCCATGGACCAGAGCACGCCAGACCCTCCTGTCTTCCACTGCCTCCCGGAGTTTGGTCAAATTCATGTTGGTCACTTCAGTGACACTGTCCAACCCTCTCGTCCTCTGTCGTCCCCTTCTCCTCTTGCCTTCACACTTTCCCAACATCAGGGTCTTTTCCAGGGAGTCTTCTCTTCTCATGAGATGGCCAAAGTATTGGAGCCTCAGCTTCAGGATCTGTCCTTCCAGTGAGCACTCAGGGTTGATTTCCTTCAAAATGGATAGGTTTGTTCTCCTTGCAGTCCAGGGGACTCTCAAGAGTCTCCTCCAGCACCACAATTCAAAAGCATCAATTCTTCGGCGGTCAGCCTTCTTTATGGTCCAGCTCTCACTTCCATACATCGCTACTGGAAAAACCATAGCTTTGACTATGCGGACCTTTGTCGGCAAGGTGATGTCTCTGCTTTTTAAGATGCTGTCTAGGTTTGTCATCGCTTTCCTCCCAAGAAGCAGACGTCTTTTAATTTCGTGGCTGCTGTCACCATCTGCAGTGACAGAAGAACTACACATCTTTAATGCTGACAATGAATAAATCAAAACAGTGAAAGATTCATCAATCCAAATAGAGACTGCAATCAAGACATCAGAAGTCCCAGTTCAATACTGGGAAGATAAGAGTTGCAATTCCAACCCCCCAGCAATATCAATGGGAGTTTAAAGATCAGATCTCTTCCTCTAAGACCAGCATTCTTGGCTTCAGCCCTGGATGTAGATTGTACATCCTGTCTTGTAGCATTAAGAAGGTGGGGAGCAGCCATCAAAGGCTCAGGAGCTTGACCTCCTCTGCTTTCACACACCCTGGGACCTTGACAGGCTGTACTTTCTCCCTTCTTTAATTATGGAAGTGACCAGAGGATCATTTCCAGTTATGGAAACTAAGTCTATTTTGGACTTAAAAGAGATCTTAAAAATAAAATAGCCTTAACCATGATGCCCTGGCAGTTTCGGGCATGTCACTGGCCAGTTTAGTCTGGGGGGGGGGGGGAATGGCATCAGGAGTCCAGGGTGGAGGAGTCCCTGGAGGTCACAGTGGGGGGTGTTGACAGGGCATGGGTGGGGTGCTGATCCCATTGTTTCTGCCTCTTCACTAAACTGTCTTGCATAAAGTCTGATCCTGCAAAAAAAAAAACAAATTGTGTATTCACTGCTAAAAAAAGAATACAGGTGACCCAATTTTGCTGACATCCTGTCATAGCTGTTGACGAGAATTTGTCTGAAGATGACTTGGATCTTATATTTTACTTCTGTTTGTTGTGAAAGTCACCTCTACTACCTGGTCCTCAATATCTCAGTAAGAGGGTACCACCACTTGAGCTGAGCCCAAGGACATGCCCTCTCTAAATCCCAGGCAGCAAATGCCAAAGAGGGCACTTCTGATAGGACAACAGGAGAAGGGATGGGTGGAAGCAAGAGCTAATATTAGATGTTGCCTTTGTTCCCGACTGGTGGGAGTTGCCCACCTTAAGGGTTTTGGCCATTTTGTCTCTTTTGGCTCAGCTGCTCCATTTGAAGAGAAACTAGCAAGTGCAGAATCTCATGCTTTCTGTTTGAACAGTTCTGTTAGCCTTTGGCCTCCTGGTAGGGTTGGCACTAGCTTGCTCTCCAGTCTCCCTCCCCAGCCTCTCCTTTTCTCCTCTTGCTGGCTTTTTGAGGTGCAAGGAAGGGTTGGCTGTGAACCGAGATAACAGGACCTGGATTGTTTTCCTGACTCTCTTGCTATAACATTGGCCTGACATTGGGAAAATCACAAAATCTCCATACTCTTTTTTTCAAGATGGAGATACTGATTATTCTCTGCTTCTCAAGGGTATATTCACCCTACAAAAATGTCTTGACCTTAATGCGCAGAAAAAATGCACACTTTTTAATATCCCTCCCCCTGAATTACATTGCTTTTAGGGTTTCCTGTTTCATTTAGCCTTTTGCTGCTCAGATTTCTTGCTTCCTTTTTGCTGTTCTTATTCTACATCTGACCAAATATTGTTTTCTGTTTCAAAAACTTTATCACAAGGCAAACGAGGCAACAGAACAGAGCTCTAAAATGTAAGCATGATTGGATATGATAAATCAGAAAATGTGTGGCTCCAGATGTTATTGGGTTATAAGTCAATCATCCTTCCCATTGACCATGCTGGCTAGGGCTGATTACAACTGGCACTAACAATATCTGGAAATACGCACATCCCCCGGTATAGTATAGTATAAATCATAAGTAAATCTGTGAAGCCAACCCTCTCTTTTGCTAGAATGAAAACAGTAATGAATGGGTTCTCCAAGTAGCAAAGATGTAACTAGCTTTTGTAAGTAAACTTTGTAAACTAAAGACGGCCTACCTAGATAATATAAGTCAGGAGTGGCCAACTATTTTGGTATGTAGACCACCTTTCAAACCAAAAGTAAGCAACTGTGTTGCCGTAGTGTGCCTTGTTTGCAGGAACTGAGCAGGGCTGTTAATGAACTGACATTTTGGAGGTCACTCATTCATAGGCAACTTGACAGCACAAAGTGACAAGCATTCCTTTCAATATATATGTATTGCACCACTGGTGCTACTATGCTGACTTGCTCACCTGGGTCATGGAAGCTTCACACTTTGAGAATAAGTGGGAAAGAGTACAAATGGGAATGTCACACAGCTACACAAGTATTGCATGGTGAAGTCCAAATGGGTACGAGGTGGACTCCATCCTTTGCTGCCAGAAAATTCAGGTTCTCTAAATGCAAGCATGGGTCAGCTGCCTGAACTACATCCAGGGCAAGAGGCTGGAAGCTGCAGGCACACACAACTCCATCCTCTAACTTGGAATGACACATGTCCCTGTTCTTCATCCCAGGGGCCAAGAGAAGGGATTCACTGGGAAATTTCAGAGGGTGGCACTGCCCCCACTCCAATAAAATCACCTAGGCTCCCACCACTTGCAGCCCTCAGCAAATGCCACTTGAGACAGCTTCCAAATAGTAAGGCTGACCGTAAATGCCATCAGTTCCCACTAACTGTTTCTCAATTTGGGCTTCTGATGCATGAGGCTAAACATTGCTTTCAATTCCATCATATATATATATATGATGGAATTATATATATATAATATTAAAACTGTGGGCATAATTGGATTTCAATGTTATAACCTTTTAACTTGTACCTCTTTTTGATCTACGTTTATCTGCATATGTTTTAAATTTATCGTAAGCTGCCTTACAGGTTTAGGAGAAAGGTAGATATACACGAGTTAGTTAACCTATTAATAAATCCTGGACTCAGTTTGCACAACAGTTTTGTTCCACATTGCTCCGAGATTTCTACATTTTGGAAGGCTAGCATTTCCAAGCTGGTGACGGAAGTTTTCATTACTGCAGTGGTTAAGCAATACTGAGTCAAGAACACTCCTGATCTCCTGCAAATGACTCAGAATCTATATTTTGCCCACCCCTGAGGAAGACAAATCTGTCTGTATCTAGTCAAGATGTAGCTGCACCATCGAGCTAATTGCTGTTTAGATTTGGCCATTGCTCTTCACCTTTGTTTAATGTTCTTTCTCTTTTCTGCTTCCCCCCCCCCCAGGAGCTGGTGGGGAGCAACCCTCCGCAGAGAAACTGGAAAGGAATTGCAATCGCGTTACTTGTTATTCTGGTTATCTGCTCCCTGATTGTCACTTCAGTTATCTTGCTGACACCAGGTATTTATAGAACCTTTTGCTTTAGTTGCTGCTGATGCTGGTGTTGTCATTTAAATGTCTTTGGGAATGCACCTTAAAAAAGGCAGAGGCCTGATCCAACTGAACTTGACTGCTGGATCAACCAGGAGGAGAAAGCCTCTCCCCTGTTCTTTAAAGCTGTCTTAATCTCAAGAGCAGAAGTGTGTGGGTTTTTGTTTTGTTTTGTTTGCAAAATGATACTGAATAGGCACGCACATGCATAGGAGAGGGGAGCAGCTCTCTGCTACTGTGCAGATGAGTGCGCTGTCCCAATAAGCATGGCTACTGTTCATACTGAGGGGGGCGGAATTTGGAGTCCAGAAACAGAGCTCTGCCAAACTCCAAGTGGAATGAAGCAGGCCTAAAACAATGGGCTTGATCCTAACAGTAGCTGGCTGGATAGCTCAGTAGTTTAGGTCTCTGGCTGGGGAGCCAGAGATTGGGGGTTTCATTTCCCATTTTGCCTCCTGTGAGTAGAGCTGGCCTATGTAGCCTTGGGCAAGCTGCACAGTCTCCCTAGCTAATGCCAGTACATTACTAATACGCACAATCAGAGCAACGTAACTTCATGGCTGTCATGAAGCAATAAGTAATGCAGTAAGTTCCTTTTAAAATGTAACATTCCAAGCTCTAGCTGCAATAACGTGCTTTCCTTGGCTTCTCCATTGCTTTGTTCTCTCCTGAGCACCACTTGTGCATAGACACAATCAGTCTTAGGACTAAGCCATTAGAATATAGTACCAAGTGGAAGCCTGTGTGCCTATTAATGAAAGAAAACAGAATCTTAACTGTCTGAAGTATCTTGGGACCAGTGAAGTAAAAAGTCATTTTCTTCTCCATTAATTGGCTTGTTGGAGTCTGTTTACGGCTTCTCTAAACAGGCATATGCGTTGTTCACAGAGCAAGTTAACACTAAGCAATGGGAAAGGCACTTAGTGCCATAATGCCTCTCTGATCCTTAGACATGAATAAGCTGATTTTTAAAATACGGATCTGAGAGATTGCCCCCTCCGTTTCCATAAAGCTTATTTTCTAGAAGATGCATTTTGGGTGAGCAGAGTGTACATGGCCTATAACATTGGCTTTCAGTTTGTAGACTGAGACCCACAACTGGGACCAGAACTAAGGTGAGTGGCACCAGTATCACCCAGATCTTGCAAGATTTATTTCTCTGTGGACTACAGCTTCTGGACTACCACTGCTCATGTTTCTGGGAGATTCCTTGAGTTGCTATTAGAAATTTGACTCTTTATTTTTGATGTGGCATTCTTTCATTCTGGTACAGTGGTTGTTATTATAGGATATCAACCTGTGATACTTGGAAAAGTTCCTTACTTGAAATACAAATCGCAGATCTGTGGCAGTTCTGGTGGTGATCTGGTGGATTTTTAAAAAAAAACTCTTAAAGGCTCTCTTCCCCCACTCCCCATTCTGAGCCTCCCAAAGGTTTCCCTGGGACAAAAGGGAACCTTAGAGAGCCTTGGAAACCAAAAATCAGAGAGAAAAGGAAACTTTCCTTGAGTTTAAATTAAATGTTTCCAGTTCCTGATCTGGGTTTTGCCAGTGTAAAGTTATACAACTGGATCTTGCCCTCGGAATAAGATGCAGTTTAACCCTGTGTCTCTCACTGGGAAGCTGCTGTCCTTAGGTGGTGAACAATATCTAAACCTCATTTACTTTCAGATCAGGGCTGTAGTGAATTCTTTGGCCTGATGCCTAAAACGGTATTGTAGCCACAGGGGGGAGACCATAAGAAGCTGTGTAAGAAGCAATCTGGAGCAGAGGCAGCCGAACTAGCAGCTTCAGAGAAATCAGAGTGTAAGCTGTCATTCTGCCTGTTGTCTTGGCATGCAAACCTCTGGACCCTTCGGGATTCTGGGCACGTAAACAGGGCTTGATAGCCAAAGTGTTAATTGATTCCCTTCCCCCCACACACACACACCAGACCTGCCCTTGACAAATGTCAGTGTTTGTTAGAACTCATCCATCATGCCATTTTTGTTTCGAGAATGCATATGCATTGGAAATAAAGACAAGAATGCAAAATATACAGTTGGTTGGTGCCCCCATAAAAACAATAATTGTCATTGCTGTGGCTAACCCATTTTTAATCAAAAAATATGTGTCTGGGGGAGCAGAAGCGTAATACTCTCATATTACAGAATAAAACGTAAGCTTCTGGAAGCACCGAGAGCAGGCATTTGCCCATAATGAAAATGATTATTAATATTTATAACTCATTATGTCCTAATTCATAAATGCAATCTGTTGCTCGGCTGCTGCTTGTAATGAATGGGTCCCTCATCAGCATGCTGTAGAAACTTCAAAGAAACCTCTGGCACTAACTGTATCTATTCCTTCAAAATACTCTCCATCTTCCTGAAAACCTTTGAACCACTGTTGAATTCGGGAATAGGCAGGCTTCAGCCTTGCCGGATTCATCTGGTACTGGGGGGTGACGGTTCCTGTTGCTGGTGCATTAGAACTCCAAGGTCCATCCTTTGGTCATAAGTCAAAAAAAAGCGAGCGAGGGGGCTGTTGCATCAAAGATTAAAGGGAATGCAATATTCCCTGTAATTAAGCTGTTTTCCAATCCACAGTGGGATTTCTGCTGAGATACATGCCTCAGCCATCAACCCTGAAAATTAGACCCTGGTTTACCAGTGACCAGTCACAAAATATGCTCACACAAAATACCTAAATGTTTACATGCTAAATGCAAGATATGCTGGTAAGAAAAATTACATGCTATGCTAAGCAGATGGCTCTCATCACTTAAAGGAGCACTTGTTCTAGAAATGTGCTAAATAGATTCTCTAAATCAGTGGTTCTCAACCTTGGGTCGCCAGATGTTCTTGGACTAAAACTCACAGAAGCCTTCTTGCTAGCTGTGTTGGCCAGGATTTCTGGGAGTTGCAGTCCAAGAACAGCCGGAGACCCAAGATTGGGGATCACTGGTCTAAATTGACCCTAAGATTCAAGAACAGGACTGTCACAAGATATTTTGCTGCCTGAGTCAAATGACAAAAGGGTATCTCTCCCATTCTACGTACAGAAGCCAACTGGATTAGCAGGTAAATTTTACTTCTAACACTGGCAACTGGGCAGAATTTTCACAGCAGTTGAGGAACGTAGGAAAGTCTTACAACGACTCACATCATTTGTCCATCCAGTCCAATACTGTCAACACAGATTTGTAGCAGCTCCCTAGGATGCCAAATGGGATTCTTCCCCCCCCCCCCCAGTTCTACCTGGAGTTAACGGGGATTGGACCAGCAAACATTCTCTGTCCAAAACATGAGCATGTACAGGGTAGCAGTGTAGTCTGGAGTATAAAGCAGGCTGGCTGAACACATCTCTCTATCCTCCCATATAGAGAAATCGCTAGAAGGCTTAGAAGGTGGGATTAGGCCCTGTAACTGCTGCCTGAGGCAGTTTTCTCACTCTGCCTAGCAGGGATATCATTGATCCAACCTCCAACATAGGCTCTGGTGAGAAATTTCTTTCTAGTAATAGAACTGAGGGAAAGAGATGGAAAAATATTTTTGCTGGTATTGTGAAGGGTCAAATAATTGCTAATCTATTGCAAGTCTTGGTTGATCACCCAGAGATGCTGAACGCAAGACAACTTTAGAACAAGGTGGTTTGTTGACATTTGTTTTTCTTGCTGTTTTATAGATGACTCCCTGATTAAACCCAAGGGAGCTTTGCGAGGAGAGGATAGATCACGGCACTGTGCGTTTCTTGTTGTCACAAGGGCTTCCCATGCTCCCTTACAAAAATCTCATGTGTTGTTGGATCCACAGCAGAACTTCCACATTTGTGCAGATTAAAGCCACCACTGGTGTTCTGTAGAGACTGTTCTCTCAGGATTTGGTTCTCCCCAAGAGCAAAACAAAAGCAAAAGACAGCTCATTCGTCTGGTAAAGAAAATCTGACTGGACCTTAGAAATGTAACTTTCCGGGACTATATCTCCCTCTTGGCCATGCTGTCTCAGAGATTCTGGGCATTTTAGTCCACAGAATATAATTTCCAAGCCCTGAATGTGCCACACGTCTCATACACATCTTCCTAGGCATATGGGTCAGATGAAAATGAAAAATAATAACCTCCCTTATTTGCAGAATTGGAAGGTAAATTGTACATTAGGGATAATGGATAGTTTCCCATCTTCTGCATGTTTTTTTTAATAGTGGAAGATAATAGCCAGTCTCAGAAGAAGAAGATTACAGTGGAAGATCTGTTCAGTGAAGATTTCAAAGTTCATGATCCAGAGGCTAAATGGATAAGTGGTGAGTCTTGGAAGCCTATGGGAACATAATAACATCTTGTCTCATTTCTGTTTGAAGTTCTCTCTCTCTCTCTCCACCCAACACACTCATACTGTATTTCATTTTATTTTATTTTCACCTAAGCAAGTTTTCCTCAAGCGAAGCTGGTTTCTGCTGAGTCAAAATTTTAGTGTGTCTAGCACAGTTCTGGATACACCAATCAGTAGATGCCTTCCGGGTCTGAAGTTTGTTCTAACTGAAAATGCCATGTTATTGAACCTCGTTGGTTGGTTGGATGGTGTAGTTAGATGTTGAGTTAGTTGATTTGTTTGTTGGATGCCTCTGTTCAAAATCCCTTCTTGGGATTCTGAAATCTAAAAGTGGAGTTCTGGGAAGTATACTTAGTAGTCAAATATTCAGAGCAATAAAAATTATACAATCCCAATCTTAGGCAAAATTGAGATGTGTAAGAAAATCAGCTACAAAATACAAATACAGTGGTGCCTCGCAAGACGAAAGTAATTCGTTCCGCGAGTAGCGCCGTCTTGCGAAATTTTCGTCTTGCGAAAAGCGGTTTCCCATAGGAATGCATTGCAATGCATTCCTATGGGAAACCTCGCAAGACGAACGAATTATTTTCGTCTTGCGAGGCATCGGTCTTGCGGGGAAAAAATCGTCTTGCGAAGCACGGCCATAGAAGAAGCCGTCTTGCGAGTCCCCAAAGCAATCACAAAACGCTTTCGTCTTGCGAGTTTTTCGTCGGGCGAGGCATTCATCTTGTGAGGTACCACTGTACAAATTTAAAATACCAGCATAAATAAAGACATTTTAACCAGACACGAGGAAGAGTACAATGTTGCTGCCAGGCAGATCTTCTACAAGAGGTGAATCCATAATTGTGGTGCCATCAAAAAGAAGGCCCTTGTTTTTACCCATCTACCAGGGCTTCCTTCAGTAGACATGCCCATAAGATAAATTAAGATGAAAGACAATGGTTTTATTGAGGCCAATCAATGAGCAAGAGTCCAAACCGGGTTTGCCATATCCCAGGCCAACTCTCTCTCTCGCTCAAAATTTTGCTTAAAATATTGAGGCTCTCTTAACATAATTATACAATAAACCAGAGGTGGGCAACATGAGGTCCTTGGGGGTCCCAGTGGTCTAAGCATGTCCCCTTTCCTCCTCTTTGTTTGCAGTATTCATTTAAAAAATGGCTCTAATGGTTTCCTTGTAACCTGTAGGAGGAGTGACTTCTGCAAAAAGGGCTTTCTTCAATTTTAAAAACCCTACATTTTTATAAGAAATGTTTTGGGGAGTGGAGAATGCAGTCCAGGACAATTGCCTGCTTCTCTAATAGATTCGTGTAATTTCAGTATTACTACAATTGTCTGTTAAGAGTAAATTGGCATTATTGTGTGGAAGAATAACTCAAGTCATCAAGGAGGCATATGATTAGAAAAATATCTGTTAAATCTTTGTTCTGCCATTGTCTATCTCTCTCTCTCTCTCTCTCTCTCTTTTCTTTCTTGCCTTCTCTAGTTTCTCAGGTACCATTTTTTTCTAGGGAGAGTTGGAAAACTGTTGTTACTAATTACCTCTGCTTGGTCATAGAGAGGTATTTGTGTGTTCTTAGTAGTTTGGCTTGATGAGTGTACATAGAATTTATAGTTATGGAAAGGACCGTTGCAGCAACATATCTCACTTTCTGCACACACATACACAGCATGCGATTTAGGCTGCATTTAAACATTACTGTGTGGAAAACCTTTGCCGAGCATTTTCCTGTGTTAAGAATCACAGCCTCTGGAACCTTTCCAGCATGCCCAGTTTTATATACTTTGTCCAGATGGGCTCAAGCTTGTGATAATTGCTATGGTGTAATTTTTTACATCCATAAAAAATAGCAAAGAAACTGTTAGTGGTATTGGAAGAACCAGTTTGGCTTCCAAGGTATAATATTTCTGTATAAAGTGTCCCTTAACTTGAACAAATTCCAGAATCTCAGCTCTAGTTTCCCTTTTAATAGTAATCACTTTAAATCTTATATGATTTCTGCTTAATTGGAAGGCCAAGATCTTCAGTCAACTAATTCATCAGAACAACATTAGAAACACAGCATCCTAATGCAACATATGTGGCTTTTTCCCGGTCAAATACTTAACTAAGGCCAGTTCTCACTATATGACTCATATTCTGGAACGCATACTGTGCTACAAAATGCATGAGTGTCCTGTCATATCAGCCCATGTTTCTTAATCTCTGAAGCAATTAGCAGGTAAAAGATAACATGTAATGGATTCTCAAGCACTTTAAAAGAATCCATATTTTAAGGGATTTTTTATCCCTGCTTATTATCTTCACACAAGGAAGTGGCATGGTTTTTTTTCCACTCTGGTATTTTATTGCTCAATATTAATTTAGCAATGAAGTTTCATAATGAAGAAAGTGTGTGCACTGGTAAACAGCTGTCCTCTTACAACTTGAGAACAAGGACTGTGGAGTAGGAGCAGAAGTTTTGGTTACTGAAGGGATACTGATACTTTAAAAAAATCTCTGTGGCAAATTCTCTACACACACACACACACACACACACACACACCATGTATGGTATCATTTAGCAGTTCTTATCTTCTAAAGGGCATCCATCATGTTGGGAATACTCACATTTCTTGCCACCACTGGTAGAAGCAATAATGCACACAATGGGAAAGCTGCCTCTCTAAGCCAAGAGCTGCTGAATGTCACAAAAGACTTGGAAGGTGGAGCGGTTGAATTCAGCAGTGCTGGAAATTGTTATAGTGCCTTCTTTGGTTCTAAGCAGGCATTTTTCAGGCACTCTGCTTAGACATTTTCAAGGCAGAGTTTACTGGTAATAGTGGCTCCCAAAGAGACTGGCAAAGAGTTTTAGGCTTAGACCAATTGTTAGTCCTTGCTTAATATGAACAAGATATACAGTCGTTGACCTAACTCATTTAGTGGAACTTCCCTAATTGGGTTGCATTTAATCCTTGGTCATGAACTTTCTCTGCATGCATCGGAGGCTCATAGTTTAATCCTATATAGGTCTATTTTGAAGTAAGCTCAACTGAAGTCAGTAAAACGTACTCCCAATACATGGTACATAGATTCCAATGTAGTCTTTCTTCTATTTTTCAAAAACACATATGAAATTCAGACTGTGGAATTTACAGGCCATAATGGAAAAGGGGTGCCCGTCTCAAACTTTCCCTTCATCCTGCTCTCCTTTACTTGGGGAAAAAGATGACTGTCATGCCCCATCCCTTCCTTAACAGGTCCAGAAAGAGCCTTGGTCTTACACTTCTGGAGTGCCAGAAGAATTGAGAAACTCCCTGACACTACTACCCTGAAAGATACCATCTGTGGATAGGTGGGGGAATCATGGATCTGATGCAGGTGGCATAGTCCTAGCATCAGACCTTTCGGGGGGACCCCTGGGACCCTCAGGAGCAGACCCAACTGTACATCAAAGGTTCAGTGCCTGTTTGGCAGCATTAAACAGCCCTGAGCCTTGGGTAAGGGATGGGGGGGCCAGATTTGCCACATGTTCTCATGGACCTGATCTAGAACGAGGCACTCAAGGAAGATGTAGAGGAGTAAAGGCAGCTATAGTGCTACTCAGTTTGTGGCTAGATGTTACGTGTTGTTAATGTGACATCTCTGCCAACCTTTTTTTCAGCAATCCTTTTGTTGGACAGCTCCCTCTGTGTCTTAAGCACCTTGACTTTCTGATCTGAGCCTGACAACAGTCGTAGGGGGCATAAGACAGATAATTCCCCTCTGTTTTTTTCTCCCTAGAAGGTAAAATTAAAAAAGGAACATGTCGAGTAGTTTAGAGACAAAAAATATAGCCAACAGGAGTAGATATTTACTTACCACGTGCCCTTTCTTTGTCCTTGATTATAAACCCAAGTCGCTGATTTTCATTAAGAAAAGGGTAGAAGAGACCCAAGTTTGCTCTCGAAAAAAAAGTGGAGTGGTGTGTTCAATGAGGTGAGTTGGAAAGACACTCATTGACTTTTCAGGTTGAAAAGACCGGAGGTTGATCATGCATTGAAAAACATCTACAGCAAACTGTCACTAAGAAAGCCATTAAAGAAATGTCAAATGGCTGTTTGAACTGAATGGCTTGGCCTTTTGCTGCTGCTTTGTATTGTGATGTGTCAAATTCTGATTCCAGTTACTTTTAGCATAAAAGCTGTGAGGGTCTCCGTGGGATATCATAGCACTCTTTCCGATTTACCCTGTTTCCCTGAAAATAAGACCTAACCTGAAAATAAGCCCTAGAATGTTTTTTCAGGATGCTCGTAATATAAGCCCTACCCCAAAAATAAGCCCTAGTTAAGTGAAAGCCCGCCCTCCACCCTTGTGCAGCAACCAGAAGAACATGACATGACTGTATTTGAATAAACGTAGATTGTACATGGAAAAAAATAAAGCATCCCCTGAAAATAAACCCTAATGTGTTTTTTGGAGCAAAAATTAATATAAGACCCTGTCTTATTTTCGGGGAAACACGGTATGAGTTCTGCATTACAAGATGCATCTTGCTGGAAAGTATTAAAATGCCATCCTTTTCATCAGAGGTCGTCAGAACAATTCACCAGCCTTAATTAGTTCTTCCATCACCCCTGTGGGGCAGGCAAATATTATTATTGCACTCATTTTACAGCTGGGTAAACAACAAAACAGTGATGAATCCTTAAGGTCACGAGCAAGACAGCAGATGATTTGGGAATACAATATGGTGTGCTAGTCTCCTAGGCTGTGGCATAATCTAGTACACTGTTCAGTTTACAACATATTGTCTTTCCATCCTTCAAGAGTCTTGATTTCTTTTTTACAGATTATGTGGGGGAAAAACCCCTATATTACACAAGAATTGAATTTAACAGAAAACAGTGCTAGGGAGCACGTGAAAACATATGTTGACCTTGAACTCAAACGCTTTATCTGAGAATCCAAGAAAATAAATTGAAACGGGGTGACCTTTTTCAAATCTCCCTTGCCTTGAGGGCATCATATCTTCAGTGAAGTTAAATGGTAGTCTGTCTTTTAGATAGCCATATAGGCTCTACATTCTGAAATAATGTGTACATTAAAACATCTCAAGAAAGTAGCATACAAAAGGAAGAAAATAATGCTGAAATTTAAGATACTCACATATACTCCAACAGACGGTATGGTGTGTAACTAGAGTATGATCTTATAGACTGGAAATCCAAATGGCTAGCATAGCTTACAAATCTTACTTTTTGGATTGCCTTCCCCAGAATCCACTGCTGGCCTTTGGCTAATAGGTCATTGTAAGGGTAAAATTTAGTTATTTCTTTGAATTTATGTGCCATTTCCTTCGGTTAAAACTCTTTGGTGCCCCGTTTCTGATTACAAAAATAAATAAATGATAAGAATAAAACAAACAATCAAGACAAAGTTGAAACAACAAGGATACAAGTGCATTACAACTGAACCTGTTACTGTTGTTTTAAAAGGCCTTGATATTAATTTCTTGATTGGTTGGTACTAAGAGAAGTCATAAGGGTCAGTACCAGGCAAGTTACCTGGGACAGGAAATATTCCAGAACAGAAAGTCTAACTGGGGACCCTGTGACGAATGTTGGAAGACAGTGAACCTCTGAAAACAGGCATTTGATGGTGGTGTCAGAGCATAGGCAGGTACCTGTGGGGAAAAAGACATCACTCCAGGTACACTCTTGGTACCTGGGAGGGAGAATGTAATGCAACTTAACAAACTATTTCCTGATTAAAATGTTTAATGCTTCCTTTTCGTCCATTGCTGTAGATAAAAAGGGAAGCACACCATTATGTTAATACCATTGTCGTTGCTGCTGCTGCTGTTATTTCAAAGTCTGTTCATCTCTAGTTCAGTCATAAAGTACAAATAGCTACAAACTACTTTTACTGTAATAATAATTGCTTTTCTGGCCCAGTTGCGAAAGCCTTGGGGATAATCTATTAACCAGAGGCCATAATAATGAAGGCTAGATGGTGTCATGTTCAGGGTTAGTGGAACTTTTCATTTGGGTCTCTGGTATCTAAACAAAGCACTCCAGACTGCAAGCTATACAAGTTCCTTTTGGTGTATTGCTGACTAATGAAATTATGTGAGAACTCTGGAGAGTCTTTTATAGATCAATACAGAGCTTAATGGACCAGAGATCTCAGCTGTGCATTCTCACTCGCTGTGAGTTAGTTCTCAACATTATTTTTTTTTGGGGGGGGGGGGATACCCTGAATGCAGTGTACAGGAGAGGACCATCACTCACTGTGGAAAAGTCAGGATTTTGGACTACGGTTTTAAGAATCCCCCAGCCAGCATGAACAAATGGGAGATTGGGGGACTGTAGTCAGAAATATTGACCTTTCCAAATTGTTCAGTATCGCAGTGGGAGAGCACTGGCTTAGCATGTGGAAGGGGCAGACTGCATCCCTGGCATCTCCACTTGAAGAGGTTCTGGTCGTGGCTGATGGACCAAATCTCTGGCTGATGGCCAATCAGAGTAGGATGTTGTGTGCTAGATGGACATAAATGGCAGAGGTAGGCAATTCTAGTTTTGTGGGGACACGGCATCCACTCTAGGTTTTTGTTCACTATTTAAAGGGGGTATCCAAGATACTAAACCTATTCTGGGGGTAGAACTCAGCACCCTGGATACTTCTGTAAAGTTCAGACTAAAACCTGGAGCAAACATTTCAAACTGCTTTCATTCCCTTTGGAACACATATGTCTTCATCCTGAAAACACACTAGGAGATACTTGTAACCTGCATTTATCCAAAGGTAGCTTTCTTGGCACTGAGGAACACAGCACAAGCATTTGCTGAATATGGAAATGATCATCATCGTCCTCTTAGGACCTCAGAACTGGAAGGGACCTTGTGGATCATCGAATCCATCCCCTGTCAAGAAGACACAGTGGAGAATCAAACTCCTAACCTCTGTCTCTGGAGCAAGATACCTAAATCACTGACACAAATCCCATCCTCCCCTCTATGAAATCAGAGTCAAGTTCTGAAAATCTCCCAGACCAGCTAAGCTTATTCAGCTAAGTATTTGCAGAGGCTACTGCAGTGTATAACAGACCTTCAACACACTAATGCAAGATTACACTGCTTGTAGGAACAGAACTAGAGATGGGCACAAATTAGTTCATGCCGCTTCGTACGAATCAACCTGCGCAGCACCACAGGTGCCATGCAGATCCTTCACCCACCCACCGGGCATCACATGCTGCTGGGGTCCTCTGGGCAGGAGCTCGGGCTGCTCTTTCCCGCCTCCTCCAGCAGTCAACCACTCCAATGAGGAAGCAGGACAGGGATTCTCCCTGTGCAGCTGACAAGTGGTTGGCTGCTGGAGGAGGCGGGGAAGAGCAGCCCGAGCTCCTGCCCAGATTGGAGTGCTGCCAGAGAAGGAGGACTCCAATGGTGCACGGTGCAAGGTGAGTAGGCCAGCTGACCTGGGGGGGGAGATCCGTGTGGCCCATTTGGTACCATGCAGGTTGATTCGTACAAAGTGGCATGAATTAATTTGTGCCCATCTCTAAACATTACCATTGCACATGTGTTGATATCCTTCTAGAAAACATCTTCCACCTGCAAAATGGCAATGCCAAAATGAGCAGCATAATCCTATGTCGCTACACTGGTAGAACTTTCAACTCAGTGGAAGCTCAATAGGATATGGGCTTCAGCTCGATTTCACTGTGTTTCTTCAAATCCCAGCTATATTCTTCTCCTCACTTTGTCATATATATCAGGATGAAAAAGGTTTTTTTCCCCCCAGGAAATCCATAGGTATTTTGGTGTGCACTTTTTGGAATGTATGCATTCTCCTACATATTTTTCTTATGTTTGTATGCATTCTTCCCGTGGATTACATTTTCAGTCATTTTTCAAAAATACAAATTTTGATTAGTGCATGTGAATATTCATATGATTTGTGAAGGAAAAAAGATGAGGGAATTCATGGCTCACGTTTCCTTTCTGATAATGTGAAAGCAAAAGAGTTCTGCACACCGTTGTTAACAGTTCTGCAGACCACAAAGTATATGAATTCAGTTAGCATGAATTTATTTTCCATTCCTAGAAGTATGAAACAATGTTCTATTTCACATTAAGAAAGGGGGAAGATTATGCGAATAGAAGGGTGTGTTTGATTCTTAATTAATTGAGTCAGGAGCAAGAATCAGGTTTATTTTATATGGTGTGTACATCTGTGTAAGCGAGGAAGGTTTGAATAGTTCACTTGTTCTTTCATAATAAATAAGGTTATTTATTTTGCATTCCCTTATGTAACAGTGTCCTGAGATTGACAGGGTATGTTTCAGATTTATTGCATTTTACTGATAAAGCCCCTGAATCTTTTCAAATGAAGCTCAAACACATGGGTGAGACATGAATTATTTATGGATTACTCTGCCTAATACTTAAGAGCCTTTGAAAAAAAGCACTAATACCTTCAAATTTTCAAACAGTCGATAAAAATAGCCTAAATTGAAGAGGCCAATGGATAAGTTTTTTTTTCTTCCTTTTCCTTTTAAAAAGGGGCATTGTTCATTAGGTCTGTTTTTGGAAGAAAGCCAGGATAGAAACGAATAAATTGACTGAGTAAACAAATAAATAAATAACTGGAATCAGTGGGGATTTGGTGAATCAACTTCTCCATGAGTTCCATTGATCCTAGTTGGGAGTCATTAATAAAGGATTTCAGCTGATACATTCCAAAGATGAAGTATAGACTTGATGTGTCAGTCAGAAATCAGTTCCCAATACCATCAGTTGGAAAATACTTGTTTGCTTCGGTTAGTTAGTTCATGCATTTATAGCTCATGGTTCTTTTGCCATGGAATTCAAGGTAATAGACTTGCTAATGGTACTGACAATGCCTTCAATATAGATATAAACTAGCATGGATTCTGCAGTGAAACATGATTGTGGGAGACTAAAAGATCACATCTTGGTACCTGAGATTTAGTGAAAGCAATGTGGATGTCTTGCATGGGCAAGCCAATCTCTGGCAACAGTAACACTACACAACCTAGACAGCCCATTAATTAGACGTAAGTCACCTGTATTTCCTCAAGTGATTGGACTGAAAAACTTTGGCCTCATTGTTTAAATATAGCCATGACATAAATCATCTGGAGTGAGCAGAGTCCAGCTAAAGGGCAGGGATGGTGGAGTGAAGATCAGCTTTGAAAGGTCAGCTGCATGCAGTGACTGATGAGGGTGGGTTTGAAGTCGTATTTTGTCAATTGGTAGCAGAGTCATTAGAAGGAGAAGGCAAAGAGAGAACAGATTGCATGAGTGACTCCTGATGGTTAGGAGAAGAGGGAGGAACAGGCCAAATTTGGTAATAGGAGACAATACCTGTGCCGACTTCCTTGTGGAGTTCCTTATGTTTCAAAAGTATACCTTTAGAGTACAGCAATGCCATCTTTTTACTGTGTTGAATCATTGACAGCAATTCAAAAATGTGAGAATAGTTGAGTTGAACTAGTGGGAACTATTTTATTTTCAGTTTGAGGGGATGTGATGAGATGTGGGCTGGGCTGGGTTTGATCTGTGGCTGCTTCTTCACGCAAACAAGGGTGTGAGGCTCCAGATCTGGTCCTCTCCTGATCCCAAAGCCCTTCTAGCAAGCAGATTTTGTTGAGAGTTCTGGGAACTTGCTTAAGTTCCAGTTAAATGCACAGCGGAAGGCCAGCTCCTTAAGGTTAGAATTAGCTGTAGAAGTCCCCTTCTACCCAATTGTTCTTGGTATCCACCCTCACCAAAGCCTAGCACTTTAGGAAATAAGACTCAGGAGGCAATCTTTAAGTATAAAAGGTTTTTGTGTACTTTACTCACTTAAAGTCCATTTCTGAAACAGGCACTCATTAGGCTTAAAGTTGATAGAAGGAAAAGTAGCAAAAGTAAGGTTTGTTTCCTCAGCCCACGTGGCTGGGAGGATCTCCAGGGTGCAGAGATGCAGCCTGGAGACCCAGGATCTTCCAAGGTGAAGAAGAATCTGGGACAAGAATGGAGTCTCTGAAACACATGTGGAGGAGAAGGGAAGAACAAGGGCGGAGTTTCTCTAGCCTGGGAAAAAGAAGACCCTCTGATTAGTCAGCATGCAAACAAACAAGCAAACAAGTTGGTCTTTGATGGAGGCCCCTCCTCCCATCTGTTGAAATTTACATCAAGATTGCTAACTAGCCAACAGATTTAAGGAATTTCCCAATTATTATCGGAATAAGATCCTGCACTAAATTATCCTTCTGAAAAGAATGGTAAGATTCTGTTCTTTTTATACCCTCCTTCGGCATCTTGTCTAGTTCAGCATTGGCAGCTCCTTTTGCAGAATGACAGGCGTGTTTCTTTAAAGAGTGATGCCACAAGGCTGATTCTCCCTTTCTAGTGCTGCCCTTCTTTTAAGATCAAACAAAAGTAGCTCTAACTTTATAACAATCAGCTGTGTATATAAAAAAAGGCTGCCTTTCTCTTTCATCATTCATTCATTTATTTTATTTTATTTTATTTATATCCCGCCCATCTAGATCGAAGTCTACTCTGGGCGGCTAACAAAACTCTAAGAATAATAAAATAAAATAAAACAACAACATTAATACAACTGAAGATGGCGAAAGAAATTAGGTATTGACATTTGAAACTGTAACACTTAAGAGTTCTTGCTTCTGTGTAGTGCTACGGAAGCTGTGACGGTATTGACAAGAACACAATTTTTAGAATGCTGGTGAGTGTGAAAATCCAGAAGGACCTATTATTGCAGTGTGTTTATTCTAAGACTGTAGAAAGAGAATCATGCAGTTTGGGGTGCCATCTTGTACAGACTTGCCAGGGAGGAAGACACATTAAATGTAATGGTGTTGCAGCTACTGGTGACTCATGGTTCAGGAAGGTGTGGCGCCTCACCCCACCACCTCCATTTATAGGATTACACTACTAGATATCTTCTACCCCAGATTAACTTCACATTCATTGTCAAACCATATTTACAAGGGTTTTCAGCTTTGCAAAATACTCTGCAACCCAACAGAAAGATGTCCAGCAATGCCACTAAGGGGGTGGGAGTGTCTGTGCAACACAGCATACTGTTTGAGTAGAGTGATGCTATTTTTTTACTATTTTAGATGAGGAGAGATCTTTGCTGTTGCTCTGAGCTTTCAAAGGGAGCCTCTTTTTATTAAGAATGACAGTAGGAGTGAAGATAGTGTTTGATTTTGACACTTGAAAGATGTAGCCCACACACAGAGGGGATTCTCTTCTGTAGAAATGCAAACATAGCCTTGGAGTTCCGCGAAGTTTATCAACCTCCCCCCACAAAGTCTCTTTTTCTCACCTTGCAGATCCCCTGTGCGGGTGGATGGGTATGTGGAATGCAAGCTACCAGTACTAGCCTGTTATATGCCATATATAACCCTCCAGTTCTTAATTGCATTGGTTCTTTCTGCTGTGAATTCTTAAGGAATGCATGGGCCCTCCTTGAGAAGTCATGCACATTTAATCAAAACTCCTTTTGCCTACCCTGAAATTCTTCAGGGTCTCACCCAAGCATAAAGCTCCGAGTTCACCCTGAAATATTATTGCATGAAAAACCTCTTCACAGTGTTAAGGTTGTGTTGTGTTCAAAATCCGTTTTTGTACCAGAATGTCTTTGATGTTATCTTCCACTAGGAACCTTCAAAGTTCCCTTGAATTGGTACCAGAGGCAAAAATCTGTTGTTTCAGCTGAAAGAGATTTGGATAAAATGTATGCTTATTTAACTTTAGGCTGAATAGCTCAGTGAGTTAGATATCTGGCTGCAGAGCCAGATGTTGGGGGTTCAATCTCCCACTGTGCTTCCTGGGAGAATAGCCAGCCTGTGTGGCCTTGGGCAAGCCGCACGGTCCCAGGACACCCCCAGAAGAAGAGGGTGGTAAACTACTTCTGTGTATTCTCTTCCTGGGCAGCCCTGAAACGGGTCACTGTATGTCAGAATAGACTTGACAGCACATGAGTATTATTATTAACTTTAGGCAGAGATATTTCTAAAAATCACTTATCGGTGTAAGAATTCATTTTCTCCCACTTGAATCATCAGTTTCAGAAACAAATGGCTTCACACACTCCTTTCATGGTACAGCTGTCACCTTTATATATGGAATGCATTTTCAGGTGTTTAGGCTCTGCTCATCTGTATCTCCCTTGGTGGTAATTGAGTATCTTGTGTGGTTATAAACAGTAAGATTATTTTGTTAATTACAAACTTAAGACCTGTGTCAACAGGTATTAAGCATGTCCACATGTCCCCCCCCCCCCACTTACTCATATCTTTCACTCCACATGTTCCATGTCTTTCACTCCACATGTTCCATCTAAAGGCCTCAACCTCAACTCGCTGTTACTCTAGCCCTATGCAGATGCTTGCAGTCCTTTAGAGCAAACACAGGCAGAGTGAGAATGTTCTAGTCGCAGCTACTCTGCCCACTATCCATGTTTGGCAAATATGCAAGGAAGGGGGGGGGGGATACGTGCTCTCTCACTTTTCACTTCCTTTACCCTCCTGTGCAGAGACCATGACAAGGAAGAGACCATTTTCCATACCATGGTTGCTTTCCCCATGAATTAGTTGGTTATGTGCCTTCAAGTTGGAACAAACTTATATTGATTCTGATAGGGCTTTCGAGGTGAGCTATTTAAGGAGTGGTTTTACCAGTAAGGTAAACATAAAGGTTCCCCTTGACATTTAGTCCAGTCGTGTCCGACTCTAGGGGGCGGTGCTCATCCCCGTTTCCAAGCCGTAGAGCCAGTGTTTGTCCGTAGACAGTTTCCGTGGTCACGTGGCCAGCGCGACTAGACACGGAACGCCGTGACCTTCCCACCGAGGTGGTACCTATTTATCTACTCGCATTTTTCCATGCTTTCGAACGGCTAGGTTGGCAGGAGCTGGGACAAGTGATGGGAGCTCACTCCGTCGCGTGGATTCGATCTTACGACTGCTAGTCTTCCGACCTTGCAGCACAGAGGCTTCTGCGGTTTAACCCGCAGCGCCACCACGTCCCTTGGTTTTACCAGTACCCTCAGACTATTTTACATGATTCCAGAAAACACCTCCCTCTCTTCTTCTCCCAGCCAATATTCACTCTTTGAGAGACATTACACACCTCTCAATCACTTGTTTCTCACACACATACATGAATCCTTAACACATTACATCCCTGTACAGAGATCCGAATGGCCGGGCAACTTAATAGCACACCAAACTCCCCTCATCTCTCTTTCTCCCATATTCATGATTTTTCTTTGCCTCTACCGTGCCATACAGAGTTTCTCCCTTTGGACATTCACTCTCTTTCCACTGTGCCTGTAGTGAAGAAGAGAAAAAACAACAACACCTCAATCTGTTTAAATCTGTGTCCCTGCTTGACCTTGTCCTCCCTGTGATTGGTTCTCCTTGTCTTTTCCTTCATACTATTAATGGGTTTTCCCCCTCCCTCCCCCACTCTGTTACATTTCCAGACTGCAAGTCTGCAGTTAAGACCTTTCATTACTACTGTCATTGTTCTTTAAGAAAACAAAAAACCTAGGAATGTTTAGGCACTCGGTATGGAACAAATATTATGTACACTATCACTCCTACTTTATGGTAGGCCCCTGCTTTTTAAGCACCTACCATAATTGCATTCAAATTAATTTGAACGGACTCATTACTGTAATGATTGGCTGAGCTAGATAGAGCTGCATTCAGATTTCCTTCAGCAAGGAACACGGATGTTATTAAGAAAGGGAGAGGCATAGTTTGAGGCAAACCGCGCTGGGCTAAGCAGATGAAATTGATCTTCCATCATCGCTGTTTATGGGAGAAATGAGGATGGAGGGAGCAGGGTGTTGCCTCTATCCGTGCAAAGAAGGAAGAATCAGAATTGAAACAATAACATGTGGAAATAAACATCTGCTCAAGAAGCAGCTGGACAAAGCATCTGATTATGGGAGCAAGAGCTTACACTATGGCTTTATGAGATGAACGCTAGCAGGAAATACATGTCACAGGCTGCAAAGTTGTCTGGCCCTCCATAGCAGGCAAACTGCATGTTATAAGCAATGACCTTGCAGGTACTCTGGGATGCAGGGAAGATGAAACTGCTGAAAGCTCTTGTTGCCTGCCTGCCAGTTTTTCCAGGGAAACTTTCCAGCTTCTCTGCTGGGGTTTGTCAGTATGTCAACCAGGAGGAATTTGATTACACACCAAAATAAGACATGGTTATAATCATAGCTGACTGGAATGCAAGAGTAGGAAATAAAGCAGAACCAAATATCGCTGGAAAAATTGTCAGAAACAAAACTGGAGAATGACTCATAGAGTTCTGTGAAACCAACAATCTGTTTATTGCAAATACATATTTCAAGCAACTGAACAGATGAATGTCCACGTGGACATCACCAGATGGCCAATACGTAATCAAATAGATTACTTAATTGGAAGCAGGAGAGGGAGAAGCTGTATTCTCTCTGCCAAGACAAGACCAGGAGCACATTGTGGTTAATATCACATATTAGAGTAAAGCTGAAGAAGAGTGCTAAAAGAATCTTAGTGCCAAAACATAATTGAAACAACATTCCTTTAAAAAAGAATTTTCAGACCTTATGAAATTCTTTGCCTTTAAGAAAAAGAAAAGGAAGAGTACTATTTTTCTCATCAAGATGAGACATTCTGCACATAATTTGTGCAGAATGTCTCTCTACGAAATCAGTGGCTTTCTCTTTGAGAAGCAATGCAGACACACACATAACAGCCGTCACAGAATAAGTTGACTGTTTAAAAAGATGCAGCCCCTGGATACTTCTAATCCTTAAAAGTCCATGTGAAAAGCCAGCAAGCCATTGACATTTCAGCAACTTAAGTTACTTGCACAATTTTGTTTCATTTGCACAAAAAAGAATTCTATTATTTAGAAGGCCACAAAATACCTTGCTCTCTGATTTCTATTCTTGCATGTAAGAATGAGCGCAAAAATAAAGACAAACAAGAAGTTACATGTCTACTGACTAAGCTGTGCAGACTGCTAAGTGTTTGTTTCTGAGCACAAAGGAACTATGTGGGATGTAAATATTGAAATAACCTTTTAATAGTCCTATAAATCCATTATTGTCATATTTCACCATGACTTGTACTGTGTAAATGTTCACTGTGTTTGATTTTATTTAACGGATACTTTTTGGGATATATTTGATATATTCCCACTTGATATGTTTATAACACATTTCTAAATGTTCCTCCTGTTCATTGTGGGCCATGAATTTAAATGAGTGTATGAATACATTTTGAAATGCCAAATTAATCATTTTAATTTAACAAACAAATCAACATAATTTAAAACAAATTAATCCATGATTGATTTTATTTTATCCCTAAAATAAATAAGAGGAATTTCAGCATGCACAACTGATGTTATACAAGCAGTTTCAGTATTTTGGCAGGTTGTGTGACTAGTTGCACAATGAGAACTCTCCAGCAGGATAGTAGCCAAAGAACTTTTAACATTGTAGAGGCAGAGAGAGGAATCAGAAGTTGACAAACTCTGGGTTATGAGCCAGTGTTTTTCAGCCATTCACAGGGATAAATTCAATGGCCAAAATCCTATTGGGTAAATTACACCTGCGTAAAGGTGATGACATCACCAACCGGGGGAGATGGCTGGCAATTGAAGAGTTCTTGCTTCAATCCCAGGGAATGCGTGACTCACGTGCAATGAGGCTGGTTGCACTTGAGTTTAGTGAGCCCTAAGATCAGAGCAGGAACTCCATAATTTACAGTCTCTTCCGCTGGTGGCATCATCATGGCAAGTATCACCTTTGAAGAGGCAGGGGGTCTGTTGTGATCCATGTGCATTCTAAAACTAAAAACTCTCATTTCTATCTCTTGATTATCCCAACGGGAACTTAACCATTACATGAACCAAAAGATTTTTAGTGAATTAGTCAAGCCACTGTACATTTCTCATCCCCTCAAATGTTAATTTGTTAATGTCACTTATTCTTACTGCCAGCGAAGGCCTATCCAACCATGTCTTTGTATAAGTGTAACATTCGTTGCATTAGTATATATACATTTATAAAGCTAAGGTGGTGTCTGTGCAAGTTTTTGCAATTGTATAAAGCAATACTAAGCCTTCTTTCCTGGGCAGAAGCACAATGCACGCAATAAAGAGCTACTTCTGAGTTAACATGCATTTGATATAATATTGCTTGAGCTAAGTGATAGCCCAAATTGGTTTTGACCTATGCAATGAGCCACACTATTACTTATTTATGTTCCTTCAATCTGTTGATTGCAAGCTGGAGCCTGAAATGAAGTAGCTTGGGAAGTGTTTTACAATCCTATCTGCTGCTTGCTTTTGGTTGGGGTCAAACTAGGTGATATGCTTAGCACATAATTGAAAGTGGTGTTACTTGTCCTAGCATGTGCTTTTTCTCACCTCTGTATCTTGCCCTGTGGCATGTTTCATTTTGTTATTGGTAATCAAAGGATAAGCTCTGGCTGAATTTGCAAGTCTCATTGTGGAGGCATGAATCTATAAAATAATCCCATTGTCAGGAGGAATGTGCAAATTGTAGGAGACAGACATCAGGGATGTTGGCAAGTCTTTGGGTCCGAGTCCCAAGTCAGAGTCTTTGGTCCAAGTCCCAAGTCAGAGTCCAAGTCTTTGGTACCAAGTCCCGAGTCCCAAACCCCAAGTCCGAGTCCCTTTTAAAAACAATTCCCCCCCCCAGAAAAAAGGGAGGGGTGGGTGGGTTCCAATTTGTGATCCGTGTCTGAGTCATTGGAAGAAGAAAAAACTTGAGTCACCAGTGTGACTTAAGTCCGACTTGACACCATGTCCCGCAACTTGAGTCCTCATCCCTAACAGACAGCCCACTTTTTAAAATGTCCAGTTTGACCCAAAGACTGATTCTTCTGCCAACTTGCACCTCATTTGCTTTCTTTGTGAATCTTCAATTGATAGTCCTCTCCCATAGCTGTTTACACATCATATTCCAGTGAGTGAGTAGAACGACAGAGAATAAGAGTTACCATTTGCAGTATGGGCATCATAACCATGAAGTGGCTGGAAGGGATATCTTCTAAAGCAATGGTCCCCAACTTTGGGTCTCCAGATGTTCTTGGACTAAAACGCTGAGAATCCTTTACCACTGACTGTCCTGGCCAAGATTTCTGGTAGTGGTAGTCGAAGAACATCTGGGGACCCAAGGTTGGGAACCACTGTTCTAAAGGCTTGAAGGGAATAGGGGAACTGGACTGCAAACGTTCAGGTAGAAGAAAAAGGTTGTAGCAGATGGGGGTGTATTTGTAGCAGCTTGACTAAACAAAAAACATTTCACAGTAATGAATATTCTGTTTCAGTACAAACTGTCAAGATGATAGGACATAGAATTGACTGAGCCCAACACGAATTTGAAGAGGTGGCATTTCACATGATGGGTGGTTGATCTGCCTGAAAATGATCATAACTGAGTGATAATCAACCTAACGATTGTGCTGTGCAGCAAGAAATGACAGGTGGGCACAGACAGAGTCAACCATTGCCTTGACAACCTGAACAGTAATATAGATGGGCAAACAGAAATACAGCTGTTGCTGTTTATGAGTACAGTCTATCGATACCTCAGCAAAAAGGAAAGGAAGGATAATTTTCTTCTGTGAAAGGAGTCATCTTTTAAGCAAGTCTTGAAAAAACAGCCTTATTTCTCTAAAATATAAATGAACTGGATGGTTTTAGAGGGTTGATGAAATGGTTTTATTGTTTTAAAACAAGTAAAACAATAAAATAATTATTTCAAGGTAAAAGCTACTCTAAATGATAGCTGAATCATAACATACACTTTGAATGACCTCTCTTGCCATGGGAAATCTTTCACTAAATAAGGAGTGTGTGTTTCCAGACTTGCAGGATGAGTTCTGGGATATACATTGTAAGAGGCAGGCAGGTTGTAAGATGTTCACAAACATTGAAGAGCAAAGTTTGGAAATAACATATTAGATTTAATGTCTTCTTAACCATGACATCATTACTTTTGGATTAAACAGGAACAATTTGTGTATTTATTTATTAATTTAAAATATTTTTACGCCGCCTTTCTCCTTAAAAAGGACCCAAGGCAGCTTACATCATTGAAAGACAATATTTATAGCTGAAAACAATGAGCATACAACGGTAGTTTACATCATTAAAAGACAATGATTAAAGCTAAGAGCAATGAGTATAAAGAGACAGCTGACATCATTGAAAGATGATATTAAAGCTAAAACAACAAGTGTGCAAATATTTAAAAGGAACAAATACCCCTTTGAGATATGGTAAACACAAGTAGTACTAAAGACCCAGTGAGAGCAGTAATGTACAGTAATAACAAACCATCTAAAA
This sequence comes from Intellagama lesueurii, assembly GCA_037013535.1. Lineage (NCBI taxonomy): Eukaryota > Metazoa > Chordata > Lepidosauria > Squamata > Agamidae > Intellagama > Intellagama lesueurii. The sequence continues at coordinate 118,689,852 of JBAJHW010000006.1, read as the reverse complement.
GTCACTCATGTAGCCAGTCACTAATGAGCTTGAGAGAGAAGTTTTGTAAAATACTCTTGCCATGTTACCATGGACCTCATAAAGTAGGAATATACATATATATGAAAAAATCCACTGTTGGTTAAGTATTGGGGAGCTAATTTATACATGCAGGAACATTACATGTGTTTTGGTACATTTGAAAATAGGTTTCTCTTGGGAAACTGATTGAGTTAGTTAATGACATGTTAGCTTATAAATAAACCAGTTGAATCCTAAAGTAATTTTGTTCTATTGTTAATAAACCAGATGTTGAACTGGTTTCAAGTCTACTTCTTGCTGCTAAGGTAGCTATAGCGTGGAACCAGGGGGAAAACACTCTCCTGGCATAAATGACTAGCTTAACTATATCTAGAACGTTGTCCTTTTGCTGAAATTGACATATTATAAAATGAGACTGAGAAATTATTTGCAAAGTTCAGGTGAGTGTTATGAGTTATAAGCAGTATTTCCTGTGAGAAAGTGAAAAGTCAAATGGTTTTTTGCTTTTTATGAACTCTTACAGAAATGTGTACTATTAATAAAATTCAGAGTTGTGTAAAAAAAAAAAACCCAGGAAGAATGGAACTAATCTTTTAAAAATAACATTTTGAAAATAAAATTAAAACAATCAAACTGTAACTTCAAAGCATCATTTCCTGTAATCCCTGACTGGGAGGAGTCCTAAAAAAACAAACAGAGGTAGCAAAAAAAGATCACCTGCAAGCAATATAGTTGGACCTTGGCTTCAAGGATCCCCTTAAAGCCAAATGTTGTTAGAAAAACCAGGACAACTTCTGGAAGATGCTAGGAAATGTGGAACAGGGGAGCAGTAGAGGCCAACATGCAGTCATGGCAACATAACAATCTCAGTGCTCCCCAACAGGGGGCAGCTGCCCTATTTGCCCAATGGTAGGGCTGGTCCTGGACTCCTGCATCAAGTGGTACATATGCAGGGGTATGTAGATCTTGGAAACATACAGCTAAAGTAACATTCACTGTAGAGTAATAAACTATAGTTACGTTATAAGGACCCACCTCATTATCTGGTTACTACCATACTAGGGGGGATGTGGTGGCGCTGCGGGTTAAACCGCAGAAGCCGCTGTGCTGCAAGGTCAGAAGACCAGCAGTCGTAAGATCGAACCCACGCGACGGAGTGAGCTCCCGTCGCTTGTCCCAGCTTCTGCCAACCTAGCAGTTTGAAAGCATGTTAAAATACGAGTAGATAAATAGGTACCACCACGATGGGAAGGTAACTGCGTTCCGTGTCTAGTCGCGCTGGCCACGTGACCACGGAAACGGTCTACGGACAAACGCTGGCTCTATGGCTTGGAAACGGGGATGAGCACTGCGCCCTAGAGTCGGACACGACTGGACTAAATGTCAAGGGGAACCTTTACCTTTACCATACTAGCAATTTTTAAAAAGCAGCAAAAGCAGGAAAACCATTATGGACTCCAGTCACCATCTTAAGAAATGTGATGCTGACCATGAAACCTTATGCCAAATAAATATTATAAGTCTCTAAGGAACCACAGGACTCTTTGTTGGTTGTTCTCGAGCAGACTACAAAGTAAAATAGCTGCCTATTTGGAGAGCTTTTTAAGAATGATTCTTTGCTTTCTTTTTTTCTCAAATGGAAAAAGCATAGATATTTTAAAAATCCAAATAATACAAACCACTGGCCTGTAAGACAAAAATGTTCTCTCCCTGTCCAACTCCTTGTCTCTTCAGCGCCCACGAGAGAATGAAAGGTGACAGCAGAAGCCAGCACGTGAACTGTGTGATATTCCTCCTCCACCATTCAGTACAGCCTCACTTGCATAGTTATAAAAGTAATACAAACATGATAGTTATATTGCAAAGGAATGAAATTGTCTCTCCTTAGGGGACAGCGATGCTGTAATTTATGTAATTCAGTTGCAAACAAGGTAACTCATTATCTATAAGTGACTTCCCAGCTCTGGATAGAAAATGGAATTTTCATATCTACAACTGCAGCATTATGATTTAGCAAGCAGGTCCTGTGAAAATTCCCAGTACAAAATGCCAAGTTTCAGAATCCTGCCTTCCTGTCCATATAATCACCTGTCCTCAGCATCACTGTTCCATCACAAAGGTGAGAAGCAGCTTTCCCATGCAAGCTTTCGAGCAGGTGGTAGTCATCAGGTGCAGAAACTGTACATGTTAGACTCTGTTCTCCAGACTCTAGAACAGATGAAGAAGACCTATCCCTTTGGAAAACTCATCATCATATTTTTGAAAGAGAAAACCAAGGTATTCTGGCATGTTGGAAGAAAAGGGGAAAAGATGGATGTATGATCCTTGGAGCTCTCCCTTAGAAATTCTAGCTATTTTTGTGCTGGGCGACCTTGCCAGAGGGCAGGCTTCTCCAGAGAAAGAATTTTGCAATAGACATGCCCTGCAGCAGAATAAAATCTCCTGTCTTATAAATAAGATAGAGGAATTCTCTTCTTTTTTTATTGTTTAGTTTGTGAATGCAAGAAATTCATAACTCAGTGTGAGATTCGTAACTCCGCTGTCGTGCTCCTCTATCTTCAACTATCCTTTCTTTCTCATTAGATTCTTTATTCATTTTCTGTCACTTGTATCCCACCAAAGTCTGTGCATCTTTGTGGCACCCTATGTTTGTGACTCCCTCCCAGACTGCATGTATCGTATCACCTTGCATACGTACTTAGAGATCCCTTCTAGAACCCACCATTCATGTGAAGCCTTTTCCACATCCCTGTTCCCTAGAGTAGCCAGCATGTCTAGGAGTTGAAGTCCAAAAAAAAGTAAGCTTTTCCCATCTTTCCTGTTACTTAGCCTATAAAGAGCCAAGTCGTGTTTGACGGAAACCAACCATATATTGCTTTCCTGCTAATACTTTCCTCCACTTTCCTAGTAGGTGGAGACAACTATAAGCAGTGTGATTTTCCAAGCTTGGCACATTCTTTCCTCTTTCCCTTTGTGTCTAATGTTAAATTGTAATGTCTTTGGGGCGGAGACCTGTTTTGTTGTACTTCACCATGTGGTGATGTTGTTGTTATGTGTCCTCAAGTCACCCTTGTCTTATGACAACGCCATGAATGAGCGGTCTCCAAAATGTCCTGTCCTCTACGGTCCTGCTCAGCTTTTGCAAACTCAAGCCTGTGGCTTCCATTAAGGAGTTAATCCATCTCGGTCTTCCTCTTTTCCTGCTGCCTTCAATATTTCCCAGCATTATTGTCTTTTCCAGAGAATCCTGTCTTCTCATGATGTGCCCAAAGTAGGATAACTTGTGGTGACAATGCTATATATTAAGCATAATCTTCCTCCTCGTCTGTTTGGTTCAGTTTTGTTTTATTTATTTATCTGTGCATGTATATACGAATGTCTGTATTTAGTATCAAGTAAATGCATGGTTTGCCTTTTCTGCAGCAGACATCAACCCCATCTGTGTTTGGGATGATTTCAGCTTTTACTTTCTTGGGTCCCAACCCAGCCAGGATTTAATGCTGGCTCCTTCATTCTGCCAACATCTGTCAGTGGGAAGAATCAGTAGCTCTCCACAAGCCTTTCCCAGCTATTAATTGCCAGCATCATTTGCAAATAAAATCAGGTTGTCCTCATCCACCTGTCACTGGCTACTTTCCCATCATTCCAAAGTGCCTTTCTAACTGGAATTACCATGATTTCCTTCACTGTTTATATTCCATATGAGACTGTAAGAACTGACAGGCAAATGGTTTATTTGTTTTTAATCTGTAAACTAGCTAAAAAACCTCAGACAGTTGCCACCTGCTTCGACCCCTCAGCCAAGTGCTTATTATGTGCCAAATAATCTACTGTGGAGAGAGAGGGCAAGGCGTGGGTCATCTAAGGAACATACAATGGCATTGAGGAGACCATTTGGACGTCCTGATGGCAGTCTGGTGTCTTTTTTCCCTTGGACCTAGTCCCATTTCATTGCAGAAGAGGAACCTGACTGTGCTCAGAGAAGTTGCAATAAAATGCTGGTTTAATCAAAATGTGTCACATTTCAGCTGATTTGTGGGCTTAAAGCCTGTTCGTGTCACCCTCCTCAGATTTGCACAGCATCAAAGCACGGACTGGAACTTTTTTCAGTGATAAAGGATGATGGCATTACGCCTAAAGCTTCCTCTTCATGTTCCATGGAACATTGATGAATGCATGCACACACAACATATGGAAACACAGTCATTGGGAGTATCTAAACTCATGGCAGGTCGTTTTCTGCTCATGCATGGGACCTTTTTTTCACGTTCCCCTTTCCCCCTCACCCTCCCTTGACTTCCAAAAAAAAACACACACACACAAAAATAAAAAAAAAACCTCCAAGGAAAAGGAATCTTTGGAGTAGCAGCACAGAAGTCCAAGTCTGCCATTGTCAGAAAATATTACAGTGGTGCCTCGCTAGACTATGTTAATCCGTTCCGCGAAGATCGCTGTCTAGTGAAAACATCGTCTAGCGAAGCACGTTTTCCCATTGGAATGCATTGAAATCTCTTCAATGCGTTCCAAGGGAAAACGCAGTCGTCTAACGAAAATCTCCCATAGGGAAACATCGTCTAGCGAGTGCGGGTCCCCATCGGAATGCACTGACAGCTGCACTGACAGCTTTTCACCACTAGTCGGCGCATTCCTATGGGGAAACCTCGTCGTCTAGCGAAAATCGCCATAGGGAAACATCGTTTTGCGAAGCGCAGTAGCGATCGCAAAAAGGCATCGTCTAGCGATTTCCTCGTCCTGCGAGGCAATCGTCTAGCGAGGCACCACTGTATTTCATAGAATCATAGAATCGTCGTAGGGTTGGAAGGAAACTTGGAGGTCCTCTAGTCCAACCCCCTGCCCAAGGTAGGAGACCTCATACCATCCCGGACCTCATACCATCCCGGACAGATGGTTGTCAAATCTTTTCTCGAAAACCTCCAGCGATGGGGCACCCACAACATTGAGAGGCAAGCTGTTCCACTGCTTAATGGTTCACACCATCAGGAAATTCCTCATTTCCAGGTTGGATCTCCCTCTGATGAGTTTCCACCCATTGGTTCTTGTCCTACCCTCAGGCGCAATGGAGAATAAATCGATGCCCTCTTCCCTGTGGCAACCCTTCAGATCTTGGAAAACTGCTATCATGTCTCCCCTCAGTCTTCTCTTCGTTAAGCTAAACATACCTAGTTCTTTTAGTCATTCTTCATAGGATTTATCTTCCAGCCCCCTTATCATCTTTGTTGCTCTTCTCTACACCCTTCCATTTATTTATTTGTAATATTTATATCCTGACTTTCTTCCAGTGAACTCGAAACAGAATACATGAGTCTCTGCTGCCTGCCCTGCTTCTTACCATGTGAGGGGTACCAGGATGATCAAGTGGGACTGACCCAGGGTCCCCTAGTGAGTTACACGGCCAAGTCAGGAATTGAACCATTATGTATTTATCAAGTATTTCTCTAGAAACCAGACGTGAGAACGCCAGTTGAGTCAGTTAAGTCAGGGGGCTTCAGGACGTCCTCCTTGGAATAAACAACTCTGCCTAAGAGCTGAGTCTTTTTAGTACCATTTCTACCAAAAATGGTTGTCTGTAAAAATGGGAACCATTTAAAAAAAAAAAAAAAAACGAGATTCAGCGGTGACCTTTATCAGCTCTGATGCCTGCTATAAATCAGGCTGAAAGTCCCATCAGTTCATTGGACAGAATTCATTACAAAGATTGCTCTGTTATTTTTCTGTCTTTGATTGAAGGACACCCTATTAAAATGAATACAGCTGCTATAATATGAATCGTACGTTTCAAAACACAAATGGAGGCCTATTACTCATTGATTTTTAGGACGGCAAAGATTGCAGGACTTGGGGACTGTCGAAGCCTTATTGTGTTTTGCTTGGGGTCACCAAGCCAATCAATTTCTGCTTTTTTAAAGCAAGCCAATTTGCTCTTCATTACATTTTGACCCATTAAATTTTGACCCATTAAATTTTGATGCATATTGACTTGTAGCAACAAGATCTGCAGCCCCAGCGAATCAATGTGGGTTTACTTTCTTTGCTTTTCTTCTTTTTAAAAGAGTGTAGGATCTGACCCTCTACAAGACAATGAAATTCATAGAAGATCATTAATTTGTTCACTTTGTAATAAGCATTGACACATCTTCTCAAATGTAACTATGTTGCATGGTTGCTCTTCAAAGACTTGTTCTTATATCCTTGGGGGCGGTATTTCAGGTGATCAATTTCATATCCTTTCAAACATCACTTGATTTGGATCATAAAAGTCAACGTCACGTGGATTCACACAGTCTCGTTTTATTTTACATTTTGGTTCTTATCTTCAAAACAAAGTATCATTTTAATGCTATTTTAACTTCTGAGCTTTTGCTAAAAATTATGGGAAACTGGCGAAGGGCTAGCAATTCTAAAGTCTTGCTGCGTCTTGTAGAATTACAGTTTTGTTTCTGGCAAAAAGGATTGGCTGTAAAACCTGTTTGATCCATAGTGCGGATATTTCCTTAGTCCTTCACTACACTTATTGCATGTTTCCTGGGAATAAATACATGTAGACTCTCCATCGGTACACACAGAATTTAACAATGCACTATTTTATTTTATTTTAATTTATGCAGCGTGCTAAGAATACTGATGACAGATGAGAATGGGAATAGGGTCTCAGGAGCAGTTGTAAAGTAGGCAGCCTGGCTTTTAGCTGTTGATAACAGACCAAATTAGCAACACATCCAAGTGCCTCAATGCTATGGATGCAATTATGCAAATTCTTTTCCTGTTAAAATAAATGAGGCACTGATGGAGGAAGGACAGCCTGAAAGAAGCTCAGTGTCATACTACTGTGATATTAACTGCTTTGGACTACAGTTCCCAGAGTCCCCGAGTCAGCATGCGACATGCTGGCTTGGGGGATTCCAATTTCCAGTTTTATTCACTGGTAAACGTTTATGCCATTATGTACAGTATTTATTTGTTTATTGTGACTGTAGCCTGCCTTTCTTCCAAGGAACTGAAGGAAGTATCAGATGTGCTAACTGGGTCAACAGTACTTACTTCTGATGGGACCCAGGTGAAAAAGTGGTGCTCATGTGGACATAGATGAAGAATTATAATACAGTGGAACCGTGGTATCCATGGGGGATCAGTTCCGAGTCCCCACCACCACCATGGATGCTGAAAAATGCGGTCGTATCAAATGCCAGGCATGGTCTCTGGCTCCCTGTAGTGGCCAGTTCTGGTAAACACCCCTTAGAAAAACATATAAATAGCTATTTCTGGGCTTTTTATTTAGTATTTTCAGCCAGCAGATAAGTGAATCAGTGGATACTGATCCCGTGGATTGGGGGGGGGGGGGTTTCCTACTGTAATCTGAGTTGGATTTTATTCATTCATTTTTAAAAGTATATACTTTATACGATTGTTTGTTGTATTTATAGACCACCTTTCTACCAAGAAACTCAATGAAGAGTATCTTGTCCTCCTCTTTATTTTTATTCTCTCTGGACCTGCACAGGGCAGATAGGTTGAGGGTTACCAACTGGCCTAAAGACAGCCCAATGAGCTTCAAGGCCCGGTGGTGATATGAACTCATTTTTCTTCTATTCTAGACAAACAGACTAACCATTACAGTGTGTTGACTCATATTGTAGCACAGAATAGCTCTCATGGTATATAAATTCTCTAATTAAGTGAATGAAGGTTTCACTTGCTCTATTCAAAGAACATGTTTTTAATTTTTAGCTCTTGGATTCAGTACCAGCTTTTTAAGAAGGAAGACTGAGTATAGCTCCTGTTCTATTTTTATTAGATAGAAAGTTTCTCAAATGAAAATTTAATACATATATACCCTTATTTTACTTGTTTAATTTTTAATTTAGCCTGGGGAGACCCTAATTCAAATCTTTCACTCAGCCATGAAGCCACCAGGTGATCATGAGCCCAGAAATGTGATTCATTTCTGTTTTGTGATTCTTAAATTAGGACGGTATGTTTGGTGGTTTATATGGATTCACCTAAATTAAATTAAAAAGCCCGTTATTTACATCTTTATCTCAGGCCCTTCAGGGTTTTTTTTTTACATCATTTTAGTCAGTAATGTGGATTAATTAACCTCTTGACACATCCAACCATTCTGTTATACAGATAAGTGCGGTTGAAGAGTGAAAAATGCATAGATTTTTCTCCATGTCTTCTTAGAGAACTCTGAACTCTGAATCCAAATTAGTAGTTGTGAGATCCCTCTAATCTGGAATAAAAATCATGGTTTTACACAGGGCTGTTACAAGAACCTAAAGAAAGAAAGAAAAGAAAGAAAGAAAGAAAGAAAGAAAGAAAGAAAGAAAAAGAAAGAAAGAGAAATTTACCATACTTTAGCCACCCAGCTGACATGTTTTAATTACTAATCCACAAAGTGGTATGGAAAATGTATTCTAGTAGGATGTAAAGGAATGTGATTAAATATTTTTCGGGTGATACCAATGGTAGTATTTGTTTCAGAGCAGTCCAGCTTTACATAGAACATTCCTCTTTTGGAATTACTGTCTTATCCATGTCTGATTTGACTATAGAGAACTACAAAAAAAGATGGCTACTAGACATGCTGGGAAAGGTGGAAGGTAGCAGGAAAAGAGGAAGACCAAACATGAGATGGACTAACTCCTTAAAGGACTAACTCCTTATAGGCTTGAGTTTACAAGAGCTGAACAGGGTAGCTGAGGACAGGACACTTTGGAGAGTACTCATTTATAGGGTTGCCATGTGTTGGAGGCAACTTGACAGCACGTGACATCAACAAACCACGAATGCTAGCTGGGGGAATCTGGTAGTCACAAAAAGTCATTTTTCTAAGATCATGTGTGACAGATTTGCTTGAGATATCTGAGGTTGCTCTTTCATTCTTCCTCCTCTTTTAGATACGGAATTCATCTACAAAAACGGGAATGGCTCGGTGATAGTGCACAATGTTGAAACCAACAATTCGACAGTGTTGATAGAGAACAAAATAATTGTAAGTATTATTTCTTAAAAGGCAGATTAATTTCCCAGTTGTCTTGGCCTTCAGACTGTTAAAGAAGAAAATGGTTTCCATTTACTTTTGGTACAGCCACAGAGAATTAATAACCTTTTCAATGTCCTGGAGCAAGCCGCAGTGAAAATTGAAAACACAGATCTTTTAAGAAGCTCACAGTTATGAATCCAAGGTGTGCTTGGCCATTTCCTTGGGGCAAAGATTCGGTTTCACTCCGTCAAAGCAGAGTTTGGAAAATTTACTTTTTTTGGACTACAAATCTCAAAATCCCCCAAATAGGAGAGCCAATTCTGGTAATTCTGGGATTTGTAGTCTGAGAAGGAAACATTTCCAAGTTCTGCATCCTATTTAGAATTCATCATTTGTGAACAAGGAGATGCAGGCAGTTGTAAGGGAAACTGAATGGTGAGTTCCAAAGGAGTAGCCCTGGCTGGCCTTCTGTGTGGGGAAGAAGGGAAAGAGTGAAAGAGAGAAACAGGGGAATGGCAGACAAAGAAGGGATACAATATTCAACCTGTCCTCCACCCTCACACTTTGCAGGGATCCCCAAAATATCCTGGGGCACGTGTGAGCCATCCTTCAAAGGCCTTCCTGTCTACCGATATTTACAATCAAAGCCCTAAATCCAAATGATACGGTGGATCATGCAATCAATTATTGAATGATAAATCAACCTTTTTGAAAATCCTACTGATTTAATAGCTCTGCTCTAGCTGAGATGACCAAATGGATTCGGGCCAGAACCTTGACCTATGTCTTATCTACCTCTTTACAAAGAGGAACTTGCTAATTGCTATAATTAAGCATCTATGCGCTGTGCTAGATCAAATCGATGAAGTCCACATGCAAAAAAGCATCATGACCACATCTTCAAATTTTTGAATGCCAAAGTTTTGCAGACATATTAAAACGTATTTCTTTTGGGTGTTGTGGTTATCTTTTGTCTTTTAGGTGTCCATAAAGGCTATTCGATACGAAGTTTCACCAGACAGAGAATATGGGCTTTTTGCATATGATATTACACCGGTAAGTAAACGGAATACATTAGAGGCAAACCGATTTAGTGTGTATTTCTCCTTTGATGGAATGGATAGAGTTTTCTAACTGAAGAATGTAGATCCTTATTCCCACAGGGTTTAAGAGATGATACCATGATCTGCTCTGTCCTTACAACTGAAACAGAGCATAAAGGAATGAAGAGCCAATAACAGAGGTGTGAGAATGGCGGAATGGTGTGTTAGTCAAAATGAGGCAAAATGTGGCGAAAGAGGAAAAGGCTGATTTACTTCATGGATGGTTCCCTTGCTATTTCCTTAGCATGTGTACACCTGACACCAGTCAATCTTAGGGGGGATGGCAGACCTCTGTGGTCCTTACCTGGCAACAATCAGGAAGTATGTCAGCCGATGACCTGTCCATTTGATCATTGTGGTTCAGCCAAAAGCCACAGTGATTTGTGTCTCATTGAGACAAGACATATGTTCTGGATCACTGTGTACATTGGTGGATTGATGGATTTGATTTGGTTTGATTTGTATACCACCCATTTGGCTACCAAGGCCACTCTGGGTGGTTCACAGCAAAATAGACAACAATAATACATTAAATAATAACTGCAAAAACATAACAACAATATAGAAAAACAAATAGACATCAATCAATTAAACTAAAAAGGCCAACATAAAAACAATTAATAAAAACAAGATGGCAGTTTTATTGATTTTATTTATTTATTTATTTAATTTATATCCCGCTCATCTAGACCGAAGTCTACTCTGGGCAGCTGATAACTTAAGTTGATAACTTAACAGCTGAAGGAAGTAAATTAGTAAATTAAGATTTCGAAGGGAGCATAGGAAACATCATTTCTATTTGGTGTCAGGCCTCATTGCACTAAAAAAAATCAACATATTAACTTCAAAACTTCAAGTGCTTCACATTACATGTGACATTCCGTTTCCATTTTTTGTTACCACACCTTTGCCTCTCTGACAAAAAGGAAAGTCTTGTGCTTTAATTTTGTGCTGCATAGCACAGCCAGGTGAGGATTGTGCCGCTACAACAGTGGTTCCCAACCTTGGTTGTTCCAGGTGTTCTTGGACTGCAATTCCCAGAAGCCTTCACCAGCAGTTTTCCACATTTTCCTAGCAGGATGTTGCAAACCCATGGATGTTTTAGTATGCCGTGAGGATTTAGCTCCTTTCTGCCAGAGAATCTAGAGATTATTATGTACTGTCAAGATCAGGAACGGCAATCTAAAGTTCGGTTCCACTATGAGGAAGAAATACAGTATACATCAGGGAAAGAAGCTGATGTTCCCAAGGAGCTAAATGCAATCATTACCTGTTTTATGTCCAGCTTTTATGTACCTGTTGGGATAAAATCCATATTTTTTCCCATGTGGCTCACACTGCCATCTAGCAGCTGCACTGAAGCTAAACTTCAGTGAATGCAGATGGTGCCAAACAGGCATTTGCATAGACTCATCTTTGTATGACTTCTCATCTTCCCCTTCACATAATTTTGTAAAATCATCTTACCAAGTCTCCTTTCTCATTCATTCTATACATTTTAACAGAAAGCGAATGTTGGTGTCTTTTGCTTTTGGAACACATTGATTACACTCTTTCGTGTACTGTAATTAAGGTTGAATTCTTAGCATGTTTAAGATTCAGCTCTTCACACATCTGGGGAATTCAAAGACAAGTACTGGATCCAGACAACGATCTGGAGTTGCAAACTTTCAAGAACTTATGTTCCAAAAGAGGAATATCTAGGCTATGAAGTGGTTGACAATGTTTGGTAGATTCTTTGAAGGTGAGGTGAAATAAAATTCCAATGATGAGGGAGGAAAGTATGAATTGCTTAAAGAAATCCCCAGTCCCATTTCCCCGAACCAACCTGTCCACTTAGTTCTGCTTGTTGCGCCAATCTCGAATGAAACCCAGCGGGTGCTGCTCTGCCTTCCTGTTTTTCTGGCCACTCAGCACTTGAGCAAGGAGACTCATCATCCCGCCTCCTGGCTGGAGTGGCCAGAAGAGCAGGAAGGCAGAGCAGTGCCAGCTGGGCTTTGTCCAAAATTGGCATGATGAGCAAGATACCAGCCGCACATACTGCGCCATGACCCATAAGCAGACAGGTTGGTTCAGGGAGGGGGGACTGGGGATCCCAAGCACCTGAGTCTGGGATATTCGTACTTGTCTACGAAAACAAATGTCCCATCTCTAATCCACACAGTCAAAAGTTTTGCTGTAGTCTATAATGTGTAGATAGATCCTCTTCTGAAAAATTTTGGTATTGCCCAGTGGCATGTATATATTTGCAATATGAACTCTAGTTCCTCTTCTTGTTCAGAATCCAGCCTAAACATCAGGCATGTCTCACTCCGTATAAGTTAAGGATCGTGTGTGGATCTGTTAGAGCAGTACGACAATGGAATCAATTACCTTGGAAGGAAATGGTCACTCCAACACTAAAGGCATTCAAGAGAAAATTGGGCAACAATCTTTCAGATATATTTTGATTTGGATTCCTGCATTGAGCAGGGGGTTTGATTGGATGATCTAAAAGGCCCCTTCCAACTCCAATATTCTATGATTCTATTCTAAGTTGTGTGCATGCAGTACCTCTTGCTAGAGAGCAGTCAAATGTTTGTTGGAGAAGGTTTTAAGACAGTTTTTGTGCTCAGACTTTTAATTGGTTATTGTGTAGACTAGGGATTGAAGTTTAAACTGTCTGGATAAATACCTTCTAATACTCTATACAAAGATCCATAAGCTTATTGAGTGGCGAGATCTTAATAACTTTGAAACAGTATATAGTAGTGTGCAGGGCCTTATGGTAATCTAAATTAGCTGCTGCAGTTTGTGTAATTGGTAATAAAAGAAACACAGGAAAGTAAATGAAGAGGAAAGTGGCTTTGTTAAGTGACACAGCAAGATAATAAACAAAGAATGCTTAATTGCTTTTATTATGAATGGCTATAGCTCAAGTGTGGTGTGGCAAAGATAAAGAATAGACCAGTGTGTGTGTTTTTCCCTCCCAACTGTGTTATGGTGTGTGTGTTTTTCCAGTTTGGAAGTCCATTGTGATATTGTTAGCTAGCAGAGGGCAATTAAATAACAGAGGAATTCAAATTTCCTTGCATTCTTGTATGCAGACTTCCTGGACGGCTACAACCCCAATGTTATCATCTGTTTTGTGGTTAATGCAGTGTGACAGCATATTGCGGGAAAGCTGCAAATAATTAATCATTGCTGTAATTAGCTCAGTTCTTGGCTGGGAAAAATTGATTCTGAATATATAGCTACATCACACCCTTAACCAGCGGTGCAATCTTGGGAATATTTATTCAGATACAAGTCCCACTAAATTCTGTAGGATTGACTCTCAGCTAACTATGCATTCATGTAGGTGTTGGCATCTTGGCCAACCCAGACTCTAGGGAAACCTCCTCAGAAGCAGAGGCATGAGTTCAAGGAAAGGGCTTGTATAACTGGGGGATCCTAGACTATCCAAAGGCATGCCTCTGTGCCTAGTGAGTTATCAAGTTGGAACCAACGTATAGTGACCCTAATGGAGTTTTTAAGGTAAGTGAGATATTTAAGGAGCAGTTTTACCAGTTCTTCTCCCCCAGTGAGTTTCCATGGCCAAGTGAGGATTTGAACCCTGATATACAGAGTCCTAATCTGTCGCTCCATCCACTATACTACATGGGATACCCCCTCAATAATCTCTCCAGTATCATCCAAAACCCTGTCTCGGCCTCTGATTCTCCCCCTTTCATCCCCTACAGCTTAAGAGCAATGCCAGCAGCAAAACCTATAGAAACTAATTTGCTTCAGCCCCAGCCTTTCCCCACCCCCATGATTCCCAGTAACCTAATAGATGGTTTGCACCCTAAATTACTGAGCAGACTAGAAGCAGAGGATGCTAAAGCATCTGTATCTTGAATAAGTGTATAGAAGAGAGACCGTTGCCATTGTCACTCAGGGATTATCAAAACTATCTTATACGTGGATATTCTATTGTTCTCTCTTCTTAAACAGATAGTTTTCCATGCAGTGCATGTCATTGCACAGCAGTACAATGTGTCAGCGATTTGTTACGTCTTTTTGCATTGTAATTTGTTTCAATAGGAAACCCTGGACTCTGGATATTTTGGTACTTGATCACAGTTTAAGGCAACAGAAGAAATCCTAGGTGCTTCCAGCATATTAAATCAATGAGATGATCACTTTTCACCATTTCTCATCATTCACAGTAGCGCCCTCCTGATATGACCCCCAGTGCACAAAAAGCAAGCTTCACGCCCGTAGCAAAGGGACTGAGTGATGCGGCCAAGATGATTCACATAGAGTGCTTAGCCAGTTGAGAAGCTAGACTGAAGTCCATTGTGAGAACATGAGTGGAAAACTAAGATGGGTCTTTGGTTTTTCCAAACAGGGGCTTGCAAACTTAGTCACTAAACAGAAATACAAAGTCTGTGTCAGTTTCACACTTATTCAGCTATAAATCCATGCCATTCAAGGTATGCATCATTCTGTGGTATGCTCTTTAAAAACTGCACATTTGCATTTATTTTCACAAAGAGGTTATTTAATTATATCAAAATTAAAAGGCATATCTAAGGGGAGCTTCATACAATCATTTGTGGCCCCCAGTTATTAGCCTTTTTGCATTCAGCAAGTTTTCAGCATGACTGATTTTGAAAGCAGTGCACCTGTCCTGTACAACAATCACTTATACATTAATATGACAAACTATTAACTGGCTTAGCTCTGAAGTGTGGAAGCTCAGCCATAGGAAGTTGTACTTTGCCCTCCTAATGAGCTGGGCACTCAATTTACCGATCTTAGAAAAATGGAAGACTGAGACAACCTTGAGCCAGCTACCTGAGCCCGTTGGGATCACATTCAGGTTGTGAGCAGGGTCTTGGCTACTTTTTTCACAGCTGGGGGCCTCTTAAATCTCCAGCCTTTGATCTAGCAACTGTATTAGGGATGAGAATATGTAGACATATTAAAGCACTTGATGAGGGACTAGCTGTTCCTAAATACAGACCTATACAGAGACACTTAGCCAGCTGCTGATGGCAAAGAAGAAAGCTTGGAAGAGATAGTTCTTGGAGGGCTGGGAATTCTGCCGTCTGTAGTACAAATGAGCAACTTCTCAGGCTCTGGGGAGAATTACCTTAAGGAAACCAAGCAGGCAAGAATGACAGATATGGCCAGCTCTAATTGCACAGGCTGCAAGTGACTAGCTTCAGTATATCTGACCACATGAGCTAATAAATTATTGGGTAATTTTTATGCACATGCTTGAAAGACTGGGCAAAATCCTCCTGTGTAGCTATGTGGGCATAATTCGATATTATATCTGGGGTAGCTACGAAAGCAGCAAGGCAGAAGTTCTATCTACAGAGAACCTCTGCCAATGCGTGTTGTAGTGGTGGCAATGGGAATCACGTGATTCCCTGTTGCTAGACTTATCACCTGGCACATTCATACAGGTGTAACTTTACACTATACCTGCATGAACAGGATTTTGCCCACTGTCTGTCTTAGTGAAGATATCCTATGCTTTGGAACCGGTTCAGTTATCCCAATGCAAAGCATGGTAATCTGAACACTGCCCTGAATTCACTGCCTCTGTTTTTGGGGGAAACACTTAATATCCCCTTGTGAAAGGGAGGACACTCTCTTTCTTAATGGAGCTCAGACCAATTTGAGCACACTTATCAGTGACAGTGGGTAGGACTGGGTCCACTCACTCCTTTTAGACCGTGCTGTCAGGATTTTTGACTGGCAGATATCTGGGAATCCCCAGGACTCAGACAGAATGTGCCTGCAGGGCTGGTCAAATCAAGAATCTCCTTCACTGCCTTTTTTCATTGCCTGCTGTGCTGTTCCCTCCTAGACACATATTTTTTATCTCGGTGTCTGTCAATCTTTGCCAATAGCCCCATGCAGAAAATCCTGCTCTTCTTACTGAGAACCAACCTCTCTCTTGCAGTATAGCCTCTTTTCCATTTGCAGTAAAGGAAGAGCTGAGAGAGCGATGCGAAAGCCAGTTTGTGATCTGAGGTTCTGCATCCTCATATAAGATAATTTTTTTTATATAATCAAACTGAGTGTTTTAAGTATTTTATCTTACATTTCTTTGGCTGTCGAAATTTGCCTCTCTAGCTGCAATGTAATGCAACCTCCAGGCAACAGCCATTTGTAAACACTTACATAACATTCACAACTTTATATGTCGAACTTGTAATTTTTTACAGGTTGAAATTTTTATAAATGCCATTTTATATATTATTCTTACTGTTTGAGTGTCCATATTTGTCCTGTTACAAATACATTCTGTAATAACTATGATGGATATTAATAATGAAATTCTACTTGCTTGCTTACCTTACTTAACTGAAGAGCCAAACCCTTCCTTTAATTTTTTAACTTCAGAATCTTCCAACACTCCTGCGTTGCCTAGGAGTCCAGGAGATTTAATAAGGAAGCCTCTTGTCTGCCTGTTTTTATCATCTGCAGAGCGTAGGACAGGGGGTTATATTTCTAAGCATCAGGTGGCACCATCACCTGCTCCTTTCTCTCCATTAATATGAAGGGAGTGAATGGCAACGCCAGTTCAGGCAGGCACACAAGAGGACAATGTAGTTTGGCAAAGATGGTATCAATCTACTTTGCATTCATTCAGCCTACAGGTGACTTAAGAGTAAGCACCAAAAGCACAGCCCAACTAATCAGCTTTCTCACCTATGAGGTTGCCATCACAGGTGGACATGAGTGAACAAGACTCTTTTTCAAGATGCTGTCAAGTTGTTTCTGGACAGTAATGAATGAATCACCTCCAAATGGTCCTGTCTTTAACAACCCTGCAAAGATCTTCCAAATTAAAGGCCGTAACTTGCATTATTGAGTCAATCCGTATCATATTAGGTCCTCCTCTTTTCTTATCACCTTCCACTATTCTAGCATATTTTTTCAGTGAGTTGTATTGGTCTAAACTACACTGTAGCTTCAGTTTAGTCATTTTAACTTCCAGTGAGAGTTCAGACTTAATTTCATTTAGAAATTAAATCGGAACTCTCGCTCATGGTCCCTGATATGGATAGAGCTCTCATCCAACACAACATTTTAAATGAATCTTTTGTTTTTCTTGTCAGTTTTCTTAATGACGCAGCTTTAAAGTCCACACATGGTTATCAGGAATACTGTAGTATGGATCTTTGGCCTGGGTTTCCAGCCAGGTGTCCTTACACTTAAAGATCTTTTCTAGATCTTTGACAGCTGCCCTTCCAAGTCTGTCTTCTTTGGACTGTTGACTAAGCCATGGCACTGAAAATCATGGGCAATTTCAATTTCTTTGTTGTTGTCAACATTGTCACTCTTCTAAAGTCATAATTTTAATTTTCTTAATGTTTCATTGTAACCTTGCTTTTGCACTTCTTTAACTTTGATCAGTAGTCATTCAAAGCCATTGCTGGTTTGTGCCAGTAATATGGTGTCATATGAATACTTTGAATTGGTTCACCCTCCCCATCAATTTTCATCCCTTCTTCATCTAAATCTAATCTAGCATTATGTTTTGTACTGAACAGATAAGGAGACAAAAGGAGACACCCCCATGTGATACCTTTGCCAGCTGGAAACCATTCTGTTTCTCCATATTCTGTCTGAATATTTCTTGTCCAAAGTAGAGGTTATGCATCAGGACAATCATTTTTATTTTTATTTCTTACAATGGTCTATAGCTTTTCACAAGCATCTTAAAAAGCAGAGACATCACCCTGCCAACAAAGGTCCGCATAGTCAAAGCTATGGTTTCTCCAGCAGCGATGTATGGAAGTGAGAGCTAGACCATAAAGAAGGCTGACCGCCGAAGAATTGATGCTTTTGAATTGTGGTGCTGGAGGAGACTCTTGAGAGTCCCCTGGACTGCAAGGAGAACAAACCTATCCATTCTGAAGGAAATCAACCCTGAGTGCTCACTGGAAGGACAGATCCTGAAGCTGAGGCTCCAATACTTTGGCCATCTTATGAGAAGAGAAGACTCCCTGGAAAAGACCCTGATGTTGGGAAAGTGTGAAGGCAAGAGGAGAAGGGGACGACAGAGGATGAGATGGTTGGACAGTGTCATCGAAGCGACCAACATGAATTTGACCAAACTCCGGGAGGCAGTGGAAGACAGGAGGGCCTGGCGTGCTCTGGTCCATGGGGTCACAAAGAGTCGGACATGACTTAACGACTAAACAACAACAACATAGCTTTTCACAATCAACATTGAGAAATTTGATAGACATCATCTCTAATGCCTCTTTCTTTCCTGAGTTGAGCCTGAACATCTGGCATTTGTCGCTCCATATATGGTAAAATTCTTTGTTGAAAAATCCTGAGCATCTTTTTGCTTGCACGAGAATTTCATTTGATGGTCCTGTGATTACTCTATTTCAGTGTCTCCTTTCTTTGGGTTTGCAATTTATATTAAATAGTTTCAATTTGCGGGCAGTTGTTTTATTTTCTATATTTGTTAGCAGTGTTCTTCTTTGGGTTAGGATTTTGAAATATACAGTCTCTGTAACTTGAAACAGCTCTATTGGATCTCATCTACTCCTGATGAGTTATTTAGTCCAGGTGCTCTGACAGCAGCTTTCATTTTACCTTCTAAAATTACAGACTCTTCGTTGAAAGATTATTCTGTGAGGGAATCTGTCATCCTTGCTTTTTTCTGTGTAGTTCATCTTTTCTTTTCTTATCGTGATCAGATAATATATTCCCTTGTTGATCTCTAACTAGGTCTCCTTTTGATTTCTTGATCTTCTCCCCCCACCCGCTTTTTATTGTTCCCTTTAAACTGATAATAGTACTCATTGACTCTACATGCCAGTCACTGAAAAGTGGCATTTAGGATTCTTTTGACCCTATTTCCATCATCCTTTATTTTTCCTTCTTGTCTGTCATTAACAATTTTAAGAGTTTCATCGGCCATCCATCAAGGCCTTTCTTTTCTTTTGGCTACAAGAATAGCCTGCTTGCATTCTTCCTGGGTAGTATCTCTGGTTTCATTTCACTGTCCTTTGGTTTGTAGGCAATTGGGTTTGGTAGTGCAAATCTATTCTTCACATGGTAATTAGCTACAAATGTTATTTGACATATTTTAGTGTGAAGAGTATTGTTCTTCAGCTCTGATGTTTCATATTAACAGTCCATTCCTGATCTTGTTTCAGCAGAGAGAATAAAGCTTCTCCATATTTTACTTCTCCATATTTTGCTACTGATTTAAAGCAAAAGCAAAAGCAAAGCGTGCTGCTTATATACCGCCCCATAGCACTTCAAGCACTCTCTGGGCAGTTTACAAGTTAATTATGCAAGCTACACATTGCCCCGCCCCCCCAGCGAGCTGGGTCCTCATTTTACCAACCTCTGAAGGATAGAAGGCTGAGTCAACCTTGAGCCGGCTACTTGGGATTGAACCCCCGGTCGTGAGCACAGTTTTGACTGCAGGACAGCAGTTTAACCACTGCGCCACGAGGCTCTTCTTTACCTAGCTTATATTATTTCTGTGTTGGCCTGCTGGTGACATCTACGTGTACAGTCAACTGTTTAGTTGCCTGAAGCATGCATATGCAACAAACAAATTTTTCGGATTCATAGAATGAATGCTTTTGGACTTGGACATAGAATGAATGCTTTTGGACTCTTCCACTGTTTTTTCATTGTATTCTGATTTAACAAAAGAAACAAAACAAAACCACAGGCCAGACACAGCAGACACCCCATCTCTTCTTCTTCTTTCTCCTCCTTTCCATTCTTCCCTTTTCTCTTTGTACGAGAGAATGTACAATGAAGCAGCTATCACAATTAACCTGGTGTGGTACAAGCAGGCAAAACCTATTCTGTTAGAGATCTGTATTTCCTCACAGCTTGCCTACTTTGTTCAAAGCAAAAGAAAAGAGGCAAATTCTTTTTTTTTCTTTTTTTAAGCACTTCACCTTTTAGTCACTCTGTCACTGCCAGTGGTTCGATTCTGGCAGAGCTAATTCAGTGCTGTGAGGGACAGGTGGCCAAGCTGCAAAGGAAGGCTTTTGTAATTGCTTGGCATATCCACTGTGTGCGAGCACCGATTGGCAGATTGGATTTAACATCCTCCTAAGGGTTGGCTTGTCTTTGCTTAATGCCTGTAGTTCAGATTCTCAGTACCAAGATTAAGAAGTGTGGATTTCACACAGTACAAGAGATGCGATCCATTATCAAATGCAGAGTGGCATCTGAGTGGAGACTAGTATAGCCATCTTGTTTGTTTGTTTGTTTCCATATACCATTCTCTGGCACCTAGTTTTATAGTATGCCCAAGTCAGACCATCATGCCAGTTGAATTAAGGAAGGGAATGAAGCACCAGCATCACAGTTCACGGGCCTCCTTGTTGCACCTAGTCTGGCAACAGCAGTGCAAAGCCTGGAAAAATCTCTCCCTTGCCAATCCTTGGCTGCCCCTCCTCTGTGACATCACAAGGACCCACCCCCCAACGCTCAGGCTTTGGTCTTGGCATCTCAGAGCACAGGTTGCTGCTGACCTGGCAATTCTTAAGCGCTGTCAGGTGGGGATGAATGTGGTGGTGGTGACAGAGGGGGGAAGAGTGAACTAGCTAAGTGGAAGAGGCATCAGAAATATTAAAGCCATTCCACTTTCAGGCCGTTTAGTCAGCAAAAAAGTTCAGAATTGATTTGCCAATGTGCCCTTCATCTCGGTGGTGCTGGTGCTTTGAATGAAAAATTATTCCAATTTTTTAAAAAATTATCTCCTGTAGGATGTGATCCTAAATGAAAGGGTTGGCCTGGTTTAACATTTTGGTGATCTAGCTAGCTGAGTGGAGTGAGCATGAGCTTTGTGGCACCATGATTAAACTGCAGTACTGCAGTCAAGACTCTGCTTGTGACTTGAGTTCGATCCTGAGGGGGCTCAGGTAGCCAGCTCAGGGTTGACTCAGCCTTTCATCCTTCTAAAGTTGGTTAATTGAGTACTCACCTCATGGGGTGTGGTGGGGGCAATGTGTAGCCTGCATAATTAAATTGTAAACCATCCAGAGAGTGCTTTAAGTGCTATGAGGCAGTATATAAGCAGCACACTTTGCTTTTTGCTTTGCCTTGCCCCTAGACTTACACCCTGGCCTGGTGTAGAGAGCATAGATGTTTGCAGTGGTCTACAGAAACACCCTTTCTCTTTTCACGACATGAAGGTCTCCTTGCCTTGAACTGACAGAGGTGGTCTCAGGTGTGTTGCCAAGGACTTCTAGGCTTATTGTTCTGAGAAAAGTCAACAGTCCCTTCAGGACATCTGTTAGAATCAGGGGCTAGTTTTCTTATCTGGGCAGGGAGATAGTTTGAATGGAGGTCTTCTTTCTTGTTTTGGTGAGATTACAAGGTGTGGTTCAGATTCACTGATCACAAAGAGTCAGTAAAACTTGCATAACTGTTGAGTGTTGACTTACCAAGTTCACATTGATTCAGTAGCCATCCTCAAGTCAGGACCACTGAAACCAGGCCACAGTGGATAGTTTCTGTTGGGTCTATTTCAGACCATGTACTCTCAAAGTTTCTAGTCAGCTGGTTTTCCTGTTGAGAGATTCCTGTAACTCTGTGGGATGCACGGATTACTCTAGCAGTTGACTCAATGTTTGAATTGTTTTAACTTATTTTTAATTTGGCTGTAGTTTTTCATATGATAAACCATTTAGTTGTATTTTAATACTGTAGATGTTGTGGTTTTCATTTTACCTGTTTTTACTACTGTTGTGTTCTACCTCCAGTCTCAATACTGGGGGGAAATACTGGAGATAGAGAGAGAGAGAGATCTCCAGTATTTCCCCCCAGTATATATATATACTTGGTGATGATAGACTGTGAGGAGCTCCCTTACCACCTGTCATCATTAATAGGTTTTTCTATGGTATTGGCAGATATTTCACACAGATCTATTTTCTTTCCTTTCTCAAATGGTGAAAACATATATATATATATGTTTTCACCATTTGAGAAAGGAAAGAAAATAGATCTGTGTGAAATATCTGCCAATACCATAGAAAAACCTATTAATGATGACAGGTGGTAAGGGAGCTCCTCACAGTCTATCATCACCAAGAGGAGATGCTGAGACTGTACGAATTGCCAAGAAATGGCTTACTTGAAAGTCATTTGTGCTGTTATAAGTCACAAAAATAGCACAGTGAGAAGAATAAGACACTACAGACTACAGATAAGCAAAATGTATATTATTATAGATTCACATTAATTTGGGGGTTTTGTCTGCCTTTTTGTTTAGTGTCTTGGTTGTCATTTATTATGAAATTTTGTTTTGTGTCATGGATGCTTTCATTGTAAGCCACCCAGAGTCACTATGGTATTGGCACTGCCTGGCCACCAGATGGGCAGGATAAAAATTGATTTGAATTGAAATGAATGAATGAATGAATGAATGAATGAATGAATGAAATGTTAAGCAGACCATTACAGTGGAATCCCCTCCGTCTTTCCTCCATGTTAACATAATTTGTGGGCCATAATTGCATGTGATCTTTTGGAAGCTTAGGTGACTGTGAGCCTCTTGCTAATTTCAGTGGCCCTTCAGTGTGCTCCACATATTGTGCATGGGTTTTGGTCCATGCTGAGTAAAATGAGACATAGTCCTCTTCAGATGACATTTATTTTGCTTTATTTCTTTGTTTTACTTTTTTAACCAACCCTGCCTCTGACAGCTCAGGGCCAGTCATATCATTTTGAAACAATCAATAACAAATATGTTGGGTGGTGGAAAAAATATGTGTTCTGTTAAAAGATTTATTTTGCATCTTCTATCTAACAGCCTTTCATATAAATATCTTTAATGGTCTCATGATGCATTGGTTAAACTGCAGTACTGCAGTCAAGACTCTGCCCATGACCTCCATTAGATTCTGATGGGCTTAGGTAGCTGGCTCAAGGCTGACTCAGCCTTCCATCTTTCTGAGGTCAGTAAATTGAGTACCCAGCTCATGGAGGGTGGTGGTGGTGGAATGTGTAGCCTGCATAATGTACTCTTTCAGTTCAACAGCAATGGAAAAAGAACCTTTTAGGGGCAGCTGTTGTGTTCCCAGAAAACTCTTAATGTGAAGGGATGTAATCTGTAAGGGTGAGAGCAAAAGTATTGTAATAGTAGACGTAATAGACATATTGCTTCCATTTGCATGTCGTGATATGCTAAGATTCTGGAAAAACTCTGGCTTATTCACAATAAGTATACAAATGCATTCTGCCTGCTTACTTCTACTACAGGTGGGTGAGTGTCTAATAAACAACGGCTCACCCATGATTTGCACATTGTGAGGTCTGAAACTGTCTTGTTGTGTTGGTTGAGGCCCTCTGCTTTCCACAGGGGGAATCGGGGAAGGGTGTAAACAACAATCTTGTGACCATGTACCTGGAGCATTCTGGGAACAGTAGTTCAAAAAGAGGAACTTTCCCAAGCTCTTCTGCACCCTTTCAATAAACACTCGGGACATCTTTCATCCCCAAATGCCTGGAGGTACAATGTCAATGACATTTATGAAGAAGACAGCAGAGTTCCATTTACGTAGAACAAAGGAGAGAAAGAAGAAAGAGAGGTCAGCCGCTCCACATCTACGAAGTCAAGGCTCAGAACTCCTGTTTGGTCTCCTAAAAACAGAGAGCTAGTGCCTGGTGAATGTCATTGGCCAGGGCATTGCATCGCTGCAGCCAGGCTCTTCCATTTGCACCTGCTGGTTTGAGGTCTCAGGTGAAGGAAACATAGTGCTGGGAGCTCTCTCTGTAATTTTATGGCCGACAGAAGAAGAAGTGACCCATATAGGTCAGGCTTGTGAAAAAGCTCAGGATGTACAGGACTCATTGCAAAGCTCCGAAGTCCGGGTTTCCCCCCCCCCCTTCCCTCCATGCTAACTTTCCTTTTCCCTGTCCCATAAAATATTAAACAAAGCTGTGTACCGTCTTTGTGAACTTGTGCAGAATCCAAAAAGGCAATGAACCAGATTCAGGTATAGGTCACCTCTGATTATTTAAAGAATGTCATAATGAACAGTCAGCTCTTTTCATTGACAATTAGGATTTTCAGCCCAGATTTAAGATTTAAAACAGGTAGGAATAACTCTTGTTGTGGTCCAATGAAAATTAATGCCTCTGGCAAAAGACTGCTTGCTTGCTTGCTTGCTTGCTTGCTTGCTTGCTTGCTAGATACCATATTTTTCCATGTATAAAACAACACTTTTTCCTAAAATAATTAGAGGAAAAATTGAGGGTCGTTTTATAGACAGAAGTAAGGAGGGGGGGAGGGATCAAAGCTCTTTGATCCCTGCTTTCCGCCTGCACTATTTGCAAAGAAAGTGGAGGGGGAAAGCGATTCCTTCTTTTCCCCTCCACTTTCTTGCAAGGAAAGTGCTTTTCCCCTCCACTTTCTTTGCAAAAAGCTGATTTCCCCCTCCACTTTTTGCGAGGTGGAAAGCAGCTTTTTGCAAAGAAAGAAAATTTGGGTTAGAAAAGTGGGGGGGGGGGCGTCTTATACATGAGGATGTCTTATACATGGAAAAATACGGTAAGTTCTAGACAGGTTCATAACAAGACAGCCATCTCCCAAGATAGCCAGGCTGCAAGACATTTAGATTCTGTCAAGCGACTCTGTAACTCTGAGGTGGTGCTGGGTAGGGGAAGGAATGGCGGTGGGGGTAGAACATGCCCACGTAGGAGAAGAGAGGTTAGATACCTTACATCTATCCCCTCTTCTAGTCCTACCCCCAACCAGATGGTATCAGGTGACCATATCAGCAAACCCTCGAGCCACACGGTGCTGTTGATGAACGCCAGGTCAGTACAAAATAAGACTGCCCTCATCCATGATGTAATTCTGGATGAGGGTGCTGACCTGGCGTGCATTACTGAGACCTGGGTGGGAGAAGAGGGTGGTGTTCCCCTCTCCCAGCTGTGTCCGCCTGGGTACTCGGTCCAGCACCAATGTCGCTCGGAGGGTCGGGGAGGGGGAGTTGCTATAGTCTATAGGAGTTCTATCTCCTTGACCAGGCTTCCTATCCCTTTGAGAGGAGGTCTTGAGGGCCTGTATTGTGTGTTGGGCTTGGGAGACAGATTAGGGATTCTGTTGGTGTACCGCCCACCCTGCTGCGTACCAACAGTCTCCCTGCCTGAGCTGACGGAGGTGGTCTCGGACCTGGTGTTGAGGACTCCCAGGCTGTTGGTGCTGGGGGACCTCAACATCCATGCCGAGGCTGCCTTGACTGGGGCGGCTCAGGACTTCATGGCCGCCATGACAACCATGGGGCTGTCTCAATGTGTCATCGGCCCAACACACGAGAAGGGCCATACCCTGGACCTGGTTTTCTCAACGGGACTGGAAGATGGTGGTTTGGATGTGGAGGGGCTGGTTGTGACCCCATTGTCATGGTCAGACCACTTCCTGGTCAAGTTTAGTCTATTAGCTTCTTCTTCCCTCTGCAAGGGTGGGGGATCTATTAAGATGATCCGCCCTCGGAGACTAATGGATCCAGATGGTTTCCTGAACGCTCTGGGGGATTATCCGTCTGATATGGTTGGCGCTCCTGTCGAAGCTCAGGTCACCCTATGGAATAGGGAGATGACCCGGGCAGTTGACACGATTGCGCCTAAGCGCCCTCTCCCTGCACGCAGAGCCCAGACAGCTCCTTGGTATACTTCTGAACTGCGGGCGATGAAGCGAGAGGGGAGACGGCTGGAGCGCAGGTGGAGGAAATCCCGCTGGGAGTCCGATCGAACACGACTTAGAGCCCATTATCGGGCCTATTTCGTGGCAATACGGCTGGCGAAACGGCAATATTTCTCCAGCCGTATTGCTTCCTCAGAATGTCGTCCAGCAGAGCTGTTTCGGGTGGTCCGGGATCTTCTTCAACCGGGAAATCCGGTGGAGGTCCCGGACTGCTCATCAGCTCGCTGTGATGAGTTTGCTATTCATTTTGAGGGGAAAATCGCTCAGATTCGCAGTGGGTTGGACTCCACCGTTACTGCAGAATCAGAGGATGTGTCCAGTGTGCCGTGCTTAGGTCAAGTATTAATGGATGAGTTTCAATTGTTGAGACTTGAGGATGTGGACAGGGTGCTTGGATCTGTCCGTTCTACCACCACTCCGCTCGACCCTTGCCCATCTTGGCTAATTGGAAGATCTGCCAGGGGGGTTCGCACCTGGGTCCAGGAGGCCGTGAACGCCTCTTTGAGAGAGGGAGTGGTCCCTACCACCTTGAAAGAGGCGGTAATTCGTCCACTCCTTAAAAAGCCTAACCTGGACCCAAGGCTGGTGGTTAACTACCGACCAGTGGCGAACCTCCCTTATTTGGGCAAAGTGTTGGAGCGGGTTGTGGCCGGGCAACTCCAGGCGCTGCTGGATGAAACGGATTTTCTGGATCCATTTCAATCGGGTTTCAGGCCGGGTTTTGGTACGGAGACTGCCTTGGTCGCCCTGTATGATGACCTTTGCCGGGAGAGAGACAGGGGGAGTGTGACCCTGTTGATACTCCTGGACCTCTCAGCGGCTTTCGACACCATCGACCATGGTGTCCTTCTGGATAGGCTGGCTGGGTTGGGAGTTGGGGGCACCGCTTTACGGTGGTTCCGCTCCTTCCTGGCTGACCGTGTCCAGAGGGTGGTGCTGGGGGACAGTTGCTCTGTCCCATGGCATTTATGTCATGGGGTTCCTCAGGGCTCAATACTGTCCCCCATGCTGTTTAACATCTACATGAAACCGCTGGGAGAGGTCATCAGGAGGTTTGGGCTGAGGAGTCAGCAATATGCTGACGATACTCAGCTCTACCTCTCGTTTTCCACCAATCCAGGTGAGGCGGTTTCTGTGCTGAACTCGTGTCTGGACCTGATAATGGACTGGATGAGGGTTAATAAATTGAAACTCAATCCAGACAAGACGGAAGTGCTGTTAGTGGGTGCTTCACCGGACAGGCTGGAGGGCCATTTCCCTGCCCTGAATGGGGTTACACTCCCCCTAAGGGACAGGGTCCGCAGCTTGGGGGTGCTCCTGGACCCCAGTCTAACACTGGAAGCCCAGGTGGACTCGGTGGCCAGAGGCGCCTTCCTTCAGCTGCGGAAATTATACCAGCTACGGCCCTACCTGGACGAGCGGAGTCTCATGACAGTTACACACGCACTGGTAACATCTCGCATAGATTACTGCAATGCGCTCTACGTGGGGCTGCCTTTGAAGACGGTCCGGCGACTGCAACTGGTCCAGAATCGAGCTGCGCGGCTGGTGAGTGGTGGGGCCGCTAGGGACCATATCAAGCCGATTCTATTTAAGTTACATTGGCTACCAGTTGCTGCCCGGGCCCAATTCAAAGTGCTTGTTTTGACATATAAAGCCCTAAACGGCTTGGGCCCTGGATACCTGAAGGACCGCCTCCTTCCATATGAACCTACCCGGCAGTTAAGATCTAGCCAGGGGGCCCTTTTGAAAGAGCCGTCCCTCAAGGAGGTAAGAGGGATGGCTTGTAGACAAAGGGCCTTTTCGGCAGCTGCCCCCAGACTATGGAATGCCCTCCCGACTGAGATTCGTCTGGCGCCGACGCTGATGACATTTCGGCGCCAGGTCAAAACCTTCCTGTTCCAGAAGGCTTTTAATTGAAATGATATCAGCTGTGGGTCCGATGGCAATTTTTTAGAGTATATATTTTAATTGCATTTTAATTGTTTTGTCTTTTTATTGTATTTTAAATGTTGTAAGCCGCCCAGAGACCTCTGGGTAGTGTGGGCGGCATATAAGTTAAATAAATAAATAAATAAATAAATAAATAACTAGTAATCCCTTTTTAGCCCTTACTCATCAGCAAGGTATTCAATGGGGCAATTTTGGATGAGACACAAGCCTCATTCAGGTGTTAAGTGCTTTGCCTAACATTTAAAGTCCTCGAGTGCCTAACCCTGCCCTGCTCCATTGCTGTGTTCCTCACCTAGAAAAGGAAAGGTTTCGATTGACAGGAAGGTTTTCCATGTGAGCAGGATCCCTGATTTTTTTAAGTCTTTGCTTGCACGAAGAGGCTGTGTGCATACAGGCACCTCACCTCTTCAGATGCATGGCAGATGGGGCAGAGCTTCCCTGCTCTCCTGTAGGAGGAAGTGAGGTGAGTAACACTTGAATAGGTGTTAATAAGAGGTGGCAGGCAGCAAGTGTAGCACTGAAAGTAATGAGTAAACCAGATGTAAATCAATCTGGGCTTTCAGAGGCTGCTAACATATTGAGTTGATAACTCAGCAAGTTGGTAGCCAATCACTTGCAGTTACATCTGGTGGTGTGAGGGTTGATCAGAGACAAGAGAAGTGTGATATAAAGCCATTCATTTGAAATTTAGTATTGGAGAAAAGGGTTTTAGATGCCATGGAGCACCAGAGAGACAAATAAGTGGATGCTAGAATCAAATTGCTCACTGGAAGGACAGATCCTGAAGCTGAGGCTCCAATACTTTGGCCATCTCATGAGAAGAGAAGACTCCCTGGAAAAGACCCTGATGTTGGGAAAGTGTGAAGGCAAGAGGAGAAGGGGACGACAGAGGACGAGATGGTTGGACAGTGTCATCAAAGCGACCAACATGAATTTGACCCAACTCCGGGAGGCAGTGGAAGACAGGAGGGCCTGGCGTGCTCTGGTCCGTGGGGTCACAAAGAGTCGGACACGACTTAACGACTAAACAACAAAAAGAATCAAATTGAGCCTGAACACTCTCTGTAGAAACAAAAATGACTTACACTGAGACTCACATACTTTGGGCATGTTACGAGAAGACAGAACTCACTAGAAAAGACAGTAATGCCAGGAAGAGTTGAAGGCAGCAGGAAAAGAGGAGGACCGAATGTGAGAAATCAGTTAACTCAAAAAAGGAGGAACACAGGCTCGAGGTTGAATGAGCTGAGCTGGACTGCTAATGACGGAACTAGGTTCATTAGACGGAACCTTTTGAAGGTCACTAAAGTATAGCATCATTGTAAGTTGGAAGTGACATGACAGCAGCTTGACAAACTGTGTGAATGTGTCTGGTTATAAAAGGAAGAAAATGATGCCCCAAAATGTGACGATATAAATCACCCTTTATGGTCACATTTACCTGGCTGGATGGCTCAGTGAGTTGGAGTATGGATATTAATTGGACAAGCTATACAGTCCTAGAGTGCCACCAGAAGAATGGAATGGTAATTTATACCTAGGCATGTCATAAGTCAAAATTGACTTGACAGCACGTTGTTGCTGTTATTATCATCATTGTTGTCGTCGTCACAATTGTGCCTATGTAACTGCAGCCCTTTGTTTTTCTTAGAAAAGTGAAGTTTTGGGGGCAAGATCTTTTTTTACTTTTTCTAGTTTTTTAAGGCCATCTATAATTCAACATGTTTGACAATATTCCTTGCACTTTAGGTGGCCCACTGGCATTGTTAGCGCCAATCAAAACTGTTTGGACAAAGCTATCTCGGCAATTAGAAGCAAGTGTGTTTCCATGACCACAGTCTCCAGCATGACAGCATGCCACAAGCCGTTTAAAAATTGAATGGCCTTCTAACAGCTCCTACACCGGAGTATTTTATTGGGAAGCAATTATTTCCCTGTTGTTCCAAATCAGCTGATCCACCTCAGCGTGTATTTTTAGGAACAGATGCTGAAGGGCAGGTTGGGGAGTGGGCAGGAAAAGGTGGGTGAAATGGAACATGTTTTCCATCCTGGATGAGGGACTGAGAGGGGGACCCCCAACCGTTCGAGTCTGTATTAGAACCTTGCTTTGCGGCCATCTGGGGTAGCAGTGAGGAGTGTGGCTGTAGTCACAGTAACTTTACTGGGGCATCTGAGGGCAAGCAACCTTTAACTGCACAACTCTCTGCACAGAAGCAAAAGCAGCTGAAGTCTATTAAAGAATTTTGCCTAAGTATTTTAGGACCAATGGTTGTTGTAGGTTTTTCAGGCTGTTTGGCCATGTTCTGGAGGTTTTTCTTCCTAATGTTTCACCAGCCTCTGTGGCCAGCATCTTCAGAGGACAGGGGTTAGAACTCTGTCTGTGATCTATCCCACACGCTACACCAGAACACAGAGTTCTAACTCCTGTCCTCTGAAGATGCTGGCCAAAACATTAGGAAGTAAAACCTCCAGAACACAGCCAAACAGCCCGAAAAACCTACAACAACCATCGGATCCCAACCGTGAAAGCCTTCAAGAATATATTTTAGGACCTTTCCTTTCAGCTTTTAAAAAATTGTTATTTTTGTTACGTTCACGACGAACTCCTAATTACAGCATATTTCAGCACAGACTTCCTGATTACAACATATTTAACTCATTCCCCCTAATATTACAGCTATCAAATTAAGAAACATGAGACATGTTCATTAAACCTGTTTGACATCTGCCTTCCATCTTTCACATCAATGTAATTAATAATCTTACTCATTACTTGCCCCGTTATTGTTCATATAATTCTGAAATCTTTGCCATGCTATCTGCTTCCTAAAGTTTCATAGCATAAAAGTAATTTGGAAGTGACAAATCAGCTTGGTTTTATGTGAGCTAGGAAAGTTGTTTTTTGCTCCACAAGAATTCCCCAGGCCCTTGTCTCAGAAATTCTGGGAATTGTAGTCCAAAAAAGTAACTTTTCCAAGTTCAGGTTTGTATTGCAATGTGGACCTAATAGCTTGTATCCCAGTCTCTAGGCTGATCTAGAAGTGTTTAAAATCCACAGCAAATGAGGAGCTAAAAGTAGATTACATGATAGACCACCCACTCTTACTCCATCATGCTGCCTTACCCCTATTATACAGAAAATCTCAACAAGAACCCAGGCCTGAGTCCTAGTCTGTCTGCAACATCACACTGGGTAGGCATTCCACTGTTAATTACTGTTTGTTTCCATATAAGGAAAGAGAGGTAATGATCCTGCATGTATCCATGCGACCAGGAAGGAAAAAATAGCATTAGGGTTATTCTCTTTCTGCTGATGCTGTTGGGTCATGCATGCATTTGCAAATATCTATCTTCTGTGAGCTGCCAGGTTTCAAAAGCAAATTAAGGATAGCTTCTGAATGGAACTGGCCTCTTCAGTTTTCATTTCTGTTATCAAATGTCTGTGTGCAAATAAAAGAAAAATCAAAATTCGGTTCCATATCAGCAGAAAATTTGCATGGCAAGAGATGAACAGCCTCTGAGCTCTTTTTCTTTAGACTATGAAAAAGTTTCATCAGCATTTCCATATCAAAGAGATGATCAGATCATCTGTTTTAGGAGACTGGAGGAACATATCCAGTCATTTTGCATCTGTTTGCTTATTTAAAGTGTGTATGAAACCTGTCCAAAGACCTGTGTGTTTCCAGAAATCTGTTGGGGGGGAAAATCAGATGTCAAGTTATCTGTCTTTTTTGGAGAGAAGACACATGAGTCTAGAGTTGCCTTCAGACTTTTATCTGATGCCTTTTGTCTGCTCTGCTTAAAGTTTGAGCATTACTGTTTCATCTCCCAAAAGGACACTGCCAGATTTCAAGATATAATGGAAGGAATACGTATTCTTTGCTTTGGGATACATGGAATTCAGGGTGGAATATCTGATTACAGAAGACTCTTGGTAAAAATAATTGGACAGGCTGACCGTAGGAATTCTGCCTAGCTTTATGGTGGTTTTATTTTCTCTCTGTCTTTTGAATGTCATCCAGACACCCAAAATAAACTGCATGTCTAGAATCCTGTTGTGTTACTACATTCCATAAGGGCAATCAAGCAGACAACATGAGCTGTTTTCTTGGCAGTTGTGTACTCATGCTGTGTATATTCCTCTGATTGTACAATTGAGTACACAACTGGTTATATGACTGGGTTAAAATGGGCAGTCTGTAAAACACGAAAATCATTTCGCAAATG
This sequence comes from Intellagama lesueurii, assembly GCA_037013535.1. Taxonomy (NCBI): domain Eukaryota; kingdom Metazoa; phylum Chordata; class Lepidosauria; order Squamata; family Agamidae; genus Intellagama; species Intellagama lesueurii. Next base: position 118,657,850 of record JBAJHW010000006.1, on the reverse strand, counting down.
CATTTATCTGTGTAAAAATTCACTTGAAATGTAGACTTCTGGGAATTATAGTTTAATGGACATATTCTTTGCCATAGGCTTCTATTTCACTTACTCAATGCTATAGTTCTGATTTTCTATAAGAAATCAGTTTCAGTCTGTGGTGTACATGTGTGCTTAGAATAAACACCTATATAACAAACATAAGATTATAGATTTTTTTTGTTACTGATGTTGAATTGGATCTTGATGTTAGTAAGATCAACTTACTAGAATTCAGTGGTTTTCTTTTAATGCAATAATGGCCCAAATCCTGTTGCTTGGAGTAGTAAATCATACTAGAGTAGGCCCATTGAATAGTGGAGTTTTGAGAGTCAACTCTTCTATACTTTCCATGGATTCAAATAGGCCTACTATAGCTATGACTTACTATGCTAAAGTAAATTGCAATTAGAGTAGGCCCATTTGAATCAACAGAACACAGAGGAGTTGACTCACCGAGTCCCCATTAACTCAATAGGTCTACTCTGGTGCAATTCGCTACACTAAACAATAGGCTTTTGTTCATTTTAATAAATATATTTCTTCTTCCTACTTAGCATCACTATAGTATAATCTCCACACCCGCAGTGCCACCGTGCTGATGCAAATGTGTTACCATTTGAGGTTGTTCTTGCAGGACATGCAAAAAAGAAGAAAGGCTTTACTCAGTTAGCAATTTATGCTCTTCTTCACTTGCTGTAAGTTGTTACCTCTGACAATAAACCACAAGATCAAATTTCAGGTTTAAATGCAAGGGTTAAACCAGTAACCTCTCATATAACAGTAGGAAAAGGGCATTGTGACTCCTATCTCTCTCTCTAGTATCAGCAAATATAATCCCTGGATATATTTACAGTAGATTAGACGGATGTGATGGGGGCTATTTTTCTGTTGTGTCTAGTTATATCTGTGCACCCTGTGTCTAGCAGACCAAGGTGTCCTCATTAATGATTGTTCCAAATTTAGCTATTGCTGGGAGCATGAGCCCTGAGTATAATCAAAGACCTGGTATCCATAGCAATGACACAGAGCATCTGGAGCGCTAGGCCTTGCCAAACGTTCTAATAAGATGTGAGGTGTAGAGAATACACAACAGCACAAGGTGTATTAATTCATGCTTCCACTCTGTGACTGGACTAAATTGGTTTGTATATCTTATTTTCCCTTGCAAGTACAATTAAATGCAAAACAAATACCAGAACTCAGGGTGTGTGTTTTTTCATGCCATGTTTGTAGTGATAACAGACTTCTTGACACTTTGCGTGACTAATCCTTCCCCCCCCCTTCTTTTTCTCATTTTAATGCCTTTCTGCAGCTGTACCGGCATTCATACACAGCTTTTTATGTCCTCAGAAGGCTGCCTAATGGGTAAGTGATCTAATGCAGTATCTTCATTTTAAGCAGAGGTATTTACATGTATGGAGTGTAAAAGGGGAGGCAAAATGGTGTGTATTCAACAGTCCTATGCTGCAACCATGCATTCCTTTACTGTAATGATTGAGTTTGGTGTCAAAGTTGACAGTGTCTGTAATGAAATTAATGGACTTCCCTTGAAAAGAGTACATACTAAGTTTAACTCTAACAGTCTAATCCCATAAATTGGCAGCGAAGCCCTTTTTCTGTACCAGTTCTTGCACTGATGCCAGCTAATCCACGTTCCCACCACAATCAAGAGTGTTTAGGTTTGAGAACATATGAATGGCACTGCTCCTTTAACGCAAAGCGTTATCTAGTCTGGCACCCTCTTTTCCATAGGGACCAACCTGATGACTTAGGAGAGTCTCCAAATAGCAAGGAGAGAAAAAGCTTACTCCCTCTGTTGCTGTAGATTGAATTGAACTTTATCTCACACCATTGGTTCATCTGTCCTGATGCATGCCTTCTCCGTACATATGATCCACGGTTTTTGACAGTGCAGCAGCAAGAACCCATCACCTTAGTCTTCGTTGTTGCCCCATTCTGGGCTTAGCACCTCAACTAGTCTGGATTCTGACTTGTTTGTTCACAGGAACTGCAGGATCACACGGCAATGTGATTTGCAGAGAAGGGCAGCTGAAGTTTTTTTAAAAAAAAAATCTGTCTAAAACATATGTCCATACTGAGATCATCATCATCTTAGAACTGCAGAGCTGGAAGGGACCCTGTGGATCAAGTCCAGCTCTTGTCAAGTATGCACAGTAGGGAACTGAACTCCCAACCTCTGATTCCACAGCCAGAGACCTAAACTACTGAGTTATCCAGTATGTGTCTTGGGAAATCTTTGTAATGGTAGGGAAGGCCTCTTATCTCCATATTTAGAGGTGGTTGGAATTCTTTTGTCTAGCATTTTGCCATTGCTAGTTTAAAGCTGGCTCTTTTTTGGAGCCCAGGAAACTACTTTATACCATCTGTTTGTCTGTCTGAGTGTTGTGGTTCTGACTGGCAATGATTCTTAGGCACCCTATGGTTCACCAGATTTTGCTGAATTTCAGCTCTCATCTGCTGCAGACGGCATGGCCTAAGAGACTGTGAAAATCCAGAAGGGCCTCTGTAGACTTACCGGTTGCCCACTCTGATTCTAGAGTCTCCTTCCCATTTTTCTGCCTTTTAAGTGCAGATACGAAGCACTGATGTGGGATATTCTGACTATGTTCTCTTTCAACAGTTGAGTGATGGTTACTGGGCCAGTTGGAGACACTGAACTTAAAAAAAAAGTTGAGCAAAATTAGGGAATACTCAATGGTTCTCTGTTTCATCTTCATTTTAAAGCAAGCCAACCAGATTACCTGGGTCTAAGAGGCTAATCAGAACACTACTCAACGGCCACCCTGAACTTTGTCTTACTTGATTTTGGAATGGTTTGTACTTGGAAGATAGATGGACACTGGTGATCTCCAGCAAGGGCTAGGGAAGAATTCTGCATGAAACCCCAGGGAGCCACTGCTAATCAGAGCTGTAAGTGCTGGTTTGAATGCATCAGTATTGAGGCAGCTTCCTCTCTCTCTAAATCCTTGCATTCGATTAAGTATTTTACAGCCTTTCAGATTTTGTGGTGCAGTTCAAAACCTGCATCCAAATGATCAGAATAATGTATATTTTGGGATTAAATATGTACACAAATGCATATTTTAAGATGGAATGCGTGTAAAAAGACAGAAATGGGTCTGAGCAAATATATGAATGAAGTTATGTGAATTAACATATGGCTTGCCTTATTTAGTAAAGTTCATTTAATTAGGCTAAATGATTAAAAGTGTGTTCCTGTAGGCCATTTAGCATTTGAGATATGTTGCTACAGAATTATATATATAGGTTTTTCCCTCCATCACACAGCTTAGAGCCTCTACACCTTTCAGTGGTTGTACTTGGAATTTGCAAACGGTATCAATAGCTTAGCAGCCTGAGAGCTTTCCGGGTATTTTGAGTGGAACCTTAAGGTTCGAGCGCCAGCATTTTCTGGAAGAGCACTTTTTATTATTCTTGTTTTGTGCGGAGACGACCTATTAATGTCCCTGTTTTCAGCAGCAGATGTTCAAATTAGAGGCTTATTAGCAGAGGCGAAAACAAAGACCCTGGGCACCTGGGTCTGCCTCCTTCTTCCACTCCCCCGCTGTTTTGTTCCTCTTGCTGGGATGGAAAGTCATAACTACACTCGGGTGCCATCTAGCGGGCTCTCTCGTTTCTCTGTGTGGCTGGTCTCCCAAAATGATTCATACAAGCAGATAATGTAATCTCTTTTTTTTCCCAGTCGTGCCACAGTGTCCTTTTGAGTTACACACAATCTGGGGGGTTTGGGGGCGGGTAGAAGGCTTATGCAGCCCCAAAGTTTGCAAGCTTATGTTTCCATTGGATCATCGTCGTCTTCATCATAAAGCTGCAGAGCTGGAAGGGACCCTATGGACCATCAAGTCCAGCCCCTGTCAAGGAGGCCCAGTGGGGAATCGAACTCCCAGCATCTACCTCTGAAGCCAAATACCTAATCCACTGAGCTGTCCAGCAGCTTTGGCGATATTCATTTGAATGAAACTTTTCTGAATCACCACTAGCTTTATTCTATCATAGTAATATTATGAATGATCTGATAATGACCTATAACTTGGCAAGTTGTCATTGGATGCCTTTGCTGTCATTACAGAGTGTCAATACAGAAAGTGGAATGTATCCTCTTGTTCACCTTTGGTTTCCATCCTTCCTTTGGTAAACATCGTGAAGGCCAGAGAACAAAATGCAAATAAAAGATTCCCAAGAAGACAACCTGCTATAACCAACTCCTTTTAATGCATGCTTTTTGTCTGGAGTGGCTATTATATTCCATTTTAGTCAGCAAAAGTAGGATTAATAATAACAAGTGTCACTGTCACTGCCATCACCGTCTCAGTGATGTGTGCCTTTCAGCTTCAGTAGCACATTGTCGTGGAATTATTCTGATAATCTCACAGCAAAATACAGTCATTCAACAATAGACAGGGTAAAACAGGCATTCAGCTTGTTTTATAACACAATAGTACAATGCAGAATTTAAAAAATGAACAACCTGATCAGTAAAACTGAAGTATGGCTTGAAGTTTATAATTTGAGGGTTTGAAAGGCTAAGGGTGAGGTCGGGTCAGAACTGTTTGCCTTGTTTCTGAGTTACAAGGTGAGCAATGGTCAAGTCTTCCTAAAATAGTCATCAGCAGATGAGACACCACCAAAGAAAAGGCTCTGTTAGGTGACTGTATTTGAATGGCAGCAATATCCTTGAGCAGATGAGTGGACTGACATATGGCACATGATAGAAAGCTTTTGTCTGTGTTCGAGTCACAGGAAATGGAGCTGAAACTCTTGATGAGTTTTGTTCAACTGCTTCACATTGGAATTTGGAGTTCTAGAATTTGACGATCTGAGGAAGAGAACCGTTCCCCCACTGGTTTTGAATATTATCGTTTCTGAAGTCACACATTTATTCTTTTGTATACAGACCATCCTCTTTGACTTATGTGGAAGAGCCTGCAGTTACAGTAACCCAGTTCTGATGATATGGATAGGTTGATCAAGGTAGTACATTTTAAAGGGCAAACAGATTCTGCGTTCCAGACAGACTCCTTACTCTTGGCAAAGTATGGCATGGCCGCACTGCGATAGTGTTGCCCACAATCTCTCATTATGGGTCACCAACAGGTCTTTGGGTCTGGGAACCCAAAAGAAACTAATTATAGCTTGGAAAATTTCCCTTTTTGGAGATGAACTCCCAGAAACCCACAGCCAAGTGCAGTCAATGGACTGTTTTCATCAATATCAGGCTGAAGGGATTCTGGGAAGTGTAGTCCAAAAAAGTAACTTTTCCAAACTAGGAAGCCAAGTGACCCACAATTCAGTATAATTATTCTGTTGAACTGTTTGACATCACTTGGACACACTTTGCTTCTAAGTCGTTTCTTTCATCATTTGAATACTTACGACTTCTTGTCCTACATGAAGGTAGACAAGAGATGGTTCTGACAGCTAGGTGAAAAGATAGCTTAAGGAGATCATGAGGGAAATAGGATACAGTCTTCCCTTATGGAAAAAGAAAATCCTGTCTTTTTGTAAGGAGTCTGTCCAGAGAGTTTACCTGCACTGTAAAATGTATTACCATGATCAGCATATTTATGCCATCAGAACTGGGTTACTCTGTCTGTTCCAAAACAACTCTGCTCATCTTCCAGCATTTCATATGTCATTAGGGGTCAGCAATGCCCTGTAACATTCTGCATTAGACAATGCAGTCTGGTTTATGCACAGGTATACATATAGTCCAAATCTGACATCAGGTGACAGCGTTAAAAAAACAAACTGGGGAATGTTATAACAAGGGGCAGAACCTTCCACCATTTTAAATATCACTCAGAGGAAAAACACTTTGTGCTGATGGGATCTGTTACAGGTTTCATCTTACTGTGGAAAACTAGGCAGCATCGTGTCTTATGTGCCTATGGGCCCATGTACCAATCTGTTATGAAACAAGAAAACACAATGACAGAACTCCTTTGTGATCCCAACCTGCGAGTGAGCAACAGTTTTGTTTTAGTGCATTTTTATCAGAATTGAACCAAATGCACAAATGTCTTCGTATTCAAGATGGAAAGAACATGAGATCTGAAAAATTCTTGTGTGGGGAAATGCAAAACTGACAGATTATCCCATTGCTACCCTGTATGAACCTGCATTTATTTATTTATTTTGATGGGCCAAAAATTCTTGTTTGGAAGATGGATTCCAACTTCTGGAAGACTGTTCTACCTGTGCCACCATGCCATGACTGACTATGGCCATTAACACAGTCTTTATCATGATTGTGCAGAACAGGGGGAGATATTTTGGCATAGTGCGCCTTTCTTAGCCTATCACAAAAATCTTCAAACCCTTCCACTTTGTTTTGAGTTCCTCTGGAAGACTTAGCAGCAATTGCATTTTCCTGGTGATATGATGGAGGAGCCCTTTCTTCCATGGATTCAGTTGATATAAGCATGAGCCATATTTTGTGGACATTTACTCAGTTGTTAAGCTCCACTGAATTCAAATAAAAATACGTAGGACTGCAGCCTTTCTTTTCTTTTCTTTTTTCTGAAAGGCCCATTTTCCTCTACCCCAATCCTGAGGTCCATTCTAGCATCATGAAACAGTTTTGCCGTCTACTTTCAGAATATGTAGAAAGGTCTACATCTCTTATTGTTTGCTCCAAGCCCATTAGAAAAAGATCCTGAAGTAAAGATCTTGTGACTCAGTTGGTATGTTTGGAATCAGATGGGAGGAAGAACCTTGGATTGTCTGGGAGATCTCTCAATAAGGCAGTTGTACTGCCACCAGCTTAGTATGTCAGTGGCCTCCAAACACAGGAGAGTAGCTTCAGTACAGTTAGGAATATCCCAGGCCATACACCCACCAGCACAAAATATAACTGTTTGAAGGCTGTGAGAGAATTTTTGTGTAGAATATTAGTATGGCAAGGACATGGGAAGTCTACGATTAGCTGAAGTAATTTAAGCTGGGAGAGAATGTTCTATACTCTGGCCTACTCAATGAATTGTAGGATCTAAATGAGGCTAAGAATTTTCTTTCCCCTTACATAGCCACAACTGCGCATCTTATATCAAAGTTAACATTAAGCAGAGAACAGAACATTATGTAAAGGATCTTTCCCCCTAATTACCAAAGAATGTATTAGAAATGTGTGTGCTGTTCTCAAAGTGTGTAATTACTTGATTATCTATTCTAGCAAGCCTTTCTCTTTCCCATGCATTTTGTTCCTTTTCCTGCTTTTTTCTGTTTGGGTCTTCTTGTTTATACTTTTGTCTCCTGGGAAGCATTCCTCGTTCAGTCATCTCCTTCTTTCTCTCATATGCAAGTATTGTTGTAAACAAATCATGTAACTAACTTCCTTCATTTCTTTTTTTTTTCTTCCTCCTGCTTTTTCTCTTGTTTAACACACCTGTTGTATGTTGTTGTTTTTTGCCAGAGAACCTTGTTGTATTTCTGAAACGTATGTGTTCTTTGACCTCTAAGCAGCCTCCCACCATGTACATTATTTTCTTTCTGTAGAGCACTTTGTATCCCCTGCCTGTATCTGAGCATTACGCTGCAGCGTCTAATAGGCCTAAAAGAATGTGAAGAAGAGCCAAGTTAGAACAGAGCAAAGCCCTCTCTAGTCCACAAGCAAAATCAGAGTCCAACAGTCTTTCCACTTGCTTGCATTCTCTGGCAACTGACATTCAGAGGCATACTGCTCATGCATCAGTCATTACTAGTAGCCATTGGCAGCCCCATCCCTTCTGAATTTGCCCTTGTTGTTATGTGCCATCAAGTCAAAACCAACTTATAGCAAAGAAAAGAAGACTGATGATAGCTCTTTTCAAATATTTGAAAGGCTGTCATATAGAGGAGGGACAAGATCTGTTCTCGATCATCCCAGAGTGCAGGACACACAACAATGGGCTCAAGCTAAAGGAAGCCAGATTTCGGTTGAATATCAGAAAAAAACTTCCTAACTGTTAGAGCAGTGCAACAACGGAACCGATTACCTCGGGAGTTGGTGAGTGCTCCAACACTGGAGGCATTCAAGAAAAACTTGAATAATCACCTGGCAGATCTGCTTGGATTGTATTCCTGCCTTGAGCAGGGGGTTGGACTTGATGGCCTTGTAGACCCCTTCCAACTTCACTTTTCTATGATTCTATGATTCTAAGTAAGCTTGGCATTTAAAGAGTGGATTTGCCAGTTCCTTTCCTCCAGAGGGTTTCCATGGCCGAGCGAGGAATTGAACCCAAGCCTCCTGAGTCCTGGCCTGTCACTCTGTCCACTACACCACAAATCTCTCAGGGTCAGTGCACATCACTGCCTCTCTTGATAGCAAATTCCACAGTTTAAATATGGGCCGTGTGTACAAGTTGTTTCTTTTTATCTGTCCTGAATCTCTCACTGTTCCTTTTCAGTGGATAACTGTGGGTTCAGTCTTCCTCCTTGTCATCATCATCATCATCTTAGAGCTGCAGAGCTGGAAAGGACCTTATGGGTCATCAGGTCCAGGCCCTATCAAGGAGGCACAGCAGGGAAAATGAACTCCCATCTTCTGGCTCTGCAGCCAAATGCCTAAATCCCTGAGATATCCATCAGTTATATAGCTGGGGGTGTGGAGGCAAGACTGGTAATCTATTTAGGTGCCCCAGTTGGTGGGAACTAGAAGACTTTATAGTATCGCTGCCTTTTTCTGACCTGCTGATACAACACCTCTATGACAGGTCTTCATGCAGTTCCTTTCTCTCACCATAGCTGCAGAGAGGTGGCACATAAGCTGGGTTCTTAGCCAACTTATTTCAGCTTTCCATCTCAAGTCTCAAAATCCTGACGATCTTGCTTCACAGTCAAGAAATCCACAGTGAATACCTTACCTTCTAGAGAAGGTCATTGTACTTTTAAATCCTAGCAACATTTATATCCCACCCTTCCTGCAAGCTGATCAGGTTGGTAGATGTACTCCCCTACCACCCTTTTATCCTCACAACAATCCTCTGACGATGATTAAATGAAAAGAAAGTAAGTGACCCACGGTCACTCAGATTCCCAGAAGAAGCACTTTAAAGGGTTTCTTCAGCATCTCCCAGCTTTGCCTCATTCTCCCTCTGAACTACTTGAGAAAAGTCACCTTTGCCAAGTTCTTACAAGAATCTCATTCAAATACAGTGATATCTTCCACTGCTTTCTAACTAGGCTGGTCAAAAAAGAGAGATCTAGGAGGGAAAAGAAAAAATGTGTAGTACAACAAGAGAACAAAAGATGAAGTCTCACTTTGCATGGCATCTGCATCTACTAATTCATATGGACATCTAGAAGTAATTGCTATCATTTAAAAAGAAATACAATGCATCTCCCAATAATAAGGAAGTCTGCGACCAGGGGACCCATATATACTCTCAATCTAGTGTCCAAATGCTAACGTTTGTTAGGTGGCTTCAAAGACTTATTATAATTCTTTAATTTTCAATCTGGACTTGACCCGACTGTTCCTCAAATAGAGGATGCCTTAAAAAAAAGAAGTGTCTGGATTAGAAGACAATGCCATGTAAAATAGGATACATTGGTCACATTAGCAGCTGTCAGCCTTTCTGGCCACTGTTAACATGTAAAATAATAATAATAACAAAATACAGGGATCTGGCAATCAAAACATCTCGCTTGTGGATGAAACACACTTCAGTGGTCCCCATCGTCATCGGGCCTTTGGGAACAATGCCACAGAAATTCACACAGTATTATAAGCAGTTGCAGATTTCAGCAATAACACCATCAGAGATAAAAAAAAATATGGCAATATTAGGAACAGCATACACACTGTGCCGATATTTAACAGATGCTTAGGTTTTTGGTTAAAACTTGTATCTGTTATATAATACCAGTCAATGTTTTTATAATGTTGATTGACTGTGCCTGGTATTTTTGAATAATAATAATAATAATCTCAGAACTACAGAGCTGGAAGGGACCTACCTAACAAAAGAAAATGTGTTGCCAGTGTTTATATCAAGCAAGGCAGTACTGCGCTTCCTTTTCTTCTTTGTTAATATTTATTGCAGAACTGAAGAGGGAAAATAAATACCCCCTTGGTAGATCTCTGTTGATAGACTTGAAAAGCCAGAGGGCAGCAACTCTTATGGCTGAAAATTATCTCAGGAGCTCATACTCCTAGCACGTTGACAGAAGTCATTATACCCAAAGTATTTTTGACAGAGAAGTGGTGAATGGAATGCAAATTAATTAAATGAATCCTCGCTGAGTTGGTTCCATAATGAGAATAGTAAATGAGGTTGAGCACAAGAGAAACCAGTGAAGTCGTTGGAAACCCTTGTTTGGGTTCCACGAGACAGTGGAATTGGAGGATCATGTCCCAAATCTTTGTTTACCTGCCAAAGCCCTGCAAATGAGACCACAAGGGATGGCTCACAGAAGGAGTGAAGACGTGCTCTTCTTTGCTAAATTGAACTCTGGGAAAAGACACTGTGCTTAATACCAGTGTTAGAACTGAGAGACAAGACAGAAGAATGAACAACAACTGGTTGTGACAGAAAGTACATCGCAATTTCTGAAAAGTGGTTTATGCAGTCAAGAGCCAGATGTTGTTTATGTTATGGGTCTTAAGGTGGTTTTTTTAAAAAGTGTTTATTTAGTCAACAGACTCTCTATACTTCACCTTCACCTTCTCTCCTTTTCGTTGACAGATGAAATGGAAGATGCTTTTGCATGGTTACTGATTTTTTTTTATAGACATGGACAGTATTTTTGCATGATGAGGGCCACACGCTGGACATTTCTTCTTCTCCAAACATGAGAGAAATTCCAGCTAGTGTTTGAACCAGAATTCTTTGTTTCTCTGGATTTGGCCAGGCTATGTCCTTTCTTTGCTCAATCACTGTGCCATCATAACTCCAAGATGAACTGGCTGGAGGGGTTTAATGCATTAGGATTGCATTAGGAACCTCCATGTGTTGCCAGAAGCCCTTTCTGCCAGCTGGCCTCAGAGATCTAGGGGCAGAGCTGCTCTGCTGTTTAAAAAAATGCAGTAGACGAGCAAAAACATGGAGTAGAGAAGGGAAAGAATCCAAAGCTCTCCACTCTCCTACATGGGCACTAACATTAGGCCTTGCTAAGGGTAATGCATGCAATTTCCAGCATTCTAGCACAGAATGGGAAGTGTATGGATGACTCACAAGGGTAAGGATTCAGCATGTCAGCTAAGCTGGTCCTAAGCCATGTTGATCAGTTAACATAATGCTATGACATGGTATCAATCATATACAGCTGTTTCAGATCCATCTGTAAGCTTTGTCATTAGAGATGATGGTCTATTTCTTGAGAAGTAGATTAGAACAAATTACGGTTTTGTCAAAAGTTGTAGACTCTTCAACATCTGATTGATCCTTCCAGTATGGAAAGCTGGCTATCTCTTCCTGTAACTTGAGGCCATTATTACACATCCTGCATTCTGGAATGATTGAGAGCAGATCTTGTCCCTCCTCTGGGTGACTACCTTTCAAGTATTTGAAAAATGCTATCACATCTCCCCTTCTTTTCTCAAAGTTCAGTCTTTCCTCCTAGGGCTTGGTTTCCAGTCCCCTGATCATCCTTGCTGCCCTCCTCTGTTGCAGTTCAGAGGAGGGCAACTAGAATAAGCCCATTGAATCAATGGAATTTATGGAGGAGTTGGTTCACCCAATCCCCACTGATTCAGTGGACCTACTCTAGTTTTGACGTACTAGGCTAAGCAACAGAATTTCAGGCATTGTATTTCTCTGGTGCTATTTGCAGGATCAGTGTGAGCTTCAGAACCAAACTAGAAATGCACTGCTAATTTGTGTCACCCATAAACATCAGAAGCTAACCAGGAGGCAGATCAATAGCTAACATTATTTTTCATCTTTAAAAATAGATTACAGGCTGTGATAAAGAGAAAAGGGGAAAACACTCTTTGCTTTGTAATAGTGGCAGAACTTCTGTGCGGTAGGAACAAAGGCATGGCGCAGATGGCATTCATTCATCCATGTTATGTTACCACCTTATCAGTTATCAAAGACAGCTTATGCTGCAGGTTCTTCTTGTAATAGAATCTCACCCTTCTGAAAGATGATGCAGTAAGTGGAACTGACAGGATCTGTCTATTACATGCTCTGAATGATGGCTTACAATTGTGGTGGTGGCTCCTTCATTGCCCATAGCCTCAGTTACGGGTGGAAGGTCTTACATAAAGCATGCAGCCTTTCATCTGGAAAGTGGATGGGCTACTGTGGCCTTTTTAGTTGTCAGGAGACCTTCCTCAAACAGGTAAAGGCTGCTTGTCTACTCAGAAAAGATTGTAGGGGAGGAGGAGCACTGCCCTTTCCATGATTCCTTCCCCCTACTCTAAACACAATGACTTGGCCAAGCCAACATGTCAAGCTGTAGCATGGAAATCCGGTGGCAGATGGGATGTTTTGATCCTAAATTGCATGCATTTCAAGAACAACTGAGCAAATTGTGGGGTGTCTCCCACGATGCAAGAGCAAACAGAAGGGTGCCTTATAGATTGTTTCAAAGAAAATAAACACGACTCCTGTATTTTCCCATATCAAGCTTGATACTGACTGAAACTTAGAAATATGAGATTGTGCAATACCAAGAGCATTATATGAACTCATATAGGAGCCATAACTTTCTTTCACTTGTACTAAGAAACTTTTCTGAAACAGCCAGTCCATCACAAATACTTTCTATCAACCAGTTGTCACCAAACCTATTACCGATATGACTACACAGCAAGGGAAATGCAAATTCCTTTGCGTTCTCTCATTGTGAAGTTGCAATAAGGGATTCGGTTCTCTTGGATATAAGTGACCAGACGATTTTTTCAGGAAGAGCTTTAGCACTGCAGTTCTATTTGAGGTGCCTGTAGGTGACGCGGTTCAAATGACCTGTCTTAAGAAGGCTTTCCCTTTGGCCATTTACTCATCTTATGAGGAGAAGCTCCTTAAACTGCCTAGATAGACAGGTAATTAGGTAGATAGACAGAAAGGAACTCTGCTCACCCCATAGAAGCTGTAAAACAAAATGGAGAGAGAAAGGTGAGTGCTGGTGCTGCTCGTGTGCACATGTGCACAAAGGTGCATGTGCACTTACCTTGTCCTCCCTTGTGAGGCAAGAGGCAAGGTGGAAGGTTCTTTGCCAAGGCAAACCTAGAACTCAACATGTCAGTTTCTATGCTTCCATAAACACAAAAACTTTGCAAGCTGCCTTCCGTTGAGTCAGCCTTCTGGCCCATCTAGCCCAGTGTTGTCAGCTCTGACTGGCCACGGCTCATCGCTGTTTCCAGCAGGATTCTTTCATAGTCCTGCCTGGAGATCCCTGGGATTTCCTAGTCATTTTGAATCTGAGTCGTACCCATCCTCAGTCTTGCTGAAGTTCCAGAATTAGGCAAGTTAGAGAGTGTTCATGGTGATATAGTACTGCTGCCCACGGAACAAGCCATAGCAGAATTTAATGCCCCCTCTGGGGTGAACTGCAGCATTGTGTGAAGCCAACATGATTTGCACTTTCAGAGCAAGTATTCCCTTTTTACATTATTACCGCATTCTTGACATCACATGACTTCTTTAGAGCTCCAAATACGATTCAATGCTTATTAATTATAGACCAATATTTTTTTTCGATCATGCATTGTCTGTTTTCAATTCCTAAGTCTGTGTCATTGGCAATACTGTGTTGTTGTTGTTTGCTTAAAAAAGAAGTGTGGTCAGTGGTTTAAAAGAGTAGACGGAGCAGTTCCTGTTGCAAGAACTGTGACAGATTGGTATTCATTAGGTATTCTGTTTTCCAGCTAGTTTGTATATCAGATGCAAATGAGGCTGAAGAGATGCCAGAGTTTTTTGCCATGAGAGTTAGTCAGTTCTGCACTGTACTGAACTGATATCATTTGAAAGGTCAAGGCGTCATCCTAATGAGAACTGGGATTTGTCATGTATCTTGTTCAGGGCAGTGCGCTAGAATTCTCTCACAGAGAATTCTAAGTATTTCTCGAAATGGCAATTCCCAGGATTCTACTGGAATTATGGCAGTTCAGGTGGTATCCAACTGAGCTGTCTGTGTAGTGTAGGCACCACCTCTTCCTTGTTCTCTCTTCCTTACACACTGTTTGAGAGATGACCTACATTGCCCCAGCGCTAATCTGGCACTCACCTTGCTCCTTTCTTCCTGTCCAGCCCCAATTCCCCTGACCAGTTTAACCATTGTGCCAAGAAGCTCCTTCTGTAGAGACAAAACCAAGCTGGGGCTTCCTTTCCCCAGTTGTGCTGGAGAAAGGATAGTTGGTTGAGTTCTCAGGCAAGACTCAGGGGTTCCAAAGAAAACAGAACATGGAGCCGTGTGCCTGAAACTGCCCAGTGTATGCCATTTTTATCAGGAAATGCTTGAACTTTGAAATGGGAGAGTATTGCATCCTATTTACCTACCCAAAATACACTTTTGCATTTGCCACTGAAACGTAAACAACACAAACCCCTTCTTCTCCCTCAATGCTCATTGCTGCACTGTACGTTGCTTTTGAAACAGAAGCAAAAAAGGAAAATGTTTGAGAGTTCGGGATGGTCGTGAGAAGGGACGAGGTTACCTGCAGACCGGTGGCAATTTATTTAAAAAGCTCAAATCAGCTTTTGCTCTGATGCAATTTAATAGAGAGTGCTCTGGGACAAATGTTTACTTTCTCCCATGTTATCTATTTACAGGGAACCGCAAAATCTGTACCCTCCTGAAGTTAGCAACTCAAAGCTTCAGTATGCAGGATGGGGACCCAAAAGGCCAACAGCTGGTAAGGAAACTTGTTGCCTGAGCACATGGCCACAAATGTGCTAAATGTTTCATGTAAAAAAATTTCAATTTGGTTATGAGGTTAGAAAAAAAAGGAGGATGAAAAAGAAACGTACAGGATAAAAAAGTCCTAGAATAAGAACCACGTGCCATTGGGTCAATTTTGGCTTATACACAAAAGTGGCTTAACATTATCTTCTTCTGGGGATGCCCTAGGATTGTACAGCCACACAGGCTGGCTCTTCTCCCAGGAGGCACAGCTGGGGAATTGAACTCCCAACCTCTGACTCTGCAGCCAGAGACCTAAACCACTGAGTGATCCAGCCAGTCTAAAGAGTAATATAAATAGCTAAAAATTAAGCACACATAAGAAAAGTTATTTTCAATCACATGAAGGACTTTGGCCCCACATCCAAGCAGGACATAAAAACAATGCGCCTTCCCTGATGTTTCTCCCCTAGGAACTAGTATTTCGAGGTTTACAGCTTCTGCAATAGAGGTTCAGCAATACTAGCCATCATTTCGTGATTTCAGACCATTTCGCTTTGCAGTAAATTCACATTTTTATATTTTTATCTTTCTGTGTTTACTGCAAGGTACTCCTCCAGTAAACCAAGCCGTTTCCCTGCTTCTGTTAGCTGACAGTAGCATAAAATGTGAATGTCTTTTTTTTCTTCTGCAGAAAGTTACCAGGGTGGCAAGAAAGATAATGCCAGTTGCTAAGAGGCTGATAATTTGAGGATGCTCTGTGGTAGTGGCAGTACAATATATTGAGTTTGTCACAGGCTTTGTTGATGTCCTTGTGTTCTTCATGATCTTTTGATAACCCAGTCCTGCATAATGCAATTGCGCACGCAATAAAGCACTGGTGCCATGGGCAGAAACTAGCTCCCAGAACTCCTGGAGAAAACAGAAGGGAGAAAATTATTTCCTAATAGGATTATAGGGTTCATTTGGTTGGTTGGTGTTCGCTTTCTATAAGCGAGATGAAGCATTCAATAGTCTACCGATGAGACAGCATGACTGATGAATATGCATTCAGCAGGAAGGGAAATTGTATACCAGGTAGCATGTCTTCCTCCAGACAACAATTCAGAAGGAGACAAATGCTCGAACTGCATGGCGCAATGGGCACTGTCAGAAGAGTGCTCTCCCACTATGGAGGTATAGCAGTTAAACTGGTATTACATGACTATCACTGTGTGCTGTAGGTAAACTCTCAGGTCTAAACCAGTTGCTGGTCACAGCTGCAGTTAACCCATTCAACCAGGGGGACTTGGTCAGTCCTTAGTTATATATTTCCCACTGATTTAGTGGCTCTGCTCTAGTTGGGACTAGCACTGGATTTAGATGATTTTTCCGTTTGAAGGTTAGGAGACAGTGGTGTGATGTGGCTTGGAAACAGGCAGTTCATCAATACACGTGTTGCATTTTCCAATTTGATCTGTATAGGTTGCTTCAGATGAACTTTACCATGCACTTATCTAAGCAGAGGTAAGAAAGGTTCAGTTTTTGGATGACAGCACCCAGAACCCTTGACCATGCAGGCCATGGGATTCTAGAAATTATATTCCCTAAAACCAATGCCTTCTGTCCCTGTATCTGAGTCACTTTAATGAACTTTTTCAGCATTGGCCTACCACTCATGGAAACTATGTGTGTTGCAGGACATCTGGGGCAGAACCTCACAATGGGGGTCTGGCCAGGTCTTTCAGACACAGCAGCACACCCAGTGCTTATGAGCAGCTGCATATTGGACAGAAGTTTAGCAATGACAGGCAGGGCAACAGTGTTTTGACAGTGTTGCTGGTCGGCCCCTGGTAACACTTGAATTTCAGGGTACCCTGGAACACAGTGAAGTGAAATAAGAACCAGAGATTAAATTTGCTTCTTAGTTTGTATAATTCATCTGCCTAACACTGCATTGTCTAGCTCAGAAGTTACTTTGGAGGCAAGATGGGAGGGTAATAACTCTCACAACACCTCTGCTGCCATCATGGCCAACTGTAGTTCAGAAAAGCATATTTTTCCAAGCTCTGCCCAACAAGGTTGCATTTTGGCACCATTTCCTTTCAATTTTTACATAAATGACCTGATTTCTGGAATGGCTTTCCCTTCTCCCCCCCCCCCCCCCCCAATCCAGAAGTCAGAAGTGGCAAGCTCTGCCCTGGATTGATAGACACAAAAACAGATGGGTGTCTTCTTTTTTTTTACTGGATTATTTTAAATCTGTTTGAGTTGTTTTAGATTGATTGTTGACTATGTACTTATTTGTACTGGTATTGCCTGCTTTATGGGCACAGTTGACTTAACCATTCATTGAGATACTCTATGATAAATGCACATAAAGTTGTGTCGTAATTACATAAATAAAAACCGGGGCAGCTGGTGACAGCTGAGATTCATCCTAGTTTCTTTATTATGACACCTCCAGACCTATAAAAGCAGGATCCTAGAATTTACTGCCTGTTGCATAAGTGTTTGTTTGTGTTGAATGAACAAGTAGAGGGGAAGAGCAGGGGCTTTTCAATAGACTTGGCCTATATTAGAACTTCCATTCTGAAGGAAATCAACCCTGAGTGCTCACTGGAAGGACAGATCCTGAAGCTGAGGCTCCAATACTTTGGCCATCTCATGAGAAGAGAAGACTCCCTGGAAAAGACCCTGATGTTGGGAAAGTGTGAAGGCAAGAGGAGAAGGGGACGGCAGAGGACGAGATGGTTGGACAGTGTCACCGAAGCTACCAAAATGAATTTGACCCAACTCCGGGAGGCAGTGGAAGACAGGAGGGCCTGGCGTGCTCTGGTCCATGGGGTCACGAAGAGTCGGACACGACTTAACGACTAAACAACAAAAATGTTAGAACTGAAAGGACCCATAATAAGCAGTTTTGTGTAGGCACAAGCAGGAGTGTCGAAAACACATCACTTTCCAGGTTTGGTTGGATTGCATCTCTCATTGTGGACTGCAGTTTTCCATGTTGGCTAAGGCTGATGCATGATTATTATTATTATTTTTTTATTTTATTTTAAACATAAACAAACATACAAAACAAACACAAACATATATACGGGGAGATAATTTCATGTATCCATCTAGCATATAAATCTGACTACATAAACCATCTTGCCCTACCAAACATATTTAGGCCATATCCATCTAATATATAATTCTGACTACATAAACCATATTACCCTACTAAGCATATTTAAGCCATTGTTAAGCTCATAGAGTAACTTCCTAACTTTATAATAATTAACATACGTATATTGTCTAATGTACAAACTTAAATCTATATTGATCTTATATTCAAGCCACTCTTAATTGCGTATTCCAAACTATAATTCATATATTACTTAGTGTCTTCATGTTTCTGACTTATCATCAATACCTTCTAAACAATTATACTCAGAATATATAATCTAATTTAAGCATTATCTATACTTATCAACCATTTAAAACATTCAGCAAGTAACTTTCCAATTTTTGTTGTATTTCTTAGCTCCATGTATAGACCAGGGATTTCTGATTACTTATAGCCTTGTGAATCTAGGAATTCATTTCCTACATTCTTTTTACTAGCTTTTAAGATGCCATCTATAAGGTCTCTATAGGATCTTTCACCTGCATACCCCTCTATCCAATACTCATCATAAGCAATTCTAATTTCATCATTAAGGTAACTTATCCACACACACACACACACACACAAAAGCTCTAGGCCAGGTCAATACATTTCTCAAAAATCCCCACTTTTGCAGGTAAAAAGACAATATATACCTAATCTTGTCTATATAATCAATATAGTAATTCACTCATATTTAATCTCTATATATGTACCATAGAAACAAAAGCTTCTAATACTATTATTCTTCATTAACCTTTCTAAAATTCATAATTACATATGCTTATCTACCATTTAGATTCTCACCTAGCCAAAATTGTTCATAGTGTAATTATTCATATTGCTTTATGTGTAACTATATATCTCTCAAAACCAAGAAATTTTAAGCATTTAATCCGCAGGTTACTTTTCCCCTTTTCATTTTTGCTTCTCAGCTCCAGTATCAAACTTCCGGGCTTGCTCCCCTTTTGCCAGTTTTAAAATGCCATCTATGAAATCTCTTTAAGGCATTTTCTATTCGATTTACTAATTTCCTCCCAATATAATCAATATCTTGATTTTGGAGCAACACAGAGCTATCCGATCTCTGATCACAAATTTCTGCCTTTAAATTCACCCATGCTTTCCCTTTTACATTATTTTCCATCAAGGTAATCTCAATATGCTTCCCCACCTTGTCCCCACCCCTCCTTTCCTCATTTTTAAATATTTCATTCTGCTTTTTTTTAAAAAAAGTTTTTCTCTCCCTCTCCGGAGGTAAACATTTGATGAATTCAAAGCAGTCAGTCGTTTTGTCTCCAGTCTCCTTCTGCTCAGGAACAGTAAATTCTTCCTCTCTCTCCGACGATGGTAGTTGTTCAGAAAATTCAGTAAATACAGTCTGTTTGTATCCTGTCTCTATCTTAGTGTCCAAGCCAAGAAGTATTGTTTTGATATCTGTCTCCAGTTCTGAAACTTGAGCCTTGATATGATTTATAAGATTGAATTGAAATTCCTGAAGACAGCATACAAGAAAAGTCTCCATTTTAAAGTCCCAATAATGAGTCTCACCCTCAATTTCCCCTCCCTGCTCCTTGGCCAGAACAAATTCCGAATCTTGCGGAGAGCACTCTGGTCATAAAAGTGACTATTTGATTTATAATCCCCCTTAATGGCTCAAAGTAAAGTTCCATAGATTAAGTTGTTCATAGTCATTCAGAATTCTCAGGCTTCTAATTTATAAAAAGCCAAATCTTAGGAAGGGAGGGTTAAGGAGGAAAAGACAATTAGTTTCGCTTTCTCAGTTCTATCAGTTATGGCGCAGTAAAAAAAAAAACCTCCAACATTGCCAAAGATTCTCTGCCGCTTAAAGAGATCTATCTCCACATTCAGCTTCCAGGAAAAACCCAAAACATCTGGTCTGTTACTTGCCGTAAAAATAGCCGTTCAACTTCTGTTCATGCAGTCAGATCATAAATCTTCATTTCTCCCCCTCTCTGGGCAGCTACACACCAATTTATCATGGCGACTTGACGAGTCAGTTGCAATTAAGGAAAGAAAACTCCCGAAAAAAGCAGATTGCAAGTCTGAATTCTCCGGCGTCTCCAGCTTCCCTGCTGCAAGCCCACTTCTCCTGTGGAAAACTTGCCCTCCCTTTCTCGGGGGGTCCGCTGACTCGGAATAAAACCCAGGGGTTCTCAGAGCCCTGAGAATTCCCCTGTTCTCGCTGCCCGTTGCTCCGCCCTCCTAGGCTGATGCATGATATTGCTGATATTGCCATCTATATCTAGAGAAGCTCACATTTTCCACCCCTGCTGCAGAGAAAAAGATTGTGATTGCATGTGGAAAATGCACTGCTATACAAGCAATAGCTATCTACACACTTTCCAGTGAATGTATATCAGCCAGGAGTACAACCTGTCAACCCAATGGTCCTCCTGCACTGGTTTGTATATTGTAGCTGGCTGAGCATTGGTAAAAGGCTAAGGACAGCAGTGGCCCAAACCTCCCTGAGGAGGGAAGAGAGGTTGGACCTCACAGCGTCCATGCAGCTTCTCCTGTCTCTGTTTCTTCTGCATCCCTCGTCTTTGCCACTTCTTGCTACCTCCATCAAAACCTCTTTTTCCTCTGCTTCTTCCTTTGTGGACATCAGCACCTCGTGAACTTGTGACATACTAGACATGGCTCCATGGGACCATCAACATGCAAAGGATGTGGCTGCCATTGAGTAGTTGGAAGGCCCAAATCTCTTATCTGGAAAAACTGATGGCAACTGTAGTTTGCCTCCTTATATTTTGGATTACATTTTGCTGATTTCAGCTCAGGACTGTGGATCAGTTTGGTTCACCACGTTGCTCTCAACTGCGACGAAGGGCCTTTTGTGAGTATAATGGTGGCTCTTTGGTTGCTGCTTTTCATCCAGCTGCCCTTTGGATGGGCACATAAACATAAACCTGGCAGGTGTGTTTGTTTTCCAGCAAGGCTTCACAGAGCCTGCACCATTAATTTTTCATGGTGCTATTCTTGAGCATCTTTTTCATTTATACCGACATCGGAGTCAAGATTAGGCTGCCGTCTGCCAGGTGTAATTGAGTTGGTTTAGGTGACTTGTAGAAGATGAACAGAAAGCCACAGAATTGGTGTATCGTGAATCATTATATGCATCTTGCCTGAAGGAAACACCAAGAGGTTAACCCGTAAAACGATAAGCAGCAAGGTATACAAATATGGCTATCTGCAAATTAAAGAACTGGGAACTTTGCAACATTTATCATCCACACTGGACATGTGATTGTAATACAACACAGGATACCTTCACTCCTTCTCCAGCCTAGCTGCAATTCTCAGTTTCTTTTGTTGTTTTAGATTGTATTTTGTAACACAAGGCTGTGGCTTGTGGCATGCTTGAGGCTTTTTCCAAGGCACAAGGAAATG
Organism: Intellagama lesueurii; assembly: GCA_037013535.1. Classification (NCBI taxonomy): domain Eukaryota; kingdom Metazoa; phylum Chordata; class Lepidosauria; order Squamata; family Agamidae; genus Intellagama; species Intellagama lesueurii. Next base: position 118,636,468 of record JBAJHW010000006.1, on the reverse strand, counting down.
ATTGTTCTACTTGCTTTTGAATCATGAGAAAGGAAAAAGTTAATTTTTAACTTTAGTAACAACTAATTACTTTTGATGGCCTTTGAATGATCATGGTAACTGATTGCTTTTGAAAAGTAATTTTCCAAACTCTGGACTAGCCTAGCCTCCCTCCAAAGGAAGAAAAAAAAAAGCTAGTATTTTGAATGCTGAAATAGTACAACTGAGAAGGATCTTGGAATTAGTGTGGATCAAAAGATGAATATGAGCCAACAGTGTGATGTGGCTGCAAAAAAAGGCAAATGCTATTTTAGGAGATATTAACAGAAGTATATTCTCCAGATCCTGTGAGGTACTAGTTCCCTTCTATTCGGCACTGGTTACTCATCTAGAGGACTGTGCCCAGTTCTGGACATCACACTTGAAGAAGGATGCCAAGAAATGAGCAAGTTCAGAGGAAACCAAGAAACCAAGCCCTACGAGAAAAGATTGGGCATGTTTAGTCTTGGGAAAAGAAGACTTAGGGGAGATAGAATAAGCACTTTTCAAACACTTGAAAGGTGATCATACAGAGGAGGGGCAGGATCTGCTCTTGATCATCCCAGAGTGCAAGACATTATTTTTATTATTAGTTTTATTTATGTGCCACATTTCTCCCAACAAGGGACCCAAAGTAGCTCACAACAATTAAAAACACAATTAAAAACACAGTAAGTTTAATATTAAAAGATAAATTAAACAATATATGAATTAAAATAAAATTAAAAGATTAAAACATGAAAACATGAAAAAGATTAAAATTATCTGCTAAAATGGGGTTCAGGGATTCAGTTATAACTGTTAAAAGCCTGCCTGAAGAGATGGGTCTTTATCTTTTTTTGAAGGGATAAAAGGGAAGGGGCCATCCTTATGGAGAGCGTTCCAGAGCCTGGGAGCTGCCACCGAGAAGGCCCTCTCCCGGGTCCCCATCAGCTGTGCTTGTGCTGGCAATGGGACCGAGAGGAGGGCCTTAATCGCAGAGAAGGCACATATAGGGAGATACAGTTCTTCAGGTAGCCTGGACCCAAGCTGTATAGGGCTTTATAGGTAAAAGACATGCCATAATGGGCTCAAGCTACAGGAAGCCAGTATCAGGAAAAACTTCTTAACTGTTAGAGCAGTATGACAATGCAACCAATTACCTTGGGATGTGGTAAATGCTCCCATGCTGGAGGCATTCAAGAGAAAATTGGACAACTATCTGTCAGATGTGGTTTGCTTTGGATTCCTGCATTGAGCAGGGGGTTGGACTTGATGGCCTTATAGGCCCCCTCCAATTCAATTATTCTATGATTCTGTGATTGATTTGGACCCAGAACCAATCCTTATCTGCTATTGTCAACTCCACATCTTTCCACAGTTTAAAAACCTTGACTCAGACGTGTCAAACCATTTTGCACTGCAAGGATCCTAGTTCTTGATTATTTATGCTGACCACGAAACCATATTCCTTTCCTATTCTGATGTCCTGTAATGTAATAAAATATTATCAATGAAGCAGCATGTATCATTTCACATGAAGAAAATCTAATTTACAGTGGGTGCCCTACATAAAATATTAGGTTACAGAATACAAGATAATCCATCATGCGGAACTTAAAAGTACAATTGAAGATTATATGAAAGGCCACATTAACTGATACATACTTGAAGCAATATAACAAGGCTGTTATCTTTTGAAGTAACTACTTCAGAAGCCTGGGCACAGAATTCTACCCCACCTCTGTTGTATTTGGAGACATTAAAAGCCTCTTTTCAGATTAAATGTGCTGCAGTCATTTCTGTAAAATTGTCTAAATTATTGCAGCTGCCCAGTTGCGAAGCTCAAGTGATAATTCAGGAGACAATGTGGGCTCTGAAGGCGGCTTTTGAAATCATAGATGTGCAGTGGAGTTTGTTTGCCGTGTTCAAATGATGGAGTATTGCAAGGGTAATAATCACTGTGTAATAATATTTTTCAAATAGATGGAGAATGTCGGAATGGCACACGCTTGGTCTGAAAAAAAAAAGGAGTTCTGGTGTGAAACAAATAATTTGTGGAGTATAGCTGGAGGTCAGGCCTTTCCATAAGATTGTTCCTGCTGCATCTGCTGCATACGTGCCTATTGTGTTCGGCAGCTCAAAATTGTCACAGGATAAATTCAAAATTATATGTTGTTGTTTTGATGTATATACTGTCCCATAGTGCTAAAACACTCTCTGGGGAGTTTACAATATAGTCATGCAAATAACACTTTGTTGAACCTCCCCAGTGGGCTGGGTACTCATTTTACTGACTTTGGAAGAAAGGAAAGCGAAGTCAACCTTGATCCAGCTTCCTGAATCCATGTGGATTGAACTCAGGTTGTGAGCAGAGGTTTCGCTGCAGTACTGCAGTTTAACCACTATGCCACAGGACTCTTGTTAAAGGTTTTAAAGATGATAGGAGTTGCCCTTTAAAAAACAAAACAAAACCAAGCAACATATTTGTCTTGTTAATTTGTTAAAATTACAACAAAAGCACACATAAGAAGGAAGGATGTTAGAACAAATGGAGGTATGAGCATACAGTTCCCTAGTCACTGATGCCTTAATACATGTGTGTTACATGCAATCAATTCGATTCTGACTTGTGCTGACCCCAGTAAGGTTTGTGAGGTATGTGGGATACACCTTGGGTGGTTTTAGCAATTCAACTCTTGCATGACTGGGGATTTTAACTCTGATCTTCTGAGTCCTAATCTGACACTTTGTCCACTATCGTACTCTGCCCTTCAGACATATTGCAAAACATATGTATAGTTCAGTTATTCACGTATTCTTCCATATCTATACATCTCCAAATTCCCTGATATAGCCCACTAAAAAGAGGGCAACAGACAATGGCCAATGTCTTGTTCAGTATTTGCACATGTGGAACGCCAACTTCAGAAGCTACCTTGGTGATCTGATGAAGCACTGGCTGAATGTCTGGTCACACACTCCTGACGCCTCAACAGATTGCTACAGAAGCTTCCACAGTGGGAGCTGAATACTCATGTACCGTCAAGTCAATTCTGGCTTATGGTGACCCTTTTGAGGGTTTTCCAAGTAGCGAATACTGAGAAGTGATTTACCCTTCCCTTCTTCTGGGGGTGTTTGTGCAACTTGCCCAAGGCCACACAGGTTGGCTCTTCTCCCTGGAGGCACAGCTGGGGAATCGAACTCCCAACTTCTGGCTTTGCAGCCAGTTACCTAAACCACTCAGCTCTCCAGCCAACCAATCGCTGTGTGCCTTCAAGTCAATTTTGACTTGTGACCACTTAAATACTAAACGAGATACCAGCCAATAGTTCTTTGAAGAGTTGAAAATGCTAGAGCGATGCGGATTTCTGGTTGTTTCTTGTTGGGGGGGGGGGGGGGTTGGAATACAACTCCCAGAATTTTCCAAGCAGCTTTTGGGGAATTCTGGGAGCAAACTCCAAATCTGTGCACCTCTCAGAAACAGTTTAGAAGACATTCTGCATGCTATGGAAGCCAGAAACAGGGTAATCTCTTCCTCTGCCCACTCTTACCAAACAGGCTTTTGGATACAGGGCACAAAGTTCCAACCATGGAGATGGATGGATGGATGGATGGATGGATGGATGGATGGATGGATGGAGATGTCTTTCACACCACCTTCAGTTCTTAAAGGGAGGGGTGGCCAAAAGACCTCTCTCCTTCATACCTGCCAGTTGAAGCTTGGCCAAGGGGGATGATGTGATTCACAGTATCATTTATGTGATATACTGCAGATGCAGGCTGATGCATCCCCTGGTTGTAATGCAGGTCTGCTGAGTCTGTGCCAATTAAAAATACAGGAAGGGTATTGGGTGTTTGCATTATCATCTGCATAGGGAACCGTCATCTAATAGAGATTTCCACTCCAGGCTTCCTCTTTTTTGGGGGTGGGTGGGTGGGTGGAGGTATTCTGATAACATCTTGATGAGAACAAATGAATACAGTAGAACCACAGTATCTACGGAGGACTGGTTCCAAGCTCCCCCACTAAAAAAATGTGAAAGTATCAAATGCTATACATTGCATGGTCTCTGGCTCCCTCTAATGGCCAGTTCTGGTAAATACACCCTTGAAATGCATATAAATAGTTGTTTTCAGCGGGGGGGGGGGGTTTAAGTATTTTCAGCCAGCGGATAAGCAAATCAATGGATACTGGTCCCGCAGATAGGGGTCTTCCTGAATATATAAAACTGGATGAGCTGGTCTTCACTTTTTCCTCCAAATTCAGTGATTGTACCTTTTAACGGCCAGCATCCCCATGACGCTCAGCACTTGGACGTCTGACTCCCTCCATCTTCAGCACCATCTTTTTTGCATTCTTCGCCTTCTCGCACAGGATGGGCTATGCTTGCAATCGTATTGATGGTTTCCCTGCTCCTAAAGAGACGGTTTGCCCTTCCACTGGGCTGCTTTCTGGGCATAGTGTCTCCAGAACATCCTTTGAATTTGAGGGATGCTCACCATCATGTCCGTGTCAGCAGCACTGAGATAAAACATTTGCTTCCCAACTTACCAATTTTCAGGAAGACAGTTGGTTTTTGATAAGAGGGTTATCTGTTCAGATGCACAGTTTCCCACATCAGGGAAGTTGCATTGCAAAGTATTTCTTTTCCTACCAAATTCCTAGAATGGAGCATTATCTAAATACTCCTTACAATGAGGTGCAAGCTGCACCACCTTCTTCCAGTATATTCTGGTGCCTTTAATAAGAAAAACAACTGGTGCAGACATAACCTTGAAAAACCCGCATCATTATTTGCTCTAACCTGATTTGCTGCTTTCCAGAAACCGAGCCAGACATGCAGATATTCTTTTCAGAAAAACACATGGCCATCATAGCAGGGGAACTGGACATGCTTTGTTGGTCTTTTTCATTCATTACACCATTTTAGTGGATGTGGGTTGTTATCAAGTGCCCGTGGTAACACATGTGTGAAAACATGCACCTGTACATGTGAATTCAGCAAATGCATAAATGTCAGGGTCCTGGGCCAGAGACATCCTGCACATGCAGCAGGTGATGCGCCCTGCTAGGTATCAGTGAGGTTGCAAAAATGTTGCTCCCATGTTCTGTGTTTGAAATGGGTTGCTGGAGAAGCAGTGCCTCTTCTTGACCACTGATTAGCTCAAAGAAATGAATGAACAAAGGGAGAAGGGGCTAGGAATACGAGGTTGCAGGAAGAGATAAGAAAAGCACACAAGGGATGTATTTGATGTACCTGACTTAAGATCCTGCAGAAAGCTTGGCAGAAATGCCCTTGGCTTGTAGCTTGGCCACAGGAAGGACAAACAGTGCTTATCGGCCCTGTTGTTTTCCTGAATTTTAACATATGGTCTTTCTGCATCTTCAGTTGACTTTCAAAATCCTGTCGCCACAAATGTCACAGCTATGTCTACAGGGTGCATGGATCTTGAGTATCTTTGTGTCGTTTGGTGGCACCGGAGAAACAAATTGTGCCTGAATACACCCATGGATGTCTCCCTGGGTGACCATCTCTGTACAAGGTAGTGCAAGTCAAGAGGAACTGTCTGGGTCTGGGAATGTGGGAGGGATGATGCTTGGGAGCAGATCACAAAGAACAGACAACCCTGGAGACTAACTTAATGTAATGCAACAGAGGTCCTGTGTATGTTGAGTCCTTTGACAGAAGGTTTCCTCAAAGAAAGGGAAGGAGGAGCCTCCATTTGTTAAGAGTAGCTAGTAGGTATAGTTGGTCTGACAACTGTGTCTGTCTAGATGCCTTTGGCCTGTAACATCTGTCAGTCCTAGCCAGCATACAGCAATAGTTCCATCCCACAAACCAACATCTACAGGCATCTACATTTCACTCACCTGGGCCAGGGCCTATCTCAAAAGTTAAAGTACAAAAAACAACAGGACGTACTGGTCCCAGGTTGCTGCCTTGTTGCTTTCTGAAAGTTATAGTCTTACTCCCCATTAAGCTCTATAGAGGACACCTTCTAAAACCTAAGACTCCCAAAAAGCACCATAGAGCCATCTAGTGCCTGTACTTCCAGTTGGTTTTTGTACATTAACAACAGGAGGTACAGGCCCCAGATTGCCCGGATCTTCAATGATAGGCCCTGGTACAGTTGAGCAAAGTGTAGGTGTCTGTGGGTTAAAGATCCCAGAATTCTATCTGGGGAATTCTTGGCAAATTCTGGGAACTGGAGTCAGGGGGAAAAAAGAATTAAAGCCTGGTGCCCATTCATCTGGAATACCTATTGCTTGCATACAGACAGAAGGACAAACCCGTTTATACCGATTAGAGTAGAAGACACATAGGTCATAAACCATAAAAACATTGGATGCAACTAGCGCATATATTACTGTCCAGAATGTGTGTGTGTTTGTGCAGGAGTGTGTGTGCATGCACGCAGCTGTGCTTTCAAACCCAACCCCTTTATAAGGGGTCGTCTGTTCCCACTTGCAGAGGAAAGCGTTTCTCCCAGGGCTTCTTAAAAAGGTGTTGGATTCTACCTGTCAAAAGGCTTTGCCAGTTTCACATTTTGCTGCGGAAAGAGAGGAAATGAATCTGAGATGCTCATTCACAGCCCTTTGAGAATTCAGCCTCTGCATGAAAAATAGATACTGTACTCTATATAAAATATTTTTGTTCTTTTTAGCTTCACATAGGAAAACGCTAAAATTCATGACGCAGACACCCTTTCACGGAGCTCTGCTGTGCAGTGGAAGAGGACTATGGCCTGTTGCTTGACACTTCGGAGTATTGTAATTTGTAAAGTATTGTTTGTTTGCCAGTCTTCCCTAACCTGATAGCTTTTAGATGATTTGGACTACAAGTCCCCAAATCCCCCAACTGGCATTCTGGAAGTTGCAGTACCACACCTCTGGAGGGTGACAGGCTGGGGAAAACTGCCCTATGTGAGGTGGATTACAGTAAGAAACAAATGAGTAGATGAATGGCCATAAAACTATCATTTCAACTTTCTGGTCAGTGTTCCGGGTCATCCAAGACTGACTCAGTTTTAAAAATAATACAATAGGATCTTCATATCTGCAGGGAATTGGTTCTTCAACAACAAGAATACATAGCATGGTCTTTGGCTTGCTCTAGTGACCAATTCTGGAAAATATATTGTGAAAATACATGTTTGTATTTCTTTCCTTTTAATATTTTCGAAGCGCAGATAAATAAAACGGTGGATACCGATCCCATGGATACGGGGGGTCCTACTGTAATTGAACACTAATGTGTATATCTAGGACCCTTGGATTTTGATCAGGCAGAATGACACCCTTGTATTGCAATCTTGAAATCCCATTAAGTTATATAAAACCAAATAATTAAAGAACAGAGTTGGAAGGATTCTAAAGCTCATCTCATCTGAAAATGAAGTCTTCAGCTTCCAAGGTGTAGGCCATCTCAAACCCCTGTTATCTACAAGTCACATTTTGGAGTTCCTAACCAATTTCCCTGTCTTCAGAATGTAATGCTTCGATCGGCTGTGGTCCAGAATTGTTCTGATTTATCCTAGTCCACTTCCTTGAGAGTGCAGTAAATCCACAGTTAAAGCATTCCCAACACATCATCATCCAATCTCTGTTGAAGAACCTAGAAGATGAAGACGAAGCCACCACATTCCAGGGTCATCCCTTCCACTGTCAGTGAGCTTTTATTGTCGGGAAGTTATTTTTATTTGGTCATCATCTCCTTTTCTTGCAGTTTGAATCCATTGGTTTGGGCATAGAAGTTCTGGGGAAGCTGTTCTAGAAGAGGTCCTCCAAAGAGCAAATGAAAGCTGCTCTACATCAATCAATGGATTCGAATTGTAAGAGAGATTCTGACTAATGCACAGGATTTTTTCCTCCTCTGAAATAAATGAGGTTGGCCATCCACATGATAAACCCACTGTGCAGCTCATATGGGTTTCTAGACTGGATGCAGTAACTAGTGCTTATATGGTTTTCCATCAGTGTTGGATGAGTGTTTCGTAATGACTGCTTAACCCTCCTTTTGGCCTCTGAAAATCTCATTTTCCTGTCTGCTGCAGATTAAGTTAAAGCAGCCATGAGTACCTCTGGATCCATAGCAGTTTTAATTCCCTTTTTTCTTAAATCTAAAAATATCAGATTGTCAAAATATATTTAAATAGTAATAACAAGCAGGGAGCAGGGATTGTAAGGCCAGCTGTAACTAAAATAAAAAGCAATTACATTAGTGTTCACCTTTGGCATATTTTTCACTGTGCTGTTTAGTCTGTCACTGGGGGCTCATGTGGTTAAATGCTCTTCCATATGAAGAAAAAAAATCAGAAAACTCGGTGTCATATTTCTTGTCTACCCAGCTTCCTTGCATTTCTGTTGTTATGTGCAGGGATGAGAGAGTATGATGGGGCATCCATGCCATGTGAGGTCTGAAGACACAGAGAGAGAACTAGTGTTGTAATGATGAACTTGTGGTTGGTACTGAAAGCACATTAGTGTCGGAGATACACAATCCACGCATCAATCTGAAGTTTTTAAGAGTTTTAAAGTGTTATTTTGGCATTATTTTGTTGTTGTTTAGTTGTTAAGTCGTGTCCGACTCTTCGTGACCCCATGGAACAGCGCACGCCAGGCCCTCCTGTCTTCCACTGCCTCCCGGAGTTGGGTCAAATTCATGTTGGTAGCTTCGATGACACTGTCCAACCATCTTGTCCTCTGTCATCCTCCTCTTGCCTTCACACTTTCTCAACATCAGGGTCTTTTCCAGGGAGTCTTCTCTTCTCATGAGATGGCCAAAGTATTGGAGCCTCAGCTTCAGGATCTGTCCTTCCAGTGAGCACTCAGGGTTGATTTCCTTTAGAATGGATAGGTTTGTTCTCCTTGCAGTCCAGGGGACTCTCAAGAGTCTCCTCCAGCACCACAATTCAAAAGCATCCATTCTTCGGCGGTCAGCCCTCTTTATGGTCCAGCTCTCACTTCCATACATCACTACAGGAAAAACCATAGCTTTGACCATGCGGACCTTTGTCGGCAAGGTGATGTCTCTGCTTTTTAAGATGCTGTCTAGGTTTGTCATCTTTGGCATTATTAAGTGATATTTAATAAGTTTCTTATTCTGTCTGCAAGCTTTCAAATTGTATGCAAGGCTTTTTTTAAAAAATCTTTCCTCTTTTGTTGAACTTTAATATATTTCAAAATTCAGTAACTGTAATTGTCTTTCTGCAGACAAAACTGTTTAGCCACCAGAGAGCGGCTGCTGCTTCAGTTATCCACTACATCTGATTTGAATGCCAATCATATGAAAAACAAATGGGCTGACACATTGCTGAATGAATGTTATATAATAAATTATATTTAAGGAATGAATTTGATTTACATAGAAGTAATAATAATTAAACAAATAAAGATAAATTTATGAAGAATAAATCAAAATGTATTTTTCAAAACTACATGTATTCAAATTTTAAATGTTCATTGATTCAGTAACTAATTAGTCAACGGGGCTATGTCCTTTTCCAGTTTGTCCATGGCCCTTGGGGAGTGGACTCCCTGAGCAGTCACTCAATATGGAAAAAGTGCCCTAAATCTCACAGAAATTCCCCGTTTCCACTCCAACCCCACCATAGCCCTGTGTTGCTTCTCAATTAAAGAAGAGAAGAGACAGCATATAAGAAAGTCTGAGGATTTCAACAAAGTTCACCTCTCTTTGAAAAGGAGTACAGGAAGTATGAGGAAGTAATGCACTGTTATTCAGCATGCAATAAAATTAAGAATTAATTTAATAATTTCCAAGGCTGGCTGGGTAGCTCAGTGGTTTAGGTAACTGGTTGCAGACCCAGAGGCTGGGAGTTCGATGCCCTACTGTGTTTCCTGCAAGTAGAACCAGCCTGGGTGGCCTTGGGCAAGCTGCACAGTCCCAGGATACCCCCAGAAGAAGAGAATGGTAAACCACGTCTGAGTATTTTCTACCTGGAAAACCCTGAAAAGGGTTGCCATAAGTCAGAATTGACTTGACAGAACATGATTATTATTATGAGAACCAAATGCCTCTTAAAATTTATAGTACCTGTAATTCATATGATATATTGTCCAGTTCCAAGAATTAAAGCTATTTTGGGAGATGTCTCTCTTTTTTAATGTCAAAACTATTAAAATGTTAGAAACATATTTCATGGAACAAATCAAATGAATTTGTCATGAGTAGTTTGATGGGGATTTTAAGTTCAGATGATGTTTTTTAAAGGGGAAATACCAAAATAAAGGCCCCTGTAGCCAACGTCTCTTATTAAATTAGCTTATGATTAAGCCTTATGTTTAGGTAGCAAGCCGCTACATATGGGAGAGAAATTTTAAATTACTTCTGAGCTGTGGTGTCTTCTTCTAAAAGCCAATAAAACTATGGAACCCCTGTCAAGTTGGGTGATTATATTAATGAAAAAAACTGATTAGAAATCTGCAACTCCCAGAAAAACAAAAGGAGGAGGATATACTGAGTTTTGGCTTGCATGATACGTTTACTGGGCCAATAAAAAAAAGTTTCAAGGAAGGCAAGCTTTTCAGTTTTTCACAGCTCATCAGGCAATTATGGCATACAATTTGGGGTTATGATAAATAGTCCAGAATTGAGATAGATGTGATGTCCATGGCTCATGAAACTGGTCTGCCTGGAAAGTGCGATGGAGTTTTGCAGATTCTATAAAAGACGGTCACATAGAGCCATTTATGGTCCTTTCTCTGCATAGAAAAACCAGGCTTCTGCCCTTGAAGTTCTGCTCATTTCTCACCAATAAGTGGGACACCTTGAGAAGCATGGCAAGGTAGATTAGGGTCTCAGATTCTTCCCATCTGCAGTGTCTCCATAACCTCTGCTACCAGGGATGTTAGCAAGTCTTTGGGTTCAAGGCCCAAGTCCACCTTGACAGTGAGTCCCTCAACTGGAGTCTCCATCTCTGTCTGTTACTGCAGATGCTATACATTAGGACCCCCACACTCGTGGGGGATTGGTTCCAGGCCCCGCCCCTCCATGGATGCTGAAAAACACAAGGTCTCTGGATCCCTCTAGTGGCCAATTCTGGTAACTTCATCTTTAGAAATACATACAGTAGTTCTAGGATTTTTCTTTTAATATTTTTCGACTGTGGATAAATGAATCAGTGGATGCTGATCCCGTGGATATGGGGGTCCTTCTGTACGTTTCCTTCGAGTCTAGTTCAGGTTCACACCCTTTAGCATGACCCTCTCTAACCTGGCATCCCTCAAGTTTTGTTGGATGACAGTTCCCTTCATCTCCAGCCATCATGGTAGTCTGTATAGTCATCCAACACAACTAAGGGAATGCCCATATATCTCATATATGGGAGTTCCCAATACATACACCCATATATCGCATATATATACACATATATGCATATTTACAGTCATAGATATAACTACCCGGTCCTAGTAGTTTCAAAGTGGGAAGGATGGAGGATTCTAGCCTTAGAGGATCATGTTTAACCAGAATTGGAGCTTGGAAAAGCCTTTTTTTTTGGGGGGGGGGACCACAATCTCCAGAATCACCTGACCTACATGAATAGTGATTCAGAAAGGTAACTTTTCCAAATTCTGGTGAGACATATCAAGTTAGAAATGTAACAGCCAAGCTTGTTCAGATCTAAGGACTATGTCCTCCAGCATCTGGTTTCAAAATAGATATCTCTGCATGGCCCACATTTGGAACATGGTCCCCTAGTCCTCTTCAGCTATTGGACCTCAGTGGCTGATATTCAGAGGTACTGATGCAAAGAGTGTATCTTCTTGCTGAGATGTATGATCCCCCTCCTCTAACTGCTGTGTCACCTTCTGGTTCTATTTTATCCTCTGCATTGCACCGTATTTTCAGCATCTCACATAACAAAAGGAGATTTGAAAGGAAGAGGAAGGAAAAAAATTAGTATCTGTCACAGCATATTTACTTTCAGGTAGTATGGATTTGACATAGTTCTTTTAAAAGCCTTTTTAACTCCACTAATACTTGAAACGCATAGAAGAGGGTTAAAATTTTTACTTCCATTTTTTCCGCCTTAGGCAAGCCGCTGCCCAAACAGCTGTTGAAATTAAATTAGGATCTCTACTTGCATTGGGATCCATTCCCTTTTTTTCCCTGTGACTGAAAAACAAAAACCTGAGCAGAAAGCAGATCTCCGTGCAAGACTTAGTGGTACAGGAGGTTTTCTGCTCGTTGCTTTATTAACAGTGCATCATAAGTGCATTAATTATCATAAAGTTATTTGCTGTTGAGCCTTACGGGTTAATTATAACAACAAAATGGTTCTTTCTTGTGTCTCTATGTAGTTATTTATCTTCGAGAACAACATCTACTATTGTGCCCGTGTGGGGAAGCAGGCCATCCGCGTGGTCTCCACTGGAAAAGACAAAGTTATTTTCAATGGACTCAGCGACTGGCTGTATGAAGGTAGGATTGGAGCATTAATGGGGGCTACCAGAATTTAAATATTCCAGAGTCTGCGGTCTCCTCTCATACACGTAATATACACACGTTGGTAGAGACAGAAGGTGATAAACTATAGAACTGCATTTTTACCCAGTCCACTCTCTGCTCCATGCTGGGAAAGCTATTAGATCATCCCTCCTAGGTAATCTTTGCTTCACACTTCTAATGAATGTTCTGAAGAAATCCGTTCTATTGTCAAAGAGTACACGCCATTAAGAAGATTCTTCCTAATGTTTAGTCACAATCTCATTTCTTAGAATTCCTACTTTTTGGAACAACAGAAAACACATTTGTCCCACAATCTGTGTGACAATATTGTTTTCATCTGATCAGTTGACTGTGTGATTTTCCTGAAGTCTGCATCGTGGTGTTCACACTGATGAGAACAGCCACATGTATTAACTGTGCAAAAATGCTACAAACCACGTGCTTGGTTGTTATCCTTTTTTGAAAGACGGGAGTTGTACGAACATTCCACACACACCAACCACCAGACGCCACCGCCTATGCAGGATATATTTTGTGACTCTTAAGCTCCAGATTGGATCCTTTTCTGTAATTGTTCTCTTTTCATTTTCACAGACTTCCACTGTGATAAATACCACTGTTTAATATATATTTTAAAAGTGTGGTTTCCAAGAAATCCCCAGTGAAGAAGGCTGCTGCTAACTGGCACTTATTTTGACAGCAGATGGATTTTGACATTTATTGGGGGAAATGTGTGGTGAATATACATAAACTGACCTTTCTCCCATAAGCATTTATGTACTACAACTGGTAGACTGATGAGATACGAGTGTGAAATGCAAGAGATTGGTTTTGTTTTGTTTTTGCTGTTTGCTTTTTTTTTTAATTTGGACTTATAGCTCCCTCCACATTATTTTTCCTGAAGGTCTCAGGGGAACAATCCACAGGGCAGTCCATTACCCTGATGAATACTTCTTATCATTGAAGTTTATTTCATAGTTCAGCCAAAATCTTGTAATTTCCTTGCATCTTCCCCTTACTAGATCAAGTCCCTTGCCTCTCATCCCAGAGCATCTGCATTTCTTTCTTCCTTAGGCTGCTGCCGAGGGATGACATCAAGGTGGGGAAGGTATACAGTATTCCCATCTCCTCGTTTATATGCATCCATGGGATGAATGGTATTTTTCCGTAGTAATGTTTCTGCAACTCCACAGCTCACTTTGTCAGAGGTTTACTTGGCCAATGACAAAAAAATAACCTCTCTAACTATATCCTATTGATGGCAAACTGCTGACAGTGGGAAGTTGTCAAGGTGACAAACTCAGAGGGCAGAAGCTGAGGGAACGGTGTCGATTAAGTTATGCTTAAACAGCTATTTTTATTCTATTACTGGACTGCTCAAGGTGCTGCCACCGACTTTCGAGTCAGCTCTGTTATCAGAAACTGGCTGAGTAAATGAGAAACCTGAGATCCAGTATAGCGGGCTGGCAGTGTGGGAAATGGGACTGTCCCTAAAAGGCAGAATTTGGGAAAGTTCCCCATTCCCCCACCCCATTGAAACTCTGATAATCCCCCAGCTGGCACAAAGCTTTAGAAACAATAGGTCCAAAAAGTAATCATTCTCAGGTTTGCTAAAAGGCACTTGGGAAAAGTTGTCATCTTGTTTTTTAGTCTGCTCAGATGGACATTGGAAAACAAATTTCAGGTGTGGTTGATGTTTAATTCTTTCTTTGTTTGTTTCTTTGTTTCTTTGTTTCTTTCTTTCTATCTATCTATCTATCTATCTATCTATCTATCTATCTATCTATCTATCTATCTATCTATCTATCTATCTATCTATCTAACATTTTTAATTAAAGTGCCAACTCATTCAGTTCCTGAAGCTACTTCTATCTATCTACAGTAGTACCTCGGTTTACGAATGCCTCAGTTAACGTAATTTTCGGTTTACGAACAGAAATCCGTTGAAAATAATGCCTTGGTTTATGGGTTTTTTTCGGGGGGTTTCAGTTTACAAAGAAAGTTTCTCCAGGATGCATTGTGCCTGGAGGTATATAGCGCCACCTCTGTTCTTATGGCAATCCGCGTTTCGGTTTACGAGCTTTTCGCTTTACGTAACGTCCCATAGAACGCATTAATTTCGTAAACCGAGGTACTACTCTATCTATCTATCTATCTATCTATCTATCTATCTATCTATCTATCTATCTATCTATCTATCTATCTATCTATCTATCTATCTATCTATCTATCTATCTATCTATCTATCTATCTATCTATAAGACTGAGGGGTGATATGATAGCACTTTTCATTTATTTGAAAGGCTGTCATACAGAGGAGGGTCAAGATCTGTTCTCAATCATCCCAGAGTGCAGGACACGCAACAATGAGCTCAAGTTAAAGGAAGCCAGATTTCGGTTGAATATCAGGAAAAACTTCTTAACTGTTAGAGCAGTACGACAGTGGAACCAGTTGCCTCGGGAGTTGGTGAGTGCTCCAACACTGGAGGCATTCAAGAGAAAACTTAGATAATCACCTGGCAGATATGCTTTGATTTTTATTCCTGCCTTGAGCAGGGGGTTGGACTTGATGGCCTTGTAGGGTCCCTTCCAACTTCACTTTTCTATGATTCTATGATTCTATGATTCTATGATCTATCTATCTATCTATCTATCTATCTATCTATCTATCTATCTATCTATCTATCTATCTATCTATCTAACATTTTTAATTAAAGTGCCAACTCATTCAGTTCCTGAAGCTACTTCCCCCCCCCCCCCTTTGTTTTGGAACATCAGAGTTTGCATTATTGAACATGTTGTTCAATAATGACTGTAATTCTGGCTGAAGTCTTCCATTTGCAGTTATAGATCATACACAGTAGGCAGTGCTTCCTGTATCCTTTTATCACTTCAATAACAATGTCATTTCACTCTTTGCCTTCCCTTATTTCTTCCTTCGATCAGACTTCAGGCAGACTTTATATATTCAGAAGAATCCATCTGAAAACTCTTTCCTGGCCAGGCTGAATGGAAATGGGGTGTGGGTTTCTTGGTGAAATGTTAAACTTTTGTCTCTTGTCCAAAGAATAATATAATAATCATGTGCCGTCATGTCAATTCTGACTTTTCAGGGTTTTCCAAGTAAAGTATACTTAGAAGTGGTTTACCACTAGGGGGCACCCTGGGACTGTGCAGCTTGCCCAAGGCCACACAGGCTGGCTGTACTCACAGGAGGCACCGTGGGGATTGGCTTTGCTGACAAATGCCTAAACCACTCAGCTATCCAGCCAGCTTCTTGTTCAAAGAAGCCCCCTGTAATCTTTTGGGAGAATATAAATGGGAAGGGGCCATTTTTGGCAAAACGTCAGGTTTCCCTTCCCTACATTTTTGGTATGTGCAGCAGTAAAGCCTGTATTTATGGGTCTCTGTATGTATAGGCATCTCTATTTATTTATTTATTTATTTAAAATATTTTCATCCCACCTTTCTCCTTGAAAAAAAAAAAACCCCAAGGTCCTTTACATCCTTAAAAAGACAATGTTTAAAAGCTAAAAACAGTAAGTATACAAATATTTTTTAAAAAAAGAATTAAACAAGTATTATATTAAAGACAGTAGATAAAAGCAATACTAAAATGCATTTAAAACAACAGAGCACAACAATCCATTTAAAAACCCCTCTCAGACCACCAGTTATTAAGGGAAAGCCTGCCTGAACAGAAAGGTCTTTGCCTGCTTGCGGAAGGTCAGCAAAGATGGGGCCAGTCTGACCTCCAGTGGGAGGGAGTTCCAAAGTCTCGGAGCAGCAAGAGAGAAAGCTCTCTCCTGTGTCCCCATCAGACACACCTGTGAAGGTGGTGAGACCCAGAGAAAGGTCTCCCCTGATTATCTTAAAGCCCGTGCAGGCTCCACAGGGAGATGCGGTCTTTTAGGTAGCTTTGTGAGGAACAAGTCCTATAAATGTAAACTGCATACATGTGAAAAGGTTAGGTTAGAGAACATAAGGTAGATAAGCATGTATGGAATGAGGAAATCTACGAAAATATTGTTACTATGAAAGATTATTATAGCTTCCCAGAGCTTAGGAAAGTTACTTTTTAGACTACAAATCCTCCCAAGCCCCAAGCCACCATGGCCATTAGGAACTGAAGTTCAAAAAGTAATTTCCTTCATGGTTTTGGCTTTCTCATATGTTTAAACTCTGCAGCTCCTTGATGCTAACAGATCTCTAGCTCCTCCCTTTATTTATTTATTTTTATTTAAAATATTTTTACCTTACCTTTCTCTTTAAAAAAGGACCCAAGGCAGCTTATATCCTTAAAAACACAACATTAAAAGCTAAAAGCAGTACATTATTCAAATATTTTTAAGGAATCAAATCAGCGCTATATTGAAAATGTTAGGTAAAAGCATTCTTAATACAGATTTAAAAGCAACAAAAATACAAACCATCCCATATAAAATCCTCTCATAGACAGCCAGTCACTAAGGAAAAGCCTGCCTGGAGAAGAAAGTCTTGTGGAAGGACAGCAAAGATGGGGCCAGCCTGGCCTCCTGTGGGAGGGAGTTCCAGAGTCTGGGAGCAGCCACAGAGAAGGCCCTGCCGGGTCCCCAGTAAACACATCTTTGAGGGTGATAGGACCGAGAGAAAGTCCTCCCTGGATGATCTTAACACCCATGGAGGCCCATAAAGGGAGGTGCAGTCTTGGAGATAGCTTGGACCCAAGCGATTTAAGCCTTTATAGGTTAAAACCAGCACCTTGAATTGTGGCCCAGAAATGGGTCGGCAGCCAGTGGAGCTGCTGCCCTCTTTATCTGTCAGTCCCTGTGAATTGGCACGTCTGTGTTCTTCCTTCTTGATGCTACTATCACTTTAGCAAGTGTCTGTGGCGAGGCGGATTGGGAACATATGCTCAGCCTTCTCTCCATCTGTGCCAGCTTCGCAGGCACCGTATCGTAACGTTGTACTGAGATGAAGCATGCAGCAGCGATAGCAGCATCCTTCTTGTTCTGCTTGTGTTCTAGAGCTTGCGTTGTTGGACGCCAGCAAAGTATTTGAAACCAGCCAGCTTGGGTGTTACTGCAATCCATAATCTGCTTGATTGTTTTTCTCCCCAAATGTAATGCAATTCAAGGATTATTTCTCAAGCTTCTCTCTTCCACCCACCCACCCAAACATGGAGTCCTGTTCCTTTTTTTTTCCAGGGCAGGTAGCAAATGTTTTTGTGCAATCCCAGATTTTCTCTTTTTAGTAAGATTTATTTTGCTATGTGCATATTAGACTCTGCAGATTATGGTCTCAGCGGCAGCATCCGTAGGACACAGTAACCCATCAAGGCAGAAGGGGAGCCTCAAACAGAAGGAAATTCATTCTCCACCCGCTTTCTTGGGGCATGGGTGCTTTTGTTACAATCAAGAGAACATGTTCTAATATTAATCAGACTTTTCTATTTCCTTTGTAAAGATGAATGCAGATTTAAAGGATTTTTCTTTTTATAATGCAGGAATTCATTGCTGTTCCATCTTAGCTTTTTTTTTTTTAATGCTTTTGTAAATCTGCCATCGGGTAAACTTTCTCCAAGGTATTATGGTGAACTGTTGACTCCAGATGATATGGAGGCACAAAAATATATTCGAATCAATCAGCACTGATGTTGTAGCATAACCTACTTAGTGAATTTAGCTGGAAAGTTGAAGGAATGGGTTGATCATAACATGGAAGGCTAGATTAAGCATCACTCTCTCTTTTTCGAAGCTATAATAAAGCCAGGTATTGCATTTTGCAAACTCTGATCTGACTTCTGTTTTCATGGCAGCCCCCTTTGAGTTTTGGGGGGCAACAATGACATAACTGGAGCAGAGGAGAGTCCAGCGGTCTAAAACCACCTGTTGAGTAGATGCCAGAGCATTGTTTGGTTGTATTAAAGCTTCCCATTTTTGCCAATTACCAGCATATTCTTGTTGCTGCTACCAGCCTCATTTAGAGCAGAATTTGGAAAGTTACTTTTTAAAAATAATGACTACCTTTCCTTTTTTTCACTTAAGCCATGTCACTCCAGTCCTCTACAGAGGAGTAAGAATAGAAATACAATTAAGCATTAGCTTGGCATTCTTTGAAGATCCATTTCATTTACTTATTTTGTGCCGGGTTATTTAATTTTCATGTTATATTTATTCTATATTTATTGGGTTGTTGTTCTTGTCTGATTTGAATTCGTTATAGAAAATGAGATTCTGGATCAATTACTACATGTATTTCCTTTTTCCGTTCACATATGGCTCTGGTATCTCATTGGGCACCAAATACATTTCTCAAAATAGACTGTAACTGTAACTAGACTCAGGTTATATGTGGTTACAAGTTTTTACCCGCTGAAGCAAAGAAAGAAGCATACTTTCACATTAACAAATTATTTTTTCCCCAGAACATGATCTTCTATTTTGATATATTGGAATTTATTGTAAGTTTCTTTGGACATTTGGGAAAAACTGTGTATAACTAAACTAAGTGTGATGGATGAAACAGGGCCAGCTTGAAATATTTGTACTTGAGGGAAAGGTCCAAATGGTATTCATTCCATGAGCCAAAGAGAAGCCAAATGGACTGGTGGTAGAACCTGACAGGCAACAGGATTGGGACCTTCACCATCACTGAGGGCACCAGGCTGGTTTAAGGATTGCAAGACAGACTGCGTGGTGCACATAATACAGTCCTTCGAGACTAGCATCCTTCCACCTGGGGCAGTTGCCTCACTCTACTTAATGGTAGGGCCAGCCCTGCTGACAGGGGTTACCAGCCTCCAATGTGGTACAGAAACAAGGGAGGCAGGCAGGATTTAGATAAGTTTCAGGACAGGCAATATTCCCTGTTAGTACAGACTGTATAGTGGGATAGAAGTAGATGTGGTGCAGAAGATCCTCATGGAAGCATCGAGCTAAATCCATTTGTAGACTCAACTAGAGGAAACCTATTAAAATGAATGGGAGACTTGTTACTAATCTAAAATCCCAGTGATTTCAATGGGCCTACTCTAGTTAGCACTAAAATTGGGCTGAGTCCTCTGCTCTTACATTTGCTTCTATTTCGAATCAACCACTCTCACCAGGGTGTTGAGGAGTGGTGAGTTAAGCTGATGATCTGTTTCTCCACTTTTGAATGGATTGCAACCTCTCCTTTGAACACAGTTGATCTCCTTTGAATGTCATTCACTATTCCACAAATAATGTTTTGCTGGCCGGTGTTTTATATTATAGCGCTGTTACGGTGAGAGCTGAGAATTCTTTATTTCAGAGAACATGTAGGTGCTTCAAGGAGGGCATGGAAAAAAGAAGGAACTTGCCTGAAGGGGGGGGGAAACCCTGGAAGCCAAAACACAGAGTGATGGATTTTAGTCGTTGGGGGCAATTTGCTGCTTAGTAAAAATTAATAGAGCTATTTAAGGAGACATCACAATTTACTCACACCTGTAGGCTGTTGTCTTGGAATTCACACACCTAACGTTAGCAGCAGCATCCATTCAGAGGCAAAACAAGCCAATAAACACAAGCAGAGAAGCTTGCATTGGCTAAGCTATAAATATAGGCTTCAATGTTGGACTGAGGCTCAGCAGCCATTTTTGATTACAGCATTAGTGCAATGAGGCAGTGCTAAGGAACACTGTGCTTGAGGCAGAATAAATACCTAAGTGTCCATCAGTTAAACATTTTCTGTAAAAGAAGTGCAGCCAAGCCGTTGTTCTCTTGTAGACCTTAGCACCAGCTTGCACCACCCAAATTCATCCCTGTGTTATTTCTTTTCTCCTAGGGCAGTGGTTCCCAGCCTTGGAGGCCCTGATGTTCTTGGACCACAACTCCCAGAAATCCTGGCCAGCAAACCTAGTGGTGAAGGATTCTGGTAGTTTTAGTCCATCTGGGGACCCAAGGTTGTGAACCACTGTCCTAGGGTGTGGAACTAAGGAAAGGACAAAGAGCAATTACCATGGCGATTGAGGACTTCTCCATCGTATCTTCATTCTTGCAGTCTCAATGTCGTATCTATCACCACTGTATTATAAAACAGCAGCTAAAGTACAGTGACATCTGGTGGAGAAGAACAAGGTGTTGCTATTTTGGTAAAAACTCCACATAGGTCAATGACATAGGTCAATTTCTGCCCTTGAATAGGCAGATGGAAAGAAGGATGCACTCACTGTCTTTCTATGTGGGACACAGAGTTTTTACCACTGCTGGTTTTCTCACCTTGGTAGGACAGGCTCATAGCATCTTTTCAAATTTCCTTTTTAAAAAATCTCTCTGGTTACCTTTTGTACCTGGTCTCCATTCAATAATCAAGTTAGCTTTGTAGAAAAGAAAGAAGAAGAAAGAATGCCATGCAAACAGGACTCCCTGTATCACTTACCTGCGGTTTGCTGCAGCCCTATATCCCTTCTATCCTTGGTTTCAGGCATCCATGGTTGATCATGCAAACAATCTCCCCGGATACAGGCATCTTACTGTACGTATATTCATCATGCAGGACTCCTCCGAGCCAAAGCAGAGATTCAAGCCATTCCCCAAACTTTTTTTTTCCAGATTGCAGTACTCAAAATCACCTATACAGAAAGGCTAGAGGATGCTGGGCCTTGTAGAAAAAAAGAGAGTGACTTTTCTTGACCTTGGCCATTCTCCCATCTGACCATTGAATGCACTCAGGGCCGGTTGTCTGCCCTTTCAGGGGTTCCAGCCTCCTGTCCTCCCATGGAGCTACTTTTCTCTCGAGTAAGTGTTGCGATGCCAATTCAGGAGGAACAAACAGATGTTTCCACATTATTCCCTAAGGAAGCAAGAATGTACGTCATTTGCTTGGGAGAATTTCAAGTCATATTTCAGCCGCAATCTGTCCCTGCTGGGTTTTTAAGTACCATTCAAGCTGCACACACAGGAGAAAAAAAAAAAACAAGTCCCCTCATTAGGTTTATAGCAGCTTAAGTTTCATATCACTGAAAGCCAGAACAATCTGCTCTTAATGCTCAATGGCCCTTCTTCACTTGTTCTTTGAAATCATTGGGATTCTTGCTCATTTAGAAAGGGCAAGCAAGCATGAGACAAACTGGGAAGATTACCAGCAGTAGCGATGGGAGGTTAAGGGCACATTTGCATCGCAAGTTCTTGTGCAAAACACCTCATGTCTGCATGGATCTTGAAAGGAACTCATTACCAAAAGAGTTCCTTCCTGCAGTAATGAAGGTATAATTGCATTGCAGTATGGGATCAATACGTATCATGAGAGCTGACGTCATCTCTTTGGTAGGGTAACTCTAATGTGCAATGTTGGCAGACCGAAAGGAAAAAGGAATCTACTATAGCGTTCTCAAAATGAACGATTCTATTTCAGCATCAGCATTTGTCTATCCAAATCATCTTCCTCAGAGTCTCAGTGTCTCATACTGCAACACAACTATGCTAACACACTACAGTGTTTTGCCTTCTTTTTCTTTTCTTTCACCAACATACAGAGATACACTAACACACACAGCTATTTCTTTGGAAATGGTAATGTTTAAGTTACATTTACAGGTACAGGGGTTGGCCTCTATGCGTAGTTGAGAAGGGCTATGCCAGGATTCAAGGGCTGGCTGGCACTGTGCTTATTTTACTTTGCTGTGGCCACTGAGGTGACCATGAGGCAGACAGAGGGAGTGTGTTTTCTACCACAGGCCAGTGGCTTGTAGCATTCAGATTTTTTCTTTTTTTAATACAATGAAGAAGCTAACTGTTTTAGTTACTTCTGAGAAATGACAAAGTATCAAGGTGCCTTTAAGCATTGTAAGTATAATGGCAATGAATGACTTGGGGGAGAATCTTGGAACTGTAACAAAAGATAATTATTCTCTAAGCTGCAGTGTACCTCAAAACAATCATGTTACAAAAAAGTGTGTAGTTCACCATTTTAATTGTGTTTTTACCATTAAGTGCTCTATCTATGCTGCTGTGAGAAAAAGCAGCATATGTGTTGAATAATCACAATCATCATCAACATAATTGAGAGTTGCATTGCACAATTCATGCTCTCTGTACTAGAAATTCTTTCCATTCTAAATGAGGAATTTATTTGTGGGATTGGTCAGTGTTGAGGGGAAAGAGGTGAAGAATGAGGAGCATTTTGCATATGTTCAGAGGCAATCATTTTATTATGCATAGGATAATATTATATTATTGGTTCAAAAAATGAAGCAAAATCATCTGCCTTTAGAATTTAATTTTGCAGATCTAACGGTGTGTTCTGCATGAATCCACCAGAGAGAAACAATACATTGAAACTACTAAAATGTAATCAATATAATTCAATAAGAATTCTTGCTTAGCCCATCAGCATGTTTGGAAAAAATGCAAATAAACTTCTCCTTCTGCTTTCACAGTTCTGAGAATGATGAGGTGGTTGAAAAGCATTAAAGGGTAACTAATCTGCATTAAGTGATTTTGAGTATATGCCATTAGATACAGTCCTGGAACTGTTTATCCCCAGTTGAGCTACTTTGGAGTAAATGGCTTATGCAGGATTGAAGCCAAAACTCAAGTTGCCTTTCCAACAAGTAGTTGGAGATGCATCGGATTCTCATATCCTGTTTTTTAGCAGAAAGAAATTTTCTTCTTGAGTGGTAATGACAGCGCTAATCTCCCCATCACCATGGTTTCACAGAAGCCTATGTTATTCTTGAGAAGGGATTTTTGAACATTAAATGCCATCTTGTGGTAAGGCTTTATTTTTCCTCCTCTCTAATACTTCCCTTTCAAAATAACCTCGGTAATACTCCTTTCAGATTGCTGTAGTAAAGCAGAGGAAAGAATATAATGAACAAAGGATATTGGAAGTCTTAATCTTAACATTTCATGAGTTTGGTAGGCGGCCCTAATACTTGATTTAGGGTTTTTTAAATGAAATGCTTCCTTGCTTTCTCCTGGGAGCCTCACATATGGCTTGCCTTCATCTTGACACAAATCTCTGTTGCAGATCTGATGCCTCTGGTAACATACTAATGCGGCCTGTATGCACTGGGGGGGGGGAGGGTTTCCTTGCTCCCTAAGTCACTGCAGAATTTTACATGATTTTAGCTAGATAAGAACGGTGGCCATGTCACCATTCAAGAGGTAAAAATGAACAGGTGCCGGGGCCTAAGCTGCAGGAGGCTGAGCTAGGTTGGGAACCGAGAGACCAGGCAGTAGAGCTACCAGGACCCAGAGGATAAAATGGAAATGAGGCAAAGAGCAAACTCAGAAACAGAAAACAGTCCATAGATAAACTGGACCATGTTGTTCAAGGAAGGGTCCACTGAGACAGGCGAGCTTCCCTCCTGCTAGGGCCGACCCTACCATTAAGCAGAGTGATAAAGCTACTTCAGAAACAGAGAAGGCCCTCTCCCGTGTACCCACCAAATGCATCTGTGAAGGTGGCGGGACCAAGAGAAAGGCCTCTCATGATCTTAACACCTGAGCAAGATGTTAGGAACGTCACTGGTTACAGCCAATTAGTGCTGTGCATCAGCTATGTAAAAATAAGGTTCCTCTGAATGCAATCTAGGAAGGTGAAATCTGGACAAAATATGACAAATATACTCCCAAAATGAGCTCATTGATCAAATTGTATGAGTTTCTGCATACCACTGCAGAGAAATATGAATGTTCCCAAGTGTCTGTAACTAGCACTCCCCATTATGAAATGCTAAATGATAGGCACTGAGCTTCTGTTTCAGTAGAGCAGAGTCACCATGCAAGTCCGCCTGTGTTTGGAGGAGTTGATAGGAAAAGATGACAGGCAAGACTTTACAGCTCTTAAATGTGCCTTGAATTCATAATTCTAAAAAGCAAATGTGCCACCTTGTGGTAGGCACCACATCCTGCTGCCTTTTGTGGTTCCATCAGTTATTTGAAAATATACCAGCTGAGAGTAGTCTTCTCTGATTATAGTACAACAATGTGAAAGGTAAGTTTCATGGTTCTAATTAGAAAGGGTTTGTTCCAACAGATGAAGATCCTGGGTTCATTTCTGTATGATCTGCTGCCGGTAGATTAAACCAACAGTCTGACGTGGCATAAGACAACCTATGAGCCTTCTGGTACTCACAGAGATCAACTCAACTTTTTCAGAAATTCTGGTGGATATAAAATCCAGTGCTCTATCTTCCCATTTTGTTCATAGGCTAACATTAATCACGTGCCTGGTTCACTGCTATGGCCTTCCAAGAACTATTACACATATTAGAAGTTGGCTATAAAGTTGCCCAAAAAACATCGAATAGCTTTAACCCAACTTAATCTGGTACCAATCTTTATCTAGCTTTCAAGAGCTTTCAAGATCACTTGCAGAGATCCTAGAATGTAAGATGGTATCATTCTGCATCTTACCAAAGGTCACCTCGTGGATGAGATTTGAACTAGGAACTTCCCGGTTTATTGCACCCTCTTTCAGTTGTTGTGCTACAGGAACTTTCCACTGTCTGATGGGCAGCATTCACTGTGTGTGCCATCAAATACCAGTTGTCTTGATTATTTCCTCCATGTGCAAGCAGATAAATAAGTACTGTGTTTCCCCGAAAATAAGACAGGGTCTTATATTAATTTTTGCTCTAAAAAACGCATTAGAGTTAATTTTCAGGGGATGTTTTATTTTTTTCATATAAAACAATCTACATTTATTCAAAGACAGTCATGTCATCTTCTTCTGGTTGCTGCACAATGGTGGAAGGTGGGGTTTCACTTAACTGGGGCTTATTTTTGGGGTAGGGCTTATATTATGAGCATCCTGAAAAATCATACTAGGGCTTATTTTCAGGTTAGGTCTTATTTTCAGGGAAACAGGGTACATGCAGGCTGCTGGCAATCAGCTTTTCCTTGGGGATGCCCCAAGCTTGAGTAGTTTTCAACAGCAAAATATATAAGTAAAAAAATGGGTTTCCTAACTAAGGATTCGAATATACCCTGATTAAGCTGCAAAGGGTTATATTACAAATTAGTCAAACCACTGAAAGCAGCAGTGTAGATCTGGAACATAGGAGCCTGACTTGGACTGGCTTTGACCATTTAGCCCAATGGTGGCAATACAGGCTGGCAGCCACAGTCCAAGGGATCAGAGAAGATTCTTTGCTACTCCCAGCTGGAGGCTGGGGCCTCTTGTGACTGACACCACTAAGCTACAACTCTTTTCCAAAATAACAGTAGAACCCCTTATCCACAGGATCAGTATGCACTTATTCACTTATCCACCATCTGGAATTATTAAAAATATTAAAAGAAAAAATTCTAGAAATATATATTTCTAAAGGTGAAGTTACCAGAACTGGCCATTAGAGGGAGCCAGAGGCCATGCTATGTATAGAGTTACTAGAAAAATATATTTCCACGATGTCATTACCAAAACTGGCCACGAGAGGGAGCCAGAGACCATGCTATATATAGTGCTCACTATTAAAATAACAGTAGCTATAATTCACATTTTTCAGCATCTTCAGGAGGCTTAGAACCAATCCCCCAAAGATACAGGGGTCCTACTGTACTCTTTTCTAAAGCATTAAAAATACAGGCAAGTTACAGATTCCTTTACAAAAGCCCAGCCAGTACATATATTATCAGGATCCCCATCCTCATAGTTATAGACTAACAAATGCCCATGGCATCTTCGCCTGGTGCCTTTGCTTGCTTGGTATCACAGGAGGACCGTGTACTTTGTCTATGTTCATAACTACAACATACATATGCACAGAAATCAGCATTTTGAGAACAGCAAATAGATTTAGAAAATGCTGCAAACAAAGGCGAAAATAAGAGTATGAACCTAGGAGTGCATAGAGAAGGCTGAGGTGATTCCTGTGCTGCAGTATATTTTGAATATCACAGCAAAATAAACCAAGAATAGAAATCATCTAAATAGAGTGTTGCTACGGAGAAGGGGAAGAAAGTTGACTGTAAGCAGCTTTAGTTGTGATACCGTGCAGTGCTCAGCATGCTACAGTCCAGTAAGACTAGTGGAAGATAGATAAACTTAGCTGTGCTCTGAATTTCAGCCATTTGCTGTAAATATTGCCAGCACCGTAGTTATGGTGAATGAGGAGAAGTACGATGATGTGTGAGGAGTACAGGGCAGGTCCACAGTATTTTGCTACCTGAGGTGGAACAGCAAAGGGCCTCTCTAACTACCCACCATAAAACCCACCGTATTACTTCAGCCCATGTGGCAGCATTTTCTTATCAATTCTGTCAAGGCATGTTTTGTTTTGGCTTGTCTTTTGTATTTTTATAAATATTTCTGTGGTGTACTAACAGAACTGGCCACTAGAGTGAGCCAAATAGTATTTCCCTGTCCTGCTGACAATACAAAATGTTGATCATGTCCGACATAATCAATTACTTATGCAAGCAGCATAACGATATTGGCAACCAGGCTGGCCTAAAGTAAAGAGTAATTCAACGAGTTCCTTTTAAAATGTAATGTTCTGAGCTCTGGGGGGGAAAGCAGTTCATGAAATTAACCAGGGGTCTAGACACAGGAATAGTTTGGCACAATAGAACAGTAAAAGAAAGAGGGAGTGAAGGCCAGGAAGAAAAACCACATGACATACTTGATGCCAATGAGTTGCTTAATTATACCTTTTAATGATATGCACATATTTCTGTAGAAAATAATAATAAACGAGAAGCAGAGGAGCATCAAGGGACATGTGCTGCTTCAAATATCAGTAGCAATGTCTATGAAAATGGCTGACCTGGCTAAACCTTCGCATGGAAATGTGGTATTAATAAATACCTTTTGCTTCTTCATGGCAGCTGCCATTCAGAACCACTGAAATACATGATTTAGCCAATACAGAGGTGCAATATTGTCTGTAATAGATATATCATGCACTAAATCAAATCTGAGTGGCAGTTCATACTGGAAGAAAATTGCAGTGGGGCTGGAAACGATGTAAGCTGAAGGGAAACATGCTTGTTTTTCCTCTCTTTATAAGAGGGCACTATTGATCCCTTTTAGTGGCAGATGGGGAGCAGGGAGTCTGATCTCATAATCTTACTGCAGAAGGGCTAAGATCAAAGCCTCGTGCCAAATAATATTAAGAAGGAAGATTTGAAGCCTGAAGACAGACCGGTGGCATATAACAATAAGGCTCTATATATATCATTGCCTGGCATAATTCATAGAGACCTCAGAGACTATGGCTGTTAGGGTCAACAATAACCGTATGTGGACCTTTGAGCCACTTTGACCTTGGATCTGGAGAGACCTAAATTCAGATTCTGCCCCCTTTTTTTGCAAATACTTCTTCTGTGTAATGGAGTGTTTGTTAAAAGGATTTCTGTATGGACTTAATAGCAACAGTACTAGTAATAGCAATCATAATAGTAGTGATATTGCTCCTATTAGATTCAGGGCTGATCAGGAAAAGTAGGATGAGATTTTTGAAGGTGTCTAAGATCATGAAAGGTTTGGAGAAAGAAGGTGGGAAGTGGCCTGTCTCTCTCTCTTATCTTGCCCTGGGTCATCCACTGAAGCTGAATAATGGGAAACTCAGGACAAATAAAAGAAAGTGCTTCTTCACACAGTGCATATTTCAGCTGTAGAATTCAATGCCAGAAGATGTAGCGACGGCTGCCAACTTAGACTGATTTAAAATGGAATGAGATAAATGTGTGATGGTTAAGGCTATCAGTGGATACTGGGCTGGATGCTATATATCACCTCTAATAGCAGAGACAACATTGCTGTATATATCAGTTGGGGGGCAGGGAGGATGATGGAAGATGCAGTCCTGTCCTGTCGACGAGATTCCCAGAGGCACCTGATTAACCATTGTGTGAATGGAATGTTGGCTAAGCCTTTGGTTTGATCCAGTTCTCTTGTGATCATTTCATGCTTCTTCTGCATTATCTCTGTAAACTTTTATTTGTTTGGTTGTTTGTTTTATTTTTATGCTGCTTTTTCTCCCTCTGGAGGGACCCGGAGGGCTCCCCCATGATTAAAACAAGTTGGGTTAAAGCCACAATAAATTACAAAGGGGAAAAAAAGATGAAAGAGAATGGCAATTGAAAATTGTAATCTTAAACATTTAAAAGCTTTAAAAACACATTTAAGAGGAACATAGGCACAGCATCCAGGAGAGAGTCAAGCTTGCCTGAATTAGTTATTAAAAGCCTCCTTAAAAGGGCAGGTCTGTATATTTCACTGAAAAGACAAGACCCCTGTAAAATAGGCCAGTAATGTAAGCCCCATGTTGCTGTTGGAGGACGTAGAGGCAAATGTGAGGATTTGCCAAAAGGTACCTAAGGATCTTTATGATTGTTATGAGAAATGATTTGATCTGCTGATTCATGGCTCGCCTTCCTAGGAATCAAAACGATGCATATTGTATCATAGCACAGCAGTTTGTTAGTGATGACAACACATCCCCTAATTTAAACAAGCAGAGTGTTGTAATAGATTAAGGCCAGGTTTGAAGCCGAAATCAACACCTTGTCTTCCTGCCTTTCCTGTTCCTGGCTTCAGACAAGCTTAGCAGATGCTGAGAGAGACAGCAGGGGGGAAACCGACTCTCCTTTTCCCAAAACAAGGGAGAGCAAGGTGTCATTGCAGGAGAAACTATGCATCTCTCTCGCTCTCTCGCTCTCTCTTTCTCTCTCTTTTTCCTGGAAGCAGAGAACAAGCAAACCTATTCTGGCTGACTGTAGTGACTGGTTCTACAGGTAGCATGAGCCTTCTTTAAAAAGATACGGTAGTGATAAAATAGGGTGATCACTTTATGTATCACAAAAAAAGCAGAGGCTGAGTCGTGAAGCCTTCCGGAGCAGTGTCTCTACTTAACCAATCTCTCTACTTAACTGGAGAATAACTTAATTATGGAACTCCTTCCATGAAGGAAATATCTACAGAGGGCAGGAGGGGAGATCAGTAATTTCCAAAGATGGATTAGTTGTCCATAGAAAATTATAGCAGTTATTGTTTCTCAGTCTGTTGTTGCTGTTGTTTTTAATGCTCGGTTCATTTCTGGTTTTATACTGTGATTTTATTTTGCATTGCTTTGGTGGGCAGAAAAGTAATTTATAATAAATAAATGCCAGTTGACCATCTCAAACGCTTCCTCCACTTGCCACCATATTGCTTGTACCCTCCCCGACTCCCATTTCTTTGACTGGTGGGCCTCAGTCCTTTTTGGTTCTCTTGAGAAGGTCCTAGGCTGGCTGGACAGCTCAGTGAAGCCAGAGCTTGGGAGTTCAATTCCCCGCTGTGGCTCCAAGGAGAAGAGCCAATTTGTATCCCAGGATGCTCACCCCACCCCCCACCACCAAAGAAGAGGATGGTAAACTACTTCTGTGTATTCTGTACCTGGAAAACCCTGGAAAGGGTAGCCACAAGTCAGAATCAACTTGATGGCATGCAAGAGGGTCCCGAGGAGTTAGTCTAACATGTTGATCATCCCCCAGAATAGATTTTTGAAAGGTCAAAATGTATTTTGCTACATATTTGGCTGTCCTTTTGCCTTTCTACCAGTAGACAACGAGCCTTGTCTTTCAGGAGGCTTTTAGTAAGTAACAGATTGCCAAGGAAGTTTTTTTTTTTTTTTAATGGGAGATGTTATGCCTTTTGTCTTGCAAAATGTGCTTTTAACTTCATTTTTTATTGCAGTTTAAAATTTTAATACATTTAATTGTTGTTAATACTGTAATTTTAACAGAGACTAAGATGCCTTAATATGTCTTCAATTAATAACATTGCTCATTATTATCATAATTGTTTCTTGCTTTTCCTTTTTCGTTTGAGGTTACTATTTCTAAAACGTCATTAACCATACTGTATAAGTTGAAAAGAAAATGAAGTAGCTTGGTTTTATCCTGTGGGTTTAAGTTGAAAGACAAAGGAGCATCCAGTCTTAGAACTCATGTTAATTTTTACTAATACATGATAAAAATTATTATGCTAAAACAAGTGAGTGTGCAGCTTCAAATGTGCATGTACACATATGAAATGAGCAGGTATAGATATAGGTATAACACTGAAACATATATGTAATGTGTTTGGTAATATGTAACATATTGTTACATATGACATGGGTTTATGTAATGTTGTGATTCCCAGTCTGGTGTAGTGGACAGAGTGATGGACTAGGACACCGGAGAACAGGGTTCAAATCCCCGCTTAGCCATTGGAACTCACTGGAGGAGAATGGAACTGGTAAAGCCACTCTTTAAATATCTCACTTACCTTGAAAGCCCTGTTAGTGTTGCGATAAGTCAGTTCCAACTTGACAGCACGGAACACACACAGTATATATATTATTATACATAGTCTATCAGCCAGATATATTCTGTATGTTATAATGCTGGACCTATGTTAATAATGGAAACAGCAACACATATACACAGACGCACACCACCACCACCCTACAACAACAACAACAACCACCATCAACTGGGAATAGTTTGCTTTCTCTTGCCCTTCCATTTAAGTACCTATAGCCCATCTAAAGGAAGACTTTGGTATGCGTATGAATTAGACTGCTCTTTGCAAATGGGTCATGGTTTATGCAGTCACAAGAACATCATCACTGATATTTATTTTCCATGCATGAACTTCAGACACCACCCTTGTGAACTTCTACAAAGAGGACAGGGTTTCATGAATTATTTCAACCATGAAAACAACGCTTGGTAACAAACCCGTTCATTTTCTTCATGGTGTTGCTACTACGGTTTTATATTCTCCTGTTGTTGCTGCCAATGCTCTGGAAGACATCCTGTAAATGTAGATTTATTAGGTGTGGAAATATGTTCACCTTCTTATTTAGGCACATTGGTTATTATAAATTTGCTTAATATACTATATTCAGAAATTGCAGGCACAATGTCCTCTTTGGAAGATCAGTTTGTATGTCAAGTGGCTTTTAATGGGGCTTTTCAGGTTTCCAGGAGTTGCAGATTCTTATTGCCCTCGCTCATTATTCCATTGTGAGGACATACTGTGTGTTACATAGCCCAAGTTTAGTCAAGGCTGGGGGATGTCTGTATTCATAACAATAGCTGTCAGCTGCTCCTCCTGAATTTTCAGACTTTGCGAAGGCAGGCCCAGCTGGCTGGGCAATTCTGGGAATTGTAGTTTATAAAAAGTAACTTTGTAAAGCACTGGATTTATCTCTTCACCTCCTTGTGATGACCTCGGTTTATCTCCTTTGCTTCCTTTTGTTCAAGTTCTCCACTCTCAGCATTCTTGCTATAACTTAATATTTTGGATCTCTGTGTCTTCTTCCCCCCCTCTCTTGTTTACGTGTAGAGGAAATCTTGAAGACTCACATTGCACACTGGTGGTCCCCAGATGGGACGAGGTTAGCGTATGCGACAATCAATGATTCCAGAGTCCCCATGATGGAGATCCCCATGTTCACAGGCAGCCTTTATCCTAAAGTGGAAACCTATCACTATCCAAAGGTAAGATGGAATCAAGTTGTAAAACTGTCTCACATTCAAGATTTTGCTTGGTTTTTCTAGTTTTCTTTTCATCTAGTTGAAGGTGGACAGACAGATAACTGAGCAGATTCAGTAAACATGTTCACTGTCATTGTCATCTTCTCCGGGCCAAGTCACACAACCTCACCGGGTTCTTAAGATTTTTGTCCCCTTAAAGTCTGCTGGCAGTGGCTTCACCTTTATCGCAGAATTACTGTGGTGGGGTTGTTGGGGAGAAGGACTGATGGAGAGGGTTTAATTGGAAGACTATCAAACCCAAGGAGAGGAAAGCTTCAATGGCTCCCAAGATCCTTCCAGGGCTGCACCATCGGAAGGAAGGAAGGAAGGAAGGAAGGAAGGAAGGAAGGAAGGAAGGAAGGAAGGAAGGAAGGAAGGAAGGAAGGAAGGAAGGAAGGAAGGAAGGAGATGGAGGGAGGGAGGAGAGGGAGGGAGGGAGGGAGGAAGGAAGGAAGGAGAGGGAGGGAGGGAGGGAGGGAGGGAGGGAGGGAGGGAGGGAGGGAGGGAGGGAGGGAGGGAGGAGATGGAGGAAGGAAGGAGAGGGAGGGAGGGAGGGAGGGGGGAGGAAGGAAGGAAGGAAGGAGAGGGAGGGAGGGAGGGAGGGAGGAAGGAAGGAAGGAAGGAAGGAAGGAAGGAAGGAAGGAAGGAAGGAAGGAAGGAAGGACGGACGGATTTCCACTTTTGGCTGGTTTGTTCATTTATTTTTCAGGGACAAAGGCTTGATGGGGATTGGAGAGTTGAAAACCAGGTGTGAAAGTTCAAAATCTGAGACGTCTGCAGGGTCTCAAAAAAGATATAATTGAAGTACTATGATGATGTTCTCAGTGAGGCCATCCATTGTTGCTTTCTAGTGCACAGACGATTCTTGGGGAAGCACAGTTGTTGAACTATGGGTGTCAGTTAGTTTGATCCTTTTGTCACATCTGCATATTTTATATTTCACCGAACTATGGATTCTACCAGTGTCTATGTCCTGAAATTATATATATTTTCAGGACATATATATATGTCGATTTTCTTTCATATTTATATGAAATATAATATAATATATATATATATATGTCCTGAAAATCGTTTCATTGGATTTAGGCTTAGCCATACATAGAACATAGACCTGTTGGAATCAGCAGGACTGAAGTTACTCTAACTCCTATATCCAGATTTTTAAAAAATAGAAAACAAAAATGTTGTGGCACCTGTTGTAGACTAACTGTTATGTTTCAGTGTGAGATTTCATGGATACATCCACTTCTTCATCCAGTCTCTATGTCATTATTTGAACAATTTTTTATCATCCCACCTTTGTTTTATCTTTCAGGTTGGAACAGAAAATCCAAGCATTTCCTTACATGTCATTGGCTTGAATGGACCTACTCATGATTTGGAAATGACCCCTCCAGATGATGCAAGAATGAGGTTTGTGTGATGTTAGCAGTGAGCATTTTTGCCACTACTGTCATTCAACCTCCCTTGTTCACTCTTACGGTTTCAGATTCTAATTCCCCCTCTTCCTTCCCCCTTCCTTCCTTTCCTTCCATGAGTAACTACGCTTTGGCTATGTAGACCTGGAATGGCCATCCTGGCTACCATTGGCTTACCTTCTCTGATGTCATAGAAATGCTTGCCTTATTGGCCTGGGTAGCTCCTTGCTTGAGATATAATCTCACTCGTAAAAGCAATCTGAATCATTTTGGGCATCTTTGAAATTGAGACCTCACCTCTCGATCAGAACTCAGTGGAATTCCAAACAAAGTTTTAAATTTCAGATTGGCATAAATCAATCTAGCAGGCTCAGGTTGATAGCTTTAAATCCAATAAATCAGCTCCATGCCTGTGTATTTATTGTGGCTGCAAATTAAAAATGAAACAAAATGCCTTAAATCTACTTAATGCATCTGTTAAACTATGCATGTGTTAATAAATATGTGCTCTGCCCTTTTTTTTAAGGGTCTGGCAATGGGCTTTTCCATTTTATTCCACATAACAACTCTTGTGCGAGGATAGGCTAAAGATACCCAACAAGTTTTATTGCTAAGCAAGTATTTAAAGAAGCATCTCTCGGTTTAAATCCGTTACTCCAGAAAGGGGAGGGGGTGTGCTCATGAAAAGCTATGCCACAATAATGCATGGTATTACTCCATGCACAGCTACTTGTGAATGAACCCTGTGTGTGATCATGCTGCTAGTCCTTAAGGTGGCTCCCTGTAGTTGAGTGTTTTGCCGGTGCAGCCTTACACAGATACTCAGGTAGCATATATAACATCTATGGCCAATTTATTTAATTTCATTTGCTTATTTCTTTAGATTATTTTTAGATGGACTTTCAGGGTGCAGCCATCCCAATTGTCTTTAATAGTATCCCCTTGGACCCAGTACCTAACTTAACCATTCATGCCATGATCAGAAACAGTCTCTGCATTGTAACCCTAAAAATCATCTCCTTCCAGGCTGATGTAAGACACTTTGCCCGGTGACTCTGCATGCTTCATGGTGCGGATTTCTTTTTTTGCAAGTGCCCCGTCTCATTCATGGGATATTGAGAGGATGGAGTCCAAATGTCTCTGTACTCCATTTATGATCCTCCAAAGTTTTTGCACTGCTTCTTCTACTTTTCTTTTTTAAGGAGAAAAAGATAAGTTAGCTATCCAATGCCTTTTGATGTTTGTTACTGCTAGGAGCTGTCCATCTGGAAGTACCCTTTAAGGGGCCTTAATCTGGTAATGTGGTTTTGTTTGGGGTTTTTTTTTTGGCAAGCTACTTGATTTGATATTAGCATAAAATTATGGAAATTGGACTTACTGTCTTCACAACCTACAATGAACTGACCTCTCAAGGTTAGTTTAACGGAAGACTTTGTGTCATATACTGCATCCATTGTCTTGCTGTGGTTAATCCTCTACACTCTAAACCAATGGTTCCCAACCTTGGATCCCCAGATGTTCTTGGACTAAAACTCCCAGAAGACTTCACCACTAGCTGTGCTGGCCAGGATTTCTGAGAACTGTAATCCACTGCTCTAGACTATGGAGTATATTATAGGCCTCAGATTAAATTTACCACCTTTTGTACTCACTTTCAAGTGTACCAGAGAGCCAGATATTCAAAAACTAAATGTTTAGATCAGAGGTGTAAAACTCAATTTCTTCTTGGGCTGCATCGGCATTATGGTTGCCCTCAAAGGGCCGGTTGTATCTGTAAGACTATATACATAAATGTATCTACTCTTTATTATATTAAATATAATCCTCCTCATTCAATTATCACTTTCTGACTCTTCGCTGCTTGGAACGCTGGGATTAGAAGTCCCACTGGGCGGATTCCCAGCATCCTGGTGGGGCATTATGGGTGACCAAGTAAGCGCCTGCGTATTGTATGCTGCACAGTAGCAGGCAACACTGCAAGGGCCACATGAAATGGCCCAGCGGGCCAGATTCGGCCCGCGGGCCTTGAGTTTGACGCATGTGGTTTAGATACATATAGCCTTCAGCTATTTATAACAGCCACTGCCACACAAGCATAAAATCAGTGCCCAGGATGTAGGCTAAGAGCTAGACCAAATTTTCAGATATGGGTCAAGCTGCAGCTCTTGGATAGATCAGAATGGATGCCAGCATTAATGATGAAGTTAACTCTAATCAAGTCTTAGCAGAGAACAGTCTGTCTGCAGTTTGCATCAATTCTGTGTTTATAATCCCTGATTTTGACAACTATTCCTCTGTTCCCTGGTTCTCCAGTGAGGTTTGGTTGCTTTGATTTCACAGGGACAGTGGATCTGAGTTTCTGCCTGAACTTTACAGAAATTATCCAAGATGTCGAACCCTATCTCTAAAATAGGTTCAGCACCTCCTCCTCCTTTAAACTCCTCTAAATATCAGACTGAATCCTGGAGCAGATTCACCCACACCCACCCACCACTTCTCAAAATCAAAGTCATCATCTTCCATGGGGCCATTAGTTCTATCCACCCTAAATCATAATAACTCAAAAATTTAGAAATTAGCTATTATCTATTGTAGGTATTATTAGCTATTACACCATTGCACCATGGGGTGTCGCCTATTCTTTGTGCAAAATTAGGTAGTCTTGACTATGGTTTGGCTCAGTGGATACCATTCCATGCCCCATCTGGTTTCCAACTCTCCGAATGCCCTCGTTGAATTCCACTGTCTTTATCCAACACCCTGGTTAGGACAGAGAAGACGTACACCATGACATCAGGAAGGATTAAAGCAGAGGTGAACAAAGGGTGGCCCTGGTCCACATGAAACCTTTCAGGGCTAGTTTGGACCTACCAGTCCAACAGACTGCCTTGGCCAGCCTGGCAAAACTTGGATTTTCCCCTCCAAGAAAAGGGAGTGTGTGTGAGAGAGAGTTGACACACCCAAAGGGCTCCAGAAAAAGCTCTCTCTTTTTTTTGTATATTTCATAGCCGTGTTTAACACCAAAACAACCCATTTTTTTCAAAGCCAAAAGTACATTTTTGGCCACTTTCTTTTTTGGATTTTCGCTTTTGGCACTGGTCTTTGCAATTCGCAGAGGATCCAAATTGACTTCCAGGCTTGCTGAAGTAGTTTGTCTTCCCTTCAAAGCTGAAGGGAAGGATTTTAGATTGTACATCCATCGTCAACAACTTTACAGCAAATGTAAGCATCAAGTAATATTGCAAAACCTCGTGCTTCCAGCTGCTTTGGATCACTGGAAAGAGAGAAGCTTCAGATAACAATTTGTCCCGCTTTTTTACTTATTCTTGCTGATCGGTTTTAGGAGAAAGAGGGAGAAATATTGAAGCTGTTGGATTTCCAGTGTAAGATTGTGCTCTCATTTCTGCTTTGAAACGCTGAGCGTGAAGCTGTAAAATGTAGCCATTCTGACTTACCCTGCAGCTGAATTCTGACGCTGAACATTGCTGAGAATCACAAAATTAATCTCCATCTTATTATTTTGCTGGATAATCAGATCATCTGTGTTCCTGGAGCCCTCCTTCCTCTGTATGCATAGCAAAGCCCTTTTCCTGAACACAAGACTTTTCTCCAGCGATGCAGCACATTAATCCCAATATGAACAACAACTTCTTATGCATATTTTATAGCAAACAAATGAACTCATAAAAATTTTATGGACTGTGCACACTGTGAAATGCTATTGTGTTATAATTTAGGGATGGCTTTGACCCATGCGTTCCACTTGAATAGGATAATGCTGCACAATTTGTCAGCCCTGCAACAGGGGGGGACTCATTCATTATCTAGTCATTTACTCCTTTCTTAGCTCTAAGGGCCTGAAACAGCACACTCAGTGCTCCAGACATTAAAAATGTAATACCAGGCAGAGTTCTTACTACCACATAGAATGGGAGATTCAAACTGAGGTCATGCAGAAAAAAACATGAGTCCCTTCCTTCTAAACATTAAGAAAAGTTGCTATCATAGGTTGGGAATGGATTTAGCGGGCTTTGGCACAAAGGAGGCTGGCTAGTGAACCCACCCCATGTTTTAGTCCAGATCTGGGATCATTGGCAGGGCATTATCCGTGCAGTTCCTCATGAGCTGTTGAGGGATGAAGAGGGATCCTTGTTTGCCTATGCAATATTTTCAAAAGTTACGTTTTAAAAGTAATTTGTTCCCATTACTCAGTATAATGTTTAGGAAGTCATCCGTCGTTGTCCCTCCTTACAATGGTGGAAAAGCAACTTGTTACGCGACCTATTGCTTCACTCATTACTTTTTTGTTACTTTGCATTTTTTAAAATAAACCTCAGGATTGATAAGCGAACGGCATGAAACTTGAGCAATTCTTCTCAAAATGCCACTGAAAATGCTTTAATCCATTCATGAAGAGTAAGTTTTAGAAGCCACTGGACAGTAACAAACAGATAAAGTAACTTCCTTTCTACTTGGCTACATTACCTTTGACAGGTAACATTGTTAGGCCCACATCTCCAGAAAAGAGTAACTCATTCTAGATAATTACTTTATTTGTAATGCGTTGTTTCAAACCTCTGAGTGAAGAGGTTCCACAATGTCCAAAACTCAATTTGGCACCCAAGAAAAGGCGTTCTTGTGGCAGCTGCAAATTCTGGCTGATCTCTGGGGTAGCCAGTGCCATGTACACATTTCCAAAAGTTAAGAAATGCAGCATCAAAAAAAGAAAGTGTGCTGGATTTCTGTTTATAGGTGGAAATATAGAAATAGCTGCTATGACTGAAATAGAAATACAGTCTATTTCATCATAAGGAAGATGGTGATCAGTGTCCCTTCTGAATTCTTGGCTACTAATTCCAGATGTGCACCATCAAGGCTGCTGTTCTCTCTTCTAATTCACCTTTATCTGTGAACTGGGCATGGACTGTGCAGCCCAGAAGAAAGAATGGGTGCCTTCTGAGTTGTCTGTTTTGGTAGACCTTCAAATAGCACACAGCAAAGAGGGATGCATGGCCACCCTCATGGTTACCAAAGCCAGGCCAAATGTATGGATCCCAGGGCATGGGTGAGAATCACAGTCCAGTTAGGCCGTTTTCAAGATTTTGTATTTTTATTCTGAGGCAAAAAAAAAAAAAAAAAAAAAAATGTATTGCCCGGTGGGGTGATGTTGGAATACATCTAGAAACAGCATGATTATCTGAGGGTGGGAGAACTCATTCAATCATGTCAACAATGCTTACAGAGGGTGTACTACCATATTACTGTTCCAGCTGTAGGGGAGGAAGACGTGTTAAGTGCTTGAGCATCAAACTTCAAAAGGCTTAAAACAAACAATTCTTGCTTGTTTGAATCTGTTTTCGTGGTTTGCCTCCAGAAGACGTTTAAGCTTGTGGACAGACTGGGAGATGCCTTCAAAACAAACATTTCCTTCCAGTACAAATATTTTTCCAGTTTGCTCTTGAAATTCAGGGGTGCAGTTTGCTTGCAAATTTCCCGAGTGTGTTTGTTTGGAGTGCAGCCTACAAAGGGGTCAAGGGAGTCAGACTGGATTCTAACCTAGTCTTAGTTGCCTTACCTTACACCATGGAGTAAGGTAAGGAAGCAGCAAAGAAGCAGGATTAGCCCAAAGGCTGTATCTCTGAGAGTACAGGAAAAGTAGGCATCTCTGATCA
The DNA here is from genome assembly GCA_037013535.1 of Intellagama lesueurii. Taxonomy (NCBI): domain Eukaryota; kingdom Metazoa; phylum Chordata; class Lepidosauria; order Squamata; family Agamidae; genus Intellagama; species Intellagama lesueurii. The sequence goes on along the minus strand of JBAJHW010000006.1, from coordinate 118,597,445 downwards.
GCCTGGTTTGGAAGCATGAGGAGAGTTAAAACATCACAAGATGACTTGTTTCAGCCCGTTGAGGCTTCAGGTAGGGGTGGATGGCCTTCCTCTAGGGCCCTCGTCTAGACAGGAGGAATTGGTGCTGCATAAGCCACAGCAGGACTGATGGCCACCTAGTTCAGTACACATTTCAGGCTTAAGACCTGTGTGTGTTCCAGTCTTGTTGCAACCTAGATTGGCAGATGGCCCCAGGTACAGAACAAGAAGAATGCAAACATAAAGCCCAGATCCTATTGTGGAGAACCATGTGCACGAAGGCAAGACACAATTTTATCATGTGATGGATCTCCTGATCATTCATGCCATTGAGGCAGGAATGGGCATTCAAGAGACAGCCCAGACAATACCTCCCGCATTTCTGCCTGTACACAATCATCTAAGGGGTCAGAAGGACTCCAGCCTAGGCCCGTACCTGGCCTTTTCTATGTGAAACAATGGCCGCATGTTTTTTCCTTGCTTTCCCCTGCCTTCCTCTTCTTTCCTTGCCTCAGTGGTTTCCCCTCCTGCAAGGCAGTAGACAAAGGCTAGGTTGACTTTTTGTCTGCCTCCCTAGTGCTAACTAAGGTCATGGTAACAAGACTGTCAACTGTCTGCCACGGACTGTAAGCCATTTTGACCAGAATTGTGTCAATCCAGAGTTCTGACCAATGCTGGCATGAATTAAATATTAAACAACAGCAAGAACAGGTAGAAGTAAAAGTGGCTTGTGTTCGAGTGACTTGGGTACCGCTTTGGCGTTGTGCATTTTTAGTGGTTAGGGATTATCCATTTTGCCCTTCCCAACAGTCCTTGAAGGGTGAAGTACCATTTGCTTCAGGTATTGGCCAGTTTGCAAGGCCTGTGGGAGTACCGTTCCCACAAAACCGTGTGTGCATTTTTAAAATGTGAAAGGCCAAATATCTGCATAATGGAAAACTAGTTACAAAAATCCTTTAGTCCATGGGAGAAGCCTGCTTTAAAATGCTTATGTTAGGAGAAAGTATGTAAAACTGCATTCGGAAAATGTAAGAATTTCCATGCAAGAATTTTTTTTTTAAAAAAAAGGAAGAAAGTCTGGCAACCTGATAAAACAAAGGATCGGTTGGAATGCAGGTAGGGATTGAGAAAAATGCCATCAAATTAAGATTGAGAATTAGAAGTTGTGCAGCAGAGTCAGGACTCACTGTCAGGTTTTTTGTTTGTTTGTTTGTTTTTTGTGTTTTGTTGTTGTTGTTGTTTGTTTTGTTTTTTTGAGTGGCAGGGATTCTGACATCATCCACGACCCCCCACATCCAGGATCCCCTGCTCCCTCTCAGCTTTATCTGCAATCGTTCTGGTCGCTGTGGCTGGAATGAATTTCCCTTCACACTAATATATTGTTTTGAGCCATCTCTGTTTTGGGCTGGGGATGGCTTGGTCTAGAATGGGCAATAAAGGTCCATTAGCCTTACAAAAGACCTGCTCCTGATGGAGATGAAAACAGCTAGAACAGGTGTGTTGATATAGATCAAAAAAGCTGCCTGCTTTTTTTTTGGACTACTGTATGTTATGGTAATTTTTAAACCGCTCCACTGTAGGAGATAGTTTGGAGGAATCAAAATGGCAGCCAATCCTAGCCAGACCTGATGAGGCGGACTTCCTTGTGTACCTCTCGCACTCATGACACGAGGTGGGGCTTGTTTTGTACATACATAGTGGACAGTGCAGCCCTCTAGTGTCTGCTTCTGGTATTGTCCAGATAAAGCAGTGCCCCCTTCTGGCTGATGTCATATCTGGAAAACAAAGCATTCTAATGTCCGTTTATTGTGGATTGATTGCGTCCCTAAAAGGCAGTGGTGAGACCCAAATACCCTTCTTTGTTTTTCAGGGAGTACTATATAACCATGGTGAAATGGGCAACAAGTACCAAAGTGGCAGTAAACTGGCTGAACAGGGCACAGAATTTTTCTATCCTGACTCTCTGTGATGCCACGACAGGCGTCTGCACAAAGGTATCTGTTTTTATTCATCTACAAAACTTGTTATTTAAAAAAGGTGCCCAGAGTAGACGATAGCCTACAATAAAATAGATTTAAAATTTAGTCGCCAAAATCCTATTGCATCTTCATTGCTGGCATGTTGCAAACAGCTTTAACTTTTAGAGCCGCATGGGGCTTGAAACCTCACCTGTTTATAACATTTTATAATGGCTCAAGGAAGGTATTTCCCAGCCCTAATTTTGGATGAGGACTGGGCGTGTGATAGCTCAGTGGTTTAGGTCTCTGACTGCGGAGCTGGAGGTTGGGCGTTCGATTCCCCACTGGGCCTCCTTGAGAGGGGCTGAACTCAACGATCCATAGGGTCCCTTCCAGCTCTGTAGTTCTATGATGATGATGATGATGATATGGATTCTGCATATGAATTTTGTACAGTTGTTGTTCTTGTTTTCCTAAATATGGTAACTGAAAAATAACCCCTTCACTGCTTGGTTCGGCTACTGATCAAAAATTCCTAATAGGATCATGGGTATAGAAGCAATCTGTGCCGTGGCTGCCTGGCCCCACGATGCTATTCCTGGCCCAGGTGATCTCAGACTTCAAGGAACAAAACATATCCACCAGCCTGAAGCCTGCCTCCCGCTGACACAGATCCCCCCTGTACTATAAACCCAGCCACCTGTTTAACTGGGAGCGAAAAGGAGGACAAAATGAATGTCATTCACACGGCCTTTTCATAAGCATGCTTGGATGAGTCCTTCTGTGCTTGCTTATCCGCTGTTGAAATGGAGTCAAACAGCTTTCTGCCCTGATGGACAGAGTATAATAGATGTAAACTGCAATATAGTATTTTAATTACGTTGCTTCATTTCAGAAACATGAAGATGAGAGCACAGCCTGGCTGCACCGACAGGTAATCGCGGTCCTTCCTTCTGGATCAATTTTGCATTCTTCTTTCCTTTCCTCCCCCTTTTTTTTCCTCACTTTCAAAAGCGTAATAGTGGAGAACCGCAAAGATGCAGGCTTACATGCTGCAAAGCTAATATTTGAGTGGAGATTCAGAGTGACCTGCCTCCCCGGTCTCTTCTTAGGAAACCCTCCTTTCTTGAGAAGGTCTGTCTTGGACAGTCCATGCTGAGTGGACAGCAGGAGCTGGGTTAAACCGGACACTGGATGATTGGTGATAGAACCAGCTTTGGAAACCAATCGTTCTCGGGTATTCGCAATAAACCATATCCTGGATATGCCCTTCGAAGCAAATCCACATCAGGGGTGAGCAAGATGTGACTTCCAGACATTGCCGGCCTTAATTTCTCTGACCACATCAAGCAACGGGATTTCAACCATTTTTTATACCTAGTTGGTTAGCATGCATTGTTACTTTATTTCAGAGACATAAGAGTTTTCTAGCACTATGTTTGGCATAAGCTTTTGTCAATACTTTTCTGAGCCCAGTTCAAATGGCTGGTTTCCTCCTATGTGTTTGAACTCCCTCTCCCATTGCGAACGTGCCTGTACCACAAAATCAGCATCTGAGGTTTTCCTCAGAGTATTTCCTCCAAGAGGGAGAAGTGGCAAAGAACGGCAGGGAGAGGGATTGTCCAGCTATAGCTCTTCAGCTTTAGAACTCTCTCCCTAGCCTGGCCCACTAAGGCCCAGCGCTATCGTCTTCCCAGGACCCAGTTAAAGTACTCCTCTACATCTGATAGGGATGATCTTGCATCTGGTGAACTGGATGCCAACTGTGAAAGCTCATCCCAAAGCTGCTGGATAGCTCAGTGGCTTAGGTCTGTGGCTGCAGAGCTGGAGGTTGGGAGTTCAATTCCCCACTGGGCCTCCTTGGCAGGGGCTGGACTTTATGATCCCAAGGGTCCCTTCCGGCTCTGCAGTTTAAAGGCTATTATTACTATTAAACCGGCTCATTCTTAAGAGGCCATAACACTCTTGGTTTTGCTGCAACAAATTACCATGGCTACCTGCCCAGATTCTGCTTCAGATTTTTTTTCTCCAACTTTTTCCACTTCTCTTCCCCTCTCATCCATTACTAGTTTGTTCACAACCAGAGACACAATAGTGTGATATTAATCACTACAATGTTTAGTGGCATTCAGCACAACTCCATAAATGAATACAAACTGCTTTCTTAAGAAAGTCTGTGGGCATTGCACTTAGAGGTGCTGCTGCAAGACTTTTCATTTGACTAAGTAGGGGATTAATTGGGGTTATTTCCTTTCTTTTTAAATTCGCTTTGTTGTCCTTTTTGTTGACCCACAGAGCCTGCTGCCTGAAGCAGTTGCCTCACCCTACCAAAAACTAGGGCCGGACCTGCCACTGAAAATGGCTGCCCATTCACAAGCTTAGCTTCTCCCTTTTCCCCTTTTCCACACTGTCACGCTTGGCAGCTGTTGCTGGTGGACTCAGTTCTCTGCGATTGTATATCATCCCCACTCAGACTGGTAGCTCCTGATGTACAGCCAAATTGTGTAGGAAGAAAATGTTTACACAGGACAAGAGAAATTCATCAAAATACGCCACATCCCAACCCTTGGGCAATGTGGTAGTCAGAAAAAGAAGGAGGTGCATATGATTGCCATAAGGATGTAGTAGGGCAGCTGGTCTCTGTGAGGCTTCTCCATGTCCCCCAAACTCTGTAGATAGAACCCATGAGATCTGACGCCTGATGTACTTACTGTACATCTAATATGGGCCTGTGTTCTGGACCTTTTTGTCATCGGGCCTTGTAGGCAGAGTCCACTCACAAACAGAGGCATGAAGGTCAACATCATTGCATGCAACATGTTCGACATGATGAGAGGACCATGAGTCGCTGATGCTTGCTTCCATGCCCCACTGTCTGCAAAGTCAACCCATTGATTTTGATGCTCAGGAAGAAGGAAGTTAGAAGCAGATACGGTGGTATGAGCAAGACTCTGATCACTCAGGAATGTTTTTGCACAAGAAACAGACAAAAAGGAAGCTCCATAGCTTGTTGCAAGCTGAGAAAAGGCACCTGAGGGGGGGACATGATTGAGACGTATAAAATTATGCAGGGGATGGATAAAGTGGATAGAGGGAAGCTCTTTTCCCTCTCACACAGTACCAAAACCAGGGGACATCCACTCCAATCGAGTGTTGGGAGAGTAAGAACAGACCAAAGAAAATCTTTCTTTACCCAGCGTGTTGTTAGTCTGTGGAACTCCTTGCCACAGGATGTGGCGATGGCATCTGGCCTAGATGCCTTTAAAAGGGGACTGGACAGATTTCTGGAGGAAAAGTCCATCACAGGTGACAAGCCATGATGGGGATGTATAGCTCCCAGAGGCATCCGGGGGGCTACTGTGGGATACAGGAAGCTGGACTAGATGGGCCCTTGGCCTGATCCATCAGGGCTCTTCTTATGTTCTTATGACTTTTAATAGGAGTGTTATCTGTGTGTGTGAAATTAATTTTGCTAGGTAGGGTGCCTGCAGGACAAAGCTTGGAAAGTTGCTTTAAAGTAGAATTGATATAATGATGTGTTGAAAGCTGCCATAGCTCAGTGGTAGTAGAATGATGCTCTGGGACCCATGTCACATAATCATACGGCTTTAGCATGTCACTGGATTTATTCTTCTTAAAAGTAAGTTTTCAGGGTTCTGGAATACCAGAAGGTATGTGAACATAAATAAAGAACTCTGCTTCTATATTCTTTCTGCATCCATTCTGGAATTCCATCCACCCACTCTTCCTGGCTGTTTATTTAACAATATTAACTAGAGAAAAAAAAAACAAATACACCAGTATCTGTGGGTGTAAAGTGGAGACTGAGAATTCTGATTTTGTGGAACCACTGAATCCACTCCAGGTTTCAGTATGGACCTTATACGAGCCACACACACATGAAGAAGGAATAAAACTGCCCCTGCTCTGCATAAAATCTGTGCTTCTCCCTCCTGCTTCTTACCATAATTCGTAATCCCCACCCACACATTCACTTTAGCTAAGCCCCAGTGCATTTTCTGATGAAGAATTCTGTTACTTTAGAATGTTGAAAATTTATCCTCTCTCCTGCTATGCTTTCTGCTGCTTCACGGCATCACGGTGTGTAACTGATCCTCTCACATATTATTTAATATGCAGCACAATTAATCCTCATGCACACATACTGTCTGCTAACTGAATGTTTCATTTATAGTGAGTATTGGAGAGGGAAGGGGATGTGAAATGAAGGCTTGTTGTCACTGTAAGAATAAAATGGGAGTAAGGAGGGACGTATCTATTGCCTAGAGTTTCTCAGACAGAAGGCAGGACATAAATGCAATCAACTCAAAATAAATAAAATACATCAAGTATTGTAGGAAAGTACCACCTTGGCCAAAAAATTTATTTTGCCTGATGATGGGAAATTAAAACGACTGGCTCATCTTTAACAATATCTCTGGCGTCTATTAGATAATGCAATTCCAGCCGAGTCATTTTCAGTAAAGCTGAGAAAATGAGAATCATTAGGAGACCTAGTGCACCGTGACACTGTGAATTAGGGGAACGTAAACGCAGAACGATCATGATGAAGTCAATACAATGAAGATCCACCTTAGACTGCCAGGGTGGAGCAGAAGCATAAAGACAAACTAGAAGGGACCTTTCATGGAGAAGGAAGGTGAGGCAGAAAGGGTCTTTTTTCCTGCGAAGGAAACAGTTCAGGGTCCACAGAGAGTGAGGGGGCCTGTATGTGAAAATACGGTTCTGTCTGCCATTTAGTTAGGGTGACTGTAGAGGGGACCCACACACACACACACACACACACGTGAAATGGAATGAGTTCACTGAATTGGCACGTCTGTGAGTTTGTTAACTCTTCACCTGGGCTTCATGCTTTCTGTGCCTGTGCCCGTTTTGCTTTTGGTAGATGATGTACCTTTTTGGAAACATCCCCTTGTGGGCCTGCACTGGTCATCCATTCAGTTTTGCCTCTGTAGATTATAACTACCTGGTCTGTTTTGTGTTTAGCAGGAGAGGAAGGCGAAATATCCATGCAACGTCATAATTGTATCAGAAGGAATGCAAAAATGACAGAGGCCAAAGTCCTCTTGCACAGATACGCAAAATGTTTAGTGGCAAATTGCTGTAAATTAAGAAATATACCTAGACATTTTCTGTTGCATGCCACATCCCATGACTCTTATGCTCCAGATCATGCCTACAGAGATTGCTTAATTTACAGCAGTTTGCCGTTAAAAGGTACCCCTTTTGCATAACTGCACAACAGGATTTTGGCTAAAGCTAATTTTTGAGTGTCAGAGACAAAAGCAAACAAGATGTTAAAAATGTTGCAGTTCACTGCACTGGGTGTGGCAGCAACACATCCATTTTCTAAATTGTGAGTCTCCTTTAACCTCCAGCGAAACGTTTCATCACCATGGCCTCAAGGAAAGGGGGACCAATATGCCATTGAATCGCTAGAATTTCTTGCCAGTCTACAACATGCTTGTGCTAAGTTATCTAATTATCTAAAATAATGACAATGAATATCTGATGTGCTTAGAGAAGTTGCCTTTTTTGAATGACAGTTTCCAGAATCCCCTCTTGATCATGCTGTCTAGGGGATATGGGAGCTGTAGTCCAAAAGGTAGCTTTTCCAGTACTCGGTAGGACATACCTAGGACTCTCACTTTCTTGGCTGAAATCCTGTTGCTTAGCATAGTAAGTTGCACTAGAGTAGACTCATTGAGTCTGTGGATATTTGGTGAATCAACTCTTCCATATGTTCCATTGATTCAAATAAGCCTACTCTAGTTGCAACCTACTTTAGTGTAGTAAGTCACAACTAGAGTAGGTCCATTGATTCAATTAAAGTAAGTCATTAGGCAACCCTTCAAACTGCAGAATGAGATAATGAGGACAGCTCCCAGTTGCATCAAATAAACTGCTGCCCTAGCGCTGTGCCAGAACAGCTCTCAAAAAGGCAGGATGGGTAGTTCTTACTTAAACACGTGTGGTAACCAGAAAATAGGGGGAACCAAACCACCCCAAAAGCAAACTGAATAGCGAGTTATGTGCTCATCTGATTGCCCCCGTAGTTAAGCATGAGGTTGTTGATGTCTGCATCAAGGCACTCAAAATTGCCAGGGTTTTGTACAAGAAAGAAGTGTAAAAAGAAAAAATAACCATGTTTGGTTCAGTTGTGACCACTTAGCAGATAGCTTCTGGCAAAAAAGAACCATGCAACTATAAAGTCTTTCAATAAAAGTCTGTATTATAGTTGCCTTCCAGATGTTGCTCTGTAGATCTATCGTTGTCTTGATTTGGAAGAAAAAGCAACGATATGAAAGGATGCTCTCCTTAAAGGGAAGAAAGCTGCAGTGACCAAATCTCCTCAGGGCTCCTTTTGTTGTTATGTCAAAGTAACACAAAGTGGAAAAAAAACAAACCAAAAAAAAAAAGAACGGAACTTCACTTATTAATGAATAGTAATAGAAGTCTTCAAAACGTCAGTGCTTGGTGACTCAAAGGATCAATGGCTTCAGTTTGTAGCTCTCAGGCAACTGCCTCAAAATTTATGGAGAGACGGCCATGTTCCCTTCCCGGTTTTCTAATAGAGTCAAGAAATGAGAATGTTGTAGCTTGAGGCTAGTGGGACAGGACGTGCAGTCAAAGCAAGAAAGAAAACTATGTGGGGGAAAAGCAGGTTCTGCAATTGGGGGGTGGTTTCGGAGTTTATAAAGGAGAGTGACTAGTCAAGAAGGAGTGTGTATGAAGAGCTAGGAAAAGGAAAAGAATGAGTAAATTTGCTGCTTGGACCAAAGCCGGCCCTACCATTGGGCAGATAGAAGTGGCTCCCTCAGATGACAAACACTTGGAGGAGGCAGGAGGCAACCTGTCCTTTACGTGGTGAAATAGCTTGCTTTGCTCTGCTGCTGTGAGGGGTACGTCCTACTTTCGGTGTTAAAACACAATTCAACTAGCACTTCAGTTTGTATAGTGAACCTCATCGTTTTGCTCACCTGTGGTGTCAACTTGTTCAATCTTTGCAGAATGAAGAACCTGTCTTTTCCAGAGATGGCAAGAAGTTCTTCTTTGTCCGAGCCATTCCACAGGGAGGGCGAGGCGAGTTCTACCATATTGCCATGTCTTCGTCACAGGTGAGCCCTCTCTTTATCACAGGTGAGCCCTCTCTTTAGTTAGTTGCTACATTCACCCAGTATGTAGATAAGAAACAAGGAGACACACAGGGGTCATTTTGATCACATGTCGCATCTGGCTCATGGCCCCACAAGGACGCCAGGGGAACACATCTCTGTTTAAGACAAGGGGTTTTGAAGCCCACAGTGTTTTTTCAGGCAGTCTTGTAGTTGTCATTGTTGATGGAAGCTGGCAGTTCTGGAAAAAAAAAAGGGGGGGTTAAGTGGAAATTGGGGAATATGGAAAGACTGATTGATAGATAATGAAAAATAAATGCTTACGGAAAAGGATGGTTGGATTGATCAACTGCTGCAGCCTCACGGAGGAGGAGATTTGATTGGATGCGAGAAGCTGAAAAAGTGGTGAGGAATGCCCTAAGGAGTTGGGGTGTAGAGTTATATTCTTCTTGAACAGTGGTTCCCATCCTTAGATTTTCAGATTTTCTTGGGCTGCAATTCCCAGAAGCCCTTGCCAGCACAGCTAGTGGTGAAGGCTTCTGGGAGATGCAGTCCAAGAATGTCTGGGAATCCAAGGTTGGGAACCACTGTTCTAGAAGAACCATAGTGTTTTGCAACCTTTCGTTCTTTCTTGTCCTGGTCTCAGAAAGTGATGCAGAAGCAGTCAGAGTGCCTGGGATCAGAGAAGGCAGACAGTGCACAAATTTGAGTGCAATCTGTTGGTTGACCTTCAGCCAGTCACAGACTTACAGTCTAATTTACCTCACGTGGTTGATGTTGAGAATAGAAAGAGGAGCCACATGGGCCCTTTTGTGCTGTTTGGCTCAAACATGAGGTAGAAATGCTCTCTGTCCATCAGTCAATGTGTGTGTTCAAGTCAGAAGCCATTTATCTCTTAGTCATTGAGTGGCAATGCATAAGCACTTTCTCTTAGTTTGCATTTTGCTACTAAACAATCTGATGGACACTTTCCAAACCAATACCCCAAATGAGAAACAATCTTTTTTTGCAAGAAAAGAAAAGAAAAATTGTTTGTGTACATCTGCATTTTTCCCAATATTAAAAAAATAATACAAGTGTGTACACTGGCAGGAAATTCACACAAATGTGTATGCTTATTATTATTATTATTTTAGTTTTGCAATGCAGTTCTTCCAATCAAAAATGCATACAGAAATACATAAGGGATATTTTGGTGAAAATATCATATAAAATGCCTACCGTTTATAAACTTCCATTCAGAATGGAATGGGAAAAGTGCATGAAAAACATAATGAAGTTGTCATATGTTGGGAAAAGTTTGTGATGTATTAGTGAAAATGGCATCAAATGCATTAAATTTGAGAGATCTGCCTGTACTGTACACAACTGAATGCAGAAGTGACTGTTCAGTTAAAAAAAACTGCATGAAAGTGCATGTTTAATTTTTATGATGTGAAAAAATAGAGAGAAACCAAAACTGATTGTCCATTACTGTTCACAAACAGTGTCCGAAACATTAGGAGAGATTGTTTTGAAGAAGATAAAGCAGATCTGTACTGATCCTCTGGACATCTTGTTTTTTAAAATATAAATAAAATAAAATCCAACTTTTCCTTCCTTTTATCGTCAGCCTAATAGCAGTAATGATAACTTACAGACCATCACATCGGGTGACTGGGATGTGACCAAGATTTTGGGATACGATGAAAAACAGCATAAAATGTAAGTAACTTTCCATCTTTTAGATTGAAGATCCATGGTGGTGACTCTAGAGTGGGATTCATACGGCAGTTGATTTGGTAGATCTACTTTGCTTGAAACTAACAACACAATTTAAGCCAAAAAACACAAGATTCATAGAGCACTTATATGGGCCATTTGATAATGCTGTGGATCGTGACAAAGAATATTGTGTTTAAATACTGAAACTTATTTGTTTGATGCTGTTTAGTATCTTCTTACTGTTTTTAGCTTTAAATATTGTCTTTTAATTGATGTAAGCTGCCTTGCGTCCTTTTTAAGGAGAAAGGCAGAGTAAAAATATTTTAAATAAATAAATAAAAGAAAAATCCCCCAAATATATATTTTTAACAATGAAACTACCAGAGACCATGCTATGTATAACATTCACTATTATAATAGTGTTCTCTAGTGTTCTCTATACAGCAGGACCCCCATATCCACGTGATTAGTATCCATGTATCCACAGTTTCACTTCTCCATGATCTGAAAATATTAAAAATGTTAAAAGAAAAAATCCAGAAAAGAAACTATTTTCACATGTATTACCAGAACCGGCCACTAGAGGGAGCCATAGACCATGCTATACCTATTAGTGAATAATACATTGCATGCTTACTGGTGGCCTATTGTGGCCAGTTCTGGTAATGCATGTGAAAATAATGTTTTCTGTTTTTTTTCCCCTTTTACCATATATATATGGTGTTTCCTATTATCTGTGACTTTCAGTATCTGTGGGGGCTTGGAACCAATCTCCAGCAGATATGGGGGTCCAAATGTAATCCACATTTTTCAGCATCTGTGAGGGGGCTTACATTATTACATTAAGGTGCCTAACATTATTAAAAGACAGTACCTAAATTTTGGATTATAGTATCTTGAGGGGGGGGGGTTCTTTTAGTTTATTCAGGCATTTGAGTGATGAGTTTTAAGGTTGTTGTTGCTGTGTTTAAAAGCTATTTTTTGAGCAATTTCTGGTTTAACATGGTTATTATGAATGACTGTTTTTTTCTAATCAGCTAACATAGATTAAATATCAAACCTAAACCACAGTCATATTTTACATGTATTTTATTTTAGCTATTTCCTCAGTACAGAAGAGCTGGCAAGGACAAGACATCTCTTCAGGTATGATTTATTTCAAGTGAGAGGACAATTTATTTATTTCCCAAAATGAGAGAGACTATTTCCAGTTATTCTCGCACCTGAGCAGATTCATTGTAAAGTAAGCCCAAAGCAAACACATGTACCTGTCCATACCATCTGGTATCCACATGTTTTCCTTTTATATTTGGAGAAGATGCATGTATATCATGGTTTATGAAGATTTTCAAAATGGAAAGCCGCTGTCCTTCCAGCTCTCCCCTTCTTGCCTTTAGGGATGTTCTATAGAGTCACCACAACCAGGCTATTTTAGAGAAACCGATCTAACACAAAGTTTCATACCATTTTTGCAGTAACCTAAGTTTCTCATTCCCTGTTGGAAGGCATTTGGGAGGGTCTCATGGCCCAGGAATAAGGAGATTGCCAGATGCTGCAATGAGGACCAGGCTGGGTGGCAGTGGATTGAGCCTCCCAGGAGTGGCCCAGGGACTGAGGGGGGTCATGGGGCTTACTTTAACCTGAAATGGTTAGAGGAGGTGTCCTCCTCTCAGCCCACAAGCCACCTGTGGATTCTCCCAAGCAAAGGAGCATCACGGTGAAGGTCACCTCTAACGTCCAGATAAATAAATAAAGGAACCCCCCCCCCCAGCCCTGTATTGGAAAGGGGACTTGTCTTTCCAATACAAAAATAAATAAGCAAGCAAATTGTTTCAAGGCACCTTTACTTCTTTGTACTTAAGCATGTGTTCTTCCTCCATCCCTTTCTTTTTGTTTTTCAGTGCCAGCACGAAAGGGAACTATAACAGGCGCTGCCTGTCTTGTGATATGAATAACAGCTGCAACTACTTCAGTGCATCCTTCAGTCACAACATGGCATATTTCATCCTGACCTGTGAAGGTAGGCTTTTTTGCACAGTGGCTGATGCAGTTTTGAATGTCTGGTAAAATCCCTTTTTCTTACCCAGTAGAAGCACAGAGACTTACAGAGGAGAATAGCTACAAGTTCTCCAGAGTCCACTCCTTTCTTATTAACTGGCATTTAAAGTTTCAGTAATTCACTCTAAGACATTTGTAGGAGGAAAAATAAAAAACATTTTACTTACAGCTGCTTGAAATCACAGACATGTGTGCTGCTTTCTTTCCTGCACACATACTTAGCAACCAGCTGAACAGATCAACAGCAAACAAAGCAACTGCCTCCAACTGAGGAAAAAAAATAGAAAAGAAACACTTAGCAGAGAGGCGGGGTTCTCTTTGAGTTCAAAGGCTGGGCGGAATGACTGGTTGGTGCTGGATAGACAATCACCCCAGTCCAGAAAAATCCCTCCCAGTCTCACAAACTACAGATAGCATGCAAGGTTGCAAACAAAACTCCAACTGTTTCAAAGAACTTTAAAACATGCAACAGATATACCTGGCTTGAAAACCTCAAATGAAAAGGGCTGTTACCCACTCTGAGGTTAATGGAAATTCAGGAGTGACTTATTACTGATGGTTCCTCCTCTTCCTTCCCCTTTCCTAAGCTGTTATCGAGGTGGCAGAAAGCATCTGCCCATCACACTAAGTTGTATTTTCTAGTCACAAACGCAAGCCCATCCCATGAAACTCATTAGAAAAAAATGCATTCTTGCTGCAGAGTGCGGCGTTATGGATTCCACCTGCGGCTACAGATCATAGTTCTTTACAGTGTTTTCTGCAAGTTTCATATAGTCTCATTTTATACCACTGGAAATGGTGTGCGTCTTTAGAACAAGCTTTTTTGAGCCTAGAGAATAAGGCATGTAAGTTGTTCACACACGTGTTTTCATGTTTTCAACAAAGCAGAGCAAAAACTGTATAGCTGTCCTCAGCTTTTTCTAACAAAAGCATACAAGACCTCTCTATAAGGAGAAGTAAATGAGTTTTCATGCTATACTTTTGGTTAGGCACATTAGCTCCCCGGTAATGACTGGGTTTTGTGAGCATCTGGTTGAGGAAATATTCGGTACTGTCTTTGGGGACCCTAGTTGATCATACCTGAGGCATTGCTTTACCAACCATGTCCAGAATCCTCTGAGTTTTGTGCACCATAATCTCAAAATTGCATAACTGTTGTGTGTGGTTATTCCTCTGTTAGACATATTTGCACACTTGGTTAAAGGCTTGGATACATGACAAATGCCCCCCAAAATGGTAGAATGTCTAGCACAGTTTCCTTTATATACTCTGTTGCTGATTTTCTATATAGTGTTATTTTACATTTCTGAAATGAAAAACAAAACCCAGGCACCCAGCACTCTTCAGGTGTCTTCTCTCCATCAGACTGAACACATATAATATGAGCACAGAATCTTATAGTTCTCTTTGAATTGGTTTTTCCACTAGATCCATAGTTACAGGTCCTTAATATTCCTTCAGTGTCTCTCAAAAGTTAAGCAGGTCTCTTGAAATCAGGAAACAATAAACCTAATAAAGAGTCCAGCTGGCACAGAAAGGGAATGATGCAGCTCATCTTAGAGCTCTAAATCAGGCGGGACAAGAACATCTGCACTTACGCACTCAAGAATAATGAGTTCAGCCAAGGTCTTTCCTCAGGCTGGAAATAAACCCACACACCTCCCATCCCCCAAACGTACTGTGATCCTACCTTTACATTTCCCCAGCTTTATTACCAAAGCCACTACAGGGACTCAGCTGAGATTATCATTTATCAGTGGCGGGGGGAGATCTGGACCATGGAGAACAGGGGTGCAGCACAGAGGCCATGCCCAGTCCCCTCATTATTCATTCATTCATTCATTCATTCATTCATTCATTCATTCATTCCACTTGTATACCATGCCAATTAGTACAGGGCACTACTCTGGACAGTTTGCATCCAAACATAAACATACAATAAACCACAAATAATAACTTAAAGAATAAACCACACATGTACACAAATGCAAAACAATAATCGAATAAATTTTTAAAAACCCAAAATGATGGCAAGCAGGAATTCTCAAGTCTATAAAACATTACGAGGGGATGCTCTCAAAGGCTTCGGTAAACAGCCTTGTTTTGAACATCCTCTGAAAGGTTGTGCAGCCAGGCACAGCTGAACTGGGAGAGCATTCGAAAGGGATGGGGCCACTACCGAGAAGGCCATGATTCTAGTAGATGACTTCCTGGCCTCCTTTGGTGTGGCAACCTAGAGGAGCATGGCCTGAGGACTGGATAGTGTCACGTTCCCGGGGGTTTCAACAGCAAAGTCCGATAAGCCAGTCCAATATCAGAAGTTCAGAGGATGCAGAGCCGATGCCAGAATGCCAAAGCCAAATCACAAACCGTAATCCGAGGTCAGGGTCCAAAGCCAAATCACACAACGTAGTCCGGGGTCAGAGTCCAAAGCCAAGGGTCCAGAGAACAAGGTTCAAGGTAGTCAGGCGTGTGGATGCGAGCCAGAGTATTGACTTGTTGCTTCCACAAGCTTCCCAGCCGTCTGGGAGCTGATTATATAGCAAAACAGTCATTGAACTCCTGGAAGCCTTTCATCCTGTTAAAACTCAGGACTAGCTGACCTGATGTTTCTGCGGGCAGCATTCAGGCGATCCTCTGACCTTTGCGTCATAAGTCTTTGCCGAAGTCTAGCCCTCACCCGGGCTACTGGGGGAGGAGAATCTGGTGGCGATTCAGCTATCTGTGTTTCTAATCGCTCAGCATTCTCCTCAGCTGTAGTTAACCCCTCAGGCTCTGGATCTTCGGCTGAACTCCTGACAGATAGCATGGGTGGATGTTTTTATGGAAAGATGCCCCAACAAGTAAACCTACAATGAGACAATAAAAAATGAAACAAGGGATAGTGACAGAAGATGAGACTCCCAGTTTGGGAGGATTAGGACCTCTCTGCTCTGACAGACATAGAATGGTGATGCAGCTAAGCATCCAGAAGGGTGACATCTCGCACCCTTTCTTCAGTCTGTCCCACCGCACAGAAAACACAGAAGTAGTTTACCATTCCCTTGTTCTGGGGCCTGTGCATCTGGGACGGTGCAGCTTACCCAAGGGCACACAGACTGGCTCTTCTCCCAGGAGGCACTGGGGGAAATCAAACTCCCAACTTCTGACTCCACAACCAGGTACCTAAACCACAGAAAGCCTTCTCCAAGGCACTTGGCAGAATTGTCGCTGCTTCAAAACCCTACTTTCTGAACTAAACCTCTCAGAATGTCTCAGTGGCTGCACTGACGATGTGATTCTTGGAGTTATGGAACTGTTCTGAGTTCTTATCTTTTTTTCATTTTCATCTTGCTTTAGCTTTACATTAATTATTAAACAAGGAAATCTTGAGTTGAGGTCAGTTGGAGTTTAATATCTGGGGAACCCAAGGTATTTAACTAGACAATGTTCTACCGCTTGGTCAGTAGAACGATGTTCTGTATTTATTTTTGCCTCCTAGTTTGCTTTGTTTATCTCCTGCCAAGCTAGCAGTTCAAATGCATGCAAATGCAAGTAGATAAATAGGTACCACCATGGTGGGAAGGTAACGGCGTTCCGTGTCTAGTCGCGCTGGCCACGTGACCACGGAAACTGTCTACGGACAAACGCTGGCTCTACGGCTTGGAAACGGGGATGAGCACCGTGCCCTAGAGTCGGACACAACTGGACAAATTGTCAAGGGGAACCTTTACCTTTACCTTGCTTTGTTTATAGCTCACTGTTCCCTCTCGAAGCTTGCAACAGTTACTGTGCAGTTACTTGTATCTTGGCACTGATTGATTAAGGTTTTCCTTGGACCTATTTTGAGTGGAGAAACAAATTAACTCCGTATTATACCACGATCTGCCCAGCAGCCACTACTTATTTCCAAACATCACGCAGAATTTTCTAAACTCCATCCTAGCTTCATCGGAGCTTTCAACCTGATCTCCCAAATCTGTATAAGCCATGACCCTGGCATTGTAGCCCCTGCCTTTTCACAGACTTGTAGGCTAGCGGAGACCAGGCTGTGTACACTTTGGGACCCAGGCTGAGAACTAGACACTTTCCAAATGTACTACACATGCAACGCCTATCCTGACCTTTCTCCTTTAGGTTTAAGTAGGGACCTAAATCCAGTCCCAACCACAGTAGACCTATTGAATCAATGCAATTTCACAACCGTTGACTTACCATTCAGTCGTTGATTCAATGAATCTGCTCTGAGACTAGCCATAAATTTAGGCTATAATTTCTCATATTTCAAAAAACAAAAAACCAACCCCCCCAAAAAAACAAAAACCCAAATTCTTCCTGAGAGTAGAATGCGTTTCTGAGCAAAAGAGGCAATCTGCTTACATTGAAAAAACTAATATAGAACAGGAGCATCAAAAGTACTTCTAAGGTATCAGAACATCACTTTGTTAAGTTACAAGACTTGTGATTATTTTACTTTGCTCCATGAATACATTGTTGTTGTTGTTTAGTCGTTAAGTCATGTCCGACTCTTCGTGACCCAATGGACCAGAGCACGCCGGGCCCTCCTGTCTTTCACTGCCTCCCGGAGTTGGGTCAAATTCATGTTGGTAGCTTCGGTGACACTGTCCAACCATCTCATCCTCTGTCGTCCCCTTCTCCTCTTGCCTTCACACTTTCCCAACATCAGGGTCTTTTCCAGGGAGTCTTCTCTTCTCATCAGATGGCCAAAGTATTGGAGCCTCAGCTTCAGGATCTGTCCTTCCAGTGAGCACTCAGGGTTGATTTCCTGCAAAATGGATAGGTTGGTTCTCCTTGCAGTCCAGGGGACTCTCAAGAGTCTCCTCCAGCACCACAATTCTAAAGCATCAATTCTTCGGCGGTCAGCCTTCTTTATGGTCCAGCTCTCACTTCCATACATCGCTACTGGAAAAACCATAGCTTTGACTATGCGGACCTTTGTCGGCAAGGTGATGTCTCTGCTTTTTAAGATGCTGTCTAGGTTTGTCATCGCTTTCCTCCCAAGAAGCAGGCGTCTTTTAATTTCGTGGCTGCTGTCCCCATCTGCAGTGATCATGGAGCCCAAGAAAGTAAAATCTGTCACTGCCTCCATATCTTCCCCTTCTATTTGCAAGGAGGTGATGGGGCCAGTGGCCATGATCTTCGTTTTTTTGATGTTGAGCTTCAGACCATTTTTGGCACTCTCCTCTTTCACCCTCATTAAGAGGTTTTTTAATTCCTCCTCACTTTCTGCCATCAGAGTGGTATCATCTGCATATCTGAGGTTGTTGATATTTCTTCTGGCAATCTTAATTCCAGCTTGGGATTCATCCAGTCCTGCCTTTCGCATGATGTATTCTGCATATAAGTTAAATAAGCAGGGAGACAATATACAGCCTTGTTGGACACCCAAGACGGACAGGTCATAGTGGAGAGTTCTGACTAAATGCGATCCACCTGGAGCAGGAACTGGCAAGCCACTCCAGTATCTTTGCCAAGAAAACTCCATGGACAGAAACAAAAGACCCCCAAATCTAAGTCCCTATTAAAAACAGGCTTTCCCCACCCAGAAAAAGCAGAGGGAAGTTGGTGGGTTCCAAGTCATGAGTCAAGTCTGAGTCATTGGGGGGAAAAAAGGTGAGTCAAATCTGAGTGAAGTCACTGGTGTGACTTAAGTCCAACTTGAAAGCGTGTCCTACAACTCAAGTCCCCATCCCTGCCTTGTTTGTTCCAACCAACCAAGGTCTACCTATCGTCCCCTTCTCCTCTTGCCTTCACTCTTTCCCAACATCAGGGTCTTTTCCAGGGAGATTTCTCTTGTCATGAGATGGCCAAAGTATTGAAGCCTCAGCTTCAGGATCTGTCCTCCATGAATACTTACGGAAGGAGAAATGTATGTATCGATTGGGAAAGGGACACAAAAGCCTTGGAGGGCTTAGGAAAACAGTTCAAGCCCCTTTAAAATTGTATCTCTGTGATTGCCAAGACCTTCCGCCAACATCTGTCTTTGCTATTGACTCTGAAAAATGCCACTGATGGGACAGATTGTTTAATTACAGCTGGTGGCTCTGAGATTCCCTTCGCACCTTTGTTTATTTGTATGGTAATATGGCCTCTGTGCCCGAACTGGCGTGCTGTCATGTTATAAATAATTCATGGCTTAGCAAATAATAAGATCCTGGAAGCTGGATGCTGGGGTGGGGCATACATCTGGGGTGGCCAATTAGCCTACTCCTGCAACCTGCCCCCCCTGCAGCTTCTGAGCATGCACAGAGACACCCCCCTCCCCAATAGGTGCCCTTCTAAACCATTCATTGTTGCTTAAAAGATTAACTGGCAAAGGCCAGAAGAGGCAGTTTTGCTTGTTGCTGTTTACCTAGCGGGAGTTTCCCTTTTAATTTGAAATCACCCACTAGGCAAAGGGAGTTTTTTTAACTCACATACAGAGGAATATATATATAATTCATGCACCTCCCTTTCTCATTCTGCAGTTTTCTCGCTTTGACAGTGTCTGTTTTTCTGTGTTTTGATAAGCCGTGCTGAATAGTGATTTGACACTGTTAACATTTCCGTGGAAAGGAGAAATCAGGCAGTGTGCTCTGGAAGTACCACCTGCTTTTTCTCCAAAAGCACTTAGCAAAAAACCCAAACCCTATGGGTTCAGAGTGCTAAATGAGGTGGTTAGTAATTTAGCAATTGCATATCTAGAGAGTGTTACTGTTTCTGAACAATGCTCACCTACTAGTATCTGTAGCACAATATTATTTTTAAAATGTGCTAGTATGACCCTATGTTCCTGTCTTTTTTCCTGTTGAACTCTTGAGCTAACCATCTTTCTTCACAGGAAGAGTCCTTTGACTTCATGAGGTGTTGCTCTGGGGTTCCACCTACCTAGGGGTAGGGTTGCGAGCTCAGCAACAGCCCTGATTCAGGGATTGGCTTCCCCGAGTCAGTCCAAGGTCTTGTTTTAAAGTGCTGGCCCTCCATTTAAAGGGCTCTGCAACCCTCCTGGCAAATAGAAGGGGAAGATATGGAGGCAGTGACAGATTTTACTTTCCTGGGCTCCATGATCACTGCAGATGGGGACAGCAGCCACGAAATTAAAAGACGCCTGCTTCTTGGGAGGAAAGCGATGACAAACCTAGACAGCATCTTAAAAAGCAGAGACATCACCTTGCCGACAAAGGTCCGCATAGTCAAAGCTATGGTTTTTCCAGTAGCGATGTATGGAAGTGAGAGCTGGACCATAAAGAAGGCTGACCGCCGAAGAATTGATGCTTTTGAATTGTGATGCTGGAGGAGACTCTTGAGAGTCCCCTGGACTGCAAGGAGAACCAACCTATCCATTTTGCAGGAAATCAACCCTGAGTGCTCACTGGAAGGACAGATCCTGAAGCTGAGGCTCCAATACTTTGGCCATCTGATGAGAAGAGAAGACTCCCTGGAAAAGACCCTGATGTTGGGAAAGTGTGAAGGCAAGAGGAGAAGGGGACGACAGAGGACGAGATGGTTGGACAGTGTCATCAAAGCAACCAACATGAATTTGACCAAACTCCGGGAGGAAGGGACCCCGTGGATCATCAAGTCCAGCCCCTGTCAAGGAGGCACGGTGGGGAATTGAACTCCCAGCCTCTGGCACCGCAGTCAGAGACCCAAACCACGGCGCTGTCCAACAGTTCTTTCTCCAAGCCTCTACACCAGAGCAATTAAAGGTGGCATTGGGTGGGGAAGAGATATGCTAAACTTTGCATGACATTTCAAATCAGCAACTTAGTAAGGAAAGGGCTCAGCTTTTCAGACCCTTCTGTGAAAAGCAGTGATGGGGGTCACAGGTTTTAACGAGTTATCTATGGGTTCGTATTTTGAGGAGGGTTAACTGTGTTAGGCTGTTGCAGCAAAAACCATGTGGTACCTTAAGGACTTAGAAATTCTGATGATCTGGGCTGCAGTTCTGTCCAATGAAACTTGCTGAGATTTAGGGTGCCGTGAGATTATTTGTTGACTTGGCGAACAATTTTGATGGTGGGTTATTTTCATTTTGATGCCTGTATGTGTTTTATACATTACCTTGAATGGCTTTTTTCTGGAGAAGAAAAATGAAAGGGAGACAAAGAGGGAAAGAGAGCAGGGAGGGAGGGGGGGGGAGAGAGAGAATATGGATTTGCACATGCAGTTATACTTGTGAAGTGTGTAACACAGTAGCTACGTGCAATGGGGAACACACGTTTTTAATGGTGACTGTTACATAAAAGAGCAATTTTGTTCAGTTCAGTTTATCAGATGAGGTAACAAAAACAACTCCCCTGCTGAAATTCCATCTGTCCCACAAATTATGAAAGTTATGCACCCTAGTTCCCTCTTGTGTCAGATCATGCCGAGATTGTATAAACTGGATTATTTGGGACAAGCACCTTCCAGTGACCTTGGGGTGGACACAACAGGCTAGAATGAGAAACATCTCCATTCTGCTGTTGTGTGAACAAACCGCCACCGCATGCTACCCAAATGTTCATGTTTCCTGGTGTGTTTCCTGCTAACGGAGTGGAAAAAAAGAAAGAGCTGTGAAATGTTTATTTGTGGCAAATGGTTTCATATTGTTTGTAAGATGTTTAGTCATCAGGCAGCTTCTCTAAATACATTCTTGCATGAATTTTTGAATTTTGGCATAGAAAAACGAGATGCATATGCACTAAAATATCACAGATGAAAGCCAGGGCATTTGTGTATTTGTAGCACTCTGAGTGGGTGCAGATGTTCACAAAAATGAGGGCTGTGTGTGAGAGAGAGAGAACGAGAGACACACAGAGAGACACAAAGAAAGAGACGGTCAGAGAAACAGAGATAAGGCACTCAAATATAAGGCAATATATTGGACAGACATATTGGTCAGCAAATTTTAAAAAGCTAGCTCTGCAGTTTGTTTGCTCCATCCTGCTTTCAGCTTTCTGTTTGTTTGGGTTTTTTAAATCTTATTTTTAAAGCACCATTTGTAGATTTACTTAAGTGTACTTCTACTGCCCCTCTCTTGTTTGGTAAAACCAGTTTCTAAAACAATGAAAAACTAGTTCAGGCATAAGTGGGTTAGTGACGACACTGACTTCTTGCCAATCAGTGCTGTGCCAAGCTGCCATCCGCTCTAAATGCCCAGAACCAGTGGCCCCTCAGTTGGATTGGAGGAACAAAATTGAACATCTAAACTACACACTTTGAAATTACTTGGGCATCAGACTTACTAAATAAATTATATAGGTCTATGGGTATTCTTACATTGACAATAAGGTTCGCTAGTATCTGAAAAAGGACAAATCTTCCATTCCTTGTTACAACAACTTGGCCAAACTAGGGAGGGGAGATTATGGGCGCTGCAGTCTAACACATCAGGAAGGCACCAAAACAGAGACGTCCATGCTGTATATTGAATTGTCCTGCTTTCATATGTGAGGCTTGGCCCCTTTTTATCACAAAAGGATTTTAAATGTTGCTGATGGGAATTCTTAGCTATGTTTACTGGGGAATTAATTTTAAACAAGTAATCAATATATACATTTTTAAATATGTGCTTCTCTCTTTCACTGTGATGTATACGGCTGGAACTCCTTTGTTATGGCATGCATTGTATTGTACTAAAAGTATCTGAATGAGTAGATTATTTAAATTGTTTTTCCACTAATTAAAATATTGACAAATTAGGGGGAAATATACTGAATGTTCCATTGGAAGAAGTCTGTCTGACTATTGTGTGTGTGTGTGTGTGTGTGTGTGTGTGTGTGTGTGTGTGTGTGAACCCAGTGGCTGCTAATTATCCTTGGGTAATTTGATGCTTAGATCAGCCTTCTAAGAAATGTTATTTTTAACCTAATTTATATCTTCCTCCTCATTTTCAAGGTCCAAGGGTTCCTATGGTAGCTGTCTACAACATATCGGAGAGACAAAGTAAGTAGCTGTCTTGGGGGGGCGGTGCTTTCAATGTCAGATTTCATTGTCTGGGAGAGAGGGATTCTTTTATCATGAGAACATTTGGAGTAGAAACCAAAGGTCTTCCCAACAATAGGTAGGTAGGTAGGTAGGTAGGTAGGTAGGTAGGTAGGTAGGTAGGTAGGTAGGTAGGTAGGTAGGTAGGTAGGTAGGTAGGTAGGTAGGTAGGTAGGTAGGTAGGTATTTTTGGCTGAAGAGAAACAACCTACCCATTGGACATTTTTCTGCCTGAAGAGAAATTATAAATGGTGCTTTCCCCCCACAAGTTGAGATGTGTACTGTCTTAGCCTGGGCAACTTATTTTGGCAGCTGAAAGGGGAAAAAATCCCGCAAGCTCCTCTCCCTAGGAACAAAAAGTACAGTCGTGGCAGGAGGTGGCCTGTATCTAAGGCATGGGCAAATACTTGTGGCCTTCTGGAGCTTCTTGGCCTACAACTCTCAGCCACTTGAAAGTTGACTGTTTCCTTTATTTATATCTAGAGATTTTGAATTGTTAACGGTAATTTTAAATGTTGATAAATGCATATCTCGGTATATATATCAGTATCGTAGCAAAGAGTGGCAGTTCCAAAATATGTCGATGGCCAGCTTTGACACTTCTTTGCTTAACATGGGGAGGTTGGCTGATGTTGGGAGAAGAATCAACCCATTTCCATTGTCAGGGCAAGCAGACCTCTTTCCATTAAGACGCTCCCCGCAAAATATGTAAACCCCGTTCCTCTGCCCAGAAGTCCATCTGCCTCTGAGTGCATGTTGAAATTCAGACAAGCTGAATTTCTGCACATGATAGCTCCCTTAACCCCAATATACAAAAGATGAGAAGGTAACGCCTGCATTTGCCAGCTTTTTGCAGCAGAAACCAAACCTTTGCAAAAGTTCAACAGGGAACTGCTTCACAGCAAATGTCTTCGGGCAGAGCCAGAAATGGGGATAAATGAAGTTGGAGATAAGTCGGAGGAGATGACGGTGGAGGAAGAGCAAAGCACATCTTTGTCTGTGTGTCCCTGTCCAGTGTGTAGGAGAGATACAGTTGGATATAGGCCATTACAAAGCTTTGCTGAATTGCCTCATTTTTGTATCTGATGACATGACATTTGGTTTCTCATACATTATATGGCACTCTTTGGCCATATTGGAGAAAGGCAGCCATTGTGACAGGCTCTTGTTCGAAAAGTTCTATTTATTTCATAATACGAGGCCACATTAAGGGAGTATTCTGCAGTTATCAGATAAACTGTAAATCCCACCCAATATTACGATGTGCTTACATTTAATTAAGAACTGGCTATTTGTACTGTGCAGACAAGAGTCCCCAGTGGTCGGGAGGCAGGGAAATGAATTGAGAATTCTCCGGGAGATATGTCAGTCTCCTCTTGTTCCCTCCACTCATCTCCCATCTTTCTCTGGATGCAATTATATGAGCAAATAGAACAGCTTTCCCCGTGTCCCTGCGTGGCCACCCTCTTTATGCTGATAAAGCTAATTGTGCGAACCGTAATTAAATGAGGATCCTAACATTTAACCAAACTTAATAGTCTTAGGCTTTGGAGCTTTCACAAGGGTTACGATTTCAATAAAGATGTGGGAAGGCTTTTCAGGAGCAAGGCTGCTTGCTCACTGAACCGTTAGACCTACCTGCTGAAATCTCTGTTGGGGGAGGGGGGGGAGAGGAGAAAACCACCCTTCATTAACTGGAATTGGAAGAGATTCGTGATCCAGCTACTCCTTCCTTGTTTGATTCATTAGAGACAAACGCCTGGGCCCAGAGAATGATTATCGATCACAAAATTCTGTAGTGTAAGGAGGGAAAGGCGCTTGTCTCCCTTTTTTAGAATATCCAAGCATAGGATATCGTCAGAGATAGAAGTGTTTATCCAAGAACACCTCCTTCCTGCCCAACCTGTTACTTCTCTAACATAGCCATCAACTATGTAGAGGTATCCCTTTGTTGCTGTATTGAAACATTTCCACGTGGTCACAATGCAGGGCCACTAGCCCAAAGGAGATGCATGTGTGTCATTCTTAATGTAGGGACGTATGAAATCGGGGGTGGGATGAAAGAATTAGAATAAGAATAAATGATAGACTGTTGTTGGTTCTATCAATTGATATTTATGAAAAGGCTACATGCATGCATAGCTGGATCAGGACCACGAACAATTGCATCTCTATCTCTCTCTTTCTTTCTTTCTTTTTTTTTAATGGTCCTTTAAGGAAGCTCTCTGATAATCCATGCAGTATTAGCTTTCTCCTTACCATGATGGTCTAGCCTTTAATTCTGTGTTGCGGAAATGTGTTGTTTTCCCCCCTCTAGTGCCAATGCATGATGCAAAAATGTATTGCTGTTTATCAGTGTATGATAAAATTAATTCCTTGTAGGACTCTTTGGATATTTTTTTAAACGCCGTCTATTCCTACAGAACTCTTTGACTTAGAATTAAATGAAAAAGTGCAGAAGGCTGTAGCAGACAGACAGATGCCCACACAAGACTATGTGGAGATCAAAATCCATGATTACAGTAAGTTATTTAAATTTATTTGTTTCATTTCAAGTGTTTGCACCCTTTCTTTTAATTGTATGCAAACGAACAAAAAAGCTAGCAAGACTTCTACATAACATTATACTGTATATAGATATTATAAAGAAACGTAATTCTAGACTCACCAAAAAAAAAAAAGTAGAAAAGCAACGAGTAAGGCCAATTATACTGAAGAAAGAACAAAAAGCACCGTTAAACAACAGCGCAACATGGATTGCCTGTCTCTTTGTTTTCGTATCTGTGACAAAACCATGTCATCACATCGGGATTAAAAAGGAGAAATTGTTCACATGTCTTTTGTACGAGTCAATTTTTCCCCCTCAGATTTGAAATCCTGCCAGCTTGGGGGGGGAAAAGAACAGGCCAGTCTAAGAGATTTTGGTGCCCGAATTGAAAAAGAAGTCTCCACTCCCCATAGGGGGAGGTTGTGGTGACCGTATTTTTCACAGAAACCGTGAATCCACGCGCGCTTTTAGTATGAATTTCATGGGAACTACCCATGGTGCTTAGCTCTGCCCCCAAAATAGATTCAGGACCTTGGACAGCACATGTAAAATCACAGACTGAAACTCAGAATGGATTCCCCTTCCCCAGGCTGACATCATGCCCAGCATCTGAATATAGCAGGGTAATTTAAGGGTCCACAGCAGTGGTTGCAGGTTACTTGGCTATTATGAAAGAGGTCATGGCTCGAAAAAGGTTGGGAACCAGTGGCGTAGTGGCTCAGTTTAAGAGACCCATCAACTGTGTGGTGTGATCTCTTGCAACTGTTGCTTGGCCATGAAAACGCACTGGGAGATGGCAATGGTAAACCATTCCTTAAACATCTCCCATACTTTGAAAGCCCTATTAGGGTCACCCTAAGTCGGAAACAACTTGACAACACAGAACAAAAGGAACAAATAACTCAATAACAATAATTCACATTAAAAAAAAAACAAATGGAGGCAGGAAGAGGCTCATGAAGCTACATATTTTTGCACACTCTACCATGCACTCAGTAAAAAAAAAAATGAGGCACAGTTAAATGTTCTTTCAACGTACAGTTCCCCCAAATGATCTCTTTAGTCTGATTCATTCAATTAAGACTTTTCTCCTTATTGTATTCTGTGGGGCACTTCAGGTTGCAATCAAACCCCTGGAGTTTAAAATGCACAGTTTTTGTCTTAAAATCAGTTGGGATGGGGAAAGTGAGAGGAGGGGAAAAAAGCTTTCTTCTGCTCACCATGGGTGTGTGTGTGTTTCATTTCACATTGCTCCTTCCTTCCTTCCTTCCTTCCTTCCTTCCTTCCTTCCTTCCTTCCACTTCTAAAACATTGATTTGGGATGGTGTGGCTCATATACCTTCCTGAGAAGGGAAACAATGCATATCAGCAGGTACTGATTGCATGTTTGGTACATGGCCGAGTGCCCCGAGTGCCCCTTTGTGCTCTAGGTTTCTCATCATCATTGGTATTGCAGTCCTGGTTTTTCCTCTTTGGAAGCCTATATTCTGCTAGGGTGTCTTTTGCTAGGCTATTTTATTAAATGTCATTGTATTCCCACTGAGAAAAACCATGATGCTACTTTAAAAAAAAAAAGACGTATGAAAGCCATTCAGTATAACAGCGACCTTCCTGCGCTTAAATACTTTTCTCTTTCTTGTCTCATTGCCTTTATCTAGAACTGCCGATACAAATTTCCAAGCCAGCGATCTTCAGTGAAAATATGCACTACCCGTTGCTTCTGGTTGTGTGAGTAGCATTAACAGTTGCCATATTTTATGGGCATTTCCAAAACCCCACTTTGCTGGTTGTTCAGAAAAACATCCCCTCCTCAGAATGAGTTTCCACTGAGCATTGCTCTGGAAGGAGCAATCGGAGAAAGACTGAGAGGTGGTGCCCAGCTGTAGACTGGGAGTGGGCAAATTGCTGAAAGGGTTGGGCCAGGATACAATATTTTCCTCTGGGTTGCCAATCATCCTTTGCAGGCAAGCTGTTGTTCTGCTTTGTTCCATTCTTAAGCAAGCTAGTGGAGAGCATGGTGGCCAATCTGCTGCAGGCACCCCCGGAGGAGACCATTGCCCTCGATCCAGTCCAGGTTGAGGCTGTGTCATGGCATGGAGATGGCATTGGCAGCCCTGTAAGGTGACCTTCTGAGGGAGTCCGACAGGGGCAAGATGTCCCTGCTGGTCCTACTCAATCTGTCAGTGGCCTTTCATACCATCGATCATGGTATCCTCCTGGAGAGGCTCTCTGGGTTGGGGATTGGTGGCCTGGCTCTGTCCTGGCTCTGATCCTTCCTAGAGGACCATCCTCAGAGAGTGCAGCTTGGGGAGATGATGTCCACGCCTTAAACTCTTAATTGTGGAGTCCTACAGGGGTCGATCATCTCCCCATTATGGTCCTTGCGGCTTTTTTCCACCTGAGGTGGATCACCCAGCTGTGTCCCTACCCTCACTACGCTGGTCCACGCACTGGTAGTCTTGAGATTAGACTACTGTAATGCCCTTTATGTGGGGCTACCCATGAGGCTCCTAGGGAAAGTCCAGCAGGTCCAGAATATGGCAGCCAGATTTTGAGTGAAGAAATACCAACATATTTCCCCTGCATTGGCCGCCTTGCACTGGCTACCTGTTCATTTCCAAGGCAGCTTCCAGTGACGACTTTGACATACAAAGCCCTAAACGGTTGGGACCTCAATACCTGACAGAACACCTCCTTCCAGTGAGATCTGCCTGACCTACTCAGTATTCCCAAGAGAGGCAGTTGAGATTATTGACCCTGAGACAGGCCCAGAAAAAGAAGACTAGAAACTGAGCTTTCTCAGCGGTCACCTCACACGTCTGGAACAAACGATCCCTCAAGACATGGCTTTTCAGACAGGGTTTTCCAGAGATTATATCATGATAATGCAGTGCTAGTCTCAGCGTTTATTTTTGCTCCACCATCTTGCCTTCTAAATTAGTGGGTTTTATGTTTATATTGATGTTGTTTTGGTTATTTGTGATTGTATACTATAATTTTGATTTTGATCTTTGTATAACCATTATGGTTGATTTTTTTAAAAAGTGTCATTGTTTTATTGCATTGTAAACTGCCCAGAGTGGCCTTGCAACCAGATGGGCAGTGTAAAAGCCAAATGAATGAATGAATGAATGAATGAATGAATGAATGAATGAATGAATGAATGAATGAATGTGAAGGAGCATTTTTTTTTAAAATGGAATCCCTGTCAGCAGTCTAACTAGTGCAGCTCATTCTGGGACTTCCTTATTTTCCTGAAAGTATAAAACAGAGATAGACATTAGAGAAAATCTGTCATTAGAACAGAGAATTCCTCAGTGGCTGGAAGTCTCTCAGTGCATAGCATGTAATTTGGAAATCTGCTTCTGCTTGCTTTGTGTTGTGATTGGTCTTCAGGACGTAAAAATGACACTCCTTTGAGATCTCAAACATTGAAATCTACTTGAATCATGTCTCCCCAGCAATAATGTGCTTTAAAGCCCTAATAATATGCTGCCTATCATGTCTGCTGCTGCCCCAGGACAGGGCCTTCGTCTGGGAACTCTTTGGCCAAGCTCACCTATTCATGTGGGCTTCAGAGTGGGTGGCATTTTAAAAAGAAACAGATGTGAAAACATTTGTGTGTGTGTGTGTTTTGCTTTCCAACCAAAAGAGAGATGGATGACATGGCTCAAGTGTTCCAAAATGTCACCCTGGAGCTTGCTAGGAGGGCAAAAGCTCAGCCATGGAGCTTGCTGTTAAAATCAGAATGAACTCTGGGGAAATGTGCTTCATTATACAAGTGCTTGAGGAAGATCACTGCTCATCAAGCTAACAGCACTTGATTAGACTGTCTCCGAAGGAGGCGGGGTACTGCTGGGATGTGCATTGAATAAACATAAATCACACATCCAGGGAAGGAAAACATACACACACAACCTGGAAGGAGCTTCTTGTATCACATGAACTGCCAGAAGGAATCTTTGTGGAGTGAGGATGTGGGGCCACAGTGTCTTTCAGTGTTTTTTTTTTTTTTTCTCTTTGCAATCTAATCTAGGCCATTTGGGGTTCTTTCCTGGAAAAATGTGCTTATTTCTTGGCTGAAAAAGGGCTCACGTAGGTCATTTGGCTGCCTAAGGCAGAGCCCAAGGTGTTGTGTGCTCACGCAACCCGGTCAGAAACAAACTGGGCTGGCCACTGACTCTTACTGCAGCCCCGCCACTGAGGTGGCAACCCTTCATTGTCTCTGAGGGCAAGAGGCACGTTTAGGTGGTCCCAATGCTGGCTGGAGGGAACATGCAACAGTGTGTTCAGATATGCCAGCAACCCAGCAAAATTGCCCCCCATGCCCTAGGGAGAGCACAGGAGGGGGTTTTTTTAAGCAAAGAAAGAAGAAATAAAACTTTTTTAAAAAAATTGGGTGTAGGGGTCAGGGAGGCGAACTTGGTGGTGCCAAAGGGTGCAGGCTAGGCTTACTTCATGACCTCGGTTACCTTGAAAGCTATAAATAGTCTGGCTCTAGGAGTGATTTCTCCCAAGAAAAGGCCAACCAGCGGGGGAGGAAAACTCCTTTTCTCTCCCCTACCCCTCGGCCTTTCCTTGGGAGCAGCCAGGGGTTGGACCTACAACCATCTGCCGGCGAAGTGTGTGCTCCACCAGTCAGCTGCGGTCCCTTCCCTTCCCTGCACATTTCCAACAGTTGTTCATACCGTCAGGATGCAAAAGGATGAGACGCCGTTGTGGTTTCTTGCTGTTTCAGGGATGGAACTCCCGGCACACAGATTGTAACCGAGAAGTTTGAAGTCAACTGGGAAAGTGTGCTCATCAGCTCCCATGGTGCCATTGTGATGAAGTTTGATGGACGCGGAAGTGGATTTCGAGGGACCAAGCTGTTGCACGACATTGAAAGAAAGCTGGGTTTCATTGAAGAAAAGGACCAAACAGACGCTGTCCGGTGAATGGCACAGTCCTTTTTTTGAATTCAATTCTGTTTACATCTGTCTCCTTTAAGCTTTTCAAACTTTTGACACTCCCTTTTTCATTGTTCAGAAAGCCTCGTGCCTTCCCATCTCTCTTTTACCGTTATCCTCTTTTAATTCATTAGTAATTCAATTAATAATTTGAAACTAATCAACAAAAATATTTTGATAAAATGGAAAAGAAACAGAAAAACTTAATTTAAAAAATAAGCACAAACAGGTTTCCTTTCTAAATTCTATTAAGGCGGTTGATACTGGAAGTTTATTAAACCTGATAAAAATTATTTTAAAGAAAAATGAAAACCTCACTTTGGAATTTCTTCACATACCACTCGGGAGTCGCACATGTGCACACACACACAAACACAGAGAGAGAGAGAGACCAGCTTGGGAACCAATGCTTTAAAATACGTTTTGCAATGATTTGTTAAAAGACAAAACTATTTGTCCGGTTCGATTAGAACAGTGGGAATACTACAGAATGACAGATGTTTCTGAGGCTTAAGCAGGCTTCCTGGTGTCTTCTAGGTATTCAGGACTACAAAGCCATCATCCCCAGCTGGCATGACTGGTTATGGGTAATGAAATATAGCCCAACACATCTGGAAGGTGCTGGACTGGGGAAGGCACAGCTCAAGCCAACAAGCAACCTCTGCCTTCTGCAGCTGACGATTCCCTGAGGGTGGGGGGGGGGGTGTCAAGATCTGGCCAGCACAAATGTTAAAGCCTGTTAGTTGCCATATTTAACACCACCTCTCACTTTAAGATAATCAAGTCTTCTCTTTCTTTCTTTTTTAGCGCCATACTCCAAAAGTCATTTATCGATAGGTCTCGAGTCGCTGTGTTTGGAAAGGTGAGCCTCGCTGCAATCCGTTCTTGGTGACTTCAGAATTTAGATCTGTATTTTGATGGATTGATGGTGTCTTTATTGCAGTTTATCTTTTTAATATGTGTCTATTGCTCCCTGATTCTGAGAATGGGAGCCTTGATGTTTTTAATCAAGTCATTGACCAGCATTTTCCTGTAAATCCTGCCTTGCTAGAGGAGAATGCCAACTGTTTTCGAGAAAATGCATGAAAGGATTCTCCATCTTCTCTCTCTCTCTTTTCAGATGCTTATACCCAGCTAATATTTATTTTCCCTTTGAGATGCGAGAAGGGGTAGACTCAAACCTGCAAAGCTTTTTGTGAGCTGCGTTTTAGAGAATGCTTCTCTGAAGCTCAGTAAAAACTGTGCTACTTATATACACCACCATACCCATAGTTCTTAAAGCATTCTCTGGGCAGTTTACAATTTTAATTATGCAAGGTACACATTGCCTCCTCACAGCAAGCTGGGTATTCAATTTACCGACCTTGGAAGGATGAAAGGTTGAGTTAACCTCGAGCCGGCTATCAGGGATTGAACCCGGGTTCTGAGGAGTGTTGCAGTTCAACCACTGTGCCATGAGGCTCCTAGTATAGTGCAAATACAGCATCAGCTGAAACATATGTAGGCCCTCCTCATGCCATATTTGCAGCATCTGGGACTCCAGACCTCCCATGTCCCTCTGGGTTAAAAATGGATGGGAGTTGTTTGGAAAACAAAATTTTCTACTTTTGCTCTGCGAAAGCCCTAAAAACAACCAGATGTAGAATTCTGGAAAGCAGAAGTGGCTGATTTTTAGATCACATTTTTCTGGTGACTAAGGTGGCCCATGGTGGGCTCTACGGGTGGAAGATCAACCCCCAGATGGTCCAGAGGTGCCCACCCCTGCATTGAGGCAAAGTTGGACAACCTGTGGCCCTCACGCTACATTCAAAAGTCCCCTCCCCCAGCAGCAATTGGTTCAGTCCTTCAGTTGTGGGGGATGTGAGATGAAGGCTACAGTTGAACTCATACGCTTCCTTTCCATGGGCAACTGGTTGTCTACTGTCGGAACAGAAGGTTGGCGAGGAAGAGACTTTGGACTGCTCCAGCATGGCACCTTTTGCAAATTTTCATCTTGGGCAGCTTAACTGCCCCTTGCTAGGTGACCTTCTGGGTATGGAAGGAGAGCGGCCATGCTTCCTGGAGGACGTAGTCTATCATAAGTAATTTTTCAAGGCTCCATCTTGAATAAACATTAAAATGTCCCTCATTGGGAGATTGATTTTTTTTGGCCATGAATCAGAGACATGGCGGAGCTGGCTTCAGAATAAAGCGTGTTCACAGACCTTGCAGTCACTTGGCTGAATGTGCACCTTGAGGCAGAAAAACAGCTACCCATCTGAGAAACAGGAACAGTGTGCAGAGTTGAGCACACCCTTATCTCCTCAAGACATAGTTACCAACGTGTGCATTATTGTGGTGGCAGTCCTAAAAAGACACAATTTGGCAGTCGTTGGCTCTGGGCTTGACAAACATTGATTCAGGGAACTAAAGAATCCTAGGTTATGCTAATCAAACATTTGCATGCTTAAGCCTAGTCTGATTCCATTACTGAAGTGATTCTGTCTCTGAATTTGGTAACATGACCTTTTTATCTAGCAAGCACAAGATATTAGGAACCTTTACAGTTGTCCAGAGCCTTAAATCTCTTGCCAGATGGCTCGCAATCTTGATCGGCCAGGGACAGGCATGGAGGTTTGGCAGGTTCAGCCATCAGAGCTCCCTTCTTGTATGCAGAATGGCAACACATCGTAATGCCGAGAGCGTCCTGTAGAAGCCTTCCCTTATAGGTGTCTCCTGCCATATCTGTATCTCATGCTCATTAGGAAGCATACTGTAACAAGAGAACATCCATTAGTGACTACACCATCCAGCCTTAGCAGCCTTCATCGTACTGTTTTCTCCCTTTGCCTCACAGGATTATGGAGGCTACTTAAGCTCTTACATCCTTCTTTCTGGAGAAGACACTAAGGAGAAACCCCTCTTCCAGTGTGGTGCTGCTCTCTCACCCCTGACGGACTTCCGATTATATGGTAAGTGCCCATCCACACCTAACGATACAGAGATGTCTTTTCTGCGCTTTAGTGGCTGCACTGGGCAATTGCCAATATTGGTATTAAAATCTGTGCAGCTAAGATTTCTTTCCTGTTTTTTTTTTCAGAAGCAAATTTCTAACCCTTATGGTCACAAAGATTTTCTCTGAAGTGCTTGGACAATGTGTGTGGAATTTAAGAGTCTGGAGGTGGAGGCTTGGGGGAAGGTTGTTTCCATGCCCCTTTATGAGCCACAGAAGCAAAATCAATTAGCAAAGCAGTTACAAAACAAGTTTGTAAATAAAGTGTGCTGCTTATGTACCATCTCACAGTGCTTAAAGCTCTCTCTGGGTGGTTTACAATTGAATTCACACCAGTGAGTTGGGTACTCAATTCACTGACCTTGGAAGGATGGGAGGTTGAGTCAACTTCGAGCTGGCTACCTGAGAACCAGGATCGAACGCAGGTCATGAACAGAATCTTCACTGCAGTACTGCAGTTTAACCACTGTGTAATGGGATGACTTCCTGTGTCCCAAGGCTACATCATATTCATAATCCTATTCATCTATGCATAGGAGGGGTCAGCCTGCATTGCCCTGCTTGCAGCCCCGAGTGAACTCAGCAACTGTTTTACCATGACCAACGTGATGTCTTCTGTTCATTTATTTCAAGGATTTAGATGACACACTTCAACATATGTAGATCTCAGTAACAATAAAAGTAACCATAAGGAACAGGAAAACCATACAATAATTAAAATGGCCTTAGTAGGTAAAAACTGGGAAATGAAACAGGTTAATCCAATCACCCTAGGCAAAGGGTTCTCCAGCTAGACAGCCAGCTCTTGCTCCATTCAATAGCCATGAGATGTGAAAGATTTGATACCTCCTTCATTGAAGACGGGAGGTTGGTGCCATGACTGACACCAAGTGTTGAAAGAGACTTAACATAATTGAACTTTAAATGAGAAATATATTGTTTGCAATCTAGCAGTTAAACCAGAGTTTATGACATTTATTATTTCTTGGATTCCTTTATGAGACCTGAGTATTGAGGCCACTTCTAGAACCGAAGCTAAAGTTTATTTTCACAGCTCTCCATGAAAGGCACAGTACTGTACTTAGTTCAGGTGGGAGATTCAATATATCAACATGCCCTCCATGCAGAATTTTAGCTGTTGAACTGCTCATTAAAAACTGGCCTTTTCTAGAAAGACTCTGCTTTTATTGATGCTTTCAAGAGCATTCCTAGCCTGTTCTAGGACCTCCCCTTAAAAACAGAGAGTTTAGCCTCGTCTGACCAAACCTCTCAGGCTAAACATAACCAGCTGCTTCCCTAGCCAAGCCCAATCTGGGTTGACACATGCCAAAGCCCTAACTGGCTTCTTTATGGACCCAGTCCTTTCTGGCTACTTGGCTAACCAAACATGTTCGACCATTGGACTCTGCATTCTAAGTTTACCCGTGGCTTTGCCTTGATGTAATTGACTGAGAAACCTTCAGGAGGACGGACAATTTATTTGACCGTTACAGAGGAGAGTGGACATCACAGGATAATTTTGGTACCTAGGCAGGCTAGCACAGATTATGCATTTCACTTTGGGTCTCCCGAATGCGCCAAAGATTGAAAAAGCTGCCCTTTTTGGAACTGTAATTTTAACTGATAATATTTTTAAATGAAGAAGCAAAAACCCCAAGCCATTTGAAGAAGGTGGTCTTTGGTTTTCCTTTCCATCGCTGAAATATTGGTGTCAACTCGGTTATAATACCCAATTTATTACTCTTTATTTCTTTCAGCTTCGGCCTTTTCAGAAAGATACTTGGGATTACAAGGGATTGACAATAAAGCATATGAGGTAATGGCATGGATAACCAGACTGTCAGCTGGAGCATCTATTTTTAGCCCAAGTGAAAGATGCAGCTTAGCTTTTTAGTCCTGTTCTTTTGAACACAGAAAATGTTGGAAGTGGAAGAAGTCAAAATTGCTAGTCTTGAGAGAGAAAGAAAAAGGTGATGGTGGGGAGAAGGTGTCGGTTATGTGCCTGGCACAGTATGTTCGTTTGAGTTATTTTGTCTCTGTGTGTAGCAAAACACTCAGATATTGGTGCCTTCATATTAAAACACTGGGGGGGGGGGGGAGAGAAACAAAGTCATAAGAAAGTAAAAACCGAACACAAAAATTGTACTAGAATAACAGAGTGTCAGCTGGTGGAGGCAAACAAGACAACTTGGCAGCCGCATAAATAGCTCAATAACTGCCCCTTAAAATGTCCAAATGGCATTTGAATCTGAACTGAAGTGGGTACCTGTTGACTTTATTTGGAGAGGTGATTTTGTAAAAGAGATGCTGCTACAGAGAAGGACTTAGCCCAAGGGGCTACCCATCTCCCGCCAGAAAAAAGGGACTGCCAAAGGGTGCCTCTCCAACATTTGGGCAGATTCATGGAGGAGCAGTACTCACAAGGATCTCCGTGATAAAATATATTCCGTTGGCCTCTACCTCTTCGTCTAAGTGCAGTTTGATCTTTGCCTCTAATAAACAGGTATTTGTGTCTGAAGTTCCACCAGACCACCATGAACAATCCGCTCTCCTCTGATTTCAGAAGCTAAGCAGAGTGGGGCCTGCTTAGTTCTTGAATGGGCGGCCACCGACAGGTTTCCCTTTAAGGCCAGGATAGAATCTTACCTCAAACTTTGGAGAGCTGCTGCCAATCCAAATGGGACAGTACTAGGCCCAATGGTCCAATGGTCTGACTCCTTAGGAGGCTGTTCCCAATGTTTCTGTCAACTTAACCCTATAAGAAGAACCCAAAGCATGAAAGTTTTACATGCCTCAACCAAAAGCCAAAGCATTGGGTTCTTTTTTTTAGGGAAAGGTGGGATAAAAATATTTTAAATAAATAAATAAAGCATACCCAATGTTTTGTTTTGTTTTTGTGAATCGCTTTCTTGCCAAATTGGGCAGCCTGTGCATATGGGATGCTGGATCGTCATAGCTGAGTGATAAATTCCAAAAAACCTGTAATTAGTGCTGCTGTCCTCTCTACAGCCCAAGTACATCTTCTCAGTCAGAACTGTTGAGGAGAGTGAAGTTACATATTTAAAAAGAGAAGAGCCAAAAAGGTGGACGAGTGAAGCTGGAGAGCAGTTGTCATTTATGAGTTGTAGGTATGGAAGCTGAACACCATAGTATGGATTCGTAACTGCGATGGCTTCCTCAAACTGTGGTTTCGTATAATGTCTGAACTGAGCTATGTAGCCCTTTTCAAAGTGGGCAGCCATATCTAGCTTTAAAGTTGAAGTGGGCAGCTGCTGGGGTCCTGGGGATTGAACTGCCCCATTCTTTGCAAGGGATTCCCCCCTCCTGTTCACTTCAAGTTTTCTAAATAAGTTACTTGAGGGCAAAACAAACATGGGGAAAACAAATAACATTTAATAGGGGAATTGTACCTAGTGGAGATCTCTAGAGGCAGGATTGTCTGTCTGTCCGTGTGTCTTTCTATCTGTCTTAGGAAGTTAGAGTTCTAAGGACGCAGGGACTGTGTGTAAGGCTTTGATGGTCCACCTACAGCCAACAAGCCACATAAGAGGACAAGTGTTGAAAACAGTCTTCCATTTTTAAATACCAGCCCAGGTAGCCCAAAGAGAATCTGGCATAGATGCCAGAACCTGACTAGATGTCAGGTGGTGCAGAATGCGGCGGCCAGACTCCTTAGTGGAGTGAGAAAATACCAGCATATCTCTCCTATTCTGGCCGCATTGCATTGGCTGCCCATTCGGTTCCGCACTGACTTCAAAGTTTTAATGCTTACTTATAAGGCCCTAAACGGTTTAGGACCTCGATATTTGGCGGAACGCCTACTCCCACCAAGGTCTACCCGGATCACCCGTGCGAGTCAGGAGGTGAGGCTGAGGAGCTTGACGCCGAGGGAGGCCCGTAGGGAAAGAACAAGAAATCGGGCCTTCTCGGCGGTGGCTCCTCGCCTCTGGAATAATCTTCCTCCGGAGATTCGTGCCGCCCCTACCCTGGGTATCTTTAAAAATCAATTAAAAACATGGATGTTTATACAGGCCTTCCCTCCAGTCAATACCTGATCTTTTTATCT
The DNA here is from genome assembly GCA_037013535.1 of Intellagama lesueurii. Taxonomy (NCBI): domain Eukaryota; kingdom Metazoa; phylum Chordata; class Lepidosauria; order Squamata; family Agamidae; genus Intellagama; species Intellagama lesueurii. Next base: position 118,560,065 of record JBAJHW010000006.1, on the reverse strand, counting down.
TTTCTATTTATCTTTATTTTTTGTTTTATAATTGTTATGGAAATTGTTTTTGTAATAATTTTGTGATTTTATCTGTTGTTTTATGTTGTTTGGAAGCTGCCTAGAGTGGTCGCAAGACCAGATAGGCGGGGTATAAATGAAATAAATAAATAAATAAATAAATAAATAAATAAATAATAATAATAATAATAATAATAATAATAATAATAATAATAATAATAATAATAATGTGGAAAACTGTGTCAATCGCTGGGGGTGGGGGGTGGCTGAGTTTCCCACTTTTTGTTTGAACCCCTAAACTGAATGTACACCTTTCACAAAGGTGTAGCTGGGCATCTTGTCCAGTTGTACTGATCAATGAAATCATGAGCTCTTGAAGAGTCAGCATTTAAGTGCTGTGTAAATACCAGCTGATTTGCTGCCACTGGTTAAGTTTCACATAATACGACTCAGTGAAGTTTTGTAAGAACTCTTGGGAGCATTGTTCAGAATTTTGAATTTCGCCTGTTTCACTCTTCTCAGAGTACCAGACTTGCTCACAGAGGGATGTCAACGAAAGACCAGAAGTTTTTGATCATTCATGCAACTGCTGATGGTAAGCACTTTGCCTTCTGCCCTCACTCACAACTGTTAATAATATCCAGCATGTTTTGTGTGTTTGAAAGCCTTGTTTTGATTTTTCTGTCATGATTCTGGTGTTATTCTCTCTCTCTCTCTTAATTATCCAAATCTGCTTGGGTTTTTTTTTCCAGAGAAAATCCACTTCCAGCACACTGCTGATCTCATTACGCACCTCATTAGGGCAAAAGCTAATTACACTTTGCAGGTAAAGTATTATTTTTGTGATCACTTCTTTTCTCAGCGTAGCTGTTAACTCTGTTAACACACTATCTGTACTATTTACAAGATGATACATAATTTTATACAGAGTGCTTCACTGTGAAATTGTTGATAATAAAATCTTGAGCAGGCCTTCTGTCTTGGGGGGGGGGGGGGTGTCAAAGGAACTCAAGGCATGCTTTGACAACCCAGCTGCTTTAAGGGGTTGACCCAACCTATCTAGTTATTTTTACCTCGATGTCTCAGTAGTCAATCTCTTACTTGTGTTGGTAAGTTATATTGCAAAACTACAGTGTGAGTTAGCCTGTCACTGACACCTCACGTAAAGAATCACTGGGTTTCCTACTTATGCTCATTTTAAAAATATTGATGCTTGGGTAAATTATTTTCCCACAACACTTTTTAATAAAGTTCCCAAACAAGTAGGTTCTGACACTTCAGCACCAGCATTTTAAATCAGTGGTATCAAAATAATTCCTCCATGTCATATTCAAACTTAGCAGCTTGGTTCCTATGTTGTGAGCACTGGGTTGACACCACCAATAGAGAAAATATAAATAGTGAGAGATTTATTAGGGGGATTGTCTGTTGTTATGAGTTGTCAAGATGCTTCTGACTTATGGCAAACTATGCATTAAGGAAGGCCCTACCATTAATAGGCTGCTCAGGTCTTGCAAACGAAAGGCTGTTGCTTTATTGAGTTGATCAGTCTCATGTGCAGTGTTCCTCATTTCCTACTGCCTTCCACTTTTCCTAGCATTATTCTCTTTTTCCCAGTGAGTCTTGTTTCCTTCCAATAGGTTTGGAGCACAATAGCCTCAGTTTAGTTATTTAACTTTGGTTGAAGGTTCAGAATATCTAGAACCCACCTATTTATCTTTCTGGTGATCCAGGATATCCTGCAGCTGTCCTCCAACAGCACATTTTGAATTAATCAAGGGTCCCCCCCCCCCCCGGCTTCTTTCATTGTTGTCTAAAAGTTGGTTTTAGATCTGACACTGCAATTGAGGCTTGATTAGGTGAGAGCTCCATTTGGGGTGGGACCCAGGACCTGCCTTCGGTAAGAGAAGGATTCTGCTCACAGAAGTTCCTTCTGCCCATCCTCACATATTTCAGTTCAACTCCTGATGCTCATAACAGTTATTATTCTTTTGCAGATCTACCCCGATGAAGGGCATTACTTCAACAGCCCGGCCCTGGATCAACACTTGTACAAGTCTATTGTAAATTTTTTTGTGGAATGTTTCAAGGAACAGGACAAAGCTCCAGTAGTTGCCACAAAAGAAGATGAGGATGAAGATTAGCCCTCCAAGCTTGTGCTGATAAACACAAGGTGGTTTATAATGATAATATGCAACTGAGTCTCTCTGTTTTTCCCCCCCTGGAGAAAGGAGTGTTAACTTGAGCATGTATTTAACAAGACTGAAAAAGCAAAAGCAGCCATCTCTGCTTGTACCGGATCGTGACTCCTTTCTTCCTGAATGGAAGAACATTTAAGCATGAAGAACTCAGCAGAAACCGCTGTTTAAAATAAAGGAAAAACGATCTTATCACCTTTGTTGCCACAAAGTGATTTTGGGAATAAGATTCTCAATCAGGAAGCTGGACTTAGAACGGAGATCCCCCCCCCCAGATGACTCTGAAAACTTCTTTGCATTAAAAGGGTTCAAGAAGTAGGAATGAAAACCCACCGTCTGTCTGTGTTAGGGTTCCCTTAGTTAGCGCTTCATTGTCTCAGATACAGCCACCAACCATGAAATCAAGATTATAGCACAATTATTTTTAAAAAGTACTGATTCATGTGTTGTTTGCCCACCATCTTCTGCATTTCAAAGGACTGGCTGTTGCTACTACACTGCTCAGCTGAGCAAACGTTTCCTTTGTAGAAATCACTGCTGTAGTTACACTAACCTTTTAATTAAACTTTGTGTACTGTATATGTATTTCTGTATATACTTTCTACCTGTCACTCCCTTTTAGTTTAGCCTTGTACTAATTTCTTCAGTGCTCCAGTGTCTTCTGGCTGAAGAGAAACTAAACGCGTAACATGCCACAGACTACATGGTAGAGTTTGTACTTGAGATCACTTTACTTCTAAAACACCTAGCAATTCTTTCTCTAGATATCTGTAATGCACTGATGCCAACTAAGCTTTACAGATTGAAATCATCCTGTATAAATGTCATACATGGACGCTTAGTAAAAATCCCCATCACTGTAATGGGGGGGGGGAGGTGTAGAACAAGGAGGGTGCACAAGTAACTTGCCATGTCACAAAATTTGGAAACCCACCAGTCTGAATAGAATCTAAAGAACTAAAGCTTTCCTGTAAGGTAGAAAGTTTCTAGCCCTCATTTAGTGCAGAGAAATGTGAGAGGTGACTCCTAAGGATCAGGTTTTCTTGATACTGGAGTATTTGAGGACAGGACTTTCTGCACCATGGGTAGTCTTCTTTCCTAGATACATGAATTGTGTTCCCAGTTTTTCTCGAATTCCTCTTTCCTTAACCTTCTGCAACTCCACGCAGCCTCTTGTCAATGATCACAGTTCTAAATCTGTGAGTCTCACAGCCATGTATGTATTTTCACCATTGATAACAAACCTGCCAATTTTTTGTATTATACATTACGGTGTTGGTGAAAATCTAGGTTCGGAGGAGGGGGTTGCTTTCTCTTTTTTTGCCATGGAATTTTCAACACACACGGTCCTTTCTCCAGAGTCCTGGAAGAAAGACCAAAATACTGCAAAACTGTCCCCCAAATATTTTGAATTCCTTGCACTTTCCCCCCTAGTGCTGTTCCCTGTAAATTATTCTGACCAAATGTACAGCTAGTATGAATACTGTATAATTCATTTTGTTGTATATAAAAGGAATGTAAGTCTATGATTTGTCAAAGCTTCCCACCCAAACCCGGTATTATTACGTCTTGTGTTCAGCATGCATGCAATAACACTTGTTTGCTTATTAAGACCCCTTAGAGGTACTCATTCAGACTATATCAATTGTGTGCTCCTTTTCCTGATTGTTTTTGACAGCTTGAATGTCAGTGCAGGTTTCTACATTTGTACATTGTGCTGTTGGAAAAATGCCTATCCTAGACAGCAACGAACATAGATAACTTGCAAAAAGTTGTCCATCCATGCTTGCTAATGTTCCTTTTTTATGGATTACAAGTCCTTGATGGCCATGCTGGCTGGGGGATTCTGAAAGAGGAACATTTTGAAGTTCTGTTCATCGTAATCTCCATTTGTTTTTACATCCAGTTTGTCAGCTGTTGGTGGTAATTAGATCATCCTGGGGGATACGCCAGTAAATCAAACAAAAAAAAATAAAAAAGGGGGGGGGGGACATCTCATTCCATATGGTTTTCTTTCCTTCATAACTTAAACTGTGCGTCAGAAATCATGTGAACAGGGATTGCGGGATAACGTGGCTTCCTTCGTCCAAATGCCAAATAGACCGCATGAATGCTACATATCCATCATCTTTTGGGCTGGTGTGCCTAAACTGAACTCGATCCAGAGGAATGGATAGCCTGCTCTGTTTGTAAACCTTTGTAGAAGGGAAGCCCCAGAGTGACATAGCAGTGTTTGTTCATCCATAAAATAAAGCATTATTTTACCATCCAGGTTTCTGTGTCCACTTTCTGTTAAATCATATGTAACTTTCTTTTTTTTCCTAGAAGGCACAGAAACCAACCCTTTGCTACTAAATGTAGAAATGTAGGCTCCAGGAATGGCTCTACTCATGGAAGATGCCTCTGTCAAATTGGGGGCGGGGGGCTTTTCCCCGTTTCCTGAAAGCCAGCGTGTTTCTGGATACAGAAACTGGATACAGGGCCAGACTGGAGTGCAAGAGACCTGGGTTCAGATCCTTAACCAACCATTGAAACTCACTCCTTGAATACCTCACAGGTCTCAAAAAACCCTACTGAGGTCACCATAAGTTGGAAGTGACTTAGAACCCCTCTCTCTCTCTCACACACACACACACACACAGTGCACTCAGTTTAACAGGGTCCCCTGCCTTTAAAAGATAATGTTTACAGCAGTCATTCCCAACCTTCAATAAATGAGGTGTTCTTGGACTGCAATTCCCAGTAGCCTTCACCACCAGCTGTGCCGGTGAGGGTTTCTGGGAGTTGCAGTCCAAGAACATCAAGAGGCCCAAGGTTGGGGACCCCTGATTTAGAGGACAGAGGGGCTGCAGTGGGAAGTGGCATAGCATGGAAAAGTTATTTTAGAACTGAGTACCCAGAGCGTCCTAATCATCACGGTCATTGGGAAAGTGGTAAAGAGAAGCCCATACTTCTGGTCCAGTTGCACGTACCTAGATCTGGAGTTGACCCATTGCCTTGCTGATGAGAGGAGGTCTGAAAACACACAACAACTGTATTCACCTGAACAGGATTACAGCCTTCCCAGTGATCAGAAATCCTGATAAGCTTTGAGATCACACTCAGCTGTGTAATGGCATCCACACAAAGGCAGTTATAGCTCCTTTTTAGTCCTTCCCCAGCAACACAGGCAAATCAGGAGGCAGGACTACACTCCCAACGTCACCATTTTTATTGGGCGTTAACTTTTGTGAATTGTACCCACTTCCTCTGAGCAAGGGGGCTGCCAACCAAGGAAGCTCCTGTGCAATAAAACCTGTTAGGCTTTTTTAAAAGGTCTCATGGAACTCTTGTTGGTTTTGCTGCAGCAGGCCGACAGAGCAACCGAACCTCACCCATTTGACTGGAAACGAATTGGAATGTGTGTCCACTGCTTGCCAGCTGTATCCAAAAGTAGACTGGGCCGGCCGCTACACGCCTTGGACCGTTGGCTGGCTTGGGAGTCCCAGATACACGACAACGGTGGTTCTCAATCTTGGATAATCCAGGAGGGCTTGGACTCCAATTCCCAGAAGCCTTCACCGCCAGCTGTGGAATTGGAACTGCAGTCCAAGCACACCTGGGTTACCCAAGGTTGGGAACCACTGCACTATAACATAGAGGATATTCAATAAGACCACGGGGGGGGGGGGGGAATATAGAAGGCACCTCCTTGAAGAGTAGAAAAGTATTGTGAGTACACTCGGGCATCCCCCTAGGCAATGGCATGAGGCTGGCAAATCCTTCTGTTCCAGAAGCATCGCACTGGAGCAGCACCAAACCCACCCACTTCATGGACACCGACACACACACACCCTGGACCATGGCTGGAGTTGAGGAAAAATTTCTGCACACATTCTCAAGCTTTGCCCACTTCTGGTCAAAAATAGTCTGATTGGCTTGACATTTTCCATTTTCTTTCTTTTTTTAATTTTTTTTTTGCTATATTTCATGTGTGTCCTTGATTTTCAATTGTGCAACACTCTGATGTGAATAAAGAAAAAAAAAGATTAGAACCATGCAAGGAAACTGCCACCACGGCGCTCCTGCCTCACTCTACCTAATGACAGGGATGGCCCTGTGAAGGAGCTTGTAAGGAAATGTGCTCGGAAGCCTACATGTGACTCTCTTCGTAGAGCCAAAGAGAGAGCGGTGGGCTTCAGTTGCTGTTTGCTGTAGCTATGAGGTGCTGGTGAGCATGTTTACCCTGCCAGGCAGGTTACTGGGCAGAGGGTAGCACAGGATCCTGGTGTACAGGCCGGCTCTCCTTTTAGGCACAGTGAGGCAGCCACGTCCGGGGAAAGCTTTTGAGTGTCCCGAAAGGGGAGCACTAATTGACTGTTCGCTAGCAGTATTTTTGACTGCTGTGGATAATATAATAATATGTAATTATAATCTGAATAAAACATACCTGTGGGGTTTGATTTCTTTTGTGCCCAAATCACTCAGGTGGTTTTTGATTCCATGCCGCTTAATTTTGGTGACTGGGAGATATTATGGGCTGTCGTGCTAGCTGATTTCTGAGTAATTTGCAAGGGTAAATTTTTGGGTGGAAGGCTGTGTACGGTGCTCAGTTTTGGCGCTTAGAGTGCTTTAATTCTAAAAGCTGAAGCCAGGTTCATGACTACCTGAAGTCACTGGGATTTCAGTGGCATGACTGAGTCATCAATGGCACCAAGCTTGGCAGAGAGGCTCCTGGGGACTCCCAGGGGGTGGGAATGAAATCAAATAACCTGAAATCCGGTACAATGCTGAGACTGGGAAATAAGGAAAAAGAACTGTAAAGTCAGAGAGTTTAAACAGCTGGTTTGGTGCAAAAGCTTAGGGAAAGAAAATAGCAAGTTTGGAAGGAGAGCAGTGGAAGCTGGCTGATTCATGTTGGAGGGGATAATTCAGCTACTGAGGACCTCTGTGCTAATGGATGTTCACTTGACCTCTTTGCCTGCTCTCCTTTTTGGAAAGCCAGAAGAAAAGGCAATGGGAGAGAGGGAGTTTCTCCGGAACAGAGACATTCATAAAGCCATGGACCAAATGGGTCTGAAAGAAGTGATGCCGCCTGGTTTTGGAAACGAAGGAGACCAGTCTTCTGTCTCAATCGGAGATGTAAATCCCTTGTAAATCCTCATTTTTAAAAAGGTTTGGAAAAATTCATATCAAAACAAGTAATCTTTTTGTCATCAGCCCTATTTTGAAATGTAAAACAGATAGCTTTGTTGGGATACGCCATCCAGTTGCTTCTAGTTTATGGTGATCCTAACAGGGTTTCATAGTAAGTGGGATGTTGAAAGAGTGGTTTGCTAGTGCCATCACCATCCCAGTGAGTGGGGTTGAGCAAGGATTTGAACCTGAATCTCCTGAATCCTAGTCCAACTCTGTATCCACTATGCACTGGCTCAATATACCTCCAGAATTCTCAGAACTCTGAAATTCCATAGTCATCAGCAATTAGGAACAGTTTCAAAGGAGACTGTCGCTTGCATATAAAAACAAACACCAGGCATATGAGTTAGTGCTTTCTGTGTTTATCTGGACAGTGTGTACTGGATATGCTTAAATAGGTTTTGTTTTGAACTACCTACAAGGATCTACTGGAAATCTCTCTTAAATTCTCCTTTTTCTTCTAGAAAATATATCTAATCATCATCATGCGCTGTCAAGTCAATTCTGACTTATGGTGGCCCTTTTCAGAGTTTTCCAGGAAGAGAGTACTCAGAAGTAGTTCACCATTCCTTTCTTCTGCAGGCATCCTACTGTGTAGCTTGCCCAAGGCTGCACAGGCTGGCTCTACTTGCAGGAAACACAGTGCGGAACTGAACTCCCAAGCTCTGGCTCCATAGCCAGATACCTAAACCATCAAGCCAACTAGAAAATGTACCTAGCTATGATTTATTTGTATTTCTGGTCCCATTACTTAATCTATTCAATGGCATTTCCAAAGCCTAGAGCTTTGAAAACCTTATCTTTTTAACTTTTTTTCATTAGGGGAATCTAGGTCAAAATTATTTTTCCCGACTTTGTCTAAGACATAGGGCTTAATAATTTTCTGAAGGCTTCCCCCCGCTCCCCAGAGGTAACATTTTAGCCTATTGCACGGTATTCCTTGGATTCTAGATCAAATCAAGCCAGAACACTTCCTAGAAGCAAAAATGGCTAAACTGAGGCTGTTGTAGTTTGGGTACATTATCAGAAGACAAAATTTATTGGAAAAGACAATGCTGACAATTCTTTCTTCCTTTTTTTTATCTCGCCCAACTAGTAGCAAAGCTTCTACTCTGGGCGGAAGACACAGTAAAACATGACAATAATAGAAAAGCAATAAAAAACATCAAAAGAAAAAGATGTTGGAGAAGAATAATGTTGGAACAGGGAAAGAGGAAAACTAAAGAGATGGACTGACTCCATAAAGAAAACCACAGCCTTGTGTTTTCAAGAGCTGAGTAGGACTGTTGAAAACAGGGCCTTTTGGAGGTCACTAATTCATAAGGTCGACATAAGTTGGGAGCAACTTGACAGCATATTAACAAAAATGGCATCTGATAAAGATAAGGCCATGTCCTGCAACTGATACCTTATAAAATGTGTACCACTGACGTGGTTGACTGATTTCTGCCGAGCAGTGCTGTTAAATAATTCAAGTAATATTTGTGGCATTTTGCTCTGAGAAGTCCTAGCAGCTGGGGTGCGTTTGAGTATTTATGAAGCTAGATAAATTATGCATCATCCACGGCACTGAGCCCAGTGTGACACTCATTAGTGCCAGAGTTCTGGCCACAAAAAAAAAACACAACAACTCCCATTCATTTAATTGTGCTCTGAGTGACTCATCAGGAATGACTTGCGTCTACCGCTGGACTTAATCAACCTTGCCGGAAGACTTCAATTTCAGATCATAGGATCCGACAGAGGATTTCAATGGCAGCTGCATAGCTTGTTACAAAAGAATGGTAGGGAATGTTTTAAACCCACTTCTTGCCATTCTACTGCTCATTCATGACATTTTGGTTGTCTTCCATTCTGCAGACCATGATTAGACGATTTACTCCAGTCATGCAGTCTCCTATAAAAGTCTCTTCAATCACAGTTTTAGGTGATGCACATGGGGTGGGGGTGATGACCAACATGATTGACTCTTAAGCAGAGATGGGCACGAACCGCCAGTTCATTTTTCAGCTGAACAGGTGTTTGGCATTTCCCAGCCCCGCCTCCTCCAGTGGGCACCCACTCAGAGACATCACCCGAAGGAGGCGGGGCAGGGAAGCCAGGGGCGCTGGCTCTAAGTGGGCACCTGTCAGAGGAGGCGGGGCTGTGAAGCGCTGAACACCTGTTTGGCCAAAAAACAAACTGGCACAAACTGCTGAACCAGGGGTTCGTGCCCATCTCTACTCTAAAGAGTAATTCTTACATGCAGAATGCAAACAACTGGTAAACACAGATCTGTTTAGTGTTGGGATTTACCCTTGAAAAAATATCAAACAAGCAGCCACCTGCTTAGCAGCTGTTGGTTTGTGGGGGGAAGAGTTGTGAATCTTGACTCCAGAGATCACAAGAAATGGTTCGTAAAATGCCCTCGGGTAGCTGTTGAGGAGAACTTGAGGGTGGAGCAGTTCCATGGAAGGAATTTCCTAGCCCTTGAGTGTTGGGTTCACATAGCCATACTTTTCATGTGGCATCACAGATGGCAGTAGCGCTAGGAGAATGAACTAGCTGTTTACTCTTTCAGTAAGAGGGAGAAAATTCAATGCAAAAAAAAAAAAAAGGTTTCAGAGTGTATGGATCAGATTATTTTCCTCCATGTTCTGGGAGAGAAAGTGGAGGAAATGCAAACCCAAAGGGCTCAACTACACATTACACTTCTAGGAGGGCTCATGGACAGACCAAGGCTGTAATTTTTATGCAGGGAAAGGAGAAAATGTCCATCACAACCACCGCACATGGGGAGGTTTAAGCCTTCCCTTCCTATTTTTGTTTTTTTAGGGCGGGATCACCCAAATCCTTGCCTTTCTTGTTCCTTTGGAGGCAGGGGTGTAGAGTGCTGGACTTTGGTGTACCTGATAGGCAGGATCCTGTACTTATGCAAAGCAATGAGTGCCTGATATAAACATAAAGGACTGGATGTCAACATGAAGCCTGAATCACTAAATATATAACAGGCCTATGAAATTTCCAGCAGAAACATGGGCCACCTAGTCACCGGCTTCCTAAATGTTGTCCAAGTGTATTTGTTTAAATGCTAGTTATTATTTCTAAATGTGTACCTGTCTCTGTATATTAGCATATGCATATGGGCACATCTATTTGTCTTTTTCTTTTGCCAGTGCAAATGACCACTTTACTTGCCTTCTCCTGAAGGGAGAAACTTTCTGCATATCAAAATATGGGTCATATTAGATATTAAGGGGGATCCCTCTTCTCTTCCTCTGATTAACCTGCTTTTCCTTCTCACAATCAGGTTTCATCAGAGATGTGTGTCTCGGCAAGCAGACTTGTAAAATGAAGCCTATGTTTACCTGCTGGTGATCAATCACACAACAAAGTATGTTAAATGGAAGATACAGAAGTGAAGGGAAGCATGTGCTATGGCAAACATTTCACCACACGAGGGAGCACCACTTCTAAATACATGCTCTACAAGTAATGCAGTATAACCCTCTGTGGCATCTACTCATTTTTTACAAACAGGACAGCGAATCAAAGCATCATGTCTGTCTAGCAGAAGTGTCATCTTTACATTACAATTGTTGCAAGCTGCACAAGACACCTTGGAAGTCCAGAAAATGGGTTTAAACAAAATAAACCACTTAAATACTCCTTTAGTTTGGATCTGAATGCTGTTTATAACAATCAGCTGACTGGTGCTTAATTTTGTTTGGCAGACCTTGGGGAATACAATGCACCACAACTTAAATTGTTGGGGAGCTATTCTTCTTTTTCCAGATGCAACCAGAATAACAAAATTACATGCAATTTAAATGCAATGCAACCAGAATAACAAAATTAAACTAGAACCACGGACTTCCCAAGGAGAAAGGAATAATTACTATACGAATGAAATGAAGTAGTAAATGCACACATCAGCCTAATGGAATTATCCAAGTGACGCACAGCTAGCTAATGAAATAGCCTGCTTAGCATCTATTATCTAAACAGCAACAAAAATCCCAAGTTGACTGCATTGTCTCTGACGCACTCCTATTGTACTGGGGAACAGCGTCATGAGAGATGTTTTTATACAACCCTTGAACAGGGAAAACAAAACAAAAAAAAGAAAGAAAACAAATCAAGGCAGGAAGAAGAGTACAGATCTGTCAGACGCCAAAGGAGAACCTCAACCACAAAGCCACAAGTGGGGTTATAGTTTAACCACAGAGAAGTTCAGCATTAGCAGTGAACAACCATCTGCATGAGTGTTATGTACCTCACTGGCAAAGCCAGAAAAGCACTTCTCTAAAAGGTAAACCAAAAGTCTTTATTTAATGAACTTTCTGGGTTTCCCCCCCTTTTTTTGAGCTATAAACATAAATTTGTAGATGAACCAAAAGAACCACAAGGGAGGTTGTTCCCAGCTGGAAAACGGGGAAACAGAAGGTTCTGTGCAGACACCTCCCAGTGCGCTGATAGCAAACAGGAAGGGAGAGTTTGGGAGGAAAAAATAGCTTACAGACCACAGCACCCTCTTAGGCAACACAGACAAAAATACAACATTTGAAAGAATCTGGGAAATTCGTATCAGATGGGTGTTCCTCATTTGGGCCATATCAGAATATGGATTAAAATATTAACAGCTGTACAGGCTCGTTTTTGCAGATGTTTTAAGGAGTGGTTTTACCAGTTCTGCTCCCCCAGCGAGTTTCCATGGCTGAGCAGGGATTCAAACTCTCTTCTCCAGAGTCCTAGTCCATCACTCTACCCACTACACCACACTGTGAAACTAGAGCCCTAATTATCATCTGGGCTACCATGTATGTGCACCCTCATGCCCATAGAGACATCTATTCATCAACTGCTGTGCCGCCTTCTACAGACACGGCAAAGAGTAGCACATCCACCTACATACATACTTTATTGTTACGGCATCAAGCCATATAAAACAAAATTGAATGCAGAGCTTCAAGTACTGACATATACTGCAAAAAGCCAAATCAAATAAACAAAAAGCCATAAACAAATCTAACCAGATACAAAAAGTAGTGCTATTGTTCCAAACCAAAGAAATACCATCTTTGATACTGAGGAAGAGACTCTTATTAAAGAAATTCGGAATTTTTCCAACTAGAGTGTTTCAAAACACCAAGATTTATCCCCTCCTCCCAAATCTCACTCACAAGCCTCCTGACAAAGAGCCAGCAAGAATAACATTGCTAACAAACGAAACCAAGGACAGAAACAGTCATAGAAACTGAACTAATCACGTGGCTGGATCCAACGGATACCACATCCACCTGCTTATGCTGAAGGATGATTTCTATGGGTATGATAACTCCTGACTTGGTGACAGAGAGCAAGAGAAGGAAGCCTTTGCTTCCTCCTTCAAAAGGCTTAATTCCTCTAGTATCTAGTGCACAACATCACTCCTCAGTTCCCTTGAGATGCAAGTGGTGCTTTGCAAAACAACTGCACAGGCAAACCAGCAATATTCCTCAACTGAGAAGCAATCTGCAATTCTCTCCATTCGCCCGAGCGTCACAGCTTTGGACCCGTTTCTCAAAGACATAATCTGAACACATCACTCCCCCAAGTGGCAAATGCAGGTTATCATTTTCCTCAAGAAATACATTTGATTAGACGTTTAAGTCATAAAGAAACATAGTTCTGATCCAAAACATTTTCAGCATTGGTCAGCTGCATATCAAAGAGGAAAAAATAAACCCTGCTTGACTGTCGTCAAATAAAAAGGCACATCTGGACTTGTCATGTGCCATCAAGTGGAAACTGACTTAGAGTGACTCTAATAAGGCTTTCAAGTGAGTTATTTAAGGAATGGTTCTACCAGTTCCAAACCCCAAGTGAACTTCCATGGCTGAGCAGGGATTTGAACTCCTGAGCCCTAATCTGTTACTGTACCCACTATGCCACACTGGGTATCCCTAGGCACAGAATAGCGATGATCAAAACATATCAGCTAAGCAGGAAACTTATGATAAATTAATAATTATATGCTAGCAAATCTGTTCGGATGTATGGCAATGCACATCTCTTGGGGGAAAAGTTAACTAGAATCATCCAGCACTACAGAGACCTCAAAACTACAGTATCATATGACAGAAAACAGTGCTTCAGGCAGCCTGGACCTAAGGCAGCAGTTTTCAAACACAGTCATGGCTGGCATCCTGTTGGTGAAGAACCACATGTGAAACAGTCAGTTCTACACATCGTTCCTCTGTTTCTACCATTAGTGCAAGGGGAACTCCACTGATCCTTTGCACAAGTGGAAAGCTCCATTTGAAGCAAGAGAGCAACTTCCGATTGGGTAACGTGGAAGCTTAAGACTGGGAGGGGCAGTCAAAGAGCGCTTGGGATGCAGAGCAGTGGCATTTCACAAAAATAAACAAGGTCCTGGCTAGAGTGTTTTCGTTAGGTGTAAAATAAAGAGTTATACACCAGTTTCCAGAGAGGTAATCGTCTTAGTCTGTTTCAGCAAAAACAAACATGACAAAGGATTGCACAAATCCTTGAAAGGTATTCCATAGGCCACCCTCACCTTGGAGGCTTGTCACTAGGTGCACATATGCAACTCACATCCCTTCCTCCGCTTTCCACTTGGTCCCATTCCTATCCCGTCACAACCTTGACCTTAGCTCAACCTACTACTTCTCGGCACCTGTCTACGGCCAGGATGCGAACATAATTGTCACGTGGAATGTTCACGACCTGGGCAGGGCCAGTGCCTCAGTCGCTTGACTTGTCATGAGCCCAGTCATGCACTCAGCACCTTTCCGACTGGCCACCATTAGCCCCAGCAACTTATGCAAACTTTACAACAAACAACAATTGGATGCCAGCCAATGTACGAAATGTTAAACAACTATAATATGAAACTATAAATCATATTCTAGAATAAATGACATATTAGTATAAAATAGGGCTGGTTGCCAAACGTTTGACGTCCGTCCAAGGAATATCCTAAGCATTTTTTCCCCAAAGATATTGAAGAGGAAATTGGTTTCAGCATTTCAACCACCAAGCACAAGATGGCAGCAAAAGCCCAATTTGTGTGCTCTCATTTACTCCCGAATACATTCCAAAGTGAGAAAGTGCTGTGGTTGATACTTTCCGCGATGGCAGGCAAATAGACTTAGTCTTCGTCATGCTGTTATTTAGTAGATAGATTACTGAGTAGGCACTAATTTCATTGATTGTATTTATAAAGAGGAAGGAAGGAAGGAAGGAAGGAAGGAAGGAAGGAAGGAAGGAAGGAAGGAAGGAAGGAAGGAAGGAAGGAAGGAAGGAAGGAAGGAACTTCCTGCAGAGATGTGCCACTTTGTCCCACATCTATTCAAGGTAATTAATTCTATTTGTACAATCAACAGATCAGATGTGAACAACACAGAACAACTGCATATGAACAAACAGTATCAATACAACTGTAATATACATTATGTGCGGCAGACTCTTAGGGAGACAGATTCCATAGATAATTGTTAGAAGCATAACCCCACCCCCAATACATACATATTCATATATGCATACATACATGTATATATCTAAAGGATTAAGGCACCATTTCTTACCTGCAGACTAGTGCTGCTGCACAGAAGCTGGCCACTTTAATCGTTACTGATGGACACTGGTCTGCCAGCAGATAACCTGTATAGTACTCATCCTCTCTTCCAGGGATGCTTTGCAAAACTGGATGAATAAAAGTGTCACGGAAACCAGTATAGAAGGAGCAATACAACAGAACATGGCCAACCGTCTCCACCACATCAGCCTCACAAGGACATAAGCGCTCTTCATAAGGAATGTTCTTATATCTGCCTTCCAGCAGGACTGAAGGAAGTACATTAAACTTTGCTAATGTAAAAGCTTTTCTATATTTTGGAAGGGTCAGAGTATTCAGATAGCTTGCAGGTAAAAACGCCTGACCATAATCTCTAAAGCCAGGATGGGCCGTAGCTATGCTGACATGGTGTTGCAGCTCCTTGTCTGTGATGCGCTGGGGTAGTTCCTGTTTTGCTTTTGTATAGCCCATTAACAAAATAGCACTTCTCGAGAGGCCCAAATTATTTAATTTCTCATCCATAGATCTTTCCCATCTGGACTGAAACTTATCAAGGGAGCCAACCCCACAGGGGTGAAGAACATTTTCAACCAAAAGTTCAGCTTAAGTATCCATGCTCGAGATTCTATCAACATCTGGCCTGTTTCTAATCGTAAAAACACATTTGGCACACAACTCGGGAGTCCAAGAATAGTTCTCAGAAATTTCGTTTGAGTGGACTCCATTGCAGTAAAATTTCTGTATCTACACCATTGTGCACCATATAACATCTGTGCTAACACCTTGGCATTAAAGACCTGTATGGCTGATGGCATATACTGACGTCCTTTTGCAAAGAAAAAATGTATGAGTGACTTAATACTTCTCTGAGCATTTGCAATAGCATTAGATAATTTAGCCTTCCAAGATCTTGAGGACTGAAAGATCACACCCAGATATATAAGATTTAACTGCTCAATTAGGTGGTCATTTATTTGCCATTTATGTGTGATCCATTTCCTGGTAAACACTAAGACTTTTGATTTATCATAATTAATTACTAACTCCTCAGTTTTACAATAGTTGCCCAGGGCTCTTAATAACCGCCGTAAGCCAACACAGGTTAATGAGAGAAGTACAACATCATCTGCGTATAAGAGAGTAGATAGGGGTCTATCTGCTAGATTGGGGGGATGAAATTTAGTTCCAGATAAATTCCTAACCAAGGAGTTAATATAGATGTTGAACAAAGTGGGAGCCAATACACAGCCTTGTTTGACACCAGCATATGTGGGGATGGCCTTGGTGAGGTGACCAGCCCTGTTACATCTCACCTTCAACCTGGTTTTTGCATAGAGGCAGCGAATCAGGAGCAGCCGCCGCCTATCAATGTTGGTTGTTTCCAACTTCTGCCAAAGCCTGTCTCGTGGGATCATATCAAATGCAGACTTGAAATCAATAAAGGCTGTATATAGTGCTCCTTTGGTCTTAAATGAATATTTATCCACCAGATGTAAAACTATACCATGATCTCCTGTACAGCGTCCTGATCTGAATTCTGCTTGCTCATCATCTAGAAGATTTTCCTCTTCCATCCAACTATGTAATTTCTCAAGATGGTGGGCATAGAATTTACTGATAACACTTAGCAAGCTGATTGGCCTATAATTTGCAGGGTCTGCTCTTTTCCCTTTTTAATAAATTGGAATGATAATAGCAAGTCCCCAGTCCTCTGGTATACATGCAAGCTGGTCAATGCATGTAAATAGTGTTGCTAATACTGGGGCCCACCAATTAATATTGGCTTTAAGAATCTCAGAAGGAATGTTATCACTCCCGGGTGCTTTGCCTGCTTTGAGCTTAGCAATAAGTCTGGTAATTTCAGAGATTGAAACTGGGGGCCAGTCAGGGAGATCACGGGATGTGGTTTGTGGAATCAAATGTCCAGATTGTTTTGCAGCATATAGACCAGTGAAATATAGTTCCCAGGTCTTAACAGGTATGCATGAATTTGCTGCACCTACTTGACCATCTGACCCTCTCGAGACTATCTCCCAGAAAGTAACAGAGTCATGTGACCTTGATGCTACAATTAATTTCTGCCAACTCATCCTCAATGCCAAATTCTTTTTGTCTTTGATTAGCTTTTTATATTTTTTCTTTAACCAAAACCAATCAAGTGGTAAGGATGGCAAATTTGATTCCCTATATCTCTTATAAGTTTCTAGTAGTAGATACTTCATTTCCAGACATTCCTGATCGAACCATGGTTTGGATCTATGGATTCTACAAAAAAGGGGCGTCCTGTCTTATGGATTTTTTATGAATCAAGCATCCTTGTCATGCTGTGACTATTTCTTGATATAGATTGAGAGCCTTTTCAGGGGAACTTGTTTTCAAAAGGGACTCCCGCACTCTGAGACAGCTTTCCGAATGCAGGAATGCAGTTGTAACATACTCTGTCTTGGCTGACCATCTCACTCGAGATACTCCAATTTCTGCCTCTGTACTGAGTTGTGGTTCGTAATCTGCATGAACATTCTGGCTCTGACCAGATAGTATTGTAATCAGAGGGAGATGGTCACTCTCTGTGCATGTACCAACTTCGAAACTGAGTACCACATTTAACAGATCATAGGAAATGATAGAGTAATCAATAACTGAAGCACCACACCCTCCCAGGAAGGTATATTCCCCAGATCTATCTCCTTCCACTCCTCCATTTAATAGCACTAAATCCAAGCTATTTATCATCCGTGAAAAACATAGACCAGAATAGTTACAAATCTGATCTTTGGACTGTCTAACAGGAATTGGATGTCCCATCTCCATTTCAGGAGCATGTTCACCAAAATGATGGACTTCATCATTTTGACCAATTCTGGCGTTAAAGTCTCATGTCAGTATTACAGATGCCTTGGGGTGTAGAGATGTCATTCTGCTAATAAAGTTTTGCAGGTCTGCCCACCTATCCTTATTTTGTTGTTTATGCTGGAGTGGAGAAAGATACACATTAATTAACAACAGGGTAAAATATCGAAAAATATCGAGTTTTTGACCAAACTCCGGGAGGCAGTGGAAGACAGGAGGGCCTGGCGTACTCTGGTCCATGGGGTCATGAAGAGTTGGACACGACTTAACGATTAAACAACAAAAATATTGAAGCTTAATAACCAGAGACATTGCCATATTGGGTAATGAGGCTGAGCTAATTTTGGTAGCTCGAAGCTTAGCAGAAACTAATACCCCAAGGCCTCCTTTGGCTCTACCTCCCCTGGAACTTGGTTCGGCTTTCAATGTATAACTTGTAAAACCATCTAGCTCCAGTTCTTTTGTCTCCCAAGTCTCTTGGAGGCATACTATATCATATCCCCTGATGAAGTCTTGAAAAGAGGTGAACCAAATTCATGAGGTTGTAAGACCTGTAGGCCTAGCCAGTCCTCATTTATTTTTTTGGATAACTGGCCTAGCTGCCTTTTCTGCATCATTATTTGCTTCAATAGTTTTAAAAGTCCCGACCAGCTTTGGTCTTGAAATAATGCAGGTTGGTGAGAGCGTATTAGATACTGTTGAGGGTGCAGTTAAACTCTCATGGGGTACTTCTAAATTGCTATTGAATATAAACTCAGGCACAGGTACATGGATTATCTCAGTCACTTCCAGTTGTGAGAGGCTAGGAGAACTAGCTTTAGCCATGGCTTTGTCAGTAGGTATTATTTTGTCCCCACTAGTTAGGTCTGGGCATTCTTGTAAGATTAAATCCTGTTGTGGTTTAAGTGACATACTTGCAGATGTACGGTATTTAATAGTTTGTTGAACTTGGTTAAGATCATTTGAATGTACAGTACCTGGTGGAACATCTAAAGTGGGTTGTTTGGTAGTTGATTATCTTGAAAGTATGTTGGGCTGGCAATTCTTAGGAGGTGAATGGTTGTAAACTGAGCTATTTCCTTTATTTAAAAGGGGGCAGATCTTTTCCTTTTTCTGCTTCTCTACTGTTCCTTGGCTGTTTCTACCCTGCAAAGATCCATCCTTCGTTGCCATGTCATTATCAGAACCTTGGAGGTGAATGAGGGTATCTTTCAAGACCGATATTCTATTGATTATTATATCCTGACAAGATAGTGCCATGAAGGATTTTAGCATTTCCTTCTCTTCTGGTACTTGAAAGGTATCTGTGTCTTTTGATGGATATGCTGATTGTTGTTTCCCACGTTGATGCATGCCATGTTCGGGGGAGCTGACCATCTTCAAAATTAATATGATTGCAGAGACCAGTACATTTTGATTGAATTTTTGAAACTTTATGTAATAGGCATGTCTGTGTGATGTTCTCGAAGAATCTCATCACAACCAAACCTGCTCTCAGTTCATTCTTATGACCATATAACAGCCCCTGTGATCTGCCAGTTCCCAAATGTCACCACTGCACGTGTGTTGAAATAGTCTGGAGACAAATATTCTATGTGCATTATATACTTTATGGTGATCTCTGGAACAACTGGGTGTAACAGCTGCAAAAGATGGATTTTACTTTTAAGCTGAGTCTACCTTTGGGCTTTGAAAGAGTTAAAAAAGTCAGTGTTTCCCGATTTAGAATCATTTCCCATTGTGGTGCTGCTGCTAGTTTGCTTCCCTCTTGGTTGGAATTGGACCTCTTGGCTATTAACCCTGGTTCCTCACGAGGGACTTGCTGCCGTGAGTCTTGCGCAACATCTTCCTTAATTATTGATTTACTTGGCATGTTTGTAGACACAACTAGGCCCGAATTATTGGATGATACAGGACAAACCTGATTAGGCTGAAGTATGTTGTGCTAGGGTCTCCCCATGGAGATGATTTGAGTGAGTTTTGTGTGCAGTTGTCCAGGAGTCTAAAAAGTCTTTGGAAGTTCATTTTCTTGGAATTCCCCGGATGCTGAGTCTGTTCTTTTCTTTTTCCATTTTTAGAAATATTTTTACTCTTCTTGCCAGTTCGCTGTTGGTGCTTCTTAAGACTCTTTCCCTTACTACAGTTGATCTTTTCGTGACTCACTTTATTGTGATTCTCATGTTCCACGGTTTCATTCTTATTTGTGCAGTGTAGTCCTCCATCCCTCAAGCATATCTCAGCCATTGTGCTTAGCAACCCATGGCACCCTGATAGGAATTGTTTTATTGCCTCCAATTCCTTGGATATTAAACTAATACTTTTCATAATTTTTCTCTTGGGGCTTCCAATCCCTCTGCAGCAGCCTCTGCTCCCTTTTCTGAGATGGGGCTGAAGGCAGCCTTTGTTCTCTCATTGATTTCATCTCCCACCACCCTAGAGTTAGACCATGTCTTGGTTCTTCCACGTATCTGGCAATTCAATATTAGCATCTTGGGGGGATTCTAATTCTACCTCCTGTCCTATCTCCCCTTCTATATTTACAGAAGTATATCATTTCCAAGAGTTGTATATTCCAGGCTTTCAGCTTGAGCAATTTCCACTGCCAAGTTTAATGCTCTCTCATTAGTTTGCATTTCCAGTTTGCCCCAAGAGTAATCTACTGACCAGTCCAGATTGTTGGTATAACTGGTAGGTACATCAGGAATCAATATCCGCAGTGGGTTTTCCCTTTTTGTTCTTATAGGGGAAAAGGCTGAAATTTTTGTTTGTCTTTTCCTCTGTGGTCATTCAAGCGCTTTCGGGGGTGATGTCCCCAGCAACTTGCAGCCCTGCCTTGTGAGAACCATAGTTTGGTCACTCAATTGCATGAGCTCCCAGAAGGAACATAATAGCTGGTTTAAATTCCCTAATCTGAAAATTCAAAGTGTCCTGAGTGCTTCTCAGAAGCAAGGGAAAAAAATGAAGCTAAGTCTTGGCCGTTTGTTCACTAGCTTAACAAATAAAAGTTACTTATCTTGTCCTCCTTCTTGTGTGAGGGATCTTCTTCCGACAACCCCTCTGAAAAACCTCCAAGGTTCAGAGTTAAAATACCATGTTTCCCCGAAAATAAGACAGGGTGTTATATTAATTTTTGCTCCAAAAAACGCATTAGGGCTTATTTTCAGGGGATGCTTTATTTTTTTCATGTACAATCTACGTTTATTCAAATACAGTCATTCGTCTTCTTCTGGTTGTTGCACCAGGGTGGAGGGCGGGTTTTCACTTAACTAGGGCTTATTTTTGGGGTAGGCCTTATATTACAAGCATCCTGAAAAATCATACTAGGGCTCATTTTCAGGTTAGTTCTTATTTTCAGGGAAACAGGGTAGATGATAAAATACAAAAACTCCAGAATTCAGCAATAAGCTATTCTGCAGGTAACAGCTGGAATGCCAAGACAGGGTGGGGCAAGAGCTTGACACAAACGTCGAAACATTATCATGAGTTCCGTTTCAGATAAAAGTGAATAAATAAGTCTTCCAGCTCTATGCTATGGCTGAATGCAGCTGTTATTGTTGTTTGAGAGTGAGATAAGGCTGAAGCTAATCTCTGCATCCTTCTCCTTCGGCCGGCTTGGGAGGTCGACTCCCTAGGATCTTATTGCGACTCCAAAAAAAATTAAAAGACTTGCCAGAGCCAAGGTTAAAAGCTGAAAGGTTGGAGCAATTAAAAACTTAAAAAACTTAAACTGTTTAAACTATTTAAAACTGATTAAAACTACTTAAAACCCATCTATTCAAGGTACTATTATTTTATTTAGAAAGCTGGAGTTTAATTGACAAAAGCACCTGCTTTTCTAGTTCCATCCATGCCATTGCTGGCTTAGCCTGAGAGAGACAAGTGACAAACTGTGGAGAGCCACTGGCTACAGTATTTGTACCGACATGGCTAAAGTAGATGATGGACCAATGGCCAATCTTGATACCTGGCTGTTTCCTTTGTATTCAGCAAGTCAATTCATGCCATGTCCAGCTTATGAAAAGATCAAGTAAGCAATGACATGCCTGAGACTCCAACAAGCTTCTGTCAAGCCAGACAAAACTGGATTAAATGGACCAGTTGTTTGATTTGATGCAACACACCTTCCTGTATATGTATGAAGCATCATGTGTTAAATCTGCTGATTTAAAAGTGTGCTGCTTATATAAGGCCATATAAGGCTCTGTGGACTATGCAGTCTAATGCAGTGAATTCTTGTTTGAATAAAAATACTAAGCAATATACGTATGTGGCACAATATATTGCTTAATATACATTAAACTGCTTTATTATTAAAGAAACGAGAAAGGTCAATTAGGTGCACAAGAAGCATTAAAATTTTGAAGGGAATAGGGGGATGCTGAAGAATGGTTATATTGGAAGTATCCAGTGATGGGGTACACTACGTTTTATTTTTCGTAAATGTTTATTTTGTTATATGCTATGTATATTAAACCATTCATTCCTGAGTGCCTCCCACCAGAACAAGGTTCTAGCTGGACCATCTGGAAATCACTTAATAGATTTCAAAGCAAAGTAGGAAGATCCAAGAATAATCTAGTAAAATGGGGCCATTTGGATACAGGACAAATTTTCTGTGACTGTGGAGAAATTCACTCAATAAAACACTTCTGTACATGCAATTTGTGCCCCACCATGTGCACAAAATGGCCAAGATAACGCTATTAAAGTAGTCTGCTTCTGGTCAAAAACGGTCTGATAGGCGGTGCTGATGGCGGAGGTGTAGTGAGAGCAGGAGCATAGAGCGCATTACATAGGGAGGCGATGGGGGATGAAGTAAAGTGGCAGGCAGGCATCCTGTTTTGCTGAAACAAAATGAAGTGCAGAGGGTAAAGAGATTAGACCACTGTAATGCGCTCTACGTGGGGCTACCTTTGAGATTGATGCGGAAGCTTCAAATGGTGCAGAATGCGGTGGCCAGACTCCTTAGTGGGGTGAGAAAATACCAGCATATCTCTCCCACTCTGGCTGCCTTGCATTGGCTGCCCATTCGCTTCCGCATTGACTTCAAAGTGTTGATGATGACGTATAAAGCCCTAAACGGTTTAGGACCTCGATACTTGGCAGATTGCCTTCTCCCACCTAGATCTACCCGAATCACTCGCCATAGCCAGGAGGGACGGTTGAGGGGCCTAACGCCGAGAGAGGTCCGGAAAGAAAGAACAAGAAACCGGGCCTTCTCAGCAGTGGCCCCTCGGCTCTGGAATAGCCTCCCATCAATGATCCGCCTGGCTCCCTCGCTGGGTGTTTTTAAGAGCCAATTAAAAACTTGGCTCTTCAGGCAGGCCTTCCCTCCTGTCAATACTTGACTTTATATTTATTATTATTTTCTGTTTTTTCCATCTTGATCACTACTAACACTATTGTTTTGAATTGTTTTAACTGTTTTAGTTTTTATAATGTTTAATGGAACCCGCCCTGAGTAGACTCTGTCTAAAAGGGCAGGATAGAAATCTAATAAATAAATAAATAAATAAAATGAAAAAGTTCAGTATTTCATTTTGCTTCAGCAAAACAGGATCCCCAAAGTGGGTCACCAACCAAACCCCAAACCAGCCTGTTTCATCGGTTTTTCTGGTTCGCAGTTCAGTTTCTGCCCATCTCTACTATATACTGTGCATCAGAGTAGCCTTAACTGTTATGGGTGTGTAGGTAGTATTCAGATATTAATATTTCCCCAGTGATTTTGGTTTAAAGAACAGTTTTAGTCACCATAATAATTTGCATGCCATTTTGCCCAAAGCTTGCTCAGAGCCACGTCAGGGAGGCTGGCCTTGATCGTAAGAGCCAGATTTTGTTATGAATATAGATTTAAAAGGGGTCATCAGTTGTAATGGAAATTCATGAGAGTTGGGAGACAGGGTTGAGGTAGAACATTTTATAGTCATAAAATGTTAACAGATCTGAAGAAACGAAGAGATTGTAATGCAGTAAAATGGCACACTTTGCATGCAGACGGTTTCATCCCTGTTTCCTTTGGGTAGGGCTGGGAAGATCCACCCAAGCTCTGTAAACTGCCAGTTGGAGGAACACAATGCTAAGTTAGACGGATCAGTGCCAGTGGTCTCAGTATGAAAGGAATTTTCTAAATTTCTAACAACTGGTCTTCCGCCTGAGATTTGGAACTTGAGAAAAGCAGCAGAGATGTGAACTGTGTTTCAGATGTGACTGCTTAAGATGAGAAGCTTAACATTTTAAAAAAATTAATCACGATGAGTTGACAAGTGCAAGAAATGAACATCAATACTTCATAAACAGCTACTGCCAGCAACAATAAAGGAAGATGGGTACACAAAGCATTCACAAGACACAAAAACACAAGCAGAAGGATGTAAAATTAGAGCCAAATTCATTTACTACTATTCTAAAAAATTACCAGTCAGGTCTGCTTCTGCAATCCTGTTCTTGTTATTGACTCAGTGAAAGCAAGCCACAGCTCTGAGTTTGCAAGAGCTGAGAAAAACGGTTAAGGATAAGACATTCTGGAGGTCACTTTTTGACAGTCACTGTCACAGGTGAATTGACAGCACATGACACCACATTCTTTTCAAGCACAATAGTTAGCAGGACAAGAGCAAGTAATAAAGGAATAGTCTTGTCTTGCCAACTAGAAGCTCCAGAAATGCTTTCAACACTTTTGCTTTTCCCTTATTGTAAATATAAAAATCCAGTTCTCAATCTACTTCTGCTCTATCATGACCGTGAAGGTAAACTCAAGACAGCATTATAAAGTGGAACTGGCAAAGTTATCCACAGCTTTTATTCAGTTCTATAGCATGAAGTAACTTAGTAGGATGGTGACTGCAGGAAGGATCTGCAGTGGGCACAGATCCCAGGAAGAGAATTAGAGGTGTCTACGGGTGCTCTATTTTCTCTTCTGGAGAAAGATAACATGCAGTGCAAACAGACTCACATTGCACCCTTATAAAAATGGACATTTCAGCAGCTTGCGAGGGGAGAGAAGTGAGGTTTCTGCTACATGCCTGTCACTGAGCATTTCCATCAACTTTTTTGAACTGAAAGGTGACGTAGTTATGTATCTTTATAAGACTATTTATAAGAATGAACATATAAATGCATATGCAAGAAAAAAAGCAGACGGTTGTACAGAGAAGAAATATGTGACACGAATGATACAACTCAGCAATAGGCAAGAGATGTTGAAGATCATGTATTGAATGTAAGGATCGCAATATTGGTTGGAATTTTTGTGGTGTCTGTGCAAGGTTTGTGTAAGTTGTTGCTGGGGCACATCTCGGTTGCACAGACTCTCTCTGACAGACCATACTTCCCAAACAATGATGTTATGGGTGGCCACTCCAAGGGAGGCCCAGAAATCCACTACTATAAACCGGGCCTTCTCAGGGCTGTCTGTCATGCTATGGAATTCTCTTCCTATGGAAGTACATCAGATCCCAATCCTTCTTGGCTTCAGGAAAAAGGTAAAGTAAAGATCTGGCTCTTTACTCCAGCTTTTCATACTCTTGCCCGTTTAATTAATTTTTTTTGCTTTAATCTCCCTAATTTTTTTATGACCCCCATTTTTATGGCTGATTGTTGGTCTGTCACCATTGTATATCTTATTATAGATTTAATTTAAGTTGGCGATTTGTCTGCTTTTTTTGTTTAATGTCCTGGTTGTTGTTTATTACTGAATTTTGGTTTGTGTTGTGGATGCTTTTATTCTAAGCCACCCAGACCAGTGGCCTGGCCACTAGATGGATGGGGTAAAAATTGAATTAAATCATTAAATAAAACTAAGCATGTGTCCAAGATGGGCTGCACCACTTTGTCAATTAGCAGCAAGGAGCTGCAACACATTATGAAAAACCTAAGCAAATAGCAATAGGATTCTGATCACTGGCATACATATTTCTTACAAACTAATATAAACGAATACAAACTGTATATGATTTGCAGTATTGCTGTAATAGTGGACTCATTGTCTTTTCCATGATAGATGAGTAATTTTCCTGTGTGAGTAAACAGAAATACCTTCAAAAGTTACAAAACCAACTACTTCTTGAACGTTACATTTATCTTTTTGTTCAGGGATTAGAAAGTATGCAAGACCAAAGAGAAGCTGGTTTAAGCATGTATTTTTCAGTACATCAAAAATGTACAATTTCAACTGTAGCAGTTAGTGCAGTCTTCAAAGGTGCATAGCAAACAATCAGTGAGTAGCACTCAGTGTCAGAACTAACATTAAATCACCAGACTGTGTACCTGCAGCTTCTCCAAGTGAATCACATCCTTTTTGCCATAGGCAGCCCTTCACTTTCAAAAAAGAGAGACGAACAACAAAAACAGGCACAGAAAAACAATGGCATGCTGTTAAATGAGATGACAAGCTGGGTCATTTCTGCTTATGCAAGTTATCAAGAATTCTGTAAAGCCTAAATTATCGTAATCTTCAAAACCACATCAACCAAGATTTGCTGTCAGATCTAAAGACAATCTAAGGAGAGAATTACATTAGAACTGTCTTGTGCCTTATGTTGGCTGCAAACATGAAGGATATTTTGAAAAAGAACTTAAAATTTAGAATTTAAGCAATTTTTATCACTTGCAAATAGGAATCATATGTACAGCCAACCAGGCACATATTACCTAACTTCATTTCCCTATATTCCTGCTGAAACAATGTATTTTTAAAAAATAATGAACACTCAGCTTATAATTAAACAGATTAGCATTGTTCAAGAGCAATTCACCTTGGATGAAACAACTACATCCCTGAATTCACTTTTGCATATTTATTTCATTAAAATGACAAGAGAACTTTTAGCAGAATATGAATGAGTTCAAACTAAATTCAGTAGAAACACACATAAGAGTAACATTGAATCCTGCTTAAAGTACGTGGCTTTCAATATTAAAACACACCTGATCAAATTAAGTGGAAGATTTATCTTACAGCATTTGGAAGAATAATTAGAGTAATTTACTCTTACCAGAGAGTGCCACAATTGCACAGTATTTTATTTAAAAAGAACCACTGCTAAATTTTAAAGAAAGATATTTTAGAAGTATGTTTATTTAAAAACTGGGATAGTATTAATATAAAAGAAACATCATAATAAAATAAAGTACAAAATATTTACCTCCATAATTTAAAACATACCACAAGCCCTTTTATCTTTACATTTCGATTCTGTTTGAGTACCACCAGTTGTTAAAACCTAAAAAAATCAGGAAAACTAATTCACGGTATAAAAAAGTAAGCTCTCTCTAGTTAGTAGTATAATACAAAAACATAATTAATTATGTTTTAATAATAAAAGGTTGCACATCTTAAACAGATGCAGTAAATGTTTGCTCTCCGGCCTTTCACTGTTCACTGTCCTTCAGGGAAAAAACAAGTGGAAAATAAGAGCTCAATGAAGTACTGATTGATCCACAGGCTGGAAAACGTGAGGAAATGCTTCAAGAAGTTTGAAGCAGTAAGGCATTTTGTTTCCTTGTCAAGTGAATTTATATGTATGCTTAATTAAGGAAAATTATACCATAACATTTAAAACAGATGATCATAAACACATTCCTCAAACAATAAAATGTTTGCTGAAATCCAGTTGGCGTAATTTAACACCACATGAAGATGTCATCAGCTGATGACAGAAATCTTTAATTTAATTTAAGTTAAAACTCCCTATCACCTCTTCAGCTGCCTGGATAGCTCAGTGAATTAGGTATCTGGCTGTGGAGCCAGAGATTGGGAGTTCAATTCCCCACTGTGCCTCCTGGGAGAAGAGCCAGCCTGTGTCAACTTGGGCCAGCTGCACAGGCCCAGGGAAGAAAGGAATGGTAAACCACTTCTGAGCATTCTCTACCTATAAACCCCTAGAAAGGGCCACCATTAGTCAGAAACTACTTGATGGCACACAATTATTGTTATTGGCCCCTCTTCAGGGGTTCCAATGCTCCAGGAGAATCTCTTTAGGAGCCTTGAAATATGGCAAAATCCTTTCATATCAGAAAATCACCACTGGACACCACTAGTCGTCCTGATCTGGCAGTGGAACCATATTAATATGGTTTTATAGCTTTCTGCATCCCACAGACTGAATACCAAGGCACTGGGTGATCTGTGTTTTTACCAATGCTTTTATTAGAATAGACAGCTGAATTTTTACAGAACTCGCTATATTTTATTTAACATGTAAAAGGATATGATTCATAATCCAGTGTTTGAGTGAGAACACCAGTTAAAACAAACTCTGCATTGTGGACATCTGCAAAAATAAAAACAAACATACAAATACATAAATCAACCCGTTTGTATAAAAGGATGTTTGATGACTAATTTGTTACAATTACTGATTCTGAAGACCTCCCGATGTCGGGTTTATTCTTTCTATTTAAACTCCTTTGGTCTAGCCATTGCCAAGTCAAAGGAAGGGGTGTACCGATATGTCACTTCTTAAAATGAAACAGAGTACAAAGGCCAGAAAATGATGGTGGGAGGCACTCATCTTCAGTGAGGGTGTAATATTCTGATGTAAAGCAAGGGTACCTGGCATCTGTGTCCCAATTACAGATCTGTTAAGACTAATGCACAATTGGACACAGGATGTAAACCACCTCTGAAAAGTTGCATAAATTCCAAATCTGATTGGAGTTCTGCTGCTGCGCCCTGTTTCAGCTTTAAGAGAGAGAAATGTCTCCTTTGCATTGGGATTCTTTCAAATCAAGTCATGAAATCATACAGCAAGGCCTCAAATATTTCATCCTGGCTGACATCCAGCACAATAGGAATTCTGGACAATAGGAATTCTGGAGCAGCAGCAATGTAGAAAGTAGAGATCAATGTCTCTACACCTTAGTCAATCCTTCTGAACCATGGAAACATAAGCAAATACAAACATGCAAAAGAGTAACTGCAGAAGGCTTGTGTCTTGGGGCAACTGCTGAGAAAAAACAAACCAACCATGTGTCCATGCCCTCCTGCAAACCCAAGCATCAAAATTTATTATATACTCCAAATGTCAATCTTTATAAAATTTCCTTACCTATAATCTCTACGTCAGACACTATCTATACAGTAAGTGCCCAACTGCACAGTTATATAGAGATGTTATGCAAGGATAACAATGCACATACCTATGCCTCTGGCAAAATATTCTCGACATAAGTGAAGGTCATTTTCACAAGAGATGATGATAATCTCCGACAAACTCTAGATTTTAAAAAAAAAAATGAAATGTGTCAGTTGAAAGAGGCTCCTTTTCCAAACCAAAAAACCTTAGAAAAATCAGATGAAACACTCACCTTGTTTTGTTTATGTTCCATGAGTTTGCGAAAAGAAGGCTGTTTGGACAGTACTTTTCCACCTGCGCATTCCACAATAGATTTCATGGTGGAAAGACTAGGACAAATTCCAGGTGTAATATAGAAGTATTTCCCCTAAAATCAAGAGAAATGCAGAGTACACACAAGCAGTTTTACCTGTCTGCATTTGTGATATTACGACACAGTAATTGATTTTTAACAGTCTCTTACAGAAAAATTTGTTATAAAGATCTTCTGTCAATCTTTAGCATCCCATTTATTGATATTTTAATTTTCCAACACTATTCTGGCTCTCCTCCACTGTCGGGAAGCTTAGGAGGTCAATCTTTGTCTTACATAGATAACGCATCCCTAGTCAAGAGTTCTGTACAGGAACTTGATCTTAGTATACATGACAAAATCTCAAATTATCTGTTTTCGGGGCCAGCATATATAAAGACAAAAATTGAATATATTTAGTTGTTTGAGCCAAAGTTCTATACACTCAGCAGTTTTTATGAAAAAAACATGACATACCTTAAATAGTGGTGCCATTTGTGCTCTTTTTAGAGATTCTTCTAAGCTGAAACAGAAAAGAACTTCAGCTTCTGCATCTCTGAGTATGTAGCTTTGCTCTTCTAAAATAGGGGAAAGATACAGAAGTAACCATTGATAACACATTATTCATGACTGAGAGTAGCCAAACGAGAGAAAAAAGTACAGCTTTAAAAAGACAATCAGATTTCATATCTTTTATCAGTTGCACCACTGAATGGTTCCTTAAATAACAGAACTAAAAGGAAACTGGCGGGGGGGGGGGGCAGTTGTTTTTAAATCAATATATGAATTTTTGGCACAGTTTGAGGCACCCAGAAGTAGCCCATAGCTACATGTAAGCTACATTCTGTTTGAATTACAAGAACACAATCTACTTGGGCCTGCCTTTGAAACATGTTGGAAAACATCAGCTGGTCTGAAAGGCTGAGAACAGAATGTTGACTGGGGCTGGTTACAAGGGGGTACAACGCTTGTTGTGACAAATTCAAGACCAGTCTGTTTCCAAGCACTATTCAAAACTTTAGTTATAACCTTTAGTTACAATGCCTACTATAACTTTGGCCCAAGTTATCTGACAGACTATATTTTTCCATATGTGCCTGTTCAGGCTTTGAAATGTTCTCTCTGTGTGTGCGCGTCTTCCCTCCCTCAGCGGCTCATTTGGTGGGAACATGGGAGGCAGCTTCCCCAGTGGCTTATCATCAGGTGGGGTCAACCTTCCAAGGAAAGTTAGATGGCCCTCTTCCTTGTTCTTCTTCCAGAGGTAAGCGAACAACTTTTTATTCAGGTGGGCTTTAGACAACTAAATGTCTAATTAGTAAAGCACTTCTACTGGGGGTAATCAACTTTTACAAATTTGATTCATTACAAAAATGATTCTAGACTGCTTTTAATTCAACTGTTTTAATATTATAATTTAATTCTGTTTTAATATCGTAGATTAAAACAGGACTCAGTTTCAAAATGATGTATGCCATTCTTGTCTCTGTATATTTGGTTTTAAAACAGCCACTTCCATATTTTAAAAAGTACAGGCAAAATGCTGTTGTGTAGTTATACTGGCGGGCAGGCAAATTGCTGCTAATAAATGAGCCGCCACTTAGATTTCTGGTTTTATACAAAGCCGCTTGACTACAGTGCAATAAAGAATCCAAGTAGCAATGGGTTACTTAACAGGAATTTGCCACTCAAAGTTATACCACTGCCCTGCTGCCACCATGCAGCTGGATTTTAACCTATACAGTGGTGCCTCGCTAGACGATTGCCTCGCAGGATGAGGAAATCGCTAGACGATGGCTTTTTGCGATCGCTACTGCGCTTCGCAAAACGATGGTCTCCTATGAGCGATTTTCGCTAGACGACGAGGTTTCCCCATTGGAATGCATTGACTAGCGGTCAATAGCTGTCAGTGCATTCCAACGGGGACCCGCGCTCGCTAGACGAGGTTTCCCTATGGACGATCTTCGCAAGACGACGACTTTTCCCTTGGAACGCATTGAAGAGATTTCAATGCATTCCAATGGGGAAACGTGCTTCGCTAGACGATGTTTTCGCAAGACAGCGATTTCCGAGGAACGGATTAACATCGTCTAGCGAGGCACCACTGTATATTTAAACCATTTAATCCAATTGTTTAAATAAATTTCCCTCACTTTCCAACAGAACAGGCACCAACTGTACATGCTTCTTTGTTAAGTTTTAACAGAAATGCTATCAATATTTTATGGTAACCAACACTAGTTTACTTACCTATAAACTTCTGACATTTAAAACACTCTTCTAGCCAGTCCGGGGTTACTATATGCTTTACAACCGAAATAGCTGTTAGGAATTTTACAGTGCGGGTCACTTTACTAGCTATCAGGTGAGTGCACTTCTGGGCAGATTCTGCCACTTCGCCTCCAAGAATGTAGAGTTTCTGAAATTTGTAAAAAAAAGAAAAAGAGAAAACAAAAGATTCACTTGAGTCATATCACAACAGACCAAGATCACAAGTGATCAACCAAGTAACTAGGAATGGTTGACAGATCATTTTTATTAAATCTTCCATTGATGCATTACAATTAAATATAAATATCAAAAAGTATTTATTAAATACTAAAACTTATGTGAGTGAGTAAGTCCGATTTACTGTTTCATCTAAAATGACTTTGAATTCATAATAGAAGTATGAAATCTATTTTAGCAATTGAACCTTACCCACTGCCTCTTTTTTCCCTCTGGCCACAGCCCCTTTGGGAATGTGCCCCCCCCCCCCGAGCAGCTGGCCAACCTGACAATGAGCCTGTGCCCTCCCCTCCCTGCCCCCCGGCCACAACAGGTTGTCCACCCTGCCTTAGATTTACAACACAGTCTTGTGAACAGAACCAAGAAATAAGAGGATTTTCTTTTACAGGAATAACAAGACTCTCACCTTGATGTACTGATGCACTTGTGCAGGCTCAAATCCTGTGAAAAGCACCACTGGTGTCAATTCTGGTGACAGTTTTTTAGTAGGCACTGGCAAGTCTTCAATTCTGTAAGTATAAAAGACTGCTGAACACCTTTGAATTTCAAATTCAAGGTATTTTAGAGGAGTAAAATACAGAAACGGAAACATTTTCATTCAGTAGGCCCACAAAATGTAAGGGAGTGACATATACCATTTGCAAGTTATGTGTATAACACCATATGTATACATTTACTGCTTTTTAAAAAATCTGTACATGGTATCTTTTCACTTGCACAACACTCTATCCTTAAATTGAAGTATCCATGAATGGTAATATTTTTATGAGATTCAGAGTGATGAAGTCTCTAAAAAGATCTCAAGTTCTGAGTGACAAAAATTCCGGAAAATTGTTTTTCATTTTTCATATTCCTTTAATTTTTAAAGATACTGGTGAAGACACTATTCCAGCTTGACTTTTATCATAGAAAGCAAATTCTCTTGCATAATTTACTATAGCACTTGTATATCCTCGGGTCTCTCTCCAAAATGCCTCTTCCTTTTATTCGTTCCCTCCTCATGACCCACGTTTTTCTCTATCTTAGTGCTCCTGATCTTTCACATTTTAAATCCAACCAATCACTCTATCAAAGAAGTTGGATCCCACCACAACAGAAAGAAAATGTCCACTCTTTCAGAAAAGACATCGGTATGCTCACAGACATTCTTTCCACATACTTATGATTTTTGTTAAATGTTAAAGGGTAGTGTTGCTGCAATAAACACAAACACAAGCAGTTTCCAAGTATAGGTTAATTGACTGTAATAATACCACTGAGCATAAACCATAATAGATAATCCCTGGGAGGGAAAAACACATCACTGACACACACTAATGGGCAAAGGGGAGAAGATGATGTCGAAGAACAAGAAGTGCCCAAAGTACTAGCATGCCAAAAGGTCACAGATGGATATAAGAGGGATATAAGGTTATAGGAAACCACCCAGTCACACTAGCAGAAAACAGCTAGACTGAAAGAGAACGAATTATTAGCAACTGCTACAAGAAAACTTAGACTTCTCAGTGGTATATACACTCTTAGATCAGATAAAGGATAATGCTGAGACTTCTAGAAGTTAAAATCCAAAAATTGTACAGAAGCATGTCATTGACAGAAATTTTGAACCCTCAAAAGATGGCCTTTCTCATACCTGGGTCGCTTGATTGAAGGTTGAATTACTGATTCATTTTGCTTTGGTTTAAGTGGTAACCTCACACCCTGCAATTAGATAATATGTGCACATATTTATAGAGAAATATGTATGTATAGTTACAAGATACACTAATTTCTTCTGTGATTTTATGGCAAAAAAAATAGTTATTGCAATTAAAGATGAATAGAACAAGCACTGGTATGCATAAACGTAAACATTTAGAGCACAATTCTATACATCTCTCTCCAGTCATCAAGTTCAATGGGCTTATTCTTAAGAAGGTGAGACTGCATTTCCTGTTCTCAACTTCCCCATGTCATTTGTCATATTCTGCCATTATCACATAATACGGATGAGAGGCTTTCCCAGTGACAACAGTGGGGGAGCACAGACACAGCCTCTTAAAACCTCCAAGTTTTCCTTGGCCACATAAGCCTGTGGTGTTCTTTTGAACCCAGACAGGTTGGATTGGCACTTGCCCACAATGACCACCCAGTTACGGCAGGCTTTAGTGCCACAGGCCGGCTGAATAGCTGAGCGAGTTACGTATCTGGCTGCAGACGCAGAGGCTGGCGGTTCAATTCCCCCCGTGCACTCTCGAGGAGCCAACCTGTGTGCCATTTGGCAGGCTACACAGCCTTAGGATGCCCCCAGAAGGGGGGAATGGTAAACCACATCTGAGTACTCACTACCTAGAAAACTTTGAAAAAAAGTTACCATAAGTCAGAATTGACTTGACGGCACATGGATATTATTAAACTAAGGGAACCAACATACCATTAGAAGTTCTGGTGACACCTTTAATGGCACCCTCCACGCATCTAGAAGTAACAAATAGAAACAGCAAATGTATATACGTTTTTTAGTCAGGGTGTATTCTTTCACGTTCCAAAGCACTGATTCAGTACAACCAGGCTTTTCAAGCTAATTCACACGCACAGAATCTGGCAACCTCCATAGAATATGGATATGGTGCCACAGGAGGAAAGCAAACATATGCGACCTTTCACCTGAGGTACTACTTCCTGCCACTTCCAGTTCTGCAATAAGCCTATAGCAGTCCAACCATCAGTGTATCTAGTAGGGTGGAAATAGAGTGGCTGAAATTCTATTGTGCTGTTATGTAAGCAGAGTAACTTCTAGAGGTGAACTGTCATAAGTTAATAAATCTCTGCAGACATTATCTTTTATTTACCGAGTCATGTGACCCAGCATGCAACATGTAATGCCTATGGAGATTTCCTAACTGACAGAAATTCACTTCCAAACATGTTGTTTGCATGACTGTGGAATAGGTTTTCAGCCAGTGAATTTAAATAAACAATTAGCTCAATCTATTCATGGATTGAAATTAAGTTTCCCATTGATATTTTTTCCATACATTTCTTAAACAATGGTGAAGATTCTCAGTCATCCAGGTGAGGTTTTCTGGAAGTTGAGTCATGGCAACTGGACTTTTAAGAAACAGATACAAACAAAGAGATGCATCATATGGTGGCAACACTGAAAGAGTGTAAATAATGTTATAATAATAATAATAATAATAGTTTTATTACGGTCATTGACCAGCAAAATGTAAATAATGTTTAATTGTAAATGAACATGACTCAGTGGTTGGGATTTGCACCATTGTTTAAGAAATGTATGGAAAAAATATCAATGGGAAATTTACTTTAAATCCGTGAATAGATGGAGCTAATTTCTTAGAAATCCAGTTGCCATGACTCAACTTCCAGATCTCTTTGTTTGGTAAAAGGAGTAAAACACACATATCTGAGAAATAACTGAAGTCCTATACTTACATAGAAAAGCCTGCTTTAACAATATATTTGTCAGAGGCACTGCCATTAAGTCGGAAATAACTTGATACATATAACGACAAGCTGATTCACTTTAGACATAAACTTCACAACTACCATATTTTTTAATAATAATGCATGTATCAAAGAAAAACTTAATATGTCAAATGTCAAACTTATTTTTAAATATCTGATGTTAAATTCAAAAGTTGAATTTGAAAACCATTTTATCATTATTTTAACATCAATAATTTTTATCAGTACAAGCTCCATTGCACTACACAGGGCATATTTTTGGGTAAACTTGTTCAGTTTCAAACTTAAAACTAAAAGCAAAACTCATACAGTACAAACACTAGTAAGTACATCCAGCATATCTTAGCATATACCAAGCTCAATACAACACAACATCTAGTGTTTATTGTTTTAAGTCTGTTCCAAGTCTGGATATATTGTCTTACCAAGAAGGTTTAGAACTAGATGCTGACTGGGAGCAAGTGGTTCTGGAAGATTGAATACTGTATATCGATTGTGCTGCATTTGCCGCAGTGCTTCAAATCTCCCAAGTAATATATCACAAAGCCACTGTGCATTCACACATGCTATTCTCCACTCTTTGGCTTTCTCATATTTTAAGCCAGTAGGCCTTAGTAAGAAAAAAACGCACAAACATAAATGACATTAGACCTGTTAAAATGCAATAAACTTTGAAGGTTATTCTTTATATACTTCTACCAATTATTGCAGAATTATTTATAATATGGTTACTTCCGGGCACAACAAAGATTTATAAACTTGGATGAGTCTACAGATTACATAGTTTGTACTTATTTTTATACTGCCCAGAGAATTTCTGATTTAAGGCAGCTTAAAACTAAAACTAACTAATAAAATGTCATTTTAAGACTTGGGAATTGCTTAAAAGGTCTACAAGTACATACAACTTCAAGTCACGGAACTATGATGTACAGTGCCTTTAGTCACAGGCACCTTTTCATCAGCAAACAGAAAACAACACGTAAACTTATAATATGGTTTAACAATGCAACTCTAGCTTCCCCAATCCAGTACACATGATGTTAGGAGGATTTTAGCCCTTGTTGGTTCCTGTCAGCACAGCTAATGGTCAGATAACCATGGAGTCATAATCCAAAATGTCTGGAAAAGACTGATGTAACTGAAGAGGGAGAACATCTCCAGTAAAATTTGCCCCTGATCATATTATGGAAAAATAACAGCTTTACTTTTGAAAAAGGTCTGCAAGAATAGCTTGTATAATGAGAAGAGATTGAGGCTACACGTGTTACTATTACAGAATGCTATTATTGTAAGCCACTTACTCTTTACAGATGAGAACCGAGTTGCTGCGACAGAGGTAGCCTGTATACTTTGCACCAGCTAGGTAGGCCATCAGCTTGAGATCATCTCTGTCACTATCAACAAAACCTGTGACTGAGATTATCTGACATGGCAAAAAAACAAAACAGGTATAAATAAAAATGTGGACAGCAGATATTTTTCTGAAGTTCCATAAACATTTTAAGCAATTCACTAGCTCTCTAAGTGAAAGGCAGGAACTACTGCCAGTATCACACCAAAATCCCATTAGTCCTTTACAGTATGTGGGCAATGGGACAGTGAACTAACTTGTCCCTAAATACATATGAATTAATGTCCTAGATCAGTGCCTTATTTCTTAAGATGACTGTTTGAACTATGTACAATAGTTAACTTTTAAGTTTATAGCTACACTGAAACATACTCTGAAATTTTGATTCTGTCTCCTGAGGTTCTAGCCATGCGACTCCTGCTAGCTAGTCTTCCCTCTTATTTATCTGGGTAATTTTAGATTTGTCTTTTTTACCTGCAAAAAGTTGCAAGGGTTATTTCACTATTGTATTCATCTGATCTAGTATACTTATGCTATATACTCATTTGATTTAGGAGGGTCCAGGACATGAGGAGCCACACACTAACCAACAGAAGTCCCATTCAGACAGCTAAATGTTCAGTAGTGAATTCCTCAAGCGCTCACTCTACAGTCTCATTTACAATGTCATCTTCCTTTCAAGGACCATTCATCTAACAGTTGACATGGTAAGTGGAGCTATCATGAAAAAAACCCTTCATGGTAAACTTTTAGCAATCTTTACATAGGAAGTAATTCTGATAGAGAACCGCAGGTGAATTTTTACAAATTTTCCAAACACTGAACATCACATACTTGCTTATGCTTGTATTTTCTGCTTACAAAAAAAATAAGGGCAGCATCTTCAAAGAAAAATGTCACGTTTAGTTTTCTTACATGTTGAGAACATGGCTTCCCTCCTGGTGGAAATGCTACTGGAAAATGAAGAGCTCGATGGGGTGGCACCATTTTCTTCTTCTTCAGCACAGAGTTCAGCCAATGTGCTGTGATACATCTCTTTCTTTCTCGCAATGCCTGCAACACACAAACGCCACACAACACTATTACTGTAGGTTTTAGTAGTATTTTATGCAGTATACATGAATGGTGGATTATAAAGCTTTTACCTAGGCTCCTGGAAACCAAAATTAATTACTCATGTGGTACAACTGCAACAGAATCTGGAGATATAGATGTGAGACACCAGCTCATTAGCTTTCTTAAGGCGAGTCACTTTCAGCTACTGTTTCCTATTTGGAAAATAAGAATGACTTGCTTTACAGGGAATATGAAAGATGAACACCAGAGCAGTGCACCTTAACTAGTGCTGTTCAAGTGACAAATATTTCTGTCCAAAGGAACAGATTATGCTACAATTTTTAACCTACATTTTTTAAAAATCACTTGCAATTTCTCCACGTTGCAAAAAATTCAGAGGAGATGGATAAGATTTGTGGTATTCTTGTTTGATATTTCAGGACTGCTTGCACTTGCAATTCTATGCAGACATGCTGAAAACAATTCCCATAAATAATTGTAGGATCTGCTTCAGGGGACTCTGGTAGATGGGTTGGACTTCAAGGTGACAGCTGTTTTTTTATGAGAGGAGGAAGATTTTCACAGTAGCGAAATTTTCCATAGATCCAATATTACTTTTTTGCAACTGCAATATTAGGAAGTGTAGGTGATGTCCGTATGCTCCCAGAATTCTGGAAGGTGGCATCAAAAAAATCCTGAAGACCTATCCCTACTGTCCACTCATCTCCAAGCATCACCCTCTTCTACAGCCATCCGTCCAAGTAGGAGCAGAATCTACTGTACAACTTACTCCAGAAAAATATGATTGACAGTATTGAAAGCTGCTAGGAGATCAAGGAGAACCAGGATACCTCCCTTCCTTTTCCCAACAGACAGAGGTCATTGTACAGGGTAAACAAGGTAATTCTTATGCCAGTGCCAAACCTGCATCCCAATGGAAATTGATCCATTTGGAACTCCTGGTTGCAAAAGATCAGAATATATCCTATAAATAAAATATATTTAAAGAGAAACCAGACTATGTTAAATGTTTACGCCTTGACTGTTACATATTACGTACCCAACATAAGTCAAAACTATAGGTTAGCACGTACCATTTTTTGTCTTACCTGAGCATACATATTACTGACTTGACTTTCGCAAAGAAGATGTGTACATCGATTCGTGAGCGTTGGATCTACTGTACCTCCATGTGATTGGATGACCTAGAATAAAAACAAGAAAGACTTAGAGGGCTTATATATCTAAAAACTACCTTTGCCAATTCTTTTCCACATTGTATCTATACCACAATTTTAAAAGAAGAACACACTCACATGAGGACAGAACTGTTGGGTTATGAAGGAACATTTAATGAATGAACCATATTAATAAAAGCATTTTTAAAGTTATGGGAAATTTTGGGAGGAGAACTTTAAATATTAAGGGCTGTAAAAAAAAAAGATAGAAATATGTTTGAAGCCAGAAAACAGGAAACATGGAAATAAAAAGAAAGCAGAGGATAAAACTTCACATGATTTGCAGAAAATAGGTATTTTTGACACAGATTGAGAATATTCATATTATAAACAAT
The DNA here is from genome assembly GCA_037013535.1 of Intellagama lesueurii. NCBI lineage: Eukaryota > Metazoa > Chordata > Lepidosauria > Squamata > Agamidae > Intellagama > Intellagama lesueurii. The sequence continues at coordinate 118,520,955 of JBAJHW010000006.1, read as the reverse complement.
CTGTTATAAACCAAACAAATATTTCAAAAGTAGTTATTAATCCGATTTTTTTAAACCCTGAAAATTGATGTAAAAATAAAATTAAAAAATCCATAAATGGAATAATTACCCTTTTCCACGTTGCCAATAGCTGTTTATCAGACATCTGCTCAGGATAATCAGCAATTGCAAATACACATCCTAGTAAGAAATAGTCTTCTGGAACTGGAAGAGCAACACAAATTAAATTAGTACCAAATATGCTGACTTCTCTTTGACCATGATTAATTATATATTATTAAGTTATGGATTTTTTAAAATTAAGGGTTTTTTGGTCTCGTGCTTCATCTGTCGCATGAGAAGAGCACCTGCTATGGCTCACAGGGCATGAATGTTCCCTGTAACTCACAGCAAAATGCCCTGACATTCTTCTAGCCACTTAGCAAGCAACCAGGAGTTGCGGATTTGTATGAGATTTTAAGTGTATCAGTAAAAGGAATCAATTCAATCATCCTTATCATCACAATCATCACAGACGTAGACTCATTCTAAACAGTACAATAGCAGTTTAAAGTGTTGTTGGGATTAGTACAAATGCATCCTGGTTCATAGAATGTATTTTTTAAATGTAAATACTCCAAATAAATGACATTTAATTAATCAGCATAAAGTGACTTTTTAAAAAAAACATTTAGTTCTGACAACTAAATATTTCAGTTTGATTCAAAGTGCTATGCTTGACTTTTGAAACTCTTTAACAGCATGGGCTAAGACATCTTAAAATCATGCACACAATTAAGCCATACCTAAAATCATCCTCTTAGTGTAGTGAATGGGCCAGTGTTGTGTAGCAGGTAGAGCACTGAATTAGAATTCAGGAGGCCAGGGTTCAAATCCCTGCTGGGCCATGGAAACTCAAGGAGTAATGGCAAACACTCCTTGAACATACCAGACCCACTGAAAACCCTGTTATGGTCACCCTAGAACCGTCTTGCTAGTTCTCATTATATATATACCGCAAAGATTTGTAAGACACTCAAAGGTACTCTAAAGATCTTCTCAATAAGAAGACTAGTGCAGAAGATAGCTAACCATACCGTATGATTCTCAACCACTGATTGCACTACAAGTGCTTTGAAATGTACCTGGAGATAACCTGGAGCCCAGTGCAACTGTTCCAACAAAGAAGTCTTAGCCCTTATTAACAATCAATCTGCTGAAATCCAGACAAATTACTGTTTCCAAATACCCTTCAACAGCAGTCCTACATAGAACACACTGCAATAATTCAGATCAACCAGGTCAAAAAATCGGAAAAAAGGTATTTTAAATCTAAAAACTGATTTCAAATAACCTCATCCTCTGCAATTAAGACTAAAGTGTGTCAATAATTCTTAACCTTCTACAGATGGATCGTGTCCAAACAACTGATGAGGCTGAAGTTGCTGCTGCGGATGCTGCGGATGCTGCGGTGGCTGAACTGGAACTTGATGCTGCAGCGTCTGAGATACTTGAGTTAAATGCTGTGATGCCTGATTCTGCATTTGTTGTTGTTGCTGAATTCGTTGTAAATGCTGCTGCTGCAGTTGCTGCTGCTGCTGCTGCAACTGCTGTTGCTGCAGTTGCTGCTGAAGGTTTTGTTGCTGCAGTTGCAGCTGTTGCTGATGCAACTGCTGCTGCTGCAGCTGATGCAACTGCTGCTGCAAGGCATGTTGCTGCTGAAACTGCAACTGCTGTTGTGGGCGATGCATTTGCTGTTGGGAATGTAGCTGTTGGGGAGGAAATTGCAAATGTTGCTGGGGAAACTGGTGGGGATGAACTTGTTGCTGTTGCGGAAACTGATGAGGCTGCTGTGAGAAAGGCTGCTGAGTAATCTGAGGTTGCTGCGGAGGTGGCTGCGGCTGCTGTGGCTGCAACTGCAGATGCTGGGGCTGAAGATGCAGGAGAGGACGATGCTGCTGCTGTGGCTGCTGCTGCTGTTGTTGCTGTTGAGGCTGGTGCTGCTGCTGCAGCTGGTGTTGTTGTTGTAGCAAGTGTGCTTCTGGGGCCAATTTAACTTGGCTAAGCAAGACTGCATTTGAATGTCCCTGCTGTTGGCTGTGATTTACCTGCTGCTCCAAAGATTTTGTGGGCGCTGAAAGTGACTGCAGGATCTGGAGGACAAAAGGAATGCTTGTCAGGGAGGTTTTCTTGAATATTTTTAAAACAATAAATCAAATGTGAAAAACTTCTGGTTCTATCCAATTTGGGCTATACAGTGGTGCCTCGACTTACGAACTTAATTGGTTCCGGAACTCCGGTCGTAAATCGAAGCACCATTTCCCATAGGAATGCATTGAAATGCAATTAATCCGTTCCAGCCGAAGAAAAAAACCACCAAAAACAAAAAACAAAAAACCACTGCAAGACCCATCGGAAACGCGATTAAACCGTTCCGGCCGAAGGGGGGGGGGGGGGAAAGAAAAGCAAACAAACCATGCAAGACCCTTTGGAAATACAAAAAAAGCAAAGCAAAAAGCAAACAAACCGTGCAAGACCCATCGGAAACGCGATTAATCCGTTCCAGCCGAAGGGGGGGGGGGGAAGCAAACAAACCATGCAAGACCCTTCAGAAATACAAAAAAAGCAAAGCAAAGAGCAAACAAACCCTGCAAGACCCATCGGAAATGCAAAAAAAGGAAAGCAAAAAGCAAATAAACCGTGTAAGACCCTTTGGAAACGTGATTAATCCGTTCCAGCCGAAGGGAGGGGGGAAGCAAATAAACCGTGCAAGACCCTTCGGAAATGCAAAAAAAGCAAAGCAAAAAGCAAACAAACCGTGTAAGACCCTTTGGAAACGTGATTAATCAGTTCCGGCTGAAGGAAAAAAAAGAAAAGCAAGCAAACCGTGCAAGACCCTTCGGAAATGCAAAAAAAGCAAACAAACCCCGCAAGACCCATCGGAAATGGGGGGGGGGAACCAAAAAAACAAACAAACCCTGCAAGACCCATCACAGCATAGAAACATAATCCCACCACCCAGCCCAAAACCACGCTGCAAAACCCACCCAGAACAGTTTTTAAAAAGCAGAAAGCAGCACTTTACCTTACCAGGCAGTCAGAAGCCTCCTCCAATCGCACACTCTCTAACCGCTGGGGCAAAAGAGCTACAAAGAAGCAGCCTCTTCGCCACCAACGGTTAGCGATTTGAATTCCCGGCCTTTTTTTGATCGTAACTTGAAGCTCCGGCCGCAAGTCGAAGCAAAATTTTGCGGCCGGAGCTGGTCGTAACTCGAAATGGTCGTATGTCGGGACGTTCGCAAGTCGAGGCACCACTGTATTTCAACTAGAGCCAATACCCTCTTCTATATTTACATGTGTGTGCCACAGGCCCAAACAAACATTGTCAGATTGCCATGTCAATCTCTGCAACTGGAGTTCCACATTTATCAATACTGAACAGGAATATTGCCCTAAAATACTATATTATGGGGGCAAGGGAAGGAAAGTTCATTCTCTCTCAAAGCAGATTTTAGAACATTAGCTAGTTAAACAAGAAGTAGGAGTATGTGAGCATGAAGCATTTTATAGTGTTTAGTTTAGTTGGGGGTGGGAGGGTTATTGCTAAATGTTCCACTCATGAGTAAGCAAAAGTGCAATCAGAGATAAAACAGGTATAGTTATTTTCTGCAAGTGCTAAGTATTTCCACCACTTTCCCGCATCCAATTGCTAATAGTTTTCACAATGAACTAATGCAATGGCAGTACAGCATTCTGTAATTCAACAGGAAGTGTGGGTTCTTAATTTTTAAAATGCAACAATAAATTACATTTAAATGCTAACTACCAGTATAATATATATTATATTCAAGAAAACAATTTACAGTGATAACTCATTCCCTCTTTAATTAATTTTGTCTATTTCCAATTCAAAAGACAAGTGTGAATGGAGCTGATGCTTGTGCAAGGGGGCCGTGAATATTCCTTCATGCAACTGGTGCCTTTCATCACCAAAAGTGTAGCAGGGTTGTTGCAGACATGGAAAAGGTTAATAGGAATTGGCCTATATATTATCAAAATGATGTAATCCATGGAGAAGAGGGAAATATTGGCAGCAGGATTACAAAACAATTACGGGGGGGATATGAGCTGGGAGAGAGATCCTAGAGCAGTTCTTTGATTACTGACTCGCAGCTTAGTGGCCATTGCTGAAGTTGGGGAGAACAGAAAGGAGGTGGACATAACTACCCACTGGAACAGCAAACAGCTCTATACTGCAACATCCATTGCGGTTTCAACTGGTACTACACAAAAAAACTTGTATAAGACTCTTTCAAATTTTAAAAACAGTCAAGATTAGTTTAAAATTGTAAATGTATCACATACTTACTCTTCATTACAACAGTTGTGTTGTAAACCGCCCAGAGTGGCCTTGCAGCCAGCTGGGCGGTATAAAAGTCAAATAAATAAATAAATAAATATAAATAAACTTCTACAGAACAGTATTTAATTTTTAAGTATAATTAGTAATAAGTAATCCAAACACATTTTTATCAACTTCCACTTCATTTGGACCTTTTCATGTTATAAATCCTATTGAAACAGGAAGCAGTAGCAAGGTATAGTTCTCAAATACAATATGCAATTTATGTTTTAAAGCAGGGGTCGTCAACCCCCGGTCCGCGGCCCGGTGCCGGTCCGTGGGCTTGCCGGAACTGGGCCGTGGATATGGATCTCTGCCCCCCCGCACGCACCCGGGGGTCGTGTCACACTCGTGCAGTGGGCGTGTCATGCCCACAGTGGGTGTGTCACGCGCTTGCGCGCATGGGGAGGGTGTCACGCTCATGGGGGGCGTGCCGCGCCTGCGGGGGACGTGCCACCGCGTGAGCGTGCCACACCCACCGCGCGGGGGTGCCCCCGACCCCCCCCCCGCGCATGGAGCTCGCTCCCCCCAGCCGGTCCGCGGCCCCAAAAAGGTTGGGGACCGCTGTTTTAAAGGATTCAAATAATCCACTTTCAAGAGAAGATTAACTACTTTGGTATACTTACATGTGCTACATTTGATGGCCTGTTAACCTGCTGAATATCAGCATTATTAGTAATATTTCTTAGTGTCCGTACTGCAGGGCTCCATGATGCCATCATTTCAGGATGTCCAGAACTTTGGGGATTCTGTACTGAAGTCATTATATTACTTCTGCTGTCAGGTGATAAAATATTGCCTGGAACAGGAGGGACATTGGCACACAAATTGATCAATCCTGAATCCTTGCCAGATGGCAATCTATGCTTTGCCGTAGCAGCCTGTGGAACTTCAGCAGGGGTCCAGTTCAAATTTCTTTCATGCTTTTCAGGAGAAGAGTCTGAGGAATCATCAAACATCAGTTCTCCTTTTGTTTTGTCCACAGTGACGGATTTAGGTGAAAAGGCTTGATCACCTAATGGTGATCCTTCTCGTGAAGATGGTGGACTTGACAACTTTTCATCCGTACTATCATTTTGTGAATCCTGTTCTTCATTGTCCTCTTCCTCCTCCTCCTCTTCTTCCTCATATACAATTAATCTAGGATGATAGGAAGTCTCATCTTTTCTAGTTTTATCAGATATAGAATCCAGAATCCAATCAGGCGTCACAATTTTTATCTTTTCTCGCTTACAAGCGCATTCATATTTTTCCTGGGAAAAATGAAAGCTTGAATTCCAATCATATTTTTGATAAAATATCATTTTTAGGTAACAAGATACTTAACACTGATTTATATAAGCTCAGTTATACTCCTAGTTTTTATACTACAAACCAAAAGCAACTTATTCATTTGTTAACTTTTTAAACTGCTACTAAAACAATTTTAGAATTATTAGCAGTTGTTCTCTTAATTGTCATCTAAATTCCTAGTGTATTCATAGGTACTCTTTATACAGGGATGAAAAAATAATTCAGAAACTGCTTTGGTCACCCTGGTGGACAATCTATGCCAGGAACTAAATGGGGGAGTATGACCCTGTTTGTTCTGGACATCTCAGCAGCTTTCACTAGCGTCAACCATTGTATACTTCCATATCTTATTCAAAGTACTCCCTGTGACTCTTAAAGGCCTTTATAGCTCAGGTCCAGGCTATCTGAGAAACTGTATCTCCTTGTACCATTGCCCACAAGTATTAAGATTCTAAGAGGAGCTGCCACTTTCACAAACACATCTGATGAGGACTTAGGTGAGTTTTTCTTCCTGTGGCTGCTGCTAGATTACAGACCTCCCTGCTTTAGGAGGTGTGGTTGGTCCCTTCCCTCCTTTCCTTCCATCAGTGACTGAAAAACTGCCTCTTCAGAAAGGCTTCTAGGAAGACAGTAGGCATTTGAGATGGGGATGTCTTCTAAAACCTGATTTACAGTTTTTAAATAATGTTTTTTTTAAATAAATTATATTATCATATCAAATTTTATTTTTTCTGTATTTATTATTTGTAGATTTCAAATATTTTTATACCACTAAGGGACAAAAACAGGATGAAAGTTAAATAAATAAATCTTCAGTAATTGCAGAAAACTATTGAAGACTGACAGTGACAAGGCAGCCTTATCAGAGGTTTTAACTCTCCTAGTTAAACTCTAGTATCACAGCTCCTTAGTACTTGCGAATAATAAATCTTTTTTGTTTGTTTGGCAAGTGTAAGCTAGAGACAAAAAATGAAGCTGCCTTGGTTGCCCATCATGAGATGCAATGTGCCACTCAGAGACTTAGTTTTACTGATCTTAATATTCAGAACAAATTTGACTAACCCAGCGTTCACCCTAAACCCAGATAATTTATAAAATTAAACAAAATTGATTGTTTGTTTAAAATGGTTTCTTTGGAGAACTCACGTAGCCTTCCTCAATTACAAAAACTATTTGTTTGTTGCTATTCTCTGTCCTGTTTCCAGCCTATCAGGAAATCCGGGGGTTGGGGGGGGAGGACTCTACTTTGCAAATGTGACTGCTAAATTTCCTCAGAAGTTTTGATTTAGTCAACAACTTCATGAAAGTATGTCTTCTATATCATTCCCAACTAACACTAATCTGAAATATGAGCACTGAAAGGTAATCAAGCTCTTACCCCTTTCGGTTCTGGCACAATCAAATGAGTACATTTTTTACTGAGACTGAGCCGGCAATCCCCGCCATAAAATGTAATCAAAGCCCACAGCGTACTCCGGTCTTCCGAGGAAACCTATCAGAAAATGTGAAGTCCTTTAGTATCAGACATTTGGAAAGAAGTAACTTCATATCATTTAGCCTTCTGGCTTAACATCTTACCTGAGATAAACAAGCAGCAACTCCAAAAAAAATCTGACAAGATTCTGGGGAGAAACCATTTACTCTGAGAAAATGAAGTCAAGGAGGCAATAGAAATGAAACTCTGAAATGTGTTAAAGGAACTTTATTTTTACAATTCTTAATTATCCAAGCATATTTTTGTTAATTTGCTGATCCTTCTAAAAGCTAGACAATACACAAGTAAATGTGATTGAATTGTGCAATGAATAGACAGGCATATCAAGCTTAGAGTCCCACCTCTGCCATTAAGCCATTAGATGCAGTAGATAATTGTCTAAATCCATGATTACCAACCTTGGGTCCCCAGATGTTCTTGAACTAGAATTCCCAGAAATCCTGGCCAGCACAGCTGGAGATGAAGGCTACTGGGAGTTTTAGTCCAAGAACATCTGGGGACCCAAGGCTGGGAAACAGTGAACTAAATGATGCAGTTGAGCAGTAGTTTAAATGACTCCCCATCCACACGAGCCTTCTCAGTTTCCCTACAGATGAGCTATACGACTCCTAGAGTCCCCCAGCTGGAACAGGGGAATCTGTCAGCACATCTACAGAGAGCACCAACACCAGATGACTTGGTCCTTCCCATAAGCTTAACCATTCTTATATGACAGAAAGGTGAAATTGCAGGGAAGGACCAAGAAATCAGAAAGAAAAATGTTAAAAATCATAAATATTAGAGAATTTAAGCAGCTGCTGTCAAAGCCAATATAAACCTTATGATAAAAACAGTAAATAAGAAAAACGTAACATAGTTCACATTTTAACTGAAAAGGATACGGCAGAAGAGCTCCACATCGAACTGACAAAGTCACCCAAGAAGGCTAAAAAACAAGTTTTTAAAAAAAGGCATCTAGTGAGTACCTATTGACAAACAGACTCCACATCTTAATAATAATTTTGCTTATAGTTATCAAATTCACACCAGATTTAAGTTAACCATCCAACTGTTTTGCTTTCCTGTTCCTCCCTGAAAATGCCAGGAGTTGAACCCACATATGTGATCTGCACAATATGTGATGTACTGGAGAACTGTGGCCTTCCCTTCATATTAGAATTCTAAATGGGAGACACAAGACCATGTACAAGTCAATGGGTGGTGTTGGAATTATTCTCTTTTTGACGTTTAATCACAAGACATGGAAGATTTCTATACCCTTTCTTGCCAGCTAAATAGTTGGCTCCATCAAGTAGCACTGATCCAGGTTTTTGGAGAGATGAAATTGAGTCCAGTACACTCACACTTCCAACAACCTCTGCACATTTACCTGAGGTAGTAGTTACAGTGATTTTATTGCATATCTACACATGCACAGTACTTTTCTGTGTTTAAGGGGAAATAATCAGATATGGTTAATCCTGAAGGCCATACTCTAAAATTAAGTTTGTTGTAGTGGAAAAGCAAACAAATGGCAATGGTGTCAGTACTCACTTTTACAACTGGAAGATCAAACACTTCACGAGATTCACCAACTTCTGGATTGTCTCCATCTTCTGAAATGATGTGCGATGCCAGAGCATTATAAGAAACCTCCTTTGCCTTGCCATCTTTCAGAAGCTGAATAACCTAAAAAAATAACAGTCATATTTCATTCTTTTCTGTTTGAGAGAAATACTGGTGTTAAGACACTCTCCACAGAGAAAGTACCTACGTATACTCAAGCAGAACTGAGCTACAGTAGTTCAGCGACTGACAGCTAAAAAACAAAACTATGGCAAAAGAAATCGAGTACAGTACTAAAGCTGAGCTACTCACCTTGGTCTTGTTCCTATAATATTCAACATGAATTTTTTTTTTTGCAACAATGTATTGCAGAACTTTACACAGGCCAAAAAGATCAGTCAGTAAGTAGGAGACAGATGAACACAATTCATCAAGGGGCTCAACTTTATATCCCATAGCAAGAACAGGGTGAAAAGTTTACCTCACTACATATGTTAACTAACTCAACTAACATATTTCCATTTTCAACTAACTGAAGTTTGTTATGTTATGTTTTAATCAGAAACAACTGATTAATTTTAATTAAAGTTTGTCTAAGCAAACCAACTTAAAACCATGATTTATAGTCCTCACTAGGTTAAAGCATCATGAAAGCCAACTGGAATTAGTGGTTTAGTTGTAGTATTAAGTTGTAGTTAGTTTAAAAAAGGAAAAGCTTCTGATCTCATGAATTCACAAACTGAAAAGGAAGATGCAAGTTTGTGCAGATAAACAACCATCTGACCTAGGCACCCAGCTCTGCATTTCAGTTCCAATGTCCATAAAATGGAAACAATTCTTTAAACATTTTATACTCTAAAAACCAGTAAGTCAAATATGAAGTTTGACCATCAACCACAGAAAGAAAGTTGGCACAGCAAATTCACAGTAAAAAAGATTAAAGGGAATTATTTTGGGGTGTCATTTTAAATGCATACAATGAGAGTTACTTGTCAATAAACTCTCTAGCCCTGATCTGCTGTTCAAGGCTTTGGATATGAACTCCTTAAAAATCAGCAGAGAGCAAAGAATGCAACAGTACTGACAGATCTAGTTCCATTTTATGCTTGCTCCTTTAACAATCCTTGGATGGGTGGCAATATTAACAGGAGCAATATGGAAACCTTTGTAGAGCACATTTGTACTTACTGGCATATGGTTTTTACAGCACAGACCATACACACAGCACTTTATGAAAGGTGAAAAATCACTGCAGTGATGCACTTAAAATCTTGATATTAAAGCATGAGAACAGAGAAAGAGAATGAAAACAGAAGTAGGTGTACTTAGGTTTAGGTATGGGTTTCTATAACATTTGTCAACAACTTTACCAGGAGGAGAGATTTGGAGAAAAAGAAGTGTTCTGGACATCTGCAGAAATTAAGGAACATTCGTCTCTCAGATAGCAAAGGGTGGCAGAGCAGGATAAATGCAGCTCGTATCAAAGGGGAAGTGTGGACATCGAGCTTTGGGGAGTCTTTGGCCCACTATTTCTGGCCTCAATCGCTTATTAATGATTATGCAGCATGAAGCTGATGGGGGTTGTAGACCAAAACCTCTGGCATGGGTGGAGGAGAGTCAAAGGATTCTGAAGATGAGAAAAATCCAAAGAGCAGGCAAGAATATGTTGGATTTAAGGTGTACTGTATTGTTCAGAGCATCAGGAGAAGTGACTGACTTGGCAGCCAAGTACTGGATAAAGATGAAGGGTCTATAGTGGGATGATGGACCGCCAGAGGCTATCAGCCCACAAAACAAGAAGTGCTCTCAACACCCAGAAGCCTGTGATGGAGATCCATGTAAGTTATGTGAAAATCACTCTGGATAGAATCATGCCCAGCTTACAAGAAGATCAGAAGCAAGAGGAAAGGTGTGTGGGTTTGTTTTTTTGTTTGTTTACCCCATCTTTTGTTTGTTTACCCCGTTACCCCATCTCTCTCTCTCCAGGAGGGTGTGTGTGCATATCTTAATGACACCCCCCCCCCCCAATGACAGGGAACTATTCCATCCTGCACAAAACCACCCTCTGGAGGGGAAGGGTTGATGGTGACCTTTTTTGCCTAGAGAAAGGGTTTATCCCTCCATTTGTGAAGAGGCAGAAGCCTTGATGTTTGGGGGGGAAAGAAAAGGAAGGAAACAAAACAAAAACCAGGCCCTCTCTCACAACCTCTCGCCTTCTCAACACCAGCATCCAGATTTGGGGAACTCGGTCCCCTGAAAAAAAGGCCAAGCAGAAAGGGAAGAGGGGGAGAGACGGAGGCCAGAGAGGCCTACTCGCTCGAGGCCGCGTCCCTTCAGGAGCCACAGCAGGGGGGGCGGCCAGAAAGCCGGAGCCAGGGAGCGGATCCGACACGTGTGCGAAGGGAAGGGAGCCGAGAAAGAGGCGAACGGAGCTCCCTCACTCCTTCTCCACACGGCCAGGCCAGGGTCGGGCCAAGCTAGGCCAGGGGCTGCCCTCGGAGGAAGCGCGGGAGGAAAGAGAGAGAGAGAGAGAGGAAGAAGATCCAACCCCGCGGCCCTTCCGAAAGGGAGGCCTCGGCCGTTTTCCCCTTCGGCGGACGGGCCCGGGACTTTTTCAGCCCCACACGCGCTCTTGGGCGCCCAGCCCGTGTCTGGGGGGGAGGTGTGTGGGGGGAGAGAAACTGTCATTTCCCTCCTCGGCCGGGGTGGCGTCGGTCGTGTGAGGGAAAGGCAGGGAACAAGATGGTGGCGGGGAGGGAGGGAAGGAGGCCGGCCGGCTGACTGACTGGCTCCTCGGCCCTTCTCTCAGTGAGGTACCTTGGGGTCAATGTCTCCCACCACGAAGAACTTGACCTCTTTGAACATCTCCTCAGGGACCTTCAGCTCCCCGTCCTCCTCCTTGTCCTCCTCCTTCGCCATGGTGGGGGGGGGGGGCCGCCGAGCTGGGAGAGGAAAGGGGGGCCGGCAGGCGCGGCCGCCTCAGCGCCAGCGGCCGACGGAGAAAGCGAGCGAGCGAGCGAGGGCTCCGCTGGCCCTCCAAAAAGGCCCGGGGTCTCCCTTTGCCCGTTTCCCGCCCCGGCCCCGCCCCTCCGAGGCGGCCGCGGGAGCCAACGCGCGCGCTGCGGAGCGGCCCACTTTTTTCACACGGCGGAGGGGAGGTCAGGCAGCCTCTTTTTTAAAAAACACACACAGAGAGACAGAGAGAGAACTCCCAGACGCTTGTTTTCTTTGTTTCGTAGCCCACCACACTAGCGAAAGTTAACAGCCATAACCTCGCCGCTTTCTGGAAGAATAAACCTGGGTTGGTGTTTTGATGGAACCCCCCCCTCTGCTTCCACTAGTGGATTCTCCCAGATCCGCCTACTAACAAAACAGCCGGCGGCGAGGCGGAGCTACGAGCCCCGCCCACTTCCCACTCTTAGCTCCGCCCGCCTTGCTCTCCCGCCTTGAAAGGCAGAGCGCGCCTTTTCGCGCTTCTCGGAGGGGAAACCTCCTCACTGTTTACTAAGTTCAGAGGTGTAAATTGATCTGGAGAATCATGGGAAGTGTAGTTTTGGAAAGCGGGCAAAGGTTTTGTGACAGAAACCTTGGCGTTCTTGCCAGACTACAACTCCCCAGATTCCTTAAGGGAGCACAGACAAAAATACCATCGTTTTAAAATTATAATTTGATTTTACACGGGTGTTAATGGCATACCTATCATTTATTAGACATCATAACAAAGACTACAAACAGCACTTTGTGCAAATCCTATTGCTACAACAGTAACGTTACGCAAAACAATCCTATAAGATATAAAAAGATGGGAAGTCCAATCCGTCAAAGGTTACACAGTATTTTCCAAGCAGTGGTTTTCTGTGAAGGATGAGGCGAAAGAGCCTGGCAAATGTCCCTCCCTCAGACTTGAAACGTTATTGCTGCTACCGTAGCTGCTCCATTTGCAAGAAATTGGTATCAAACTATTGCAGGTTGGCAGTGGCCCAGATTTCTCACCCCTTAAAAATTAAGCCTGTATCTTTGTTTTAAATCTATTCAAGCCCTTTGATGGCAACTTTTATATTCAGAAAAAAGGTGAGCAACAACCAGAGAAAACAGCTTTTCCTAAAGTATGGGAACAACATTCCTAGAAATGTTCAGCTAGAGCTCACGTTGACCTCTGAGCACCAAATTAAACTAAATCAAATTGCAAAAATCTTTAATGAATAATTTGTTGTATTTCTTCAGCTGTTTTTTCGTATCAATGCTCAGTTTTTAGCATTGCCGTAAGAATTTGCATTTTTTTAAATTCTTCACCTGGGTTTTATTGTTAGTTCTGTGTTGCAAGTTGTTTTAAGGTTGATGGCCAGGTTTAAGACTATAAATGCCATAATGCATGTCACAAAAGGGGATACACCATAATTAGCAGTGGAGAGAAAGATTAGAAAGATGGAAACATCTCTTCATTCCAGTTAGCTATAAACAACACACCTATACTCAAATATGTGCTGTTGTATTCTCCCACTGATACAAATATGCCACACTTGTGCAAGCACAGGTAAATATATAAATAGAAGTAGTGAATATTTTACTCATGTAAGTATACTCACATAAATGCACCTACACAAAACTTGATTCCTCCCACACTTCCTTTCCTTCCCTGTCTGTAGTTATATAATAATCATGTGCTGTCATGTCAGTTCTGACTTAGGGTGACCCTTTTCAGGGTTTTCCAGATAGAGAGTACAGTACTCAGAAGCGGTTCACCATTCCCTTCTTCTGGGGGGTGCCTTGGACTGTGCAGCTTGCCCAAGGCCGCACAGGCTGACTCTTCTCCCAGTGAGGAATCGAATTCCTAAGCTCTGGCTCCTCAGCCAGATACCCAAACCACTGGGCTATCCAGCCAGCTGGATGTAGTTATTATTCCGCAGCAACTGTCCAGAGTTTCACGCAGGATTCTTCCTTAACTCTACTTGGAGATCCTAATGGTCAGGCTACTAGCCCACTGTGGGTTTTTTTGCTAAAGAATATGTGTTCCTGTAATATAAAAATTAGCAGGCCAGCAGCCTGACCATCAGGATCTCCACGTAGAGTTAAGGAAGATGGCTGCGTGAAACCCTGAACAGCAGCGGCAGATAAGAGTGGATAGTCCTGAGGTAGGTCTCACTGTGTTCCTGTCATGCATTGAATAAAATTAATGCCTATGGCTAGGAGGAGGGAGCAAGTTTAGCTTCTGGGCAGATCTTCTCCCGGGAAAGGAGCAGCGCAGATGGCAAAAAATCCCAAGATGTCGGGCTGTTCTAGGTGTTAGATTTATGGCTAGTTCAAAGACTGAAGCCAGACACACAGATGTTAGGAGACAATTCGATGATGATGTAATTTGAAGCTTTAATTAGCACTAGGAAGTACAATCCGGTAGTGCTCTGCATTTTAGGCAGAGTGCACACTAGCTTTTTACTACCAATGTTTATGGGCGTCTGGCTGGTTGTGTGTGCTTGTAAATAGATAACAGAACAACCAGTAAGGATAATGACCTGCAAGAAAAAAGACAGGGAACACAATACAATAGGGAGCCAAGATAATTGCAGACAAAATTGTGAAATACCTTCGCAAAATGGCATGTCACCGCTTCTAAAACTAGATTTGAAGATGTTTATTTCATGACTTGTCTGATCATGGGCACTGGGGGAAAGTTGCACAGACTAATTCCTTCAGAAGCTACAAAAAGTGTGGTATGTTTCCCTTACTTCTACTTGGCAAAAGAGCAGCAGCTTTGCATCAATTGCTTCCTGTATGGATGGAGATGATTTTCAGCAAAATTATGATGTCCAGTAGGATTATGAACAGACAGCAGAGTGCTGTCTTACAAGCAGTCACCCCAGTCTAAAGAAGTGTGAGAGCAGCAGCATCTTGATCATGAGGAAATACACCGTGCCTAGGGTGTAGGTTTGTGCACAGGAAGTTCCTTGTGGATTGAGCATGGATTGAGCATTCATTAATGTGCTATTATGCAAGCAGGCTTTTGCCTCTCCATAAAGCATGAACTTCTTTCCATCTGCAGATTTTTCTTTAGCCCACATTTCTTGCATTTTCCCCCCAATCATCTATTTCACTAAGTTTCTTTCTTCAAAAAACGGTCCTTCTCTTTGAAATCCTTCTACTAAATAGTAGGAAACTTTGCATTGTCTTGCTGTTTTATGGCCTGATTCAGTTTTACCCCAAACTCCGAGGAAGCAGACATTACCATTTCTTACCAATTATAATGACTTTTATTATTATGTAGTTTATTTAATAATACACAATATTGAAATTAGAGGGTCCCCCCCCCACAAAAAATGCAAAAGACTTTGATATTCTTGCTGTAGTAGACTAACACAGCTAACCCCTGCCCCAAAACTATTGCCATGAAAGAAAAGATTAAAGTATCATTCAGGGTATCGGGAGACATGGTTCTCATGGTCTCATGTGCTCCCAGAGGCATCTGGTGGGGCCACTGTGAGATACAGGAAGTTGGACTAGATGGGCCCTTGGCCTGATCCAGCGGGGCTCTTCTTATGTTCTTATATAAAGAGGGGAAAGCAAGCAGACTTTCAGTAGGGTATGCTGAACGCTTCCCGTCTTGTTTCCATTTGTTACCGCCTGCTGGAATGGCTGATGTGGTGATAATGCAGCAGAGACCACAGGGCCCAGTAGTAACAGAACTGCGGCATTCCTCCGTTATGCCATCGGCACTGCCTTATGGAGCCCAATGAGCATCGTACTGAAGCAGGACTTGAATCACGTTATGTTCTTTTTTCGTATTTCCTCTTCATGGACTTGAATCCCATTTCATGTTTCCCATTCAATTGAGTCCTGAGCACATTGTTTGCTACTAGTGTACTGTAATATCCATTTTTACTCATTCATGCAACTCCCTGGCCTTTTCTTCCCTCTTTTTCCAAGCAATGTGGGCTAAAGGTTTATGTTCTCCTCCTACAGATGCCTGCAATCCCTGGCACCTTCTCTTGGGAAGCCTCTGGATTCTGCACGCTTGATGGGTAAAGTGCCACCATAGATGGTTGGGATGCTGTTGCATAATCATTACTGGTGCCCTTCGTTGAAGGTACATCCTACAGTATAGACCTTTCCTGGAAACCCATTTGTGCCTTGGTGGTGCATAGAAATAGGGTATCTACAGCCTAGCAATCTAGCAGGGTTTACTGGATGTCAATTGGTGCCTCCCCTGCATGGCTAATCTTGCTTTCTTTATTTGTATCAGAGCGTTGCACAATTTAAAATTATGTATGTATATCAAATATAGGTAACATCAAAAACAAATAAAAATGTTAAGATAGCTTTTGACCAGAGGTTGGCTACCTCAATAGCGTTATCTCGGTCATTTGCTAGACCTTCTTTTTGTACACGTGGCTAATGCATGAACGTCATTGGTATGTTCTAACTGTTTAAGGAATTTTCAGAATCACTTCAGTTGTGATTGTTGTTGGTGTTGCTATATTACGTTTTGTTTCTATTGCTTTTTTTCCTTTTCTTTCGTTGCTAACTTTATTCTCCGTTAAAGCTATACAGGAAAAAAATTAATACTAAGTCTTACCTCTCTGAGACAACGCATAGCAAAAATTGGCATTGTATTAATTTTTCTGAAGGTTAATGTTTTTGCATAAAAAGGTTTTGCCTGATTAGTATGATGACAGTGCCAGAATAAACCCCTTTGGTCTTCCCATATTTATTCAGCATGACAAATCAGCAGAATAAGAGATCCATCTGATATTTAAAATCCCATCAACCTGACAGCCCTCTTTAAAATATCAGATGTTAACCATGCCAGGTCAGGACGCTGCACATGTATAAATCATTGAGAGCCATCTCTAAAGTCAGTTTGCTGCAAGGAAAAAATCCTATTAATAAGGTGTCAATCTTAACTGAAAGTTCACTTCTTGGCCAATTATGATAAAGATCTCAGAATGAAGTTTAATTCCATCTGAAGCATGGTGTTTTTTTTTAATGAGATGGGAACAAAGAGAAGAACACACACCCCACTCACCCACAAACAGCAGTCACTTTATAATGTGTAAAAAAAAAGGAGAGTGCTTTTTGTTTAAATAAGAGACATGGAAATATGCTTCTAGCATAGAAGCTTTACAATTCTGTGTACCGGTTTAGTTTTCTTTTCTTTTCTTAATAGCCTAAATGTTACTATGACCAATTTCTGTATCCAACGTTTTAAAAAAATCATTTTGATGTTGATGATGAGAGGATGTTATAAATATTTCCTCTCAGCAGCTCAGAAAAAGTAGAAGAAAGCGATGTTCTAAGCGTTGAACATTCATTTTGTTGAAAAGAAAAGAGAGCCCTCTTTCCAGACAGTTAATTGATAAAGCTTTTGTGTCCGATTGGAAGATGCAGGAAACAGCACCCCCAAAGTGTGCCATAATAAAAATGCCATGCATGTTATCTTCTTTTCTATTGTAATATCCAGCACTGATGCTAAACATCTGTATCAACAATGGGTTTGTTTGTTTGTTTTTTAAAAAACAGCAAATCCCTTTGAACATTACTGAAGACATTAAGAAGTTTTCTGCAGTAATTTTTCCTCATCATCTCCAGGTTTCCTTCCATAACAGAATCTCTAATTCCCTCCTACTGGTCGGAGAAAAGTCATGTTAGTTAATTGTATCCCACAGAGAGATTCCTCCTTGAGAATCTGGAATATTGGTGCTAAAATTTTTATGTGTCAGATAGCTCTTTGATGCTGAATTCCTCAAGGCGTTTTAAGAGAAGTTTTAAAGCAGTGCATCGGGTTTTGGGTTGCGTCTTTCTACATCACTTGGCTAGCATGAGAATGCTTTGGGAGCTCAGCTTGCAGATAGCTATAGCAATCTGACTTCTAAGATTTTACTGAAAATAGATCCTTTCACTGGTTTTTAAAAATAAATACTTTTTTAAACCTCATGGACTTTTAAACCTTCTTGTTATGGCATGAATAAAGGGTTCACAAAGGTCATGAAGTGATTTCTTTTTCTGGAGATTCTCCAAATGTAACTGCAAAGCTGGAAGGGATCCTATGGATCATGGAGTCCAGTCCCTGTCAAGGAGGCACGGTGGAAATCAAATTCCCGACCTCTGGCTCCACAGCCAGAGACCCAAACCACTGAGCTATCCAGCATGGGCAGAAATGTTTAAGAAGAAAAAATGCTTTAAAAATAGGCACTGGGTTAGTAGTTCTTTAGTTGTTTTGTTTTGTAAGAAACCCTTCCATTAAATAGCATGAAGCAACTGTGTCAGATGACAGATTTGGGCATCCTTTTTATTGCTAGGAACATAGGGACATACTTTTAGGATTTCCTCTTGTGTCAAAATAAATGAGTGGTTTTGGGATACTATGCTCCTTGATTTGGTTGGCTGCCTCAGGCAGCAAAATGTCTTGGGCCCTGAACCTCTTGAGGTATGCCAGAGATAGACAGTACCATCTCCTTGACCTCAATAATCTAAAGAGTGCATTCTTGCCTGTTCCTGAGCACTGACTTTTCAAAACTTTAGAAGAAGTAGCTGTGTTAGTCTCTGCTGGCATCTCAGGCAAAACCGAAAGAAAAATTTTTAAAAAATGAAGATTTTTTAAAAATGGCACCTTAAAAACTAACTGCTATATTTTAATGTGAGCTTTCCTGGACAAGTCCACTTCTTCAGACTTCTTTGAGGAAATGGACTTGTCCATGAAAGCTCACATTAAAATATATCAGTTCGTCTTTAAGGTGCCACAATGTTTTTGTATTCTTTATTTTTTTTTATTTTGTGTGTTTTCCAGAACCTATTTACTGTATCTAGCATGCTTAGACTAACTGCCATCAAAATAAATGAAGATGCCTACATTATTTTTTCTTCTCAACAAAGATGAGGTTATTGTGTGTGCCGTCCCCAGACGGGGCCGACATTTCCTCAAACCGTTTAGTATCAGTTAGCAATCTTTTAAATGTTTATTTTGAAGGACCCATCTCCTTCACCTTTCTGCCTCTTCCTATAGTCCTTTAATAAAACATCCTTTCAAATTGGACTGTAGGACTAGGACAAACAGTTTGGCAACTACCAAGGAAGGGTTCTTCTCTCACTTGGCTAGACCACTTGAATCGTATGAATGGCTTTAAGTCACAAGGAAGTAAAAACAAATGGGCAGATGTTTGACCTTCTGGAGCATGTATTTTTCTTATGCATGATTTGACCTGTGAAATTTATCTGACAGTCCCTCTTACTTGAAAGTAAAGGTGCTTTACATTGGGTAAAGTACACTCCTGTCTCAGTCTCATATACAGAGGTGGTGGTGGTGGTGAAAAGTGAAAAAGCTCTGTGTCATATCTGTTTCTTAACTTTGTGGATGGTATAAGTTAAAGGTAAAGGTTCCCCTTGACATTTAGTCCAGTCGTGTCCGACTCTAGGGCGCGGTGCTCATCCCCATTTCCAAGCCATAGAGCCAGCGTTTGTCCGTAGACAGTTTCCGTGGTCACGTGGCCAGCACGACTAGACACGGAACGCCGTTACCTTCCCACCGAGGTGGTACCTATTTATCTACTCGCATTTTGACATGCTTTCAAACAGCTAGGTTGGCAGGAGCTGGGACAAGCGACGGGAGCTCACTCCGTCGCATGGATTTGATCTTACAACTGCTGGTCTTCCGACCTTGCAGCACAGAGGCTTCTGCGGTTTAACCCACAGCGCCACCACGTCCCACAGTGGATGGTATAGACAACAATATTAAATGGTACAATGATTTATTCAGGGAGAGGTAAGGAAGTGCCACTCCGCTCATCTGCTTTGACCACAAATTCAGCTGCCACTCTTGTCTGCTCTTCCAGGAAGCTGAGCAACAGAGAGAAAACAGGGTTGATCTCAGAATTTAGAAAGCTGAATTTTCAGACAACACCCCCTCCCCACAGCCAGACTGGTTGTTGTGGAATTCTTGTGACCGGGATGCTCCTCTCCTTGCCTTCCCATAGACAGCACCGTGGGCCCACCACGGCCCCATGGCCATAACGTCTCTCTCCAGTCCTCTCTCCTAGCCCCTGTCTTTCTGGTGCACCAACACTGCACCACAACCTATATACAAAAACCTTTTCGTTGTGCCAGTGAACCAGCTAGAAATTGGTGCCAAAGCTTTAAAAGCCATCTCTCACACACACAACCGAGCTTTCTTCTCCTCTAGTACAACTCATTCTAGCACTCGCCTCCTTGGTTGGAGGCCTGGGGAGGCCCAGCAGTTGCCTAAGACTTCAGCTGGTGCCCTGAGCCATGCCGACCCTAGGCAGAAGTCCTGTATGAAATCTAGGAAGGAGCCACTTTTTCCCAGAGCTTGAAAAAAATTCCTGTTTTGAACTATCAATCCCAGAATTGCCCATCCTGCATTTTGGGTGATTCTGAGAGTGGTTGTCCGAACAACAGAACATTTCCAAGTTCTGCAATTTCCCATCAGGGAGGGTTCCCAATTTAAACATTGCACAGTTGGAGATGGGGAATGAGGGACATGTTTGCCTACCAGCTACAACTAGGAGGGTGAACACTTGACACTTTCTTAGGATTAAAAGAGGTGGGAAGAGAAGGTGAAGACTGAACAAATGCGCCACTCTGTTCCTGTTCAATGGAACAAAGGAGGTTTTCCTAGCCAGAGAAGGTGAGATGCTTTGCATGTGAGAGAGGTAGGCGGTGGCCAAGCCATCCAGACAGGAGAACAATGGTGTTTTACAGGGAAAGTATCCTGGCCCCTTGACAATGCAAACCTCTTGTTGAAATACGCTCCCATCTAACTCCCATCAGTGAGCAGCTGCATCTCTCCAGATATATCGGAACGACAACTCCCATGACCTTATGACCTTGCAGCATCTGCTATGCTGCCTAGGGTTGATAAATATATCTGGAGAGCCAGAATCACCCATTTCTGGTTTTAGAGCTTACAAATGTTCGTGTCTGGATTATAACTTCCAGAATCCCTCAGCCGGTATGGCCGGATCTGAATGCTAGCGGGGGGGGGGGGGGGGGAATTAGCCAGGTATCTCTACTCAAAGTTCTGTTCCTGTGAATCGGATTGGAACCTTTCCCAAATATTAGAATATGCTGCCTTTCGTGTGTGTGTGTGTGGGGGGTGTCACTTGCATAAACACCACACTTTCATCCTTTGTTATCAAAATGATCTGTGTGTCATTTGTATTTGCCAACGTGTATGGGGAGTGTGTGCAAATCTACATCATATCCTATTTAGATACATTGGCTTCTGCAGTTTGCCCTCAAAGCTATTCTCACTAAATTCCAAACACAAATTGTTTGCTTTGCTCCAGTGAGCATAAGCTCTAGTCGATCTGTGTTAATAATACATAATCTTGTAGCAACAACTGGCTTCTTAGACATCCTATCGCCAGTGGTGTTTGCTTATGCAACCACAGGCAAGGTATTTTTTATTTATTTAGAAATTTCAGTTTCATTTTAGGCCCATGGAAAGTGGACAAGCCGACATTTCAGAAGGTGGCTATGTGACATTTCTGGTTAAAAGAGGCATTTATTTCAATATGTTTTAAGGTTCTTTTTCCTAATACTATTATGCACGAAAAGTCCTGGGGTATATACTTAACACCTGGTTAAGCTCTTTTACAGCCTTCTGATCTGAACCCTATTTGACATTTTCTCCATTGTATCAGTTTTCCCAACAGAATTCACAGCAAGGATAAAGTCCTCTGCCAGAGACTTCATTCAAAAGCAAACTCTGTACAGAAAACGCCAGCTTCCTGTGGTTTATGTTCTTTAAAAAATCCATAATTATTTCTGGAACTGAAGGAGAAACATTTGAAAAAATTACTTATTCGGACTCCAACTTACAGAAACTCACAATCAGCATAGACAATGATTCTCAAAGAGTTATATTAGGATAAAGAAGGATTTTATTGCTTAAGTATTTTACATAGTTGCAATGTACCCTTAAGTAATGTTTGAGTTACAGCAACCATAATAGAGTTTTCAAAATACATAAGATGCTCAATGTGTGGTTACTACTGCCATGCCTGCAGTGAGTTTCTGTGGTTGATTGGTTATTTGAACCCAGGGCTCCTGAACCCTTGTCTGTTCCTCTGTCCACTCACCCAGTGCTTCCCAGCTGAAGTTCTATAGAATGTTGTCAAGAGTTCTGCAGGAAATTGGAAAAATACATCTTAAAAATTGAAAAATGGCAACAATTTCTAATATCCCTTAATATCATGTGAATGTTTGTTCAGCAACATTCAGTAATAGGGTACCAGCTACTGTTTTGCTGAGTTCAACTGTTTTGCTGAGTTCGACTTTAAGATATATTTACTTTATGACATTTATGTTAATTTGTTACTCTTACAAAACCCGTGGCACGCAGACATTCAAGCCTGTGCCACAAGCAGAAAGAGAAGTGTCACATGTGCCCTGTTTGAACTTGTTCTGGTTCCAAGAATCCTCCCAAAGTTTGTCTGGATATGAAAACTTATTGTTAAAGGCTCATCTGTGGGACAGAAAAGGTTGGGGAGCACTTCACAACACCACACTGCCTCCAAGTATCTTTATACACTCCATCAATCCCATTACTGACTTGCAGCCTGCATTTTCCTTCTCT
The DNA here is from genome assembly GCA_037013535.1 of Intellagama lesueurii. Lineage (NCBI taxonomy): Eukaryota > Metazoa > Chordata > Lepidosauria > Squamata > Agamidae > Intellagama > Intellagama lesueurii. The sequence continues at coordinate 118,498,656 of JBAJHW010000006.1, read as the reverse complement.
CTCCTCAGCTGCAGAAAACAGCAAAGGACCACCTGGGAAATCTCTCTCTTTTACATCCAGAAACAGTACTTCTCCTGCAGTCGAGTGCCAGGGGGTGGACAACTGGATGGGAAGGTTGATGGAATGATGTATCCTGCAAAAGAGCTTTGCTGACTGAACAGGAGCACATCACACAGCAACTTGTTATAGCTGGCCTCACTTCTATATTATTATAGGTCTTATCAGTAAGGTCTGCTTTTACGGTTCCACACTTTGGAGGCTGCTGTTCCAGCTCCTGTTTTGCAGGGCACATCTGTATGCACTAGTGCCCTCTGTTGGAGAGAATTCCTGCACAAGCTGGAAGATTAAGAGCAGCTAGAAATCTCCGAGTGACTTCAGTATCAAGTCAGCCTATTTTCCCACCTTTCCAACTTGCTTTTTGTTACTTCTTTGCATTTGATGAAGCAATCCTAAAATTATGACAGTTTGCAAATTTGAGTAATGGGCTAATAAAGGTATGATGCTAAAACGGTCATTGATATTGTTCTTATGGCCACCTTTCCTCTCTGTGTCACCTGGAGAATAGAGAATTTTGCTGTCCAGAAGTACCCCCCGGAGGAAGAGGATATTAAACCACCTGAAACTGAACTTTATTGTCGAAAGATTTGTCCCATCTAACTGTTAGGTGAAGCTACTCAGCTTGACTTTCAATGGCGTTTAGGAGAATTCAGAGGTACACTTCTAAGCACCCTTCCTGTCTTAGCACACAAGGCAGAAGAATTACACTCCCATAAGTTTCAGAAGAGCTGTTGATACATTTCCAACCCCGGTGAAGAGTAAGGCAAATGCAAGATTGTTGAACATTTCATATGCTGCCTTGGAGGTTGTCACTTGATGAGAATCAACTGGAAAGAAGCACATCGGTTGCCTTTCAGTGTGAGCAGTATGGTCCGTTTGCCCTAATCAGATTGTGTGTATCAACAGGGTGTCTGCACAAATGTCCCCACATGATGATGTCCATCTGCTGTTTGGTAGGAAAGGCAACCCAGGGAGGTAAAATCCCAACGTTTGCTCTCTGGCCTAAACAGCTGAACCATTGTGACCAGTTATATCAAGGATGGGGGACCATGTGATATGGTTCTCATTCAAGATTAAACACACACACACACACACACACACACACACACAATGTTTTGCAGTACAGAAGGAATATCTTCTAACTGTTGTGTTCTGGGGGAAATTGAATTTTGGACACGTTCCAGCAGCATCTTTCTGCAATCCAGCCAGGGCAGCCAGAGCAAAGGGCCAAACAGGATGGTGAAAAAGGCACTTTACTCCCAAAAAGCCAGAGAAAGACAAGGATTGAATCAGCACTCAGACCGACACGGTCAGCTTGTTGCTGCTTTTGTGGTTGCAAAAGAGATTTATGAAGAGCACCAGACATTGCCTTCCATATTCATAACCTGCAGTTCCGTCATGTTCATGGAAAGATTTACCCCCAGCCCCAATTCCCAGGAAATCTCTCCTCTGCAAAGGAGCCTTGGGGTTGGTGGGAACTCCCATCCAAGTGCATACACATTTGACGTGAGGGAGGAGGGGACTCAGGTGGACACTATTTCAGAAGCTTGTGACACTGAAACCACCTGTGCCCCTACAGGGGCACTTGTTCCACTAGTTGCCAGAACTAGTAATAATACCAAGGTATCAATCCTTGTTAGGAACTTGAAGTCAAAAAGTAGAGCTCCGAAGAAGTTGATAATCTGGTTTTCAGAGGGAGGCCATGGCCGAGGCCGAGGCCAAGGCATACATGCAGGAGCCCTGCAGGCCAAAGGAGACACATCCCTCGTCTTCCTGAGCTGGGAAGGAGTCTGTCTGGCCAAGGGGGCAGTGGGGCTGCCGCCTGGCCCACCAACTAGCGTGCCCAGGGAGAGAGTGATCTCTCAGGCACGGGGCATTGTCAGCCCACGCCACTCAGGCCTGGAAACTAGATATCTAGAAAACCTTATTCTGCTCAAGGTCAGCCAGTCATTGCTGGGCTTCCTGGAAGTACCCTTTAAGTAAGAGAGAAGGGCACACTCTGTGCACAGTACTAGGTATGCCATGGTTCAGTCTGCTGCCCCCTCCTTCGGCCTCTTTCATTCTTCCAACTGCTACACTAAGACTGTGCTGACTCGCTCAACTGTGCTGTGCCCCATGCTGTTGGCACAGTTCACCCCCCAGGCTATCTGCTGCTCCAGTCTGCCTGCCAGTGCTGCCCTGGTATTTGCCCACTCCAGAGCGCAACCCATCCTCTCCTTCCCCGATACGGTTGGCATTTCCTGCTGGCATTCCCATTGTCAAGGGTTTGATCAGGATGCCCATTACAGGCATCTCCTGCTACCTAGGCCCTGCCGGCTGGTGGTGTGCACTCTTCAGAATTTAAAATTCCGAATTTCAATTCTGAAGGGCTGAAATTTTGAATCCAGATTTTAGTGCTAGTAAACACCCTTACTTCCAGCTTACAGTGATCCTTACAGGGCTTTTAAGGTAGGTGAGATATTGAAGAAATGTGGCCAACCCCTGCCTCCCACTGGTAAATTTGAGCAGGGTTTTGAACTCAGGTCTCCTGAGTCCTAATCTGACACTCTATCCACTACAGCACACTGGCTCTCAATCCAGTCCATAATGTTGTTGTTTAGTTGTTAAGTCGTGTCCGACTTTTCGTGACCCCATGGACCAGAGCACGCCGGGCCCTCCTGTCTTCCACTGCCTCCCGGAGTTTGGTCAAATTCATGTTGGTCGCTTCGATGACACTGTCCATCCATCTCGTCCTCTGTCGTCCCCTTCTCCTCTTGCCTTCACACTTTCCCAACATCAGGGTCTTTTCCAGGGAGTCTTCTCTTCTCATGAGATGGCCAAAGTATTGGAGCCTCAGCTTCAGGATCTGTCCTTCCAGTGAGCACTCAGGGTTGATTTCCTTCAGAACGGATAGGTTTGATCTCCTTGCAGTCCAGGGGACTCTCAAGAGTCTCCTCCAGCACCACAGTTCAAAAGCATCAATTCTTCGGCGGTCAGCCTTCTTTATGGTCCAGCTCTTCGGCGGTCAGCCTTCTTTATGGTCCAGTCCATAATACAGCTGTGGAATTCCAAAGCAGACCATGTGATCAGTAATTTCATGTGATTTCATCTTTTGGTGGATTATGCCACTGTAGACTGAGGAAGGGGTGGAGTCAAAGGATCATACCCTCCCTCAAAAGTAGGTTTTCCAAGGGGAGACCAGAATCTGTTTTTCTTCTGACGTGTTTGTTTTGTACAAGCATGTAGGAGAGCAGTCAAAAATGTGATCACCCTATGTGGAACCATACAGTAGCAGACTGTTGTGTGGAACAGCCCATAACCTTCTTCCAGCACCGGGCAGGTTTGTGGCCCTTTCCACTTTGGTTTGGATGCTCTGAAATGAATGATCAAGGTCTCTGTTGCCCAATACAGTGTTGATCCCCATAGCGTTGGAAGAAGCAATGGTGTAGCAAAAATTACTATTACTGTGGCGGCAGCAGGAAGAACAAAGTCAAGTCCTTAAATGTGACATTTGATGGAATATGTGACAGCTGTAATAATCTTTCCTCTAGGTATCAAATACGCTTGCTGTTTTGCGTCCTGGTGCATGGAAGTGACTCTATTGTGGAGGCCAGGCAGAAACGCTTTAATGTAGCCTTGTAGACCATTATATTTCCAATTCATTTTGCAATGCTCTTATCTCTAATTCTACTCCCCTGACCAACTTTCTCTGGCCTAAAGGGTGCAAGGCCAGGAATGCCTCCTTGTATTTAAAATGACTGTGAATTAAATCATTTTTTCATACTTTTTCCAAAGCAGTTATCTCACAGTGCACACGACAAACAGAAAAGGAGATTTGCATTTTATTAGACACACTGTGGCTTACCCATGTTCAACTCCTAGCTAGGTGAAATCACTTAGTACTTGCTGTTGTAATTGCATTTTTCCCTCCCCAGTATAGCTTTAGGGCTAGCAATTAACTTACTCGGGAGTCGAGGTAACAGGTTTGGCGTCACTTTCTTGTCCATGTGGAAAACTTGATGCATTTCCATTCCTTCCACCACAAAGAGTGTGGGTAGACTGGAGTCCTTTTCAATGGAGTCAATGTGGCGTCACAGCCCAAATATTAGGTTCAACCCATGGATCTGTGCCAGCAAATCCCAAATCACTGTTAAAGTTTATTAGAGTGCTCCTTAGCCTATCCTACTTGCAGGGCTGTTGTGAAAAATGAAAAGAAGGAATACTTTTCTTCTGGGTAAATTTGCATAGGATTACTTTGTAGTTGGTGTGGACCAGTGGTTCTCAAACTCGGGTCCCCAGATGTTCTTGGACTGTGATTCCCAAAAGCCTTCACCACTTTGTTATACTGACCAGGATTTATGGGAGTTGCAATCTGTGGCGTCCGCCCATGTCATGAATAGTAATAAGCTATTTGCATGTACCAATTAGAGTGCTGAAGAGGCGGAGTCACCATATATAAGAGTCTCTGCAGTAGGGGGAGTGGGGGAGTTGAGAAGGGAGGTTTTGGGAATTGGGAGTTTGGAGTAGAGGGGGGGTTGGCGGTTGAGGGTGGATGAAGTGGGATGTTTGGTTAAGAGTTAAAGACATTGATTGTACCTTCATCACCTGTATTAATAAGCAACTTCTGTTTGGTTCTATTTAAAATGACACATGGCCTGGACCTCTATTATTAATAACACATAATGTTGATGTAATCAACTGGTGGCAGCTGAAAGACACGTAGCTTGTGCCCTGTGTTTGGTGAAACAATCAAGGGACAGGCAGGAAGGTGACACAATCCAAGAACGTCTGGGGACCCAAGTTTGAGAACCACTGGTGTGAACGATCCCATTCTCTTCAAGAGCTGAATTCCACCCTGAATGGGTGGGTTTGAAGGGTAATGATGAGAAAACAATTGAAACTGTGGGAGCAACAGTTTTACAAAGCACCTACTAGAAGCAAGGGAAGTAGTTCTCATAACTGGTGCAAATGAAACACTTCTGAATGCAGGAACAAATGTTCAACCAAACCCACAGAAGGACCAGACTCAAAGCATTGATTGCAAAGGTGGCTGATAATGAGGTTCACAAAATACCTGTATATTTGACTCTCCCTTTGATCTGCGAGTTAATCAACCTTCATGATGTCAATTGTTTATTGGATCCGTCGCCTAGTTTGTCCTCCAAGGTGCCAGAAAGCTGGCAGTAAACAAATCAGTCCCATATCTTGGCATATGGAAGAAAGCCTCGCCAAATCAATGGTGATTGAGTTTTAGTGCCATCAGTTTCCTGTCGCTACTGCCATCTGTTTTCCTGGCAGATTCCAGGATTTGTTCTGGCAACATTGCCCTAATACTAAAATGCATGTATTATATAAAAAATATCCAATCCTATTAGATAAGAATCTCTAGTTGAATTTTCTAGCCTGCTTGCTCAACGCATTAATTAATTTATTGAGCATCTGTATTAGCAACATGCTTCATAGTACTCAACCCACAGAACAGCAGCCTAATTGACAACAGATCAGAAAACATGAATAAAATCATGATTAAAATAAAAGCAAATGTTAAACATATACCGGACAAACCTGTTCACAGTTGAACTTAGCCCAATGGGAGTGCGGGTGCTTCAACATCTTATTATATATGTTTTAGAACTACTGATAGTATTCATTTCCTGAAAAATTTTGACCCGTCTTGCCTGTACCACAAAATCAAAACTACAAAGGGAACCTTGCTGGCCTTCAATAAATTGTGCAAATTAGACATTTTTTAACATGTATTTTTCTGTTTATTTACTAGACCATCTAGTGGTGAGCCACTACTCTGCATGGCTTACATCAGAAAAAGACATGAAATAAAACAGCAAAAAAATGAAACATCTCACCTCTATACTCCCTTGTGTCACAAACAAATAAACCCAAATTGCAAGATGGGGATGGCTATAAAATCAATTTGGATTAGTTACATTATCTAACTTACTGAGGTTCTCAAGGGGAAGGAGCTACCTGGGTGACTGCAGCCCCCTCTCCAGCCCATAGCTTGGCAATTTAAAAAAAAAAAAAACACAACTTTCTGAATCCTAGTCATGCTGGTTGGCGAATTTCAGCAAAGGTGAAATTGTTGTTGATATTTTTAATTGTTTTTATTCTATTTTGTTGTGAGCCGGCCAGAGTAGACGCAGTCTAGATGGGCGGGATACAAGTTTAATAAATAAATAAATAAATAAATAAATAAATAAATAAATAAATAAATAAATAAATATTTACTAGAAAAAAGTAGTATAGCCAAATTCTGGTTGGTCAATGGACTTCCTGCACTGAATATCCCTTTGATTAGGTGCTGCTAATCCCTTTGATTAGGTGCTGCTGTTCATTGCTTATTGAGTGTCTCTTCCTACATAAGGTGAGAATTTTGCTTTTTTAAAAAAAATGAAATGAAAACTGAATTGTGCAATGTCCTTGAGGATTCCCTGTATTTCAAATCTCCCATTGCATGGTATGATCAAAAATGCATGAAGATCAAATTTATTCTACAACAACTAATGTCAGCCCTACTTCAATAACTGGGGCATAGATTTGCAAGGGGGGTGCTGGTGAAGGAGTGTCTCTCTGTCTCTCTTTGCACATATGTTGGTTGGTTGGTTGGTTGGTTGGTTGGTTGGTTGGTTGGTTGGTTGCCCGCCCGCCCGCCCGCCCGCCCGCCCATGTATGTGTCTCCTTTTGTCTGGACTCTGCTCACTGCTGGCTGCTATGCTTCTGCCCTGCCAGTCTGGGGCCCACTGAGCATCAGTCACCATTGCCTTGTGAAAAAAACCCAGAGAAGTTGTTCCCAAGAACCAAACCAATCGAGAGTCCAATTCCTGAGCCCATTTCAAAATGCTGGCTTTGAATTCCAAATTCAACATGGCTTAGAGACTTGACAGGAGTCTTGTTTCCACACCTGCCAGCCTTCACCATTAACTGGGCATCTGGGAAGGAAGCCCTACTGAAAAGAGGTGACTCAAGCAGTGTCTTTTGAGTATGGCTCCCAGCTTTGGAAATTCCTCTGCAGGGAGCTCTGTCTGACAGCAGTACTTTCTCACTGTTGAGCAAATATCTCCTTATTGTTTCTGAGCAATCTTGCCTCATTGCAGACTTGCCTGTTGCATAATCATTATTTAAAACTTGGTGCAAACAGCCCGGATAAATTTACATGGAAGGACAATATAGGACTCTGATGGATTAACAGGATCACAGCACTCAATGTTCACAATGTTTACCAGCTCCATGGAGAAGAAAGGAGGGCGATGGTCTTCAGGCACTTAGTGATGGCTGGGAAATCATTTTTCTTTTCATGTCCATTGTTACATAAACAAGACCTGTGGTGTTCTGTGTGCAGCGAAGGGAGAAATCAAAGAGGGTTTTACAAGAACGGCTGGCTAGATAACTCAGTGAGTTAAGTATCAGAGGCTGGGAGTTCGATTCCCCACGGTGCCTCCAGGGAGAAGAGCCAAACTGTGTGGCTTTAGGCAAGCTGCACCGTCCCAGGGCACCCCCCCCCCCAGAAGAAGGGAAGGGGAAGCCACTTCTGAGTACATTTCTCTTTATCTAGAAAACACTGGAGAGGATGACCATAAGTCAGAACTGACTTGATGGCACACTAATTATTATTATTATTATTATTATTATTATTAGTTCATGAAAAACTTTACATCTGCCGACTTTTCCACCGGCATTCAACTTAGTGACCCGATTGTGATGCAAAACTGCTTAAAATGTTAGAGCAGGAGTTGAGCAAACCTGGCAGTCCCTGCTTCAGCCAGAAAGCTCCCTGGGGCCAGCCGACCTACCTCACAGGGTGGTTGTGAAGAGAACCTCAGCAGGAGAAGGGAACCCCTCCCTGTACAGGGCTTTGAGCAACTTCCAGGAGGCGAGGTCGGATTGAAAGGTAAAACATAAGGAAGACATGAGTAAAATGGGATCCTATGGGAGGCACGAAAACAATAGTATTCACTCAGCCACCAGGCTTTCCCCCCCATAGAGCATTCGGAGAGGATATGGGAAGAGGAGACCAAGCTTTTCTTTCCGAGTTTGAGGCGGTCTCCCCCACCCACCCACCGCTCCATCTCCTCCCATAAGGAAGGACGCGAAAAAGAAAGAATCCAAAAGAAAAACAGCAAACTCGAATCCTCGTTTTAATCCCTGGCGTTGCGTGTCGTGTGAACGCGCCTTTGGAGACGAGGTGGATCCCAAGTTTCGGGGCACCCCGGCAGGTTCGTGCGCGGGAACCTCCCCCCTTTCCCGAAACAAAATTTAAAAAAAAGCCCAAAAGGCAAGAGGGGGGGGGGGAAGAGGTGAGGGGGGGGGACGTTCTCGTTCTGCGTTTGCGGTCGCCGCGCAGCCCCTCTCTCGCCCCTGGCCCAGCCGGGAGCCGAGGGAGCTCCTGCCGAAGGCGATGCCGATGCCGCCGCCGCCTTCCTGAGGAGGAGGGAGGGAGGGAGGGCGTCCCTGCGGACCAGCGGCTCCCGCTCCGCCTCCTCCCAGGGCGCGGCTGCGGCGGGGAGCGCGGGGGGTCCGCCCGGCGGGTCCGGCTGGGGAGCGCGGCCGGGAGCGCGACCAGCCCGCGGGCAGCGTCAGCCGGCGAGGCGCGGCCGGGCGTCGGTGGAGCCCCTGCGCCCCTCGCACCGAGGAGACGGGCGCCCACCTGGATCCGGGGAGGAGGAGGAGGAGGAGAAAAGCAGCCAGCCAGGCAGGCAGGCAGGCAGGCAAGGCTGGCTGGCTTCCCTCGGTCGCCGAACCTCACTTGCCGGGAGGGAGCTGCGCCGGCCTCGGCAGGTATTTCTTTCCCTGGGCTCCGAGGCGGTTTCGCAGCCCCGCTCTCTGTTTCCTCGGGAGGAAGCGTCCTCCGGCTCCTGCGGGGCGCGATCCCGTGAACGGGCACCCTCCCGGGCGCACTTTTTGGGGGCGGGTGGGGAGACCGAGCTTTTTGGATCGCCCTGGCATTGCTGTCCTGTGAACCGGGCATCTGGTGAGGAAGCGCCGCTGAAAAGGCTCCAGGCGAGCGGCGGTCCAGTGCGCGCTTCTTCGGGAGGCCGTCCGGTTGAACTCGGAGGGACTGGCCTGCGAGAAGACCCGGCGAGGTCGGCTCCGGTGCGAAACGGGCTCACCGACTCGGGCCAGATGTTTGCCAGGGCGCTGCAAGACTCCGAGGCGGCTTCCTTCAGAGGAGCCACGCAGCGTGGGGAAGCGCCGGGGCATTGGTTTGGGGCCGTGGCTTTACTGGTATTCGCTTAGGTACAGGTAGCTCAGCCAGGTGGGCTGGAAATCCACTGCCGGCAGAACTGTTGCTTTTTAAGATATTGCAAGACTCCTTCCCTCCGCCGCTTTCCTTTCCTTAGATTAATTTTAAAAAAAAATCTGCCTCTGGCAACACGTCTTGGTCTTGTTGAAAGGGCAGCAATGAAGGGGTTAATCGCATTCTCTCTCTCCCCCCCCCCCGCTCCAGTGCTCAGTTGCCCCTTTTTCTTGAACTGCTGGTGCCTCGTGTGTGCACCTTCCCCCCCCCCCTTCCCAGAGCTAGCGCAGGGCGTCTGGTTGGCGAGGGCGACCCCCCCTTTGCGGTGCTGGAGGGCGCAGCGAGGGGCTGCCTGGTCGTCTCTCTGTTTTGACACCCAGGGGGGGCTTCGCTTGACGCCCCTTCGCTGCCCCACGGGCAGGCTGGCGTTACGCAACCACCGCCGCCGCTCAGCTCCGGATGGACAGGGCGGATGCTGCGCCTTCCGGCAACTTTGATCTCCTCCCGGCTTGGTCGTTTGGACCGAGGCGAGCACGGGTTGCAGATGCTCCCGCTGCCTTTTCCCTAATTTTTCTGGACTCTCCCTAACGAGCTTGCAGTAGCCGGAGAGAGGCCACCGCTGTCCCGAGGAGATCCGCCTCAGCGGTGGGTGAGACAGCAGCCCTCGGCTTTCCCTTGCAAAACAAAGCGAGCTTGGCACACTCCTTTGCATGACAAGCGGGGAGCCGTGAAGCGGAGGCAACAGTTGCCTGTCGGTCCGGTCCAGTTGCCTCTGAGTGACGGTGTCCCCGTGAATTGAAGAGATGTAGCGACAATATATATATATTTAAAAGCACTTTCTTGCAACACAGCCAAAACAGGCAGGATCTGCCGGTCATTTTGGAAGCAATTTGGAGGGTCCTGGTTAGCGCACTTGTCTCCTGTGCCTGTGCCTTGTCAGATGCCTCGCTAGTAGCTGCTGATTGGTGAGGATGGGAGAGGCATTTTGCACATGCACAGAGGGATGATTCTTTATTGCATAATAGCCCTCAGAACTATAATGCAAGATAACCAAACGTCTGTTCTGCAGAGGTGCTGGGCTTTCGCTCTGATCTCTCCCAGCCACCATGGTCAGTGGTGGCTGAGGATGATGGGGATTATGGTCCTCCACTGTGCATGCTGCAGGACTATCCCCACCATCCTCAAGTGGTAGCTAAGGAGAGTGGGAGTTGTAGTTCAACGTACCTGTTAGGTGTCAATGCGGGGAGGGAGGTTTTGAAGGCACCCAACCAAGGATATAGGAGCCGATGCGAAATAGGATGGGGCAAAGGTGGAAGCAGAAGGATGGAAGCGACACGGCCATGGCCATCCTGTCTTGTCCGAGATTTTCCCCATTGCTTAAACTGCTGCAAATGCCTCTCTTCCACCTCCATGTTTGTGTGGAACTTGGTGGAACAAAAGCATTCCTCAGTTTTGTAATGTTGCAAAAGGAAATGGCAAAATGTTTTCAAGAGGCATCCTATCTTCTCATGAATGTGGTTCTTTCTCTTTGAGTTACAGGCTGGGCAGACTCCATGAGAAATTTCAAATTACTCGTGAACGTGTCCTTAGTGTATTCTATGCCTACGCTCGCCAGATTGATGCTCCACAAACTGGGAGCATGCCAGAACTCCAAAATAAAGCATTTCCAACTTCTTCTTCTGAATTATGAGGCTCTCTTGGAGATAGAAGTGGCTCAGCTGTACAAAATTTAGAAGAAGCTTCTCCTTCTGGCCTCACCACCTGGGATTTTCCTCTGCTCAATCTCTGCATGATGGATTGGTCCCCTAACTTCACCTGCTTCTCCGTCACCACTTCGGCAGTGTCAAACCGGACTGGCTCTCCCGTGGACTTCCCTGAAGAGGTTGGAGGACCTTTGTCTGTTTTTAGTGTCTTGGTTTTGACTCTGTTAGCAATGCTGGTGGTGGCTACTTTTGTTTGGAACCTGTTGGTGCTGGCTACCATTTTGAGGGTGCGTACCTTCCACCGGGTCCCCCACAACCTGGTAGCCTCCATGGCTGTCTCGGATGTGATGGTGGCTGCCTTGGTGATGCCTCTCAGCCTGGTGCATGAGTTGTCTGGACGGCGCTGGCGGCTGGGCAGGGTCCTGTGCCAAGCCTGGATCTCCTGCGATGTGTTGTGTTGCACGGCCAGCATCTGGAACGTCACTGCCATCGCCCTGGATCGCTACTGGTCCATCACCCGGCACCTGGAGTACACACTGCGGACCCGGCGGCGAATCTCCAATATTATGATCATCCTGACATGGCTCCTCTCTGCCATCATCTCCTTGGCTCCGGTGCTCTTTGGCTGGGGTGAGACCTACTCGGAGGGCAACGAGGAGTGTCAAGTCAGCCGGGAACCTTCTTACACCATCTTCTCCACCGTTGGAGCTTTTTACTTGCCCCTCTGCGTAGTGCTCTTTGTATACTGGAAAATTTACAAGGCAGCCAAGTTCCGCATTGGATCCCGGAAGAGCAATTCCATCACTCCCATCAGTCCTGAAGCTCTGGAGGTGAGTCCTTGGTCAGGAGTGGCACCAGGATTGGGTGCTCACCATAATCATGCTATGAACCAGCCGTATTTATTTTTCATATACAGGTGAAGAGTGTGTTGTGGATGAGAACTTGGATAGTTTTCTTTCCCTGGGATTCTGGAAGCTGTGGTCCAAAAAACAGAACTTTACAAACTCTGTTGGTGATTATGTGCTTTTCTGGGACATGTGTGCTTCTGCTAATGCTGTTGCACTGTATCAAGTAAATGTGGACACAAAATTCACCAAATTACACACACACACACACATACACGGTGGCAACAGCAAGCCTTTGATTCAAATTTCAGCTCTGCCATGAGCTCACTGCTCTCTGTCTTGCTCCCCACCTAGAGTTTAGGCATCATAATACTGATTAATTTTATAGGGTTGCGGTGAGGATAAAATTTGGAAAGAGTTTTAAACACTTGCAAGTACCTTAATGTAGAGCGTTCAGACTCCTTGATTTTTGTGCCAGAGATTTTAGCAAGTGTTTCATAGTGCGACTGAGATCAGAAAGAGGATTTCATTCTTAAATTTGGCCCGGCAAACGTACTTTGCTGCAAAATGTGGCAATGTGGAGTGCTCTGTTGAGGATGCTCCATTCCATCCCCACCCCTTTCCCTTATTTCCAACATCCCAACAGTCACTTAGTGTTCCATACCCATTGAGTGTGTCTGGCCTTCACGGAGCTGTTTCTGGGTTCACCCTCCCAGTTCCTCTTAAAGGTGTTGGGTGTTGTTGTTGTTTTTTTAAAAAGGTTTTGCAAACCTTAGGGTTTCCTTCCCTCTGCAGCTACCTCCCTTTTGTGTACTGTTGGTGGTGTGTTAGCTGCAGTCTCCATCATTTGACACAAATGGGTTTGACATTAGTAAGGAAGATTAAGCCCCTTAATAGTTAAACATGATGGAAGTTAGATATAGTTTATAAGGAGGAGGACCTGTGTGATGCAGATGGTTTTTATTTGATAGTTGAGATATTTCTATACTTCTGAAAGCACTCTCATGCTCAACCAAGACTGGGATAAAAGACTGGGATAAAGAATTTGAACAATTCTGTTGTTTTAAACAACAGTACTGTTAAGCCATGTAACTCCTGATTATGTTTATTTATGACATGATGACCACTTTCAAGGTTTGTTGGTGGGTTTTTAGCCAGCCATGCAGAATGAAAACAAAAAAATATTAACCTTCCAATAATGGGGAAATCTAAAAGATCAACATGGGAGCTGTCATCTTTTCACAGACAGAGAAAGTGCGGAACAGGCAGACATCAGCTGATGAAGCTGTTCCTGACATAGAGATAAGGAATATTTCATGGCCATCATTTCTACCTTAAACTGAGCCAGACCTTTTATCCATCTGCCTCAGTCCAGCATTGATTCTGAGTAACAGCAGATCTCCAGGGCTTCTGTCAAGCCTTAACCTTGCCTGGAGATGCCCAGGATTCAACAAGGGTTGTGAAATGTGTGCCCTGCCATTGAGCTCCGGCAACTTCCCCTTTCTGAGTTCTAGCTGTCTCACCTTTGCTGGTTTAAAAAAATGGCAATCCTACTTTTTGGCCAGAATCCTGTGGGTGCTTGGGTAAGATTTGGGGAACTTGCCATTGATGATAAGGTGACATGGCATATTTTGGTAACACCACTGTGTTCACCACCATATGTGCAGCTGCAGCACACCCTGACATCTTATCAGTTTGCTGGCAAGTTACACAAACCTTACACAAACACCAAAAAGGTCCTAGTTTTTGTTTTACATAAGAGGCAGCACAGGGCATGAGATAACAAACAAAAGAATAGATGTTGTATTGCCTTCTCAGGGGACCACAACATCTCGCCGCTCTGGACTCAATGGCATTGAACTGTTGGGTGCAGAAGAACCTGAAGGGCCAGTCACTCGGGGTGGCACCAGCACAACCCCATGTGCCTGGCCGTTCTCGGCTGATGGTGGAATTGTGGGACTCTATTCATTATCCATCCAGCCGGTCAGTTTTGTCCATCGCACGTATGAACAGCTGCCTCCCTCCTTTTCCAAACGCTGCACAGCCATACAAGGGTTGTGATTTATACGTTTGCCACTGTGATCTTTCATTTCAGTTTCATTTGGGTTTACTGCCTCAGCCACCATCTCTTACTGTTTTGGGGTACCTCACAGCAGTTTGTCAAACAAACATAAATCTGCATTTGGGATACACACACTTGTGTTTGGCTTTTGCCCTGATGACCAGATGATGGCCAGACATCTATGTGAAGAACTCTAGAAATGCGCAGAGTATAGGAGTGTCAGCGGTTATTAACCAACGTGATTATTAACACAGAAGGTCTGTGGATGCTTGGAAGTTAGGAATGAAGAACACTCTTGCTTCTCTTTGTGGTACCATCCAAACTGTATCTCAGTCATAATTTGGATAATGGGCTAAGAGTCCTCTTCTTCTTTTTTTGTTCCCTGTAGTTGTGATTTGGAACTAGGGTACCTATTTATGCATCACCACCCCAGACACAGAGCAAACACACCACCCAGAACAGGAATACTGATTTGCATATCATTTGTTTATGCCAATTTACCTGTACAGATGCAAATTTAGAAATCCTCACCACCATTTAAATAAGAATTCATAAGGATACCTTCCATTTCAGTGGAGAAGACTGCAACAGAAAGGCTTAACCTCCTCCGCCTGTTTGCAGTCTTAGAAAGACTGCAGACACTGCACGATGGTTGCATACTTTCATCTTAGCTCAACGTGGAATATGAAGACAAAAGCAACGGATAACATTGCGTTGCTCTCTCGCTGCAAGCGCCTCTCTACTCTTGCCTTTGCTGCTAAATGGGGTGGAGGTGGATCAGAGCCATAACTAGGGTGTGGTGACCAGGGATTGACCAGGGCACTGAGATTCAGAGGGAACAAACCATTTCAACAGGAAGGATGTAAACCTTCCTGTAGGTATTTGCAGCTGGGGGAACACGACCCACACCTCACCAAGTGCGTATCCCACCCAGGCAGAAGGAAATGCAAAGCACATAGGCTCAGTATGGAACCACTGTGGCTGTCACATACTCCCACCCAGAGGTTCCTTCATCTTCTTACTCCCTGAGTGACCCACTCTGAAACAATAGGGCAGCAACGGCCCCAGTGCCAAAACTGCCAGTTACAGCTCTGTAGTGCAGTGGTCCCCAACCTTTTTGTCACCGCAGACTGGTTGGGGGAGGACGGGGTCTGTGTGCGGGGAAGGTGGGGCACCTCCCCCATGCTCACACACATGCGCGAAGGGGCGAGGGGCGCTCGCGTGGGTGTGGGCACACTCACACGCATGCGTGAAGGGGTGGGGCCCTTTGGGGGCGCTGGCGTGGGTGGGCATGCATGCGCAAAGGGGCAGGGGGCGCTCACGGGGGCACGCATGCACTCGCGCACATGTGCAAAGGGGCTGTGCGGGGGAGAGTGCATGCGGGAGGTGGGTGGGAGATCTATCTCTACGGCCCAGTCCGGCCCAGGCCACCATCCGGCACCGGGCCACGGACCAGGGGTTGGGGACCCCTGCTGTAGTGGACACATTCATACTCAATGTGAGCTACGTTGTATTATCAACTTTTCCCCTTGATGCCTATGGTGATTTCTCTTCAACACGTGAGAACACAAAAATAGCTTGTTAATCTATGACAGGAATAAACCACCCAGAAAGACATGGTTCTTTCTCCCCCTCTTTCTTTCTTATCTAGTGGCTCAGTACTATTGTTCCCACTGTGTTATCTTTGATTCTGGAAAAGTTATTATTATTTTTTTTGAACTGCCGCTCTCAGGAATCTGTAGCCTTCATGGCCCCTAGCCCTGCTGTTTGGTGGATGTTGGAATCTGTTGTAAGCTTTTCTGTATAGAATATTAAGTTTCAGGTGTTCAAACACCTTCCCATTCCATGTCTCTGGGTGGTTGATCTGGCGGTGTGTTGTTCTGTTTTTTTATTGAGTTCATAGAGAAATTTAGATGCCAACATTGAGATGGAGAAAAAATTTCCTTCCCCATGCAAAGCTGCTGCCCAGAAATCATCCCCAGATATAAGTCCTGGAGACAGTTGCCACTTGGAGCAACTTGAACTTTAATTAAGCAACCTCTCCTTCCCCATTGCTGTTCAATGTTGGATTAGAGCTTCTAAAGCTGTGTTTCAGTTTATTAAAGTGCTAAACCATCAGGAGGCAGGAGCCTGTTCAAACATCTGTGTAATGTCTAAGCTTGCCCTCGTTAACTCTATGTCGTGGCCAAAGTCTGGGAGTCTCAGCAGTTAATTTTTTAAACATTTTCAATTATGAATTTAGCTCTTCAATACCTCCCACTCCATCTATATTTAGGGAGCAGAGGCCACAGGCTAACAATTTCTTCATATGCAAAATAACACAATGTGGTCTTGACTTTATTCAGAATGTTAAACCTCTGACTCGAACACTTCCAAATTTATACACCAAGTGGCAGCCAACAGCTCCATTGGGCAGCCTGGCAATATCATAAAGCTTGGCAACCGGTCCAGACCAAAGCAGCTGTGACCCAACCCTTGGCACACAGTGCTGTCAAGCTATAATCTCACAACCTCAGCTGAGAGGCAGCCCCAAGCTCATTGTCTTGCAGCTCTCATTTAACATTTAATTAGCATCTCTGCTGTATCAAGGCATGGACATTCTGCCTGCCCAAAGGCTACAGCATAGCAAAAATAAAAACATCAGGCTAGTTTTATAGACGCTGTGGACTTCAAGGAAGGGAAAAGTATGTGAGAAAGCAAAGGCCAAGTGTTTCAGTTCTAGCAGACAGCCTGGGGTAAAAGGACAGCATATGCCCAGGCCGGCAAAGGGAGCATCAGTAGCACATGATGTTGCATGGAGTTCGATTCCCCACTGCGCCACCTGCGAGTAGAGCCAGCCTATGTGGAAAAGTCGAAAGGCCTGAGAAATTGCTCATTGAAACTGCCTTGGATCCTTTTAAGGAGAAATGTGAGGTAAAAATATTTCAAAGAAACAAAGAAACCAAATTGAGCTGGCAAATAAATCAGCTAGTCATCACCTTCCCTACCAACTATGTGAGGTGGATTCTGTTTCAATTGAAATAACTAATTATTTCTAAACGTGCCTCTGTTCCTCTAAATTAATAATAATTGTGTGCCATCAAGTGAATTCAGTCTTTTGTTGTTGTTGTTTAGTTGTTAAGTCATGTCCGACTCTTCGTGACCCCATGGACCAGAGCACGCCAGGCCCTCCTGTCTTCCACTGCCTCCCGGAGTTTGGTCAAATTCATGTTGGTAGCTTCGATGACACTGTCCAACCATCTCGTCCTCTGTCGTCCCCTTGTCCTCCTCTTGCTTTCACACTTTCCCAACATCAGGGTCTTTTCCAGGGAGTCTTCTCTTCTCATCAGATGGCCAAAGTATTGGAGCCTCAGCTTCAGGATCTGTCCTTCCAGTGAGCACTCAGAATTCAGTCTTAGGGTGACCCTTTTCACGGTTTTCTAGGCAGAGAAGACTCAGAAGGGGTTTACCATTCTCTTTTTCTGGGAGCAGCTCTGGGACTGTGCAGCTTGCCCAAGGCCACCCAGGCTGGCTTTTCTGGGATGCACAGTGGAGAATTGAACTCCCCACCATTAGCACACACTTTATGCTAACCTATGACTTCTTCAGCCAGGAGTCTTGTGGTGTAGTGAAGGCGACATCCGGTTCAAGCATGGTTGGAGAGGTTAATGTATGTGATCATGTGCTGCCCTTTTGATTCTTGACCCAAACGTGAAGCCAAAAAGGGATTGCCTACAAAGTCAGATATTAAAGAAATCACACACACTGCCCCCATATAAACATCTTAAAAAAGATTTGTTGTGTGGGAGAACTGTTACTTGCAACAAATCTTGCTGTAGACCAGGATCTGAAAAGTATGACCAGGTCAGGTCTATGCAGCCCCCAATGTGCTTCTTCTTGCCCCTGGACATCCCTGTGGAAAAAGTTCTGTAAAAAAATGTCATTTTTGCTCCAAGACGGGTGGGTCCCCCCCCCCTCAGTAAAACAGAGTAGAGGGCTCCTAGTCCCTCTCATGCCTCTAAACCATAAAATTGATCCTAAAAATGGACTTCTGGTGAGATTTGGCTTTGATATTTTTTTTTCCTTTTCTATTTCTTTAAAATCCTTTCTCCTCATTTTCAGGGCTGGTATGGTCTCCAGTGGGTCATGGGGCTAAAAAATGCCTCCAAGACCTTCCAAAGGTGTACAGCCTTGCTTTGGGTTCATTGGCCAAAATCCTGTTCTGCAATTGTGCCAATGGTATAACTTGTAGATTCAAACTGCTGTAAGTTAAGCAATTTCTGCAGATATTCTCTTTTGCATAGTGAGTTGTGTGACTCGGCATGCAACAGACAATGTCTACGGAGATTTCTTAACTTGAGTGCAACAAGATTTGAGCCATCATGTTGTCTGTGCTACAAGGATAGAAAAACAGGTGATATAGAAAAAGACCATAAAGTTGCAGCATCATTACATAGCGTGAGGGATCACTATGATAAATGCATTAGAGGGAGAAAACATTTAGTGGGAAATGCCTTATGACTCTGCTTTACTACCCATGTTCTTCCAGTCTTCCCAATAAAGTCCAATCAGATGTTTGTTTGGGAGGGGAAGTGTCACAGCGGCTAGCCAGTTAAACCAGAGTCTGTAAGCACCAGAAAGTTTTGTCAAGGAAAAGGCCAGGCTTCTCCTCATGTGGGCAGCTGGACTGTCTGTAGCATCTGGCACTTCCTGGCAGCTCTGGTGATTAATGAAGGCATGGGTGGGTGGGTGTATTGGAGGTGAGGATAATGATACAAAATAATATCTCCATATTTCATGGCTGGATAGACTTCAAGCTCGCTGGATCTGGGTTTTGGGGGTTTGTTTGTTTGTTTCTAAGTTCTTGATGGTTCAAAATATCAACTTGATTCCAGTTTTAAAGAGTTCTAAGCCCAAGAGTTTCTTTTGAGCACTAGAACTCAATGTAGCTCATGGGGCTGTCATGCAAAAATCTGCTCCTGGTCACCATCCCTAACATTCTTCATTTCAACAGTATAACATAGAGCAAAGAGGGTTGTGTTTCTGCTGTCATCCAACAATTAGCAGTCAGAAATCCTTGGAGACTTACTTAAATTATCCAGAGGTCTACCAGCAGATCCCAATCTGCCTCTGCCCATCACTGCCATATTTTGTGAGATCCCACAGCACATCAAGGAAAGGAGTATTTCCAGTGATCATGCTATTTCTCTTCTAGTTCTGCAGCTCCATGAAAGTTCTGTTGTTTTTAGCAAAGAGGAGGTGACTCTGGGTGTTCCAGGAACATTGAAACAGAATTGAGACTAAAAAGGTGGTGATGACCTAGGTGTTTGTTTGCATGAATCGGAGTGAGGGTACATGACTGTGTGACCCTGGTTCAAATTATCACCCCACCATCAAGCCTCATGTAGGCGAATCTCTGGGGTACAAAACCTTGCGTGATTTTGTGTTTGGCTGTTGGCTGCAGACCAGCCAGCAAAGTGTAGCCCTTGACAATTCTGTTTGTATTTGGCAGGTCAAGGAAGCTTCCCACCAAACTCAGATGGTGTTCACCGTCCGCCACGCCACGGTGACTTTCCAGACGGATGGAGACACATGGAGGGAACAGAAGGAGAAGAAAGCGGCCCTCATGGTGGGCATCCTTATCGGAGTCTTTGTCTTGTGTTGGATTCCCTTCTTCATCACTGAACTCATCCACCCGCTCTGCTCCTGTGACATCCCACCCATCTGGAAAAGCATTTTCCTTTGGCTCGGCTACTCCAATTCCTTCTTCAACCCCCTGATATATACAGCCTTCAACAAGAACTACAACAATGCCTTCAAGAGTCTGTTCTCTAGGCAACCATGAATGACCTGAGGGAAAGGAATCCAGGTACATTGACAGCTGTTTTATACTGAGTTGGGCAGTTGCTTCAGCTAGCCCAATGTCATCAGCTCTGATGGGCCACAACTCTCCAGGGTTTTAAGAAGGATTCTTTCCTAGCCCTGCCTGGGGATCCCTGGCATTCCTTCATGGTCTCTCATCCAAATACTCACTAGGCCTGATCTTGCACAGCTTTGGAATTAAGGTGTGTTCAGGGTGTTATGGTAGCAAGACAAAGACAGGCTTTCTTTTAAAAGTCCCCCTTCCTCACCTTGGAGAAAAAGAGAGAGAGAACTAGAGACTAACAGGACCTCTTGGAAGAATCTTGAGATGTTTAGAGATAACTTAATCATTTCCTGATTAATGCTTTGTTGTTTGGGGGGATTTATCTCTTCTTCTGGAAGATAGCTATGGAGATACTGGTGTTTTCTGCAGCAATATTTTGTTTTTCAGAGAACCTACTCTTGCTTCACAATTCTTGGTCCAATTGCAGTTCTTAATGTTGTGTGGCACCTTGCTCCGTGAGTGTCATGGCCACCCCTTGAATACAGCCTGTGACATGTTTTGAAATGAATGATGATCTTCCCTTCTTGCAGTCCATGCCCTTTTATGAAAGGGAAAATGACCCGTGCTGTGATGTTAACCCCTTAGAGCAGCCATTCTCAACAGGGGTCATATGGCCCCCTGGGGCGCTCTGGCACATTTGAAGTGGGGCACAGATTCATCTGTTTGTGTTGTATCCTTGTTTGCACACAGCCCAAGGCTTTCCTTGCTTGACAGGGGGACCTGGAACTTGAGAAGAGCTCCTAAAAGGGCTATGGTCCAAAAAGGGTTGAGAATGGTTGCCTTAGAGCAGGGTCTCCAAACTTTTGAGTGTGAGGGCCACATCATATATGTTCCACATTTTTGAGGGCTGAAGGAATGTTCACACACACTCCCCACCCACACCCCCGCCCACCCACATGCACTCATGCCCCCCGCCCCCCATGGGCTGAAGGGAACGGGCCAGATAAAATGACAAGGTGGGCCGGATGTGGCCCACGGGCCGTGGTTTAGAGACCCCTGCCTTAGAGGATACACAAACCATGGCTGTTTCACTTGAGCTCTGGTTGGTTTTAAAGGCAGGAAGAGGGCAGAGATCCTGGTGAACTCAGGAAGGGATACCTCCTTGGCACTATTAAAATATATTTCTTTATTTTATTTATTCCAGTTGGATGGCTTAGTGAGTTAGGTATCTGGCTGCAGAGCCACAGGTTGGGAGTTTAGTTCTCACTGTGCAACCCAGAAGAGCCAGCCTGTACAGCCTTGGGCAAGCTGCACAGTCTCAGGATGCTCCCAAAAGAAGGGAATGGTAAACCACTTCTGAGTACTCTCTACCTAGAAAACCCTGAAAAGGGTCACCGTAAGTCAGAATTGACTTGATCGCATATTATTATTATTATTATTATTATTATTATTATTATTATTATTATTATTATTATTATTATTATTATTATTATTATTATTATTATTATTATTATTATTATTATATTTTATTTTATTTTAAAAATTCCATTCAGAGGCAGAATAAGTTACCTTTTCAGTTCTATTATTCACAGAATTCCTTGCTGAGGTATACTGGAAATTGTCATTCAAGAACACAACTTTTCCCACTTGTGATTCAGTCACAGTATCAGACAAACAAATAACCAGTTGGTTCGACTTGCCCAGCTGATCTTTGTACTTGGGGTTTCTTAAAGAGCAGTCCTACCCCCACCCTCCTTTCTTGGTATTAGGGAGTGATTAAGTCACCTCTGAAGCAGACTGAACTTTCAAAACCAGTTAGTGATATAGATTGTGGGTGGAAAGGATCAGAGTGTGGCCAAGTTCCTCTTTTTTGGACTACGACTCCCAGAATGCTCTGCCAGCAAGCACCGAAAAGATGCCTCCAACAGAGGGAGAAGCTTCAAATTGCCTTTTAGATCCTGACTATTTCCTCTGTTATATTTCCAAAATCTGCTACATAGTAGCCCAGGTACTAACAGTAAAACAGAGACAGATTCGGTATCTGTTAATCGTTTTTGACCATTACAGCTTAACAAAGGGGGGGGCCATCTAAAGTCAATCTTCTTTTTCATCTTTTTTGTCTGGCCTTGAATCACAATGAATGATGCTGCTGTTAATGTTTGTGCTACATCACAGGCTTTTTAGAAGAAACGGGGTGATGGCCAGTCATTCTTTGGTCAGAATCTAATGAGCACCTTTTATGGGGGAGAGGAGAGCCAGAACAGAATTTTTCAGTGACTCCCCAGTTCCATTATATACTTTATTATCTCTCTCCCACCCTCCCTCCACCCCCAATTCTTTGATATTAATCTGTTCCTTCTTTGAAACATCAAAGCAAGCGTCTTTCTATGTTTTTTGAAGCGTTCAACACTGGTATGATGATCCTCTGCTCTGATGCTAACTTCCTTAAATCACCTATTAAAAATGAACTAGATGTTGTACTACTATTTCTAGATAAGGATAATACTGTAAATAAAATATTTTTTAAAAAACACACACATATGGATATGCCTTCAGAATGATATTTACAAAGGTTTCCATGAATTGTTTCACTGAATACATGGAAATATGCTCTAAGACACAAGGACTAGTCGTCACAGACATCCATCCTTCTGTATTTACAGTACATACCCCATTGATTCAGGGGTCATTTCTGCTCTGGCAAATATAATTTACATAATAGTGTTCACTCATTTTCAGGGTGTCATAAAAAAGAGATAAAAATGAGCAAAGGTCAGAGTACTTTTTTGATTTAAAGAAACATTAAGGTGTAAGCAGCTTCTTTGTTTAGGGAAAAAACTAGTGGGGGCAAGTTGGGATGTGGTATTGGTTTACGAAATGTTGCACACATTTCCCTCCTATAATTATGGATTCTTGTTTAACACAGCAGTTAGGATGCTTTGCCCCCCCCCCCATATGTTTGGGATTTCTGGATTGATTGTAGGCATCCTTCAGTCTCAAGAGACTATGGGAATGTGCTCTGGATACAAGTTTTGGAACAGCATCTAGTGTTGCTGAGAAGGCCAATTCGAGAGTGACAATCCCTTCCACACTGATGACAAATACAATCTGTCCCCTGTCCAGCTCCCTGATTTTCCTGCTTTCGGGACTGCCTCTTTGCCCTGGCCTGCTGGACAAGTGTCTCTTCAAGATGGGAGAGGCCATGATGCACTGCCTGCCTCTAGGCTGAATGCTCAGATGTCAAAGTTTCCCATCTGTTGAGGTCCATTCCTAAGGCCTTCAGATCCTGCTTGCAGATATCCTTGTATCGCAGCTGTGGTCTCCCTCTGGGGCGCTTTCCCTGCACTAATTCTCCATACAGGAGATCTTTTGGAATCTGACCATCAGCCATTTCAGGGATTTCTGGATAGCTCAGTGATTTAGTCATCTGTCTGCAGAGCCAGAGGTTGTGAGTTCAATTCCCACTGTGCCTCCTTGATAGGAACTGGACTCAATGATCCATAGGATCCCTTCCAGTTCTGCAGTTCTAAGGTTGTTATCATTTCCCCCAGGAGCCATATCCAGTATGCCCGTGTTAAGAAACTGTGGGAGCCGTTGTTCAAAATGTCTGGATGACCACACTTTCCCCTGCTCTACAATAAGTGGATTTTCATCATGAGAGTCTCCATATTCAGAGGCAATATACCATGAATGGCACTTTTTGGGGAGCAGCATCAGGAGAACATAATTCCCAGAAACATGCAGTGGCCCCTGGAGGAACCAGGATGTGGTTGGGTGGATGGCTCCATCAGGACCCTTTTGTAGAGAGATGGGTCACCTGGAAGCAGGATGGTGACAATGTGGATTCAGACATAGGGCTAATAACGCACAGGACTAGTATGTGCACACCTGTATTTACATCACTTCATAGGGGCAGATGTCTGAGAATAGAGCCACTGACAGCAGTAGGTGGATGGCAGGTAAAATTGTCATTTGTTCATGCAGTAGTGCTAGGTCTGGGTCATTCAACTACAGACGCCTTCACTAGATGCAGTAATAATTACTGAACTTTTATATGTAAATACAGAGAAGTCCTCTGAAACTCCTTTGAGTTGATTTCTTCATGTACTCCATAATCTTACATATAAATGCTGCTGCTTATGGTGATGACAATGGTAACTGGTACTTGAAAAAGGCATTTACATGCTGCCAGTGACATTTTTGGTTTGGTTCGGCATTTCCCTAAACAGCCTACCAACGACTGTGGTCTTTTAAGAAGAGGGAGCAGGAGGGCCTAGAATACAAGTAGGCAATACAAGTCTGAATGCAAGAACAGACCCTCTCCTCACACACACAACCAACAGAACCCCCTTGTGTTTCTCTAAGGCCTCCACTGTTGTCATTCTCTCTGTTGCTGGTGTAAATTTGTAGTTGCTTTGCCTTACTTAGCAAAGCACAATAAACATCTACCTAATATAATGTATGAAAGTGGCATTATTCTGACATGTTCATAGAGGAGAGAATGAGGAAGAAGAGAAGAGAAAAGATACATTTTTCACCCGATGGATCTTCTGTGGCTCTAACCAGAAACAGACAAACAGAGTGAGATGCTGATCAAATGGCTTCAGCCACACTGATATATCATCATAGGGTGGAATACTGTGGAACATGCATGTGCATGCACAGGAGGAATCACAGAAGTGGCCATGGCTAATTGCACATCTGGCACCTTATCAAATAGTCCCTGTTTGCCACAGCAACTTCTGCTATTTTTCATGCACACATGAGAATTTTAGCCATAACATTTACTCTTCACTAGGTTCTGAAGTGTCTTTTTATTTCCTATTATCCAGTTTAGTCCACTTAAACACGCACACACACAAAAGTCAACACTGAATAAAGGAGGGGGGAATACTAGCTGATGTGATAGTGCATTTTTAAAAAGGCCTGGAATCTGAAATTATGCCAATCGAAACATCTGGAAAGGTGGTGGTGATCTGTTCCTTGCTAAAGGGACAACACTATGCGTGTGCTAAGGCATCTCACCCTTGTTTCAGAGGGCTTTCGGCCAAACCCCAATGAGCATTCCTACTGTATAACAAAGTATAGGAATTCATAGGACGAAGTCTAGGAATAGCAGGCAGTTGCAGGCGGCCACCAAAGAGGGCACAAAGCTCAGCAGCAGCAGAAGAGGCCAGATCGCAGAAGATCAGCACCACGGTCAGCTCAGTGTGCAGCTAGTAGCCAATTCAGATGAAGACGGAAGACAGCCCAGAGGGGTGAGCTGAAAATGTTGCTCCCACAGTGGCCTGGAAGTCAAATGAGGCAAAGGCAGGCAACGTGGAGGGCAGGGCAGAGGCAGCTCCTTCCCCCTCTAAGCTTTTTCCTCCTGAGCCCCAATGATTCCCCTCCTTTGGAGGATGGAGTTCTGTGCGCTACTCAGCATGTCTTGGCTTCTCTGAACTAGCCTTCTGCTTCAAGAGTGGTGGCAGGCAGGGTAACTGTTCTAAGTAAGCTCTGCAGAATCTACTCAAGGCACAGCCAGAGCTGTGAAAAGTTATGTTTATGGATTACAACATCCAGACGTTCTGGCCAGCATGGGAGTTATGAGCTGGATCTGAAGCCTTCCCTATATGTCCACCGTCTCATCAAACCCAAATGAGGGAAATTGGGGTGGAGGAGAGAAGACACACAGGCAGACATTTGTGCAATCCTAGCACCTAACAATCACAACAACAACAGGAAAACTCTCTCTCTCCCTCAGCCACACAGACGCAAACAACTGGAGAAGCTAATTTGGATGCACTTTTCATATGCATCTTATCTGCACTCAGGCAAAAGCTTTTGCGACCAGTGCCGAAGGGATAACACCGTATTGCTTCACTTATGTGCGCGGTCAAACAGAGAGGCCTCTTCCTCCATCTGTGGGACTCTGGGATTGTTGCAGGTGGCGGCGGGTGGGGAGCGGGAGCTGAGTGTGGCATGCTGAGCGACTGTGCTGTTCTGACAGCTTAAGAGCACACCTCACAGCACTTCAGCACTTGCTGGAAGATTAAACAAGGCCAAAGAGTACTGCCTAAAGAGATGATGGACAGGCAGCTTTCACCCACACACCACCTGGAGCACAACAACTCAATGATGCATCGGTGTGGATCTAGATGCAGAGATGGCAGAAAAAAGGAATGGCACACATTGCAGGAGTGGACCTAATGCAAGCCTTCAGATGTTTGCTGGACGGCAACTCCAAGGAACCCGAGCTGGCATAGCCAGTGGTGAGGAACGATGGGAGTTACAATCCAACAACATCTGAAGGGTGGTATTTGCTCACCTCTGACATGTTGGAATCAGAAGCAAAAGGTTAGTGCTTTGTGAACTGAGGTCTTTACTTCCCAGATTTCAGCATGGTGGGGGAAGGGGCTGGGCTGGGAATCAGAGGAAACTTCAGGACAAGAAAGTTGAAAAACGTTTCCTCTGGAAAGTTTTGAACTTAAAAAGCACAGTTTTCTCTGTTCTCTGCCTGATATACCTCACAGGGTTGTTGTGAGCAGAAAGCAGGGAAGAATAGGGTCATGGATGCTACCTTGAGTGCACTGGAGAAAATGTGAACTAGTGAAATGAATGAATGAGGCAGCACCTGGTGGTTGACGTGGTGGAGCCAAGGAGACTGTGGGAGACCAAAGGAAATGGTTGTAGGAAAATGCACAGATAAGGCCCATACAAGGCATGTGTGTGCACAGCCAGCATGATTAGTGCTTAGAGAGTCAGTCTTAAGAGCCAGGAGAGCTGGACTCAAATCTGTAATTAGCCACAAAGCTGTCTTGATGACTTTGAGCCCATTTTTGCTTCTCCAGTACAGCTCACAGGGTTGTTGTGATGATAATCATCTTAGAACTGCAGAGCTGGAAGGGACTCTATGGATGATGGAGTCCAGCCCCCGTCAAGGACGCCCAGCGGGGAATTGAACACCCAACCTCTGACTCTGCAGCCAGAGACCTAAACCAGTGGTTCTTAACCTGGGCGATATCGCCCTCCCAGGGGGTGATTTTGTTTTCAGGGGGGCGATGGAACGAAAAGGGGCAACATGGGGGAGAAGGAACAGAAGGGGGGCGATAGGGGGGCGATGGAGCTGCCGTGTTGCCGCCATTGAGGAAGTTATCATCACCCCCCTCCTCGCGCTGCCGGATCCAGAGCAGCTGGTGCTGGCAGCGGATGTGGTGCCGCCGGCGCACCGCCACCGCCATTGAGGAAGTTATCATCGCCCCCCTCCCTGCGGCCGCCGCGGCACCGCCACCACCCTGCCACCGCCGTGGGGAGGGTGGCAATGATAACTTCCTCAATGGCTCAAGGGGGCGTTTCTTTCAAAAAGGTTAAGAACCACTGACCTAAACCACTGAGCTATCCAGTAATGGAAGCCCTGATGCCCAGGGACGGGGAGCAGGATAAACGTGCAATTTGGCACAAGTAATTAATCATGCAAAGTAGTTAATTTAGGTTGTAGAAAAAGAATAAACCTGACCTCCTTCCTTCAGGCTAGAATGATGCATGGACTGGCATTTGAGGACAGACAATGGTCTGTTTCTACAAGAGACAATAGGGCTCAAGAAGCATAGATATCCTTTCAAATCCCTGATATGTG
The DNA here is from genome assembly GCA_037013535.1 of Intellagama lesueurii. Lineage (NCBI taxonomy): Eukaryota > Metazoa > Chordata > Lepidosauria > Squamata > Agamidae > Intellagama > Intellagama lesueurii. The sequence goes on along the minus strand of JBAJHW010000006.1, from coordinate 118,471,297 downwards.
CAAGAGTAAGTGACTTATTAAACTTAATGAAGAGGAAAAATGCAAGGATGGGAGAGCATTTTATTTCAATTGCTCTTCCACAAATTTCCCAGAATTGGGAATTGTTCTCATATTTGGAATGAAAAAACCAAAACATTCAAATGTGCAAGAAAACAAAATGGACAGATTCATCCATCTATTCTAGGGCTTCAGCAAATGAATCTGACTGATTTTGCTCTCTCTGGGAAAATGTTCTCTGTTCCTACTCAGAAGCGCATTCAGCCTTTTAAAAACTCACATATTCCAGGGTTCAATGACAGGTCTAGAAACAAACACGAGGCTGGAGCTTGGTATAAGATTGCATATAAGTGCTCTTGAGTTGGCTATAAGAATTAGCCTGCTTTCTGGCTTACAGTGGCATCAGCAAAAGGATTGATTTCCCACTGATATTTATTGCTCCCATTGTTCTGTTACCGTTCCTGGTGTTTTTGGTAAATAAATTGCTTTACGGTGCTCCTATCATTTGTTCACGTCAAATTTAACATCACTTTGAAGAGAGACGGGGTGGCATATGAACATGAGACTGCATTACAAAGAAGCTTTTGTTTTATTTTGTTTTGTGCTTAATATATTGGAAAGGTGTTATTATGGACCTTTTAAAGTTCAAGATAATATGTAACAAGCAATGAAACAACTTAGCTAACCTTTCCCCAACTGGGAGATTAATACCGCTTTTCACACAGTTATTTCAGTGGGAAAAATACAGAACATCATGCACTGAAATATAATAAGGAGCACTAAAAAGGCATGGTTTGAATGTTGGCTGATGAATACCCCCCATAATCACTGAACATGCTGACTATATATAATCAGGACTTAAAGAAAAGTAGGTGTAACACACTTTTTCTTACTTCATTTGTGGCCAGAAAAATATAAATGATTGTGCCCAGAGGCAAGAGCTGTAAACTATTAGTTTGGTTTCACAAGAGAATATAAAAGCCAGAGTATCAAACTGGAGTTTCGAAAAGTTACTTTTTTGGACTGTTGTTGTTGTTTAGTCGTTTAGTCATGTCCGACTCTTCGTGACCCCATGGACCAGAGCACGCCAGGCCCTCCTGTCTTCCACTGCCTCCCGAAGTTGGGTCAAATTCATGTTGGTCGCTTTGATGACACTGTCCAACCATCTCGTCCTCTGTCATCCCCTTCTCCTCTTGCCTTCACACTTTCCCAACATCAGGGTCTTTTCCAGGGAATCTTCTCTTCTCATGAGATGGCCAAAGTATTGGAGCCTCAGCTTCAGGATCTGTCCTTCCAGTGAACACTCAGGGTTGATTTCCTTCAAAATTGATAGGTTTGTTCTCCTTGCAGTCCAGGGGACTCTCAAGAGGAGATTTTTTGGACTATGACTCCCAGATTTCCCCCAGTCAGTCACAGTAGTATTTCTATATTACAGATCAAATGAAAGGTTGGTTCTCACAGTGACCAACTGGACAGCTCAGGAGTAGGGCATAAACTGGGCTTGGAGGCAGTAAATCTGATGGAAACAGAGAACAAGGCATTCCCATCCAGCCTCCAGGGTTGAAATATAGCAGATACCTTCCCTTTCAGACTGAACAGCATCCCTACATCTAGCAATAAGGATGACAGGTCTGGAGGCTGTCAGTGTTTGGCTGAGATCAAGAGCAACACATCTCAACCTGACACAGTCATAATGGAATTCGGAATGGTTCATTCTTTAAAAAGGGAACACTTGCAGCTCTGATTTGTGTTAAAGCAGGAGGGAATCTTTATTGCAGATTTCCAAATATGGGAGGAGGGAGAAGTTATTAAATGTGGTTTTTCTAGGGAAGAATAGTAGCTTCTGTTTACCACATTGTTCATTAAATTCTAAGGCATTTCAGACTTAAAAGAAAGTCATCATAATCATCATCTTAGAACTGCGGAGCTGGAAGGGATCCTATGGATCCTCGAATCCAGCCCCTGTTGGAGAGGCACAGTGGAGAATCAAACTCCCAACCTCTGGCCCCGCAGGAAGAGACCTAAAACACTGAGCTACGGAGGTTTGTTACTGTGCAGTTCGGGTACATTTCAAAGGCAACTCTCTTAAGCACATTTCAATGTTCACAATGGTAAAAGGGGGAAATCAGGATCACTTAAGCATAAGAAGGTTAATCGTGGCACCTTAAAGATGTCTATATTTTAATGTCAACTTTCATGGACAAGTCCACTTCTTCAGAGTCCACGAAAGCACACATTAAAATATAGCAGTTAGCTTTTAAGGTGCCACAATGTGTTTGTCTTCTTTATTTTTTCTTTTGCTTTTGCCTGATATGCTAGCACAGACTTAACATGGCTAATCACGATCTCTACAAGTCTACTTTGAACTGAGAGTGGATGGGGTGGGAAATCCAAATGCCACTTTGGGGAGAGGGAAGGCAACTCCCCAGACATGTTGCTATTCAAGTGCTAATTCAAAAATAAAAAATGGAGGCAGGCCAATTTGCTGGATCAACTTGAATTTTTTTAAAAAAAAAAATACCCCAGAACTTTGAGAATTGTCCCTAGGGCCAAATTTGCCAATCTGCTAAAAAAAACCAGGCAGTGCAGATCCTGATTTAACCTTTTGGCCCACCCTCACTGTAAGGGAAAGCTGTGATATCTCACAATTGCTTTTCAGAACTTCCTTATGTGAGGGAACTGTTGCTCCACATGGAGCCGCATCCTCACAACATGCCCAACTTTAACGGTGGCCCTGAGCCCCTAGCCTATGGAGGTTCAGGTCATCCAGATATGTACCTTGATGAGACCACACAGGAGACAAGAGTGGATGCTTTCTGGACTGTATCCTCCAAACTAAGACCATAACTGAGATGGGGATATGCAAAGTCAGAGCCTGGAAATATCATGTGTCTAGTGGTGTTTGTTACAGATCTCCTTTCGTATTCCTAAAGACTAAGCATAGGTAGTACAATGACTGTTGCCCGTGTGCACTGAGAGCCAAGGATAGGCCACTATGGAAAACCAAGGGCCATGCCTACTACATTCCTGTGCTAACTTTCGGGAATGGGGTGCAATTTCCTGAACTCACACAGAGTGTTGAAGCAGCCGTGGCTACGACTGGAGAAGACACTGGAATTCACCCCAAAATGGCAGGGTGAGTTTCTCCCACAGTAGACTGTAAGCTCCTGGTGGGCTGAAAGGCAAGAAACACTGGTGCTCATCGTACCTCCTCTAGTCTCAGAACACGGAGGTCTCTTTGAGGGGCAGGTAAAGTTATGTCTGGCTGCCACTGCTTTCTGCTGGGGGAAAAAAACCCACAGGAAGTACAGAAAATGAGAGGTCTGCACAGTTTTTATTTCCTCTGCGACAGAACCAACGAAGCAGGGACAAAAGTTCCAGAATATCTTGGCCTGGCAAGAGTACAAATTAGTTCACCTGAGATTGCTTCTTGCTCGCTAGTCAAGAAAGATAGATGCTTTGCAGTCTCTTGGTTTCTAAATGAATGCAGAGCACCATCAGCATTCCACTGTGCTGGGAGAAAAACATGTGTAGCGGTTACCCCAGTCGTCACCTGTCCGTCTCAGTGGAACCTTGGCAGGAGAGCCAATGAGGAAGACGCGAGGCGGAGTCAGGAAAGAAGGAGGGGTACGGAGGGAGGAGTCTGAGGGGAGAGTTGAGTTCAGGGAGAGGTTTGAGAAAAAGAGTGATTGAGATCAGAGGTTTGAGAAGGGGATTGATTGAGATAGATGAGAGATCAGAGATTGGGAAATAGATTGAATTAATAGAAGGAATTAAATAAACCCAAGTTAATATAAGTGAGTTACTTCCTGTGATTGACACTGTTATTTCCAACCAATCATTAACCCTACCCTGATCAATAAACTGAATGTGTTTAATAACTTGTGTGTCCCGGAATTGATTGATGTTTAATCCAAAAACATCTGGTGGCAGCGTGAGGAGGAAGAAGCAGCTTGGGTCTTTGTGAGGGCCAAGAATAAAATTAAAGCCTCAAAGACGGAGCCGCGACAACATGTCCTTCACTATACTATTTTTAGGCAGCTGAGCTCGGTATTTTACACAAGCAATAGCTCTGTTAGGACCAAACCATGCATCATAGACAACCCTTCATTAGAAGAGGAATTCCTCAGTTGCTTACAACATCTGACTATTGAACTTTCCATGTCTCTCTTAGCTTGCAAATTAGTTTGCTTAGCTTTGTGATTAGTCACCAGCAGGAAAGCACAGGATTTGCTGGCAAGCATGACAGCTCAGACACACAGATCCAGAGCCCTAACTGGCATGGGGCAAGTGTTTTCCAGCTGATGGCCACCACATTGATGTCACATGCTGGCAATTACAGGACCATAAAGAGAGACCTGCATAGTCTCTCTTTTTCACTCTGTAAAGTTTTGTAAAGATCTAAAGAAATCACCTGCAGCTGCTGCCCATAATTCTCCTTGGAATCACAAGGAGCGACATGAAAAGTCACTCGGTTGACTGTGCGGCTAATGTGAAAGGATACATCGGTCTTGATTTATGTGGCATACTGCAAGGATGCAGCCAAAGTTGGGTTTTCAGAGGACTTAGTTCTCGATAATCTCAGAGTGCAGGACACATAATAATGGGCTCAAGCTACAAGAAGCCAGATTTACACTGAATATCAGAAAAAACGTCTTAACTGTCCAAGCACTATGACAATGGAATCAATTTTCTCAGGAAGTGGTGAGCGCTTCAACGCTGGAAGCATTCAAGAGAAAACTGAACAATCATCTCTCAGATCTGCTTTGATTTGGATTCCTGCATTGAGCAGCAGGTTGGACTCAATAGTCTTATAGGACCCTTCCAACTCAATTATTTTATGATTCTATGATTCTATGAATTTAAAAATCCCGAGAGAGAAATATATGCACATTCTAGATCATCTGCATTGCAATATAGAGTTTCACTGGTGCTTCAGTACACATCCAGAACTTCAAGTGGGTGCAAGGTTCTCTAATCAGTGCACTGGTCACTGTATCCTCTTGCATGCAATGAGCGGGTGTCCAATGCATCTGCATCTGATATTGTACTGAACATGGAACACTTTGCTTGCAGGAAAGCTCCATGTGTGCACTGGAGGGACTGTAATGAAATGACCCCTTGGATCAGAGCACCGGCTTTGTACTATTAGGTCTGCTTTTAACAGGAGCAGTAAATGCAGAGTAACTAAGCCAAAGCAGAACCCGGAAATGTTTCCTTTTCAGACTACAGGTCTCAGAATGCTGGCTGGGGAATTTTGGAAATGGTAGTCCAAAAGAAACAAGGGAGTGCTTCCTAACTCTAGGCTGACGTTTTTGAACTACCAAATGTTGGAAAACCTACTAAAAAGGACCATATGTGTCTATCCTGTTTATGTGACAGAAATTCCTGCTTGCACATTTGTGTTCAGGAAAAAAAAAGAAAGAAAGAACGGTGGCAGTCAGTCTTCATCCTGAGAAAGGCCGAACAGCAATAAATGAAACTAGGAAAGCTCTTCAGCAACAGGTTTCTCTCTCTTCCTTTTTCGGTTCAGTTAGTACAGATGAAAATAAAGCAAGGGCCTTGAAAATATTTCCTTTTCCTTCCGAGATGCTTAATGTCTCCTAGGAGGCTTCCACTTTTGTAGAATCACACTTGAGTGAATATGTTTCTCATGTGAAGAGGCAGAGAAAGGACAGTCTGCCTGCCTCCTGCTCTTCATGTGTTTGCTATAATGTCTCCTTGTGTAGTGTGGCAGATATGCTGCCTGAAGAAAACAATGACATATCAGCCAATGAATTGGCAATAGACATACAGAGACATAGGCCTGTCAAGCTCATTACTACAGCCTACGCTGATTGACAATTATTTCCGAAACAATTGGGAGCCAAGCTACCTGAAAGACAGCATCTTCTTTTATGAGCCTGCTGGGGTTTTAAAATCATCAGTGAGATGCTTCTCTTGAGCCCATCACCCTCACAAGTACCGTATTTTTCCGTGTATAAGATGATAATTTTATCTAAAATCTTTAGACTAAAAATTGAGGGTCGTCTTATACACGGAAGTAAGGGGGAAGGGATCAAAGCGCTGCAGGATCGCAGCCCTTTGATCCTGCAGCCCTTTCATCACTGCTTTACCCCTCCACTTCATAAGCCCCAGCGGGGCTTAGCAAGTGGAGGGGTAAAGCAGCGATGAAAGAACTGCAGGATCGCAGCCCTTTGATCCTGCAGTCCTTTCATGCCTGCTTTCCCCGCCACTTCATAAGCTCCGCGGGGCTTAGTAAGTGGAGGGGTAAAGCAGTGATGAAAGGGCTGTAGGATCGCAGCCATTTGATCCTGCAGCCCTTTCATTGCTGCTTTACCCCTCCACTTCCTAAGATCGCTGCTTTCCCCCTCCACTTCTGCAGCCCTTTGATCCTGCTTTCATGGGGCTTAGAAGTGGAGGGGTAAAGCAACGATCAATTTTTTTTATTTGGGGTTGGAAAAGTGGGGGTCGTCTTATACATCAGGTCATCTTATACATGGATAAATATGGTACATTTGGTGAGATCATGCTGTTGTTGGTGGTGGTGTTGTTATGTGCCATCAAGTCAGAACCGACTTATACCAACCCTAATAAGGCTTTCAAGGTCAGTGGGGTATTCAGGGAGTGGCTTTAATGGTTCCACACCCCCAGTGAATTTCCATGGCTGAGCGGGGATTTGAACCCAGTTTCCTTGAGTCTAGTCTGTTGCAAGACCCTCATGGTGCAGTGGTTAAACTGCTGTACTGCAGCCAAAACTGTGCTCACGACCCGGGGTTCAATCCCAGGTAGCCGGCTCAAGGTTGACTCAGCCTTCTATCCTTCCAAGGTCGGTAAAATGAGTACCTAGCTCGCTGGGGCGGGGGGCAATGTGTAGCCTGCATAATTAACTTGTAAACCACCCAGAGAGTGCTTGAAGCGCTGTGGGGCGGTATATAAGCAGCACGCTTTGCTTTTTGGTTTGCTTTACTCTGTCCATAACATCACACTGGGTACCCAGTGAGGTCATGAGAAGGATCTTTTTCTGTCACTGGTCTCACGCTGTGGGCCTCCCTCCCGTATGAGGCCATGTTGGCCTCTACTTTGCTGTCCTTCCAGAAGCAGACAAAGACCTTTCTCTTCAGGCAGGCTTTTTCTCAACACCTAAGAGAGGGTTCTTTAAAACGGGAATGCTGTTGCTGCTTTTTTAGTCTTTAAAATTGTTTGTTTCAATATTGTAAGCATCCCTGGGTCTTCAAAGGAAGGAAGGAAGGAAGGAAGGAAGGAAGGAAGGAAGGAAGGAAGGAAGGAAGGAAGGAAGGAAGGAAGGAAGGAAGGAAGGAAGGAAGGAAGGAAGGAAGGAAGGAAGGAAGGAAGGAAGGAAGGAAGGAAGGAAGGAAGTTCCAGGGTTTCAGGCTGGCATCCTTCCAAAGCTGGCAGGATTTGAACCTGGGATCTGTGTGCCCGTAAGTCATGTGCTCTGTCCAGAGCTCAGAAAAGTGACTTGTTTGGATTACAGATCCCAGAATCCCCCTGCCAGCAGTGCCAGTTACATGTCACCAAAAAGAAGGCCATAGAGAGTACTGATGTATAGAAAATACATACATTTAGCTATCTAGAAACAATGGTCATACATGACAAAGAGTCATACATGACTAACCAATTTCGTTCGGCATAAGTTCAGGTGGACTGTGGCTCATTACATCAGATACGATGCAGCAGGTTATAGCGCTCAATAGCACATGGCAAACAAAACTTGCTAGCCTTTACGTTGCCATAAGATTCCTTGATGTTTTTGCTGCAACAGACTAACACTCCCAAGAGATCATTTGAAGTCAAGTACATCTTATCCTAGTGGGAAACACTGTTCCCAGGTGATGTGGGTGCTTGCTCAAATCCTTGCCGTTCATGAGCCACCTTAAGGCCCCTGATTGCTCTTCTTTCCTACGGTTCTTTTTTTCTTTAAGCAGGGCTTGGTCTGGACAAATGACTGGTCCTTTCAGACAAGGGCTTTCCTTGACATCCCTTCAGTTACAACAGAGGATGGAAATAATGTGTCAACATCAATACATTAGCAGGTCACATTAAAACTGCCAGTTCTGTTTTAGATGTGAACTTATGCATCTAATCTTCTAAAAGGAAAGGTTTGAAAGTAACATCAATATTTTATATTTAATATATTATTTTTAGAAAATCAGATGCATCAATTTGTCTGTCCTCCCCTTTGTTGAAAAAGTTAACAATTTTCACTGTTAATATGCTAATTCTAACACATTATTTCCAAGCCATGAAAGTAAAAGAATAGGACACCCCTCACTTCCCAAACTCCCTTTCCCCCCCCCCTTTCTACATTATTGTTGCATAATTATGTTTCTAGTCAACCTTGAGCCAGCTACTTGAACCCAAGTATCAAACTCAGGTCATGATCAGAGGCTTGGCTGCAGTACTGCAGTTCAACCACTTCCCCATGGGGAATGCATGAAACATCCTTGTTATTCTGTTGCAATTAGCTGGAGATATTAATGAGTTGTTCTCTTCATTCTTAGCTTTTTACACTGTCAAAATAAGATGTTGATGGAATGAAAAGTTGTTTCATCAACTGTCCCCACACACTTAATATAGAATAGCAATGCTTTATCTAACAGTGGATTGACATGCCATGACAAAGATGTCAATCATAAGGTGCTAAAAGCTGAAAGGGGTCAGCATCTCCACGCTAAATGGGATTTTTATTTCAAACACTGTCATCATTCACTTGCAAAGCACCTAATTTCTACAGTATTTCAGGCAGTAGCCATATCGGTCTCTTAGCTGCAACAAAACCAACAGAGTCTTGAAGCAGCTTAAGGACTAACAGATTTCTGTTGGACATAAACTGTAGCCCATCAAACACATGGAATGTACCCTCATTAGGCAGATTAGATATTTATCCATGTGTTAGGAGGGAAGAGGGATGAAGGCAAATCGAAACAGAGAAGATACAAATACTGAGGATTATCTTAACGTGGATGTTAGAAAAAGCTAAGCATTGTAAGGAAATTAAAAGATAAGACAGTCCTGGCCAGCGAGCTGATAGGCACAGTACAAAAAGAAATAAGAATAGGGAGGAACATAAACAGTGAAGCAGCTGCTTCTTCAATGGTTGATGAATTGTCTCAGAGGGGTTCCCCTTGTCATCATGTTCCTCCTGGCCAAAGCCAGCCCAAAAGAGTTTGCTGCCTGAGACAAAGGATTAGATGGCACCTCTCTCCTCTTACAAAACACATCCAGATGATGAGAGCCACACCTGAGGGTCATATGGAAGGTCACACATCTGTCTTCCTGCACTTTGTCCCCATTTTCTGTTTCTCTGCAGCTGCTGAGTGATAGTGCCAGTTTTGCTTCAAAGAGTAAGGAACACACCTAGTCCTACCACTGTAGAATCCCATTGATGAACTCGTGACTTGCTTCCCCCCCCCCTCCAGGGGGAAGACTCTTAGGGAAGCCTCATATGCAGGGTCCACTCCATCAGCACCGAGCACCAGTGCTCTTTGAGCATCTTTGACCAACACTGGGTTGCTGAATGACAATTGACTGGAAAAAGAAGCAAGCATTAAATTCACAGCCGCCTTCCTGGCTGGTGCACCCTGATGGTCCTGTCAGTGCCAATAAGAAAGTTTACTGCTTCTTAATAGGTCATGCCTTACCTTGGGTATTCTAAAATATATTATATTAACTGCCATTTTGTCTCTGTTCTTCTTCTTTAATGACCACTGTATACCACAGCTTTGGCTTCCTGTGCTGGAATGAAGAAACGGGGCAACATTTTACTACCAAAGCTTCATTACCATTTTTATTCATGTTCTAAAATTGATCCAACAAGCTGTGTTGCAGGCGACATTTGGGCTTTTTGGAACAGAATGTAGAAGTGGTACCACTCTGGCAGGGACATTACCCAAGGAGATGGGACTCAATCTTTGTCTTCACTCTATTGTAAATTAAAATGGAGACTCTTACTAAAGTAAGAGCTGTCAAGGTATTAATGAGTGAAAGAGAAAGAGAGAATAGAAAAAGACACTCCGATAACTTCAAAGAAGGTGGGAGGTGAGGGTAGTGAATACCACCAGAATGCAATATTTTCTATATCCAAGAAGAGGAAGGAGAATCAGGGCTTTTAAAGAAAGACCTGGTCACCTTTTATGAAGATAAGAGAGCGGGGGGGGGGGGGGGAAATAACTAAGTCTTTAATTCTTCACCATAAATCATTAGAGAGCCAGAAATTCAATGCCCTGAGACAGTAGAATCTGCATAAGCAGGGATGTTGGCAAGCCTTTGGATCCAAGTCCCAAGTGTGAGTCTGAGTTTTAGGTACCAAGTCCTGAGTCCTAAACCCCAAGTCCAAGTCCCTATTAAAAACAAGCTTTTTTTACCCAGGTGAAAAGGGAGGGGTGAGTGGGATTCGAGTCATGAGTCAAGTCTGAGTCACTGAATTAAAAAAAAAAACAGAGTCAAGTCCAAGTCGAGTCACCAGTGCAATTTAAGTCCAATGTGACAGTGAGTTCCACGATTCGAGTCCCCATCCCTGCCTACTCAATGCAAGTATTCAAATTAAAGCAGATCTTACAGACGGTTGTCCAATTTTCTCTCGAATGCTTCCAGCATATGAGGAGTAGATGAATCGGTGGTTTAATTTTGTACAAGGCAGCTTCTTACAATCCATGTCATAAACATTCTGGAAAGGTACTAGATTATGGCTAACTTGCGTCTTGTTGGGACTGCCATGCATTCCTCACACATTAACACACAAGCCCTTAGTTAGGTCAGTGACCTCAGGCTACGCTGGCACTGTGTGATATGAAATACCAGCTTTACTACCAAGTCTCCTCTTTCCCTTTCCCCTACACTTTGTGGTCACTGAATTTATGCAACACAGATGAGACATACATTTTACCAAGACTCACAAAAGCCAGCTGTCCTACAGGGTTTGAGCTAATTTTCTTTATTTTTCACTTGGCTTCCTAGAATTTTCTGATGTGTAGCATCGACTCCCTCGAGGACGCATGTGCTGATTCTTCAAAAGCTTTGAGACCAAAAATAAGGCTAACAGTATTTATTAATTTTTTTAAAAAAATCTGGTGGTTCAGAGGTTTTGCTGTTTTTCAGCTGAAAAACCAAGTATCAAAACTAAGTGTCCACGAGATTTATGCTGCATAGCTGTTTGGGGGGGGGGGGGGGGAATAAATAGATCAGCCGATTTAAGGAGCGTCGTAACAGAATTTTTCTTTCTAAATGGAAAAGGTACCTAAATAAAAATGGCAAAGACCTTTTCAATGGGCAACAGAATATTGCTACCTATCCCCACTCTACCTGGCTGCAGAGGAATATCTATCCATCATATTCCCCCTTCCCTCTTGTGGAGTCATGTGTGTGCACCATCAAGCCATATCCAGCTTTTTCAAGGTAAGTGAGATGTTTCGCTTTACCAGTTCCACCCACCACCCTCATTTGAGTTTCCATGGCCAAGCAGGATTCAAACCCAGGTCTCCTGGTCTATCACTCTATCCACTACTCCATACTATACCACACTCAGCATCAGAGTCATTGCTGTTGATGACTATGGGGTTTCTGACAATTTTAATTCAATAAAGCAACTTTTCTAATTTCTGCTCTCCCTGGAATTCTGAAATAAATAATGCTATGGGTAGACAGAATTTTGTTTCAATTCCTCCTTACAAGAGATTCCGAAATCCACATGCTTGGAATTGGGGGCAGGGAGGTTGAATGACACGGGGGGGGGGGGGGATTAAACTGGGAAAAGCCAAAACTGACATATTTTTCCATTCAGCCCTTGAACACCTAGGTTTTAATTCCTGTGTATTGAATCATGTTAATGCTGCTCAAGGGTTTTGACCTCTTCTTTTGAGCATGTTCCACATCTCTAACACATACAGCATAATCCCCCATCTGCTAGATCAGTATCCACACATTCACTTATCAGCCGCCTGAGAATATTAAATAAAAAAACCCACTGAAATATGTATTTATACATATTTCCATGGTGTATTTATCAGAACTACCCACTAGAGGGAGCCAGAGACAATGCTGTGTATAACTCATCCGCTTGGAACCAATCTCCTGTAGATATTGCGGTTCTACTGTATACGTCAGGTACAACACAGTGCTCTGCATTGTGAAAACAGCTTGACATATTGAATTTGGACATGCCAATGGATGAAGTTTTCATTTCAGTTTCTTTTGTAAGAATTTGGCAAAATTCTCAGATCACCTATTTGGGAGGGAAAGAACTGAAGATCTGGAAGAAAAAAAGTTGAACACAGGAGAAGGCAAAACTATAAGATATTTTCCCATCCTTAAAAACAAGTATTAAATGTTCCATCTCTCCATCCCTGAGCTAGACTTAAGTATGATTATTAGGGATATGCCATCATTTCCTTGGATTACAGATCCCAGATTTCTCCATTCTAGGCATCTCACCTGACAAGTAGAATCCTATTGACACCTAAATGTGGCTCATCTGGGAGAAAGGCCTAAACTGGAAGGCTTTGTGGCTTAGCCTAGGCCTAGCTTCCTGTCTTAAAAGGAAGTTCTCAGCAAGCACAGGGGCAGCTTCAAGTGGAGCTCCCAATATGAAGGATTGAGAGATTTGTACTAAAAAAGAAGGGTGGGAGGGATGGCACATCCCTAACATTATTTTTACTCATATTGTTTTGATAATTTGTTATGCTTTTCAGTCAAAATAGATGGAGGTAGGAGAAATCCCATTGAAGGAATATTTCATTTTCAGCCTCATTTCCTGCCTTTCAGAGCTCCCAAGATGACAAACATTAATTTCTCGCTGCAAAGGGAAGCAGTGAAACAGATCTTGGTGTATTATAACCTGCAACACATGATGCATCTCCACTTTGAAGTAAATTTAAAAATTCATTTATTCATACTGAGGTTTACAAAAGCTTGACCAAAATCTTTTCTGCAAGGCAATATTCATCTATGAATGAGATATGGAACGCAGATTGATCGTTGGCATGTAGATACCCCAAAATGTTATTAATGTGGACACAGAACAAACCCAAAACTGACCTATATATGAATTAAGTTGGCTTTGTCACCAATGCATAAAATAATTTATTCTAATTTGACTCAACTTTCAGACCTGCCCAAGCTTCAAATCCTGATAGCTCTTTCAAGGAGTGATGGTGTGTCCTTAGGGATCTCTTCCATTTGGGGGAAGACTCACATGGTTCCTCTTTCCATGTGCAAAGTTCTCTTCCCGCCTATCCCAGTAACTATTAAGAGTACATCTCAGCAATGAGACGGAGCAAAGCTTTAAAGACATGAACAGAAGAGAAAGAGAGAATGATAAGTATGTGTGTGCATACATTTTAAAAATAGAATTAATGTAAAATTGTATAAGGAGAAGAGAAGCATTATGGTACAGCACGTAAATGGGGAAATGTGATATATCTTTTTCCTGGAAAATGAGATCAAAGCATTCGTTTTGCGTAATAGTGGAGAAGAAATTTAGCGCATCTTGGTTCTGCTGAGACCATTGATTGTTTCCAAGCTGTGTGTAGGTTGAAATCTATTTGAGGGCATACAGTATACCCAGCAGCCGTTCACTTCATTTCTGGAGTTTTCTCTTTCTCTCCATTATATTTCTGTATGCTATATCCTGAAACATGGATCCATGACTGCACCTGGACAGATCACTGGAACTGTGAAGCCTGTGTTGAGTGTCATTGACAACTTAAATAAAAATAGGTTTTTATTTTAGTGGCTTCACCGGGATTTGCTGTGCCAGGCTTCCCGGTGTACAATTTATTTATTTATTTATTTATTTATTTATATCCCGCCCATCTGGTCAGTTGACCACTCTGGGCGGCTAACAACACTTAAAACAAAACAATTTAATATATCAACAATATACAACATCAATAATCAATAGATCAAGATGGAGGGGGGGGGAAGATAAATCAAATAGTGGCTGGAGGGAGGCCTGCTTAAACAGCCAAGTTTTCAATTGGCTTTTGAAAATGCCCAGCGAAGGGGCCATACGGGTCTCAGGAGGGAGCTTATTCCAAAGGCGAGGAGCCACTGCCGAGAAGGCCCGGTTTCTTGTTTTTTCCTTCCGGGCCTCCCTTGGCATTAGGCTCCTCAACCTCACCTCCTGGCTAGATCGAGTGATACGGGTAGATTTTGTAGATTTACAACAGCTTTCTTTGGAAGGAACACTAAGTAAACAGCAGATTCAGATAGGTTTGGTATTTCCCTTGGTGTAGTAGGCACAAAGGTGTAGGTGTAGTAGGGAAAGCGCCCCAGAGGGAGACCACAGCTGCGATACAAGGAGATCTGCAAGCGGGATCTGAAGGCCTTAGGAATGGACCTCAACAGATGGGAAACCTTGACATCTGAGCGTTCAGCCTGGAGGCAGGCAGTGCAGCATGGCCTCTCCCATTTTGAAGAGACCCTTGTCCAGCAGGCCGAGGCAAAGAGGCAGTCCCGAAAGCAGGAAAACCAGGGAGCTGGACAGGGGACAGATTGTATTTGTCTTCAGTGTGGAAGGGATTGTCACTCTCGAATTGGCCTTCTCATCCACACTAGACGCTGTTCCAAGACCTCCATACAGAGCATGTTCCCATAGTCTCTCGAGACTGAAGGATGCCCACATCTAGTAGGCACAAGGATAAGAGAGCAGAGAAGGAAGTTGGCAGTAACACCAGGTAGAGTACATCTCATCTTGGCTTGGGCAGGTGGAACCAGTGGGCTGCCTTCAAGTTGGAGTGGATCTGAGGTTTCAGCAAACAACATCCCCCTTCTTGTTCTTCCACATTGCATTACTGAAAATTTATTACTTGGCCACCAGATCACGATGCATTTGGTCTTAAACACCACTACTTTTGCATGTGTCTACATTGTACAGTTATAGCAGTTTTATAGCACTTCCACTGTCAGATATTGACACAACCACCCTATTCATCTTTTTGGAATCCTGGGATTTGCAGTTTGGAGTATTAGGATTCTCTGCTGTAGTTCAGAGGTGGTCACTCAAGCTCTCTAGCTGACATCCCTGTCACACGGGGGGGGGGGGGCATTCATTAACATCAGCTCAGAATAATTAATTTCAGCCAGCTCTGTGAGACCTTAAATGAGACAGCTAGAAAAACAAACAACAAAAACATAGCCTCATCTTTCCAAGTCTTAGAGAACACAACTTACCCTCCCTGAAATAGTCATTGTCTTCTCGTTATTTTTGAAAACAACCAACAGATACTCCCCCCTTGGTAAAGTAGGCGACAGAGATGGAGTGACAGGGACCTTAGCTGTCGAAATGAAAAGTAAACACGGGGTGAAAGTGGGAGGCATTTAACTAATTGCTGAGGATCTGACAGCTTTGACAAATTTAATGTTCTAGCAAAGTGCTTGATTCAGGAAGAGTGGTTCTGTCTCTCCATAGACCCTTGACAGGTGGGAACAAACAGACAGGGATGTCAAGTTTTCTAATTATATACCAAGTTACCTGAGGTGCTGCGTCTGAGGCCGGCTTCTCACTGAGGTGGCAAGCCTGTAGCTGTAACACTTCAAATGGCACAGGAGAAGAATGCATGAATTGTCCCTGATATATTGTGGAGTGGCCATTTAGGCATTGTCAATAAAGAGGGAATGCAGCACACACAAAAGGCCAAAAGGAAATGGAGATTTACATATATTCGTGGAAATTGAAAAATCATCACTGTAGGTTACATAGAAATACAACGCATCTCACCGTAGTAGGGAAGGGACGTTGTGATCCACTGTCATGAGCATCCTAGTCTGCCTCACAGGTGCTAACAACTGTTGCTGGGTAAGCCCAAACTTCTTTTGACTAGGATTCGGACTAGAAAGCTCTTCAGACAGAGGACTGTTCTCTAACAGCCCTGCCAATGAAGGATATTTCTCTGCAGAAATAAAAATCCCCTTCTTGTAGAAAATCCCATGGTCAGCAACCTCCAAAATCAGTGGCTTAAATGAGATGTGGATTGTCTGTTTTCTGACCCATTCACTTAGGAAGTGTGTAAGTAGGAGAAGTTACCTTTATGGACCACATTGCTTTTTGCTTTGCATTTTTTGCATTTCCGAAGGGTCTTGCACGGTTTCTTTGCTTTTCTTTTCTTTTTCCTTTGGCCAGAACAGATTAATCGCGTTTCTGATGGGTCTTGCAGTGGTGGTTTTTTTTGGTGATTTTTTCCTTCGGCCGGAACAGATTAATTGCATTTCAATGTATTCCTATGGGAAATGGTGCTTCGACTTACAACCATTTCGAGTTACGACCGGAGTTCCAGAACCAATTAAGTTCATAAGTCGAGGCACCACTGTATTAGATCTGGAGCAAATAGGCAGCCAAATAAGCTCTTTAAGTCTATGCTTCTTCTATGTCTGACTGCCATGTTCTCTCCCAGCTGAAGTTTCTAAGCATTTTCCCGCAGCAGTTGCGTGTCTAATGCTCTGTCAGTGTTCAAGCATGGCTCTTTCTGCGCTTGTGATAGTTACAGCAAATACTTACTGTTTCTAAGTGGCCTTTATAATTTGGGGTGACTCATCTGAGGACAGCAAACAATTAAAAGAAGGATCTTGCAGTAAAACAATAGTGAGGAATTTATTTCTTTATTTATTTTTAAAAGAAAGAAGAAGAAGAAGCACAGTACATAAAGGAACTGTCAATTAAGCTCACCACACATACAAATAGAGGAGGAAGGGCAAGCCAGTTAGCGATGAAGAGACAGATTTAGTAGCAAAATATGATGCGGCGTGGACGTTGCCGAGAACATTGCTCTCTCCTCAGAGAAATACAAAAGGGCAGGCCCTGCCAGTTTCATCAAGCTAAATATGGTCTCTAGGCTGACCTGAGAAATATTGCACAGCTCCGGTGTCAAAATGGCTCACGCTGGGAAGATATAAAAACGTGTTGATCAAAAGCAATAACTCCAGCCCCACGGCAATAGACAGGAAAGAAGCTAAACATTTACACTGCAGGAAGCAGGGCTGTGACTCAGACATTTTAAGGCTTCATTACTGGTGCTACTGTGCATACTGGAATGGGGAGAAAATCCAAGTATTTGCAAGTGTTCATTCCCTTCCTTGCCACCATGGTTACAAGCCATCCATTCGTATGTAATGCGTTACACTAGAGGTGTGCAGGTTGGGGGGGGTTTGGGACGTCATACATTGCACATATTAACAGTTGCAGGAGACGGAGACAGGAGCTTTTCCCTTTTCTTCTGTATTTCACATTCTGTACTTTTGGATTACAGTTCTCAGAATATCCGTGCTAGGAAAGTTACTGGCCAGTAAGAGATCTAGTCCAAAACAGCCACTTAACTCTAGAGAAAGCTTGTCTTTTGTGAGTTCAGTGGCGTGGTTGAAGGGCAGCTAAGCAACACTTTAAAGTTGATCTTCCCAAGAGGTTCCACTTGCAGAGGCACTAGAATAAAGTCACTGCCTAGGGGTTGTCAAGAAGAAAGACACAGCCTTTAGTTTGCAAAACCTGAGCAGGGTTGTAAACGATAGGACCTTTTGGAGGTTATTCTTTTTGAGTTACTGTGTGCTTTTGAGTTGGTTCCGACTTATGGTGATCCTTCTCAGAGACTTCTAGGTATAAAATACTCAGAAGTATGTCACCATTCCCTTCTTCTGGTCATGCTCTGGGACCACGTAGCTTGCCCAAGGCCACACAGGCTCTCTCTTCTATCAGAAGGTGCAGTGAGGATGGAACGCCCTACTCCTGCTCCAACTCACTGAGCTATTTAGCCAGCTCATTGGGTCACCTTAAGTTGGAAGTAACTTGATGACACATGAGAACAACAGGGATTGTCCACATTGCTGTTCCGTAATTACATGCCCAAGCAGAGTGCCTAATTGGTCTACTTTGTAGAGGGAGGTCCTCTGTTTGTAAAGGACACCTATGCCCGAGAAGAGTCTGCATTTGAAGAACTGCCCTGTCTAAAGCTAAAACATAATCATGCAAATGGGGTTTTAGAGTTGTCCATCGATAGACACTGCAGACCACCTTGTCAAAATCTTTCCCACTGTGGTGAGAGGTACTGTATTCCTGTTTCAATCATTGCAGTTCTTTCTAGTTTTGCATCTAGGTAAAGGTAAAGGTTCCCCTTGACAATTTGTCCAGTCGTGTCCGACTCTAGGGGGCAGTGCTCATCTCCGTTTCCAACCCATAGAGCTAGCGTTTTGTCCGAAGACAATCTTCCGTGGTCACGTGGCCAGCGCGACTAGACATGGAACGCTGTTACCTTCCCACCGTGGTGGTACCTATTTATCTACTCGCATTTTGCATGCTTTCGAACCGCTAGGTTGGTGGGAGCTGGGACAAGCGACGGGGGCTCACTCTGTCGCGTGGATTCGATCTTATGACTGCAGGTCTTCTGACCTTGCAGCACAGAGGCTTCAGCGGTTTAACCCGCAGCGTCACCATGTCCCCTTTGCATCTAACCTGCATCTAAATCAGCTTAGACAAATATTATGAAATCTCTTTTGACTTCTTTTGCTGGGGTGGTTGGGTCTCCAACTACCAGTCTGTGCTAGCCAGCATCGCTGCTGTAGACCTCCAAAGGGACCTTCCCAGTTTCAGATATAGGCTATGGTAGTAAAACTGACAACATTGCTTTTGTAGTGGCTGCCACTGGCACTGTGTGTCTTTCAGATTAAGGCACACCAGAGCTGACCCACGATGAAGTTTGGAGTGGGGGTTCTGGCCCATATTTAGCAGCCTCTCCCATTGGTACTTGGAACTGCACCTCTCCTCCCCTCCAGGAGTCTTCCTTATAAGATATATTCCCATTTCCCTGGGATTTCCTTTTTGGGGTGATTCCTCAGCCCAGTAATTCCCTGTCCACTCTTCTTGGGCGTTCCCCCACTCCTCTTCCACAGGGGCCTTCCTGGTCACCTCAAAACCCTCAGTCTCTCTTCCTTTTCCCAGACTTAAGACAGCTTCTGGGATGGGTAGTTTAGACACCCCTTCTGTGACTCCCTTGAGTTTGGGGGTGTCCACAAACTTCTCCAGGGCCCACCATTTCCTGGTTCCACTCCTGACTCTGGGGAATTCTTTCCTTCTACAGGTAAAGGGTTTTTTTTGCCTCCTCTGTCTTTGAGAGGGTCTCCGCCCCTTCTGGCTTTAATGACAGTCCCTCCTCTGGAGTGGGATCCCCTCCTCACTTCCCTCCTTGTCTTCCACATTCAGCAGGGAAGCTCCTCTTTTATACTTCCTGCCTGCCAAGGGGAAACCACTTCCTGCCAGCCTCCTTGGGGCCGTCCCAGCCATGTTTGGTTCATGTGGTCGCTTTCTCTTGTAAACCCTCTTGTCTCTACTGTTGTGGGGTGTAATCTTCAGGGGTTTAATCTTGGGTCCCGGGTCAGAGCACGATGGCACACTGAAAGGGGAGTCCACTTAAAACTCTTCAAATGCAAAGCGCCCAGGTTGCTTCATCATGTCTTGGCTTGTGGAAGAGGCTTCATTATCTAGGTCACAGCGAGGAAATGGGAGCGAATCAAAACTGAAAGCCTTGTGTCCAAAAGATAGACATGGAGAGGGCACTTGAAAGCAGCAGGAGCAGAATATAAATTAGAGCAACGCAGAGGCTGAATTAGGGAGCAGAGGGGAGAAGGAGATTGATCTAGAGGAGAGCTGCGAGAGTCCATTCTTATCCAACTATTGTCCAGCTGTAATCAGTGGCTCAGCCATCTTTGTATAAAATCACAGAAACGAAGACACCACCACCACCCCCAACACACCCAGCCCGTTTGCAGTTAGAGGTTCTCTATTTCCATAAAAGCACAGAGGTGCAGGCATTAGCAACAGGTCGAAGGGACTGGAATCCTTACAATCCAGAATTTCCAGGCTCTGCTGGCTAGGGGATGATGGGAGTGGTAGTGCAAACAACTAACTTGCCCAAGTTCTAATTTGAGGGATATTTAAAAACAAACAAACAACACAACAACACCATGTCTAAAAACATATTTTCTTCAGGCCCTTTAGATCAGAGGTCGTCAACCCCCGGTCCGCGGCCCGGTGCCGGACCGTGGCCTGAGCTGGACCGGGCCACGAAGACAGACCTCCCAGCCCCCCCGCATGCATTCCCCTCCCCACAGCTGCTTTGCGCACATGCGCATGTGCCAGCGCTGGCGTGAGCACTCCCCACCCCTTCACGCATGCGCCCGAGTGCCCGCGCGAAGGGGTGCGCGGGTGCGCGGGCGGGCATGCAGGTGCCCCTGTGCATGCGCAAAGGGGTGGGGGAGCACTCACGCCGGCGCTGGCGGGCGGGCAGGCATTCCCCCACTGCTTCTCGCATGCACCCGAGAGCGCATGCACCCGCACGAAGGGCTGGGCGGACGCATGGGCGGGCATGCAGGAACCCCTGCGCATGTGCAAAGGGGTGGGGGGGCGCTTACGTTGGCACTGGCAGGCGGGCGGGTGCTCCCTCGGAGCTTCACGCATGCACCCGAGAGTGCACGGTCACCTGTGTGCACCTGCGGGGGGGGCGCCTTCCTCGGAGGCTCAGCCGGTCCGCGGTCCCAAAAAGGTTGGGGACCACTGCTTTAGATGACTATCAGTTAGAGAGGAATATTGTTACACAGGGATTGGATTCGATGATCCATAGGGTCCTTTCCAGCTCTGCAGTCCTGAGATTATTATTATTATTCTATGAGAGTTGTATATATTGCTTTTATTCTATATTGCATGACTATTTTAAAATGGTGATGGGTTGTTTTTTGAAAATTGCTATGGTTTTACATTGTATGTGCACGCACATTCCCTGGATGGTAGGAAAATTGCAGGGAGGTCACTTACCTGCATTTGGCTCTCTTCACAAACAGTTCTCACTGGAGACTTAACATTCATTTCTACAGTATTTGCCTTTATTTCCACACGTATAGATTGAACATAGGTGGATATAAATAGGAGTTGTATGTCTTTTTATCTTTGTAATATGTTTTAAATTAGTTTAAGTTGTTTTTAATAGGATATTGGTTTAATTGCTTTGAATTAGTTTTTAATATTGTCTGTTATAATACTATTAAGCTAATTTCATCCTCTATTTTTTCTCTCTAAAGTAATTTCATGTTTCTCCCTCCTTCATGCTAAAGGGAGGCAGAATAGCTAGGCTTTTCTGTAATGGCTGAGCACACTTACACAGAGAAACGGTACCTTTAGGGGCTTCTGCAATCAAGTTGAGTGCTCTTCCTCCTACACTATCCCCGAACTGATTTTCTGAAACAACAAATCTGAGGTTTCTGTGAGTTTCCACAATAGTTACTCCTCTTAAAGAGCCGTAAGCTCAGTGCCAGGCCACTGGACTTTACTAACTTTACACTGGACAAACATTCTTACACTGTATAACAAATCAGTATAACAAAGCCACATGCTCAAGATAAGACCTTGCTTTATCATTAGACTAATCTTAGATTGGCTGGCTGGCTAGCTCAGTGAGTTGGGAATGATTCTACATGGTACCTCCAGGGAGAAGAGCCAGCCTACATAGGCTTGGACAAGCTGCACGGTCCCACAGAACTCCCCGAAGAAGGGAAGGGCAAACTATTCCTGAGCATGATGGTTGTTGTGGGTTTTTCAGGCTCTTTGGCCATGTTCTGAAGGTTGTTCTTCCTAATGTTTCGCCAGTCTCTGTGGCCGGCATCTTCAGAGGACAGGAGTCAGAACTCTGTCTGTGCTCTGGTGCAGTTTGTTTGGATAGTTGAGTATTTATAGCTGTGGGATCAGCTTTTGTCCTTTTCAGGAGATGGGTGATTGTGGTGATCAGCGTGTTTTTTGTTGTGGGTGTATTGTTGTGATAAGAGGGAGAGATTATCTGTCACTGTGATTGATGGGTGTCGTTAGCTGGTCTTTTGTGTGCAGTGATCACTGGTCCTTGTAGCTGGGTAGAGTTCGTTGACCTTTTGCCTGGCTCCCAGCACTGAAAAATACAGCCTGCAAAAGGCCAACAAACTCTACCCAGCTACAAGGACCGGTGATCACTGCACACAAAAGACCAGCTAACGACACCCATCAATCACAGTGACAGATAATCTCTCCCTCTTATCACAACAATACACCCACAACAAAAAAACATGCTGATCACCACAATCACCCATCTCCTGAAAAGGACAAAAGCTGATCCCACAGCTATAAATACTCAACTATCCAAACAAACTGCACCAGAGCACAGACAGAGTTCTGACTCCTGTCCTCTGAAGATGCCGGCCACAGAGACTGGCGAAACATTAGGAAGAACAACCCTCAGAACATGGCCAAAGAGCCCGAAAAACCCACAACAACCATCAGATCCCGGCCGTGAAAGCCTTCGAGAATACATTATTCCTGAGCATTTGATACCTACAAAACCATGGAAAAGATTACTGTTGGAATTAACTTGACAGCACATAACTATTATTAAGTTTGGGCCACACACATCATATTTAAAATATCACGCTGATCCCAGTGGTTTTAGTTCCTTCCCCTGCAGCCCCTTTATCCTTTCAAGATATTGTTCTTGTTATGTGCTGTCAAGTTGCCTCTGACTCATGGTGACCTCGTGAATGAGCAATCTCCAAAATGTTCTGTCCTCAACTGCACTGCTCATCTCTTGTAAACTCAAGCCTGTGGGTTACTTTAGAGAGTCAATCCATCTCTTATTTGTTCTTCCTCTTTTCCTGCTGCCTTCCACCTTTTCCCTGCACTATTGTCTTTTCCAGAGAATCCTGGCTTTTCATGATGTGGCCAAAACAGGACAGCCTTAGTTTCATCATTTTTGCCTCCAGAGATACTTTCAGCTTTTAATTTCATCATCTTCAGCATTGGTAGTTGGAGCATATACTTGAGTGATGGTTATGTTCGCAGTTTTCCACAGAGTCTGATTAATATTTATCTGGTTAAGAGGGGACATGATAGCCATGTTTAAATATTTGAAGGGATGTCATGTCAAGGAAGGGACAGGTTTGTTTTCCACGGCTCCAGACACTAGGACAAGGAGCAATGGTTTCAAACTACAGGAAAAGAGACTCCGCCTGAATCTCAGGAAGAACTTCCTGACAGTCAGAGCTGGTCGGCAGTAGAATAGGCTGCTTCGGAGTGTGGCAGAGTCTCCTTCTTTGGAGGTTTTTAAGCAGAGGCTGGATGGTCATCTGTCAGGAGTGCTTTGATGGAGTTCCTGCATGGCAGGGGGTTGGACTCGATGGCCCCTGTGGTCTCTTCCAACTCTGTGATTCTATGAGTCTATGCTCAGATCTTGTGTTACAGCCCCTAACTGCCTGTGCTACATCTTGCCTCAGTATTAGAGCCCCTCCATTTCTTCTGAGTTTGTTATTTCCAAAGTAGAACACATTGTTGGCTGACTGAAAATATCCCATTTCAGTCCACTTTAATTCACTGACCCCGCCCCCAAGCACTGCAGTGTCTATACATTCTTGCTTTACAGTTTCGTTTAACTTGTTTCATACTTCTCCTGTTCCATGTTCCAATTGTATGTGTTGTGCAGCATCAGACTTTCCTTTCACTTCTGTGCACATCAGCCACTAGGTGTCCTTTTGCTTGATCTAGTTGTGTCATTAGTGACAGAGTTCTTTTTGTACTTGGACTTTGCTCTTTCCCAGCAGCTGATTGAGTGCCTTCTGATCTGGGAGTCTCATCTTCCAGCACTATCTCTTGTTTCACATCATAAGGTTTTCATGGTAATGAAAGTTCAGTAAGGGTTTACGATTGCTACCTTCTGCAAAGTACTAAAATAAATTAGCTTGAGTGTCACCACCATTGCCTTCTCCACTGGTTCACTTCAGCTACAGCTGCTGCCCAGTGTCTGTCTTAAAGAGGTTGGATGCATCATAGTCTGGTGTCTCGGTTGTGACCATTCTACCTTGGGTGATCCTGCTAGGAGTACAGGCTCATAATGGACTGTAAATTAGCATATGCAAATTTATGTAAAATGTCCTCTTTGTTTGTGAAGAATGCCCCACTTTTTTGTGTTCCCTGTCCTCCACATAGTAGTAGGCATCCTTCAGTCTCGAGAGACTATGGTAACATGCTCTGAATAGAGGTCTTGGAACAGTGTCTAGTGTGGCTGAGAAGGCCAATACGAGAGTGACAATCCCTTCCACACTGAAGACAAATAACAATCTGTCCCCTGTCCAGCTCCCTGATTTTGCTGGTTTCGGGACTGCCTCTTTGCCCCGGCCTGCTGGACAAGTGTCTCTTCAAATTGGGAGAGGCCATGCTGCACCGCCTGCCTCCAGGCTGAACGCTCGGATGTCAAGGTTTCCCATCTGTTGAGTTCCATTCCTAAGGCCTTCAGATCCCGCTTGCAGATCTCCTTGTATCACAGCTGTGGTCTCCCTCTGGAGCGATTTCCCTGCACTAATTCTCCATACAGGAGATCTTTTGGAATCTGACCGTCAGCCATTCTCACGACATGCACAAGCCAACGTAGACATCGCTGTTTCAGTAATGTATACATGCTAAAAATTCCAGCTCGTTCTAGGACTATTCTATTTGGAACTTTGTCCTGCCAGATGATACCAAAAATGCACCAGAGACAACGCATATGGAACATGTTCAACTTCCTCTCCTGCCGTGCACAAAGGGTCCAGGACTCACTGCAGTACAGGAGTACTCAGGACACAGGCTCTATAGACCTGGATTTTGGTATATGCCGTCAGCTTCTTATTAAGCCATACTCTCTTTGTGAGTCTAGAGAACATGGTAGCTGCTTTGCCAATGCGTTTATCCAGCTCGACATCTAGAGAGAGGGTGTCAGAGATCATTGAGCCAAGATACACAAAATCATGAACAACCTCCAATTCTTGTGTAGAGATGGTAATAGAGGGAGGTGAGTCCACGCCCTGGCCCATGACTTGTGTTTTCTTCAGGCTGATTGTTAGTCCAAAATCTTGCAAGTCCTTACTAAAACGATTCATAAGTTGTTGGAGCTCTTCAGCAGAATGGGCAACAACAGCTGCATCATCGGCGAAGAGGTACTCCCGCATGCATTTCAGCTGGACTTTGGTCTTCGCTCTCAATCTAGAGAGATTAAAGAGCTTTCCATCTGATCTAGTCTGGAGATAGACACCTTCTGTTGCAGTTCCAAAAGCGTGCTTCAGCATGACAGCAAAAAAGATCCCAAACAGGGTTGGCGCGAGGACACAGCCCTGTTTCACTCCGCTTCGGATGTCAAAGGGATGTGATGTTGAGCCATCAAAAAATACAGTGCCCTTTATTTCCTCATGAAAGGATCTGATGATGTTAAGGAGTCGAGGTGGACATCCAATTTTGGGAAGTATTTTAAAAAGGCCGTCGCTGCTAACCAAATCAAAGGCCTTTGTAAGATCTATGAAGGCCACAAAGAGTGGCTGTTGTTGTTCCCTACATTTCTCCTGCAACTGTCGGAGGGAGAATACCATGTCAGTGGTGGATCTATTAGCTCAAAATCCACACTGTGATTCTGGATAGACTCTGTCTGCAAGTACCTGGAGCCTCTTCAGCACAACACGGGCCAGCAGCTTCCCTACAATGCAGAGAAGAGAGATGCCACGGTAGTTATTGCAGTTGCCCGTCGCCTTTGTTCTTGTACAATGTGACAATGTTTGCATCCTTCATGTCCTGTGGTACTCCACCTTCCCTCCAGCAAAGACAAAAGACTTCATACAGCTCAGTGGTGATGGTCTCTTTACAGCACTTCAGCACTTCAACAGGGATGTTATCCTTCCCAGGTGCCTTGCTGGAAGTGAGGGAATCCAAGGCCGTGTTTATTTCTGCTAAAGTTGGTTCGCTGTCCAACTCTTCCAAGACAGGCAGGCACTCGATGTTACTTAATGCCTCTTTGGTTACTACATTCTCTCTAGAATATAGCTCAGAGTAGTGCTGCACCCAGTGTTCCATCTGCTGTGCTCGGTCCTGCATGATCACGCCTG
This sequence comes from Intellagama lesueurii, assembly GCA_037013535.1. Classification (NCBI taxonomy): domain Eukaryota; kingdom Metazoa; phylum Chordata; class Lepidosauria; order Squamata; family Agamidae; genus Intellagama; species Intellagama lesueurii. The sequence continues at coordinate 118,445,383 of JBAJHW010000006.1, read as the reverse complement.
TAGCAGTCTTCAAAGGAGCAGATTTCTTTTGTATTGGACCTAAAGCCTGCTTGATACCGTCATACATTCCCTTGATGTTACCTGTGTCCGCTGCTATCTGTATCTGAGAGCAGAGCTGAAGCCAATAATCGTTGGAGCATCTCCTGGCAGCCTGTTGGACTTGGCTACGAGCAGCTCGAAGAGCTTGCAAGTTGTACTCTCTAGGACAGGCTTTGTATGCTGCTAGAGCTCTCCTCTTATCCTCGATGGCTGGCATCAACTCCTCCGAATGGGCTTCGAACCAGTCGGCCGTCTTTTTGGTCTTCTTGCCAAATGTGGACAAGGCGGTGTTATACACAGCGTTCTTAAAATGTTCCCATCGTTCAGGTGCATTTGCATCAGCCGGGCCTGGAAGGGTTTCCTCAAGCGCTTGGGCAAATTCCTCCACTTTTCTCTGATCGCGAGTCTTGCTGATGTCAATACGTGGTCTTCCTTCCTTTTTCGTGTGATACAATCTCTTTATTCACAGTTTTACTCTGCTACACACCAGGGATTGATCAGTATCGCAATCAGCACCCTGATAACTGCGTGTGATCATAATACTAGGAAGGCTAGAGTGTCTAGTGAGCATCAAATCAAGCTGATGCCAATGCTTCGATTTTGAATGTCTCCAACAGACTCTGTGTCGAAGCTTCTTATTAAAGAACGCGTTGCTGACACAAAGACCATAATAACAGCAAAACTCCAGCAAGCGTTGGCCATTTTTGTTCATCTTCCCAATGCCAAAGCAGCCTAGACAAGTGGGCCAAGAACTGTGATCAGCACCAACTCTAGCGTTAAAGTCTCCGATAATAAACAGCGACTCTCTCTCAGGGATTTTTTGATAGTAGCTGCCAGATCGTCATAGAATTTGTCTTTGACTTCTGTTGTGGACGACACTGTTGGTGCATATGCACTAATGAGGGTGACTGGTCCCGCTGATGAGTGGAGCCTCAGAGACAGGATTCTTTCATTCCCCACAGTAGGTGGAACAATGAATCTCAGGAGAGTATTTCCAACCGCAAAGCCAACACCATATTCCCTGGTCTCGTTCAATGGTTTTCCCTGCCAGAAGAATGAGAATTTTTTTTCTTTGACAGATCCCGAGTCTGGCAATCTCGTCTCTTGCAGGGCAACAATGTCCATCTGCAGTCTACTCAGTTCCATGTCGATGACAGCTGTCTTGCGCATGTCGTCTATTTCCTGCAGGTCGTCAGAAAAACCAGGGGTCATTCTCCGAACATTCCAGGTGCCCAACTTTAGGGCAGAAGTTTTCTTATGATTGTTGCATGGTGCAGGGTTATCGATCTGCTTGTCGGCTTTCACCCTAAACCCCACACACCCCGTGAGGTTAACAGACCATGGCAAGGCAGCACCTTACTGGTTGGGGGCTGCCCAGCTTAAGGCGGGTGGTAGCTACCTAGTGAGGTGCAATGACCTCTCCCACCGTCGGAAGTAGCCCCTGGCATCATGCTCTACACCAATCGAGCAAAGACTTATAACTGATAACTGCTACTTCCCGTGTTGTTTCGACGCTGTATGTGAAGCTGGAGTGTCCTCTCCAGAGCATGAAGCCTGGGTAAAATAATCTGGAGGATAGACTATTACCCAAGCAGAAAATTCCCCCTCTCCACATCACTGAAGTAGTCTAATGGAAAGGCAAGAGGCAATACAACTGGTTCCAGTGACGTCGCAGGAGTTGCCAGAGTGTGACTGCACAGTCACAAACTGCCTCCGGGACTTCGGCTCCGGATTTTGCCTCGAGGTTAACTCCTGAAGTCTTTTCCATCTGTGGATATAGCCACAAGGCAGTGGAGGTTTGAAATCGGAGTTTTCCTTCTCCTAGATCGGCTGCCTTCCAAGGCTAACAAACCCCACCTACCCGTGACTACCCATGACCCTCCACATCCTTGTGGTGATAACTGTCTTCCTTTCTGACAATGCACCCTAATTAAGTGTCTACCTAGAAAAATGTACGGCAGTCCTAAAGCCCTGCATAAGCAGATTCATGATTACCTTTTGACGTTTTAGGCTGTTAAAGAAGCCAACTATAGTGTTTGTCTAATTTCCATTTGCAGATTCTCTTCACTGTATGCTACAAATAACTCCTTGATAAAGTGTTCTTTTTTCTCTACCCACCCTTCCAACCCAAACATGTTGGAGTGAAGCGTTGTCAGGGTAACAGCTTGGATTTCCCCGTCAGAATGGATTTCCTCATTTCACTTCCTCATTTCACTTCCTCAAACTATGCACGTCTTTTAATACCCCCAAAGCCTAAGCAACAGAGCTGAGAAGGTAAAGTTCCCTTCTATGACCAGCCCTCAGACCCAGCGTCTTGTCCCTCTTTCCCACCTCCTCCCGTGTCATATACACCATCTCCTTTTCAGCAGTTCACATCCCCTCTGCCTCTTGAGACCCCATGGATCATCAAGTCCAGCCCCTGACAAGGAGGCAGAGTGGGGAATCAAAACCCCAATCTCTGGCTCCATGGCCAGAGACCTAAACCACTGAGCTATAACAAACACTTCCCAGAATCATCCATGACAAGAGAAAGGTCACACCTCTCAATAACAAGTAGTGTTCTTTGCCCAGATAGAAACCCATGACTGGGTATTGTTTTCCTCTCTGTAAAACTTGTTGTTCAATAAAAGATGACTGGCCTGAGGCTTCTCCTGCTCTCTCCCTTCTCTTCCTTTTTTAACCAGTGTCCCATCACTCACTCATTGTGTGGAACAACAGAAGGCTCAGCTGCTCCCACATGTGAGGAAGAGGGGCAGATATAAAGGAACATTTGCCCAAAGTCCTAGGTGCTGCGTCTTAGATATGGCCTTAGATACAATCTGTCTCCTATTTATCATGCTGCCCTTTCATCCGTCCCCAGAAGGATTGATCCTGAAGCTGAGGCTCCAATACTTTGGCCATCTCATGAGAAGAGAAGACTCCCTGGAAAAGACCCTGATGTTGGGAAAGTGTGAAGGCAAGAGAAGGGGACGACAGAGAACGAGATGGTTGGACAGTGTCACCGAAGCTACCAACATGAATCTGACCAAACTCCAGGAGGCAGTGGAAGACAGGAGGGCCTGGCGTGCTTTGGTCCATGGGGTCACGAAGAGTCGGACACGACTTAACGACTAAACAACAACAGCAACAGAAGGATTAGGACCACACACCCCAGAAAGACCACTGTTAACCACCGTTAACAACCCTTGACGGGTGGAGAAGGACTGCAAAAGTGGATTATCCCTCACCCCGAGTCCTTTGTCCTTCTAACGAGCCTATTCAGACCAGGGGGAAGTGAAACCAACATGGAGGATACATCAAGGATCTCCTACCAACTCTCCTGAGACTGAAGAAGCTACTTGGATGAGAAGTGAAACGTTTCAACCTAATAAGAAAGAATTCCAGTTGCCATGACTCAACTTCCAGATAACCACACCTGGATGACTGAGAATCTTCACAGATATATCACGGTGTTAAATTATCAGATATTTAATTGCATCATCCCTGCCCCCCCTTTAGCTCTGTAAATTTGGAACCCAGGCAATGCCAAATGGGTCTTTTGTTACTGCACAAACTGTACCAGTTTTTCTCTGAAAGCAAAAGCTGGAAGCGGAGGAGAGCACCCAGTGCTGTGAGCTCCTGCAGAAAGCACGATATGGATCTGTAAATAAGCATCTTAATTAAAATTGACATCTCGCTTTCGGAATTAAAATGACATTTTTATTCCTATACAAGCAGAGAATGTGTTTGCTCTAAGAGATCAGAAAGACAAATTAAGATGGTGAGGAAATTGGTTTTCTGTCTTCTTGTATTGGAATTCTGGGGTCTCGATTGATTGCCATTTCCCAGATATCAATGGCACAAATACAGGCTGAGACTTGCTCAGTGTAATCAGTCCTGGCACCACCAGGGGCACTTTGTGGCTCGGTTATGTTGGGATAAATATTTTCATCCTTGTAGTCTATGTTACAAATAACATAGGTATGAGCATCAAAGTACCTTGATGCACACCATATCAGGGCCAAAACTGGCCTTATAGAAAGTAGATAATTAGAAGTGAGAATACCTTAAGTGTTAGGAACTTTTGATTGTCACAGCAGGAACTTTTTGCACCACCTGTTATTTTGAAATTAGCTTGCTTTGTTTTGTAATTGGTCATCAAGGAGGTAAGGATAGGGTTCATTTGCAAGAATGATTGCTCAGTGCCAGAATCACTTCTCCGAACAGGACAGATTTGAACCACTCCTTAAATATCTCACTTGCCGTGAAAGCCCTGTTATGGTCGCTATAAGTCAGTTCTGACTTGACGGTACATAACAACAACAATAGTTCAAAACAGGTCATGACACTTAAAAATATTTTAGAATTTAAAAAACCGCAGTGCATTATATTAAATGTAAAACTGCAACAGTCATCAGCTACCACTCTAGCAATAACCACAGAGACTTGCTCAGAAATCTTCCCAAACCTCTACAGTATTTTGAATGCTGCTAAGACTTCATTGAATCATCAAGGAAGAGATGGCTCAGAGTTGTGATAAACCACTCCCAATATTTTAGCCTTAGGTTGTTGCAGCTATGAAAAACAAAACCAGACTTAACATTCCTCAGTAAAAGGTATGTGTCACATTAGGGTTTTGTTGGGTGTGTTTTTGTTTTTGTGTGTCTATGAGACTTATTTCTTTTGTGCCTTTAGCTAGAGTTTGATGCCCTGAAATTCAGGAAGCTGAACTTTCCTTGGTACAGAGAGAATAAAATTATGGAGGAGACTTTCCTTTCTATATCTCCATGTATCCCACTGCCTCTAAAGTTGCAGAAGAAAAAAAGGAAAAGGGAGAGGGAGACAGAAGGGCAACCTTGCCCAACAACACACAAAATGATCTTGTGTTAGTTAATAAACACAAAGCAATTTTAGTATTGACCTGCCGGCTATATGCTTATTGGCCCTGCTAACACCTTCTACATCGGTGGTTCTTGGCCTTTCATATCTTACTGCCCACCAATCACCCAGTCAAAAAAACTGGGTTCTTTCTCTATAGAATCACAATGCTCACTTTCCCCTAGAACAGTGGTTCCCAACCTTGGGTAACCCAAGTGTTCCTGGACTGCAACTCCCAGAAGTCTTCACCACCAGCTGTGCTGGCTGGGGGTTTCTGGAAGCTGCAGTCAAAGAATACCTGGGTTACCCAAGGTTGGAAAGCAGTGATCTAGAACCTCATTTTTACTTACCTCATTTCTGTTACTATGTCAACAGTGCTGAGTATAAATGATACTGCTGCATCTTTTGTAAATCCAAACGATAATAAATAAAAATGCAGCAGTATTACTGGGAATGTATTTTATTGCCATGATGAAACCACAAACAGAGAAAAGTAATCCTATGATGTCATGTTATTAAAAACCCTGCATCCTACCTAGATTACATTTGTGGGCCTCATTGGTGATATATGTACCACTGGTTGATCTACATGAGTAATCTGATCTACATGACTAAGAAAGAGAAGAGAAGAAGGATGTAGGAGGAAGCGAAAGTTAGCCAGAGCATATCAGTTTATACATAAGGGAGGGAATCTTTGCAATCTTTACCTCTGTCGCCTCCTGTAGGCACCCAACAGTTGTGCAATCATGATTACATGTTTCTCCAGTCCCAAGACTTTGATGGGTCCAGGATTACTGTGGCAGATGAATGCTCATGAACTGACGGAAAGAGGGACAGCAGAAATATTTTGTGATCCTAAAATAAAACATGCATTGTTCCCAGAAATCTGTCTGCAACCATATTCTGGATGTTTGTAGAGCAGATTAAGGCAGCAGGCCATAGATTTATCTACCTTGTCTCTATCTTCCACAGAAGCCAGAAAATGTCCTGCACCACTCTCAGCCTGTCATAACAAGAAGAGACTAATCAAGTTCTCCTTTGTAGCAAAGGTTTCTATTTTAATGGGCGCTGCAGCCAGCCAGGCCTGTGCTACTGAATTTCGCTGGCTGCCAAATGTGTATCTGATTGCAGGTTCACACAGGTCTTACATCAACTTCAGCACTCCTTCATTACTTTTCAGTCACTGTGGTTCAATTTCTTCCTCTGTCATAAGAATATAGGAGTTTTATGGATGTCATGCTTTCATCCAGAGTGATACCTGCTACGTACTCAGGACATATCAATAACAAAATGCCTGCATTTGTCTCAAAGTTGTTAACTGGCCTACTCCAGCATCTGATTTTCCCTACTTTGAACCATAAGATGGGAAAACAAAATGAGTAAACAAGATGGGGAGAGGAAAAGGCAATCCTTTGTTCAAGACCTGAACATGAATCAGTTTACAGTTAAAATAAGCACTTGCTGTCTGATTTCCACAGGGCCAGCCCTGCAGTTGGGCAGGTTGGTGCAGTCATGAATATTGTGATATATTTTGAGTTTTTGCAAGCTTATTAGTTCTTTCATTTACTAGCAAAATGATAACTGTAATGACAGGTATGCGTGGGGCGGGGTAGGTAGCTAATAAAGCATACCAATTTTATATTTTTGGATATGGCTCCCAGGATTTCCCACCCAGCATTGTCAATGGTCATGCCAGCTGGAGAATTCTGGAAGTTGTAGACCAAAAATGTATCTTTCCCAAACTCTGATTCTAGCTCAGTGGCTTAGGCATCTGGCTGAGGGGCCAGATGTTGGGAGTACAAATCCCCACTGTGCCTCCTTGACAATGATCCATAGGGTCCCTTCCAGCTCTGCAGTTCTAAGGTTTATCTCTTTATTCTGACACAAATGCAGCCTGGATCTTAGAGAAGTTTGCAAGGAGAGGCAACAACCTGCTTTCTTTGTATGTATAACATAAGGCTAACCCTCTCTACCATTTCAAGGAGCTGCTTTCTGATAATTAGAACATTCTAAATGACACAGCCACTACCTTAAGGATTTTAAAGACCAGCTCCTACAGCCAACGTAGTCTCCTCCCCACTTATACCATAGTACTGCAGGACCTGCTGTGATCGACAAAAGGCACCTATAGATGCAGGCAGCACAACATATTAAACTCACATTCATACATACTCCACCACTTAATCCCAAGCTCTTTCTGTGGGAGGATCTAGCAGGGAATTGGACCATGATTACCTCAATTTTCTGCCTACGTGTGGTTGGATTACTGTAATGTAATAATGTGCCATAGTAATACACTGCTGCCTGCAGGCAGAGGATTTCTATCATTTTGGTCACATTCCTCACAATGGTCAAAGCTCTCCACTGGGGGGGGGGGGAGGAAAGAAAGAAAAAATGAAAAGATGATAGCAAAAGAAAAGATGGCCACCAAGGGAAATGGATCTTCCTAGTGACCTTGTCTGGAGAGGCATTACAAGAAGGTAGGACATGGGTCAAATGTCGTAATTGACAGAAGTAGGATGGTTTGAGGGGATGGCCATTATGAGACGAAGGTGAATGACTCTCAGAAAACAGTTCTATCTACAAAACAGTTCTCTCTGGCCATTGTGAGAGGCAGTGGAGTCTAGTGGTTAAGAATTATGTGTCAGGGCTTTGGAATGCGGATATGCATTCCCATACAATCATGAAATTAACCTCTCTGTCTGGCCTACCTTACAGGGTCAACGTGAAGATAATATAGTGGTAAGGGGAACATGTACATTTCCTTGAGATCCTTGGAGGGAAGGCAAGGTATAAATGGAAGAAATCACAATAATATTATAACATTTGCCTAGAATCTGCGTTTTTCAGGATAACAAGAGATTGTGTTTTTTTCCTTTGTCCCAACACAGCTACATTTAACCAGAGCTCTCTAATCCTAGAACTGCAGGGCAGGAAGGGACTCTATGAATCGTCAAGTCCAGCCCATCAGGGAGACATGGCAAGGAATCAAACTCCCAGCCTCTGGCTCCGCAGCTAGATACCAAAACATTGAGCTATCCAGCAGTTAAACTTTATTTTGAAGTAACACCTTTATTAGGCCATCAGCTGGTGATTAGAGATTCTGGGACTTGTAGTCCAAAAGAAGCAACGTTTCCAAGCTGTGTGACCCAAACGTCTTCAACCTGATGCCCTCCAGATGTTTTGGAGTTCCATTGACAGTAATCTATAATGATAATCTTAGAACTGCAGAGCTGGAAGGGGACCCTATGGATCATCAGGTCCAACCCCTGTCAGAGAGGCACTGTGGGAAATTGAACTCTCAACCTCTGGCTCCACTTAAACCACTGAGCTATCCAGCAGTTCTTCATTCCAGCGTTCCTCTGTGACTGAATGGGTTGGGTAGCTTCTGTGGTAATGTTCAGGCAAAGCTGGTTATAATTTCAGTCTCTCCAAATACCAGTTTGCTCAAACACATCATCAGAACTGTCTCATATCCTGTACTGCTGCGGGGGAGACCCTGCACCTACACATTCCCATCGAAGCCCATCAGGTTTTGTCTGCAAATGCCTTCTAATGACTCCACTTACTTCCCCAATTGCCTTGCAGTTATTTAATTTGCTTCCCTGGAGGATCCTGTTTCACTTAATTTCCCCAGGGCTCTGCTCAGCTTTATGCTCCTGTTCCTGGTAGTGCAGTTGAGTGCATCTGATGTTCTCGCCATCTGTCGCTGCTTATTGCTGAGCTGCCCAAACACAGGTGAAAATCAGCATTGATTCTCCCATTCCACGCACTCTAAAAACAAATAATTATTATTATTTCTTGAACAGAGCAGTAACCAGCAATTTTGGCACCCTGGGCTTTGCTGCCCTCTTTTTAAAACTTGGATAGCCTGTGATTGACAGACACAGGGAAAGAATGGAGGAATGCATGTGGAATGGCCCTATTGATTCAGCGCTCAACCGGTCTGTTTTGTATTTCCTTCTGATGGAGGAGCAAGACATGAAGGTGGTAACTATACCCAAGGAGGCGGGTTCCTGTCCTTCCAGCAGCAAACACTAATCAGTGGATGAGTAGCCTTTTTTGTGCTTTCTACATTTCCACGTCCTGGATCAGGGCCCCGGTCACCCTGCCCTAGTTATGGGTCTGAAACTGAGGCAGTGGGCTATTTGTGTGCCACAGCTGTTGTTTGTCACCCATGTTGGCTGCATGTGGACATACTAAGACTGACCTCTTCCAGATGATTCTCAGAACCTACAGTACATACTTTTCTGTATTGCTTTTGGATGTCTGACGTGAAAGCAACACTCAGTAATCAGGAAGATAATAGAGGCCACAATGTATATTCTCAGGGCACAGGGCATCTTTGCATTATGAATTCATATAGATGTAGATGGTTCTTTGACAGTCATGGAGGCATTGTTATTGTCACTGCTTGAGATCTGCTTTGTGGGCAGTAAGACTTGAGTGGCCCTGAACCTTTGCTCAAAGGAATAAGGCTCAGAACATGAGATCCGTGGTCAACAAAGCTTCTGCTCTGCCACTTGGTGACTTCTCTGTCCTGTCTATGTTGCCACAGCAAGCCAGGACAATCAAATGTTTCTGTGTTCATTAGTGCGGGACCTTCCTGATGATGAGGGAATGACTAGAACTCACTTCCCACTTGACCTGAGGTGAGTACTTCACTCTGTCTATTTGAAAGGGTGTCCCTGTGAAAGATCTTTGCTCTCTCCCTCTCACATTCTGATGGAACAGAAAGCAAGCAAGCAAGCTGGGGCGGAGGGGGGGAATGGAGATTTCTTATTTGTAAAATGCTGAGACTGAGGACCTCAGTTCAGCTCCTGAAAGCACATTCCTGTGCACAGAAGTACCCTTCAGCCTTCTTTCATGCTAAGTGTTTATCTGCCCTACCGAGACACCATGCAAACATTTGACTTCAGCTGATGGATTCTGGGTGGGAAGAGAGAAGTCTAGTACTGTAATAATAACCCTACATCTCAGAAGACTGGCATTAGCACCTCCCTGTTCTGTGCTACTAGAATATCTAGAAAAGGCTTTTGGAACAGCTCTGTATGCATATTTTCATTTTTCCCAGAAATCTAAATCTGACAGTGACGGGAAGTGAAGGGAGTGCTCAATAAAGTTGTTTGTCTGCACAGTTAATGGGACACATGTTAGTGCATCTATACCTTATTCCTGGAATACATCTGCTAGGCCTTAATTTATCCAAAAGTTCTGCTGCATCAAAGAACTGGTGGATAGCTTAATGGTTGGGAGTTCGATTCCCCACTGGGCCTCCCTGACAAGGGCTGGACTTGATGATCCATAGGGTCCCTTCCAGCTCTGCAGTTCTAAGATTATTATTATTGGCATTTCTCTGCTTCTTCCTCTCCAGAATGCATCAAGTGATTACTTTCTGCAGCACACGGATCTCGTCCCCATCATGCCTGTCTCATTCCTTTGCCAGAACAACAGAAGCATATTTTGTACTCGGTAGGAAGGCGGCCTCTCCTTCCTGTTTCTTGCAATCTGGTGTTTTCTTTACTTTCACACAGAGTCCCATGGAAGATCAAACATCATCACCCTTGATCAAACACACTGTATTGAACAGGCGGCTCTCTTTTTCTCTTCCTCTGTTTCTGCTCTGCTTTCTAATTATCTCACCATTTTTCCAAAACCTTGTATTATGTTCCACAAGTGGTTCATTAGAGCTTTTGTTCCTCTTTCCCATTGTCACCAGCACGGGTATAATTTGGTTCTTTAATTCCACTAAGCAAGCTGAAATGGAGAAAATAGGAGGAGTTGTCATTACGGGTGAAGGCACTAAATCAAATACCATTTAGCAAACAGAAACCAAAGGTTTCTTTTTGCATTTATAAGAACAGATCTTTCCCATTTTTAATGAGAGAGAGAGGCAGTCGCATTATACTTTTCTAGATGCAAAAGTGGAAACCATATCTCATAGTCTGCATTATCAAGGGATTCCATTTTCCCCAAAGTTGCCCGAGATTGTCTGGGGTTCCTAGCCCACAACTAAGGAATGCCTTTCCCCTGAAAATTCTCGAAGCAAAGTGGCCATGAGGCCTACATTGTGGGCAAGAGTCCTCTGTTGGAATGGTAGTCATCAAAAGTAGTTCTTTGTTTGAAAGTATGTAGGATTTGCAGAAATGTCCAGTCCAGATTCAACTTCAAGCTACAGAATCTTAAGGGGAGGGGGGTCTTGGAGTTGCCATTCAAGAACTAGCACCCAGACACCTAGGTCGCACCCCATCTTCCCCACTACAGTGAGATGGGCTGTGTTTTGGTTGCAATCACAGCAGTGATTTCTAAAATTGGCTCTATACATTTCAAATTGCATGTACAAAATTCACGAACTGGGTGTCATATTTTGACCTCTTCTAAGCAGGGCTTGGCAAAGTGGCTTAAAAAAAACAACAAACTACATGACATTGAATCTCTCCTCCAGCATGGCCAAGGGCAAAAGTAATTTTCTGAAGTTTGGAGTAAGGATGGGCATGAACCATTGAATCGGCGGTTTGTGCTGGTTCGTTTTTTTGGCCAAACAAGTGTTTGGTACTTCCCAGCACTTCCTCCTCCAGTGGGCACCCACTCAGAGGCAGGAGGCAGGGCAGGGAAGCCTGGGCACTGTCTCTGAGTGGGTGCGCACCAGAGGAGGCAGGACTGGGAACCATCAAACACCTGTTTGGCCAAAAAACAAACCAGCACAAACCACCAGTTCAGCAGTTCATACCCATCTCCAGTTTGGAGTAATATGCTTCCTTTTCTTTTCTCATCTTTCATTTTCTCAGTGTAGTTAAATGGACTCTTGTAGAAGCAAACAACAAGCACGCCTGTAAAGCAGCAGATCCCCTACTCCGCATCATGCCTTGGGGAGAGGGGACGAGAGAGAGAAATGCTTCTGTACATGGAACTGAGTGGGAGACCTTGTCTCTTGCCTCAGGCAGCAAAATGTCTTGGTCTAGCCCTGCATGTAACCGCTGAGTAGTCACTGTAGCTGCCCATTCTATCTCCTTTGTAATAGCCAGTAGCACACAGATGTGTGAAAGACATGTAACTTGTAAAGGTTCCCCTTGACATTTAGTCCAGTCATGTCCGACTCTAGGGCGCGGTGCTCATCCCCGTTTCCAAGCCATAGAGCCAGCGTTTGTCCGAAGACCATTTCCGTGGTCACGTGGCCAGCGCGACTAGACACGGAACGCTGTTACCTTCCCACCGAGGTGGTACCTATTTATCTACTTGCATTTGCATGCTTTCGAACTGCTAGGTTGGCAGGAGCTGGGACAAGCGACGGGAGCTCACTCCGTCGCGTGGATTCGATCTTACGACGGCTGGTCTTCTGACCCTGAAGCACAGAGGCTTCTGCGGTTTAACCCACAGCGCCGCCATGATGTAACTTGTAAAAACACAATTAAATTTGTACATTATAAAGCAATGCATTGCAGATTTCCTTGGGGTACCATTTGGTTCCTTTTAGTGTTGTCTGCATACCACATTCTGGCAATGGATGTAAGATGCAAATCTTAAAAGTTAAAATTCTGCCTAATGAGCAGGTAAAATGAGGTAAAAATGAGGTAAAATGAGCTTTCTAGCAAGCCATCCTATGTCTTAGCTCCACATCTCTACTATGTGGACAATAACATTGACAGGGACATTATCAGTGTTAGGGAAAAAACTGCTGAGATAATTTATGTGACTGTGACACACTCTAAAAACTATAGAAATGAGAAAGGTTATTTCTTCTTCCACCTAAGAAAGACCTTGTTTTCATGAGACATAGGGCCTAATAGCCATAAATATTGGAATGACATGGAAATGATCTTTATACAGATAATCTAGATGGCAATCCCATTTCTGAAAATAATGATCTAAATGTGGTTCTACAACATTTCCATACATTCCACCCTCACCCAGATTTTTTTACATAAGTTTTTTAAAATACAGAGAGAGGGGGGAGGGAGATCTAACTAAAATAAAGGTAAAGGTAAAGGTTCCCCTTGACATTTAGTCCAGTCGTGTCCGACTCTAGGGCGTGGTGCTCATCCCCGTTTCCAAGCCGTAGAGCCAGTGTTTGTCCGTAGACAGTTTCCGTGGTCACGTGGCCAGCGCGACTAGACACGGAACGCCGTTACCTTCCCACCGTGGTGGTACCTATTTATCGACTTGCATTTGCATGCTTTCGAACTGCTAGGTGGGCAGGAGCTGGGACAAGCGACGGGAGCTCACTCCGTTGCGTGGATTCGATCTTATGACTGCTGGTCTTCTGACCCTGCAGCACAGAGGCTTCTGCGGTTTAACCCGCAGCGCCACCATGTCCCTCTCGACTAAAATAAAAGGAAGTCATAATTTAAAAAGAGAAAAATCTTAATCTACAGTTATCAGGTAATTGCAGAGCATTTTTTATTTATGATAAGCCCATTGCTTGGGGGCGTCTTTTCCCCTCTGCCAGAGCCTCTGATGAAAGTGACTTTCAAAACTTTTCTCATTTAATTGCGTCCTGTAACGAAGTTCAGAATAGAAAATTAGCACCCCGGCAGGAGACGATACCATCAAGTCACAGCAGGTTTAAAAGATCTGGCAGGAACATTTCCAGAGATGCCATTTAATAGGTCAAAAAGAGGGCTGGCAGGTACGAACACCACTGATAGCCCAGTAGGCCTGCTGGGGCCTGCTTGCAATCAGGAAGGTGTCCATGTGTCCTTCTTTGTAGAGGATGGTCCTCTGTCTGCAGGGTTTCCTTTGAAAAACATTCTGCATTTTTTAAGAACTGTTCAGTCCAAGTGCTATGCAAAGAGAAAGCATCACATGAAGGGGCAATAGGGCCTTGAAACTGCACCTCAAGCACTTCACAGTTTCTCCCACTATGGCATGGTGTATTGTATTTCCTTTTTAAATTAGCGTAATTATTTCTAAATTTGCATCTCGATACACATACATCAGTATGAGCAAGTGTCATGCAAATGGAGACCTCTTTTCAGAAAAGTTACATTTCTGGATTGCAGCTCACAGAATTCTCCAGGCTCTATAGCCCAGGATGAGCAGGAATCCAAAAATGGAACTTATTTTCTGCCTGTTTTGTTCTCTTTCCTGGATATAACACACATACTTCCCCCCCCCCACAGTGTGTAAAGCAGCTGCCCTCTGTTCTGTTAAGCCTTTTCTTCTATATTTGATTCTACACGTTGCCTGCATCTTTCGATACCTCAGTGTGATTGTCTGCCCAGCATTACATAACATAAAGTTATGATAAAGTGACATCATAAAAGTAGGTTTGCTATATACAAAGTAATGTGTGCACAAACACACACACATACAGTGACATATACAAAACTGCGACCAAGAAGGAATCAGCTGAGAGAGTTTCCAGCTCTGTTGTTTTGTTGATTTTCAATTGTTAAGTCCTCTGAGGCATAGATCTGACGGTTTCAAGTGTGGAGTGAGGTGAAAGTATACAAGTTAATGAGGTCAGAAATGCTAGAGACCAGAAAAGTCATTGTTTTAGATTACAACTCAAAGAATTCTGCAGAGGTCTCCACCATGTGGACTTAGGGGAATTGCAGTCTAAAAAATAATGTTCCCAATCTTTAGGAAGGCCCGTGCCATAACCCTATTACCATGAGAGAAAACAAAGGAAGCCGAACTGTAGCTCACGTTTAAGAACTTCTGTAAATACTTCTCCCATTTGACCTATGTCCCTATTTCGCACATTTTATAACCTTAGAACTGAAGAGCTGGATCTATGGATCATTGATCTATGGATCATTGAGTCCTGCCCTATCAAAGAGGCACAGTGGGGAATTGAACTCCCAGACTCTGGCTCCATAGCCAATTACCTAAATCACTGAGCCATCTTGCAGTTCATCTTGTGACACTTGCTAATGCCAGCCAGAAGTACTATTAGACCAGAACCACTAATTATGTTGTTGGCCTTTCTTTGGAATTAAGAGAGCACATGTCTCACTTCAAACTAAGATTTATAGCTTGAGAGACAGAGCTAAATCCAATTGTTGTCCTGATTAGCTAAATCCCAACTATACAAAATCCATTGATTCAATGGCACCAACTTTTTGTAAGCCCCATTGATTAAATGAATCTCGTATAGTTGGGACTGAGCCCAGACATATTTTGTTTATCCATGGTAGAAGCTCTGCAATGAATCCTCAGATCCAAAGGCTCCTTGAAACACTGTCATACAGAGGTGGGGCAGGATCTGTTCTCAGTCATCCCAGAGTGCAGGACATGTAATAATGGGCTCAAGTTACAGGATGCCAGATTTCAGTTGAATATCAGGAAAAACTTCCTAACTGTTAGAGCAGTATGACAGTGGAACCAATTACCTCAAGAGGTGGTGAGTGCACCAAGGCTGGAGGCATTCAAGAGAAATTTAGACAACCACCTGGCAGATAACCTATGATTTGTATTCCTGCACTGAGCTAAGGGTTGGACTTGATGCCCTTATAGGCCCCTTCAAACATCATGATTCTATGAAGAACCATAATAATCCTGAACATTGACAGTGTGATGTGGTGTGACATAGAATTTGTTAATATGCTATGTTTTAATAAACCTACTGAACTTGGTTTTCTTCTGAAGTCTACTTAACAGGGACCTCCAGTAAATCCTGGTTCCCACATGTACAGGTCTTTGTAAATAAGGTGCTATAAATATGTGTGAGGAAGGGGATTGTGCTTCCATTGCTCTCCTCAGATGAAGACCGACATTAAAAGGAACAGTCTCCTCTATCCATGGAGGCTCTCTAAGTGATCTGGAACTCTGGAAAATCCATGTTCTAGATCACATGTAGAATCCCCATGGATACAGAGAGTTCTCAAAGTTGTCAAAGGACAAGTGAGCTAATCTACCCTCCCCTTCTGTATTTACTCTGCCTACTTAGAGAACACCTGATTAGGCCTTTAGTCAAATTGATTGTATATTCTTAGGTGTGCAGTGCATTTGGAAATCATCTTACATGCTTGTCAGTCCAAAAGCAGTCTGAAGTGTCCCATGAAAATAAGATTCTGAACCCCATGAAGTTATAATGGAAGAGAGGCATCTGTGTAAGATTTCTCCATTGAGTGAAAGAGTTGGATTAAATGCACCCAAGGTCCCTCCTGGCTCTAAATTTCCCTTCTTTCTGTTTCCAGGGAGATAGACTGTATACTGCAGCCTCTGCTTTGTTCTAAAAGAGTTGAAAGGTTAGCACTAAAGAAAAACTGAATTATGGGTAGTATCAGTTCTGTGGTTGTTGATACTAACTGTCCTTGGCAGGAGAAAGCAATTCCTTCAAATTACAGGAGCTGCTTTGTCACCTGCTTTGTACAACACCTTCTCAGGCCACAAGGAAAATAATGGAGGGGAGTCATGCCCCTCTGCCAGCTTAAATGTGGGAGCTATTTTTTCAGCATGCAGGTTGTCCATCTCCACAACATATGCAAAGCAGAAGGCAACTGTTTCCCCAGAGACTTTAGCCTGGTGAATTCCATGGAATTGCAGTCTTCACCTGCGTGGTGTTGCCTTCCCTCGGCTGCGGTGTTGTTAGTGGTAGCTGATCAGTAGGGTGGCCACGTGTCTGCTTTTGAAAGGGATAGCCTTCTGTTTGGAAGGCTACCAGAGGACAACCCTCTTTGGTATTGAAACGTTCTTCAGTCCCAGTCTAAATATCGTGAAAGGAAGGTAGGACCACAAGAAGGGGGAGCAGGGACTTTGAAGCTAGCACCTGGGCAACAGATTCAAATTCAGTCACTTTGCTCACAATCTTCCCTGCACAGGTGTAATTCAGTTTCCATTCTACAACATAATTTGACATGGTGCCTCTGCACCTATACGCTCAGACTTGTAGTTTTATGCAAACTCGGGTGTCATCTTTCTCCTTTTTTTAAGGTGAGCGAACGGCCATCCTAGCCATCAGTCTCAACCAACTACAGATGTCTGTACAGCTGTTTTGCTGTGGAGCTGGCCAGTGGTGGGAGAAAACAGATAGGACACAACGAATGACTCGTTTTGACCTGGGTATCTCTGCTTGCTGATTCTACATGAGGGTTTCATATTACAGATTAGGATTAGAGAAAGTTGGAGAAAAGACAAATAATTGAGTGTGCTTCCGCTTCTGAGCTGCAAAGTTCCTTTTTTTAAATTAGAGTACCCAGGCAGCACTATGCACAGTCATAGTGGGACTCTGCGAATTGTAGACCGAGGAGGAGGAGGAAAGGAACTTGGCACAAATCTGCTCCTTCCACTGCAGAGCATTCAGTTGAGCAATCCAGTGAACACTGAGTGACTTCATTAAAAAATTAGGAAAAGGCTGTGTGATCCTCCTAAACAATACAGATTGTTTGCTGTCTGCTTGATTTTTTCAGTGGTCTAATAAAGGTATTACCTGCTCTTGCATTTGTATGGCTTTATTAATTGGCAGTTATGTCTACGTAGCAACATTTCCCCCTACAGTCCAGTGAGAAACTCACACTTCCCATGGAAAGTTTGCTACCATTTAACCTGATCTTAACCCTGAATGAGTTTGCTTTGAAGAGCTACAACTGAAATGCTCAGAAAATGCTTTAATGAGGCGTTAGAATAGGGTGCGAAAGAAGCTAGGCCCCTGCATCCAGTGAAGGGTTCAGGTTGCCTGTTTTCCCGTTGCATTTGGCCACCCTGTCAGAATCACTTCTCCCTAAAGAGATAGTGTCTTGGGTGAGAAGTCACTGTAGGCGCAAGTGACCACCACTTGTACTCTGAGACAGGTCCTTTAGCCTCAGAAGTGCGTAGCCCTTGCCCTATGGACAAGCTCGACCTGAAATAGAGCCTCTTGCCTGCTTACAAGGCAATGTACCATTGATGGTGTGCTTCCTTGGACAGCACGACAGACAGGCTAGGTAGGACCTCTCTGTATAGTAGCAATTAGTGACCTTTCCAATCTCCACTGGATTTAGTGGAGATTGAACAGTCCTGCTGTTGAAGAGATAAGTCCTGAGTTAGAATTATATTTGTTTTATTAAGAAAATAAGATAGTTTCATTAAAGTACAATTGCAGCTTTAAAAGCATAAAGCATATACATATCCAAACAGTTACTATGATTAAATAAGCTTACTATTCTTAGGTTAAAATAATAACAGCTAAAACTACTCTAAGTAATCATCTGGACTAGCATTTTACATCTCACTAGAGAAGCTGGGCGAATCTGTCCCCCCTCTCTTTCAAAAGACAAACCTCTCTCTTCTTCCATTCATCTCAACAACAACATCCACACCAACATGTCGCATACATGAAAAAAACATTTTCTGACACTTCCAAGCTGTTAACCAATTAGGATTATGAGGGCGTAACACAGTTCACCACCCATATTTCACATGAGATCTGCAGGTGGCTTATCTCATCCCAGTTAGGATGAGATGTGGTGTTTGGTCTTCCTCTTGATCTTCTCAAACCTTGCTCCTTATCTTGGTGCCAGGCAGAGCAAACGTGGAACAACAATCCCATGAGACATTCAGTGGCTTAAATCCAAACTACGCAGAAAACTTAACAGACTCCATCTTCGTATGACTACAAGTTCCATATGCCTTCTAATTCCTTACACATCCTAATCAAGGATCAGGACATCTTATATGAAGCTTTAAATAAAAAGAGACTTTTATTCAGAAAATCAGAGAATAATTGAGTTGGAAGAGGCCTATAAGGCCATGGAATCTAACCCCCTGCTCAATTCAGGAATCCAAATCAAAGCAGATCTGATAGATAGTTGTCCAATTTCATCTTATTTATTATTTATTTATTTATTTATTTAACTTATATGCCGCCCACTCTACCAAAGGTCTCTGGGCGGCTTACAACAATTAAAATACAATAAAAAAGATAAAACAATTAAAATACAATTAAAATATATACTCTAAAAATTGCCATCAGGACCCACAGTTAATATTATTTCAATTAAATGCCTTCTGGAACAGGAAGGTTTTGACCTGGTGCCGAAATGCCATCAGCTTCGGCGCCAGACGAATCTCAATTGGGATGGCGTTCCATAGTCTGGGGGCAGCTGCCGAAAAGGCCCTTTGTCTACAAGCCATCCCTCTTACCTCCTCGAGGGACGGCTCTTTCAAAAGGGCCCCCTGGCTAGATCTTAACTGCCGGGTAGGTTCATATGGAAGGAGGCGGTCCTTCAGGTATCCAGGGTATCTTGAATGCCTCCAGCATTGGAGCATTGTTAAACATTGTCACCTGTTAACCACTGCACACCAAACTGCTGTTAAGGACCAGCCCATTCAAAAAGTTGGAACCTTACACTATTACATAGCCAGATATTTGGGTGATTCTGGGTGGTCACCAGGCACAAAGGAAGCTGGGGGACTGCCATGCCTAGAAACGTTGCTTAGAAAAGAAAGTGTTGGCGGGTATAACTGGCAATTTGATCGCTGTATTTTTTTTCTTACCCCAGATGACAAACAGAATCTGCCTCCAACCCCTTGACAACACAACTATGAAAGACAGGAACAATGATCCTCTATGTGGTCATTCCATTTGAAACCTGAGAACTATATTCTTTAGAGGCTTGCAGATGTAAAAAATCTGTCTAGCTAAAAACAACAACAGTATAAGGAGATCTTAACTAAGTTCAAGGAACGGCAACGTCAGTTTATTATATCTGCATCTACCAGTTGTGCATCACAGATGGAAAAGTTTTTGTTTCGACTGCCACTCCCGGAAGGCGTCAGTAAGCATAGCCACTGGAATTGTAGTGCAAAAGTTTCTCCTCCACCTGCATTTAAACAACCTTCCTCTATGCTGCCTGCTAGCTAAAAAGAGACAGCAGGTTTTGGCTTGTGGGATGAGAAACAGAGATTTCCTCATCTTTCCTCCATAAAGTTTATTATATTTTTTAAGGCTCTGACCCTAGGCATAAAGCTGTCTCCCAGCCTTCCTCCTCAAGTAGTATTTTTGTTAAGAAACCAGCAAAGTGAGAAGGGCTGGGAGTTTCATAAGCAACCTAGTGTGCTATCTAGTGTCAGTTCTTTGCTACTGCAGGATAGAGCTGTGTCCTTGAGATACATACATACAAGGATGGTGAGAATTTAGTTTGCTTTGGATTTTGATAAGAACTTTGAAAATTTGCAAATGTCTTCACAGATTTGACGGGTGAAACTTGAGGGTTCTTTCTTTCTTTCTTTCTTTCTTTCTCTCTCTCTCTCTTTCTTTCTTTCTTTCTTTCTTTCTTTCTCAGTTATAAACAGCAGGCTGGTACAGAGGATTTCTCTTCCCATGGAGAACAGCGTTACATATCGATTTTGCCTAGAATGGATGACTTAAGAATCTTGTTTGCTTCAATTTTGATAAAGACTTATTTTTAAAATGTGCATATTTCTTTACAAGACAAAGCAGCTGGCTGGATGGCTCAGTGGTTGGAGTGCCTGGCACCAGGGGTCAGGAGTTCAGTCCCACACTGTGCCTCCTGGGAGAACAGCCAGCTTGTGTAGCCTTGTGGAAGCTGCACAGCCCCCAGTGGCCCCAGAAGAAGGGAACAGTGTTTGTTTATTTATTTTGGTTTTTATCCCACCCGTATGGTGGCCAGGCCACTACTCTGGGCGGCTTACAATCAGAACATCCGTGTAAACATACTAAAATTAAATAATGACACTAAATACAAATATTAGACCAAAAAAACACCCCCTTCCCAACCAGATATATAATAAAATTCTATATTAAGACAAGAGATGGTGGCAAAATCAAACAATCAGCCTGTAACATTGTGGGTCATCAGGTTTACAGAGAGACCAAAATTTAATAAGAGGCAAGAGTGTGAAAAGTCTGGTAAAAGAGCCAGGTCTTTACTTTTTTCCTGAAACAGAGGAGGGAAGGGGCCTGATACACCTCCACAGGAAGAGAGTTCCACAACGTGGCAGCCACCACTGAGAAGACCGTGTTCTTTGTTGTGGATTTCATGGGGTGGCCACCTATAACATCATAGATGGGGAGGTGTGGGTGGGACAGGAGGTCACTCTGATGGAGAAGTACTCTGACAAGTAGCAAGATCCTAAATCATTTAGGGCTTTGAATGTCAGCAACAGCAACCTTGAACGTGGCCTGGAAGCATACTGGTAGCCAGTGCAAACGTATCAGGAATCATTTTTAGATGTCCCTGATACCAGCCTGGGCATGGTGGACAGACACAGAATACTTCCTTCTCCTCCACCTCCATTTGCCTGGTCACATTAGATTAGGCATCCTTCAGTCTTGAGAGACTATGGTAACGTGCTCTGTATGGAGGACTTGGAACAGCATCTAGTGTGGCTGAGAAGGCCAATTTGAGAGTGACAATCCCTTCCACACTGAAGACAAATACAATCTGTCCCCTGTACAGCTCCCTGATTTTGCTGGTTTCGGGACTGCCTCTTTGCCCCGGCCTGCTGGACAAGTGTCTCTTCAAAATGGGAGAGGCCATGATGCACTGCCTGCCTCCAGGCTGAACGCTCAGATGTCAAGGTTTCCCATCTGTTGAGGTCCATTCCTAAGGCCTTCACATCCCGCTTGCAGATATCCTTGTGTCGCAGCTGTGGTCTCCCTCTGGGGCGCTTTCCCTGCACTAATTCTCCATACAGGAGATCTTTTGGAATCCGACCATCAGCCATTCTCACTACATGCCCAAGCCAACATAGACGTCGCTGTTTCAGTAATGTATACATGCTAAAAATTCCAGCTCGATCTAGGACTACTCTATTTGGAACTTTGTCCTGCCAGGTGATACCAAAAATGCATCGGAGACAACGCATATGGAACATGTTCAACTTCCTCTCCTGCCGTGCACAAAGGGTCCAGGACTCACTGCAGTACAGGAGTGTACTCAGGACACAGGCTCTATAGACCTGGATCTTGGTATATGCCGTCAGCTTCTTATTAAGCCATACTCTCTTTGTGAGTCTAGAGAACATGGTAGCTGCTTTGCCAATGCGTTTATCCAGCCCGACATCTAGGGAGAGAGTGTCAGAGATCGTTTAGCCAAGGTACACAAAGTCACGAACAACCTCCAATTCTTGTGTGGAGATGGTAATAGAGGGAGGTGAGTCCACGCCCTGGCCCATGACTTGTGTTTTCTTCAGCCTGGTCACCAAATGTGTCATCAGTCATCACGATCCCATAAGTCTCCTCTCCTTTGCAAGCAGCATTCCCTTAGATGGAATGAGGATCAGGAATTTTATGGCAAGACAATTGAACCTCAGCTGAAGTTATAGGGAGAGCTGATGCCCACTGAAGCAGACAAGGCAGACGGAGGGGTCACCACCAGTACAGTCAATGACATTCAGTTTGCTAACCAACCTCCTCCCTGGCATGGTCAAAGTATGTTCGAAAAATGGAAGGAGATGGTAGGACCACCCCGGAGAAGTTACATGTGACAGGAAATGGAAGAAGATACATATATGGTAGAGTAGAGAAACCTGTGTGGCTGAATTTCAGTTCCCATCAGCTCTCACCAACCTGGTTTATAAAAAAACGTATCATGGCAGTAACAGTCCATCAACATCAGAGAGATCAAGTACAGAGCCCAGGAAAAGTTACATTTTTGTATAGCAATTCCCACAGTCCCCTGGCCATGCTAGCTGGGGGACTCTGGAAGTTGTATTCTCACTTTTCCAAACTCTAACTAAAGGTCTCCCCCACCCCTGAAGTCGAAGAAGTGTTGGTTTTTGGCAGCAGTGTGTGTTCCTACTACAGCTTCTGTTCTCTATCCTCATTTGTCCTTGACTCATGAGGGTCTCGGGATATGAGCCTAAAACTATTTCTTCCCTGTACAGTTTCCTGCAAATGGTTGGTCTAGTTTTTGCATTCTGTGTGTTTTTTTTAAAAGGCCAGACTCACCCAAGCATCAAGTATTCCAGCTCAATAATACCATCACTCCACCAGCAGTGTCCTTCCTTCCAATTAATACTTGACATCTCACTTGACGAAGCTGGTGGTGGGGACATCTTTTAAATTGCCATCATCCTTGCCTAAGACTGGATCAAAACATTTTAGCTTCGTCTGCGTGACATGTCTCAAAAATGTCAATACCACCAGACTCCACACATCAACAAATCATTTTTAATATATATTAGATAGGATTAAGGGATGGGAACGGCAGGAGGCAGCACAGATCAAGATAATTCCTCTGAATTGATTCTGTTCTGAATTTTCACATCTGGATACACAGGCTGAAACTTCCTGCTCCCTCCCCCCCACCTTCTCCCAACCCCCATGTGGCTGAAATCAGAAGATGACTATTAAATCAATCATTTTTTGTTTCCTGTGCATGTGTTGGGGACAGGATGGCACCTCATCGGTGCAGTCCATGCTTTGCACAATTGTATTTATGTTTATTTTCTTTCCTTTAAAAAACTGTGCTGCTTATATACCACCCCATAGCAATTAAATCACTCTTTGGGTGGTTTACAATTTAACTATGCAGGCTACACATTGCACCGCCCCCACTCCCAGCAAGCTGGGTACTCAATTTACCGACCTTGGAAAGATGGACGGTTGAGTCAACCTCAAGCCAGCTATTTGGGATTGAACCCAGGTCATGAGCAGAGTTTTGACTGCAGTACTGCAGTTATACCACTGCATCACAAGGCTCATTCCTTCATCCATCCATTCATTCTTGATGCTTAGGATAAAGCTGTGAGACTTGTCACGATAAGGAGTGCCTGCGCTTCCAAATTTGCCTACTTCACTGGTTGGGCCAGACTTCTGCATACTAAGAACTAAAAACCATGTTAAAATCCCCACTTCTCTATTTGTATGAATATTCAAAGATTTTTCAGTTGCAATGTAGCCTTTTCACACCTGTGGAACATGGGCAGCCGTGATCTGTTCTTCAGAGGACAGAACAGGCTGTTTGTTCTTGTGTTCGTTGCTGCATTAAATTTTAGAGGATGTTTTTCTGATTCGCGCGTTTCTTATGTACAGTAACCTAATCAACAGAGGGAGAGCAGAGCAGGCTGGCCAGCGTCACACTGTCTTTCTTGGTTCTTGGCTTTGGCAGCCAGGTGCTACCCTTGGGTGACTCAGCCCGAGTTTCATAAATCACCTCCTTTGTGCTCTTCTTGGCACTCTCCTCAGCTCTTTAATCCCCTTGGCTTCCCTTTGTAGAGTCCTTTTTGTCAACAGTTAGAAACCTGATAGCCTGGCACCTAGCACCTGGCATAAGCACAGAGACAGAATCTCACTTGGGAAGAATGTACATGGGTCTGGTTCGGTGGCTCTCAGTCAGAAGCTAGAAACAGGACTGGTCCAGCTATGAGCCAGTCAAGCAGTAGAGTGCAGGAGGATGGTGGCAGAGGTAAAGCCTGCTTTCAGGGTCCTCAAAGCCTAGGTGAAGTTCTACTTGTGTGTCTGTGCCAGGTGCCAGGCTATCAGGTTTCTAACCATTGACAAAAAGGACTGTATAAAAGGAAGCCAAATGGATTAAAGAGCAGAGGAGAAAGCTGCCACCATCACCCACTTGCAGCAGGCTGGCTGCCCACCCCTGCCCCCCAAAGACAGCGGCAGCTTTTTTCCTTCAATGGCTACCTACACAACCCCATAGCATGGCCACATCTTGGCCAGTTATGGGATTATACTTGGTGGGGAGGGTTCTCGGGGCCAAGGCATTGTGGGAGGGGTGGCAGAGGTGAGCTTTTGGGCACCTTTCTCACAATGCCATGGCCTTGAGGACCCCTGAAAGCAGGCAAGAAGCAGCTGCCATACAGAAATGGTCTGGCAGCAATTCAAGGAAAACAGATGCCTCTGTTTTTCTTCTTTCTCTTTCTTCCTCCTCTTCTGCCTATAAGTGTTGCCTCACAGTGGAAGGTAAGGATGTGCAGGAGAAAACTTCTGGATCACATTCATTTTGGGGTTTTTGTGGCAGGGGCTGTTATTTCATTTTCGGGTTCTTTTGGAACCAAAAAGCATGGAGCAGAAAACCATCTACTTTTAAAACAAAAACAGGCAAGAGCACCAGTACATGAGAGAAAAATCAATCATCCACAGACCTATGCAGGCAAGTTATGTAGCGCACATAGTTCAGTCCTCCAACACAAGAGAGTATTTGGAAGGACCACAAGGAATAGCTAGGAGGTTGCCAATGCTGTCCTTCTACAGTATCTTCTGCCTGAGGCAGTCACCTCACTACCTGATAGTAGGATTAGACCTCCTAAGCACTTAAGTTATGAATAAAATCATCTCCAGTCTTATCTCAACATGATCTCACAACTCTTAATGGGCCTTATTGCTGCGTAAGTATGTAAAGGATGGCAACCTAATGATTTTTAAATAGAAAGCTTATTGTGACGAGTGCTCCTACCAATGGTCAGGGCTGGCTCGCCAGATAAGGCTCCCTCAGGCATGGCCAGCTCTAGCCACATTTAAAAGAGCTGCCTGGGTTGGTGGTTGAACCTTGCTTGAACCTTGACACTAGATGAGTATTGTCCACTACATCTGAATCAGCATACCTATGCAGCTTATCCTGAGGTCCCAAAGAGAAAAGAACAGCTGGGGAGTTCAGAAAGAGCAGGGGTAAGGCTTGCCATTGGGTGGCTGCTCCCCAGCATTTTCTGCCTGAGGTGGCTGCCTCACTCTGCCTAAAGTTAGAGCCAGCTTGGCCACCAATAAATCTGATACTCTATACTTGATGGTCTGTCTGCTCCTTTTCAACACAGCCTGGAGCTAAACTCAAGGCGAAAGTTCCAGTGCTTTCATTTCCGTGTAATGATGTATTCTGGAGTATTCAAGTATTTACACCAATTACACAGTAGAATGTGACTGTGGTTTCATTGCCGTTTGTGACTGGACATTTCATTGCAAGATGTAAACAAGATCTAAGAAAACAAAATTAGGGATGATTCCGTGTATACGTGTGTGTTTTTTTAAACGTAACCTTTATTTGAAGTGTTAAATGCAACACTTTATAGCAATTACGGAGAAGCCACTGACCATATTACAAGTGTAATAACATTAGCAAAACTGTCACTGCGTACACAGCAGCAGTCGCCAAATTAATTTTTGATTCATTAACGAAATCCTTATTTGCATGATTAAAATGTCATGCTAGATAAATGCATGTGGCTTATCATAAATCATTGAACAGAACTGCCACCTGATGAGGAGAAGAAATGGAACAAACAGATAGAGTTCAAGACCCTTTGGCATCCCAGTGGGACCAACAGAAGCTTTTCCATGGACTTAATGGGAATCAGAGGAGCTTCTTCTAAGTCAAAGGCTTTTAAATATGTTGCAAAGAAATATCCCAAAGGCATGCATTACTGATTTCTGATACTGCCAGAAAGAAAATATAATATTAACAAGCATGACCCAAAGTCTGAGTTCCATACTTTTTCAGGTGTCCTTGTAAGGATGTATTTAATATTCATCTCATATCTCAAAATAAGATTCTCTTTTGTAGGTATGACCGTCACTTGACTACTCTTGAAACTGATGTAGAAATGGCTGGGAATTTTGTTTCGTTTCATTTTTGATAAGAATTTACCCAAACCTGTAAATTTCTTTATACCGGGATAGAGAGAAGTTAATTGAAATTTAAAATAATTGAATGTATATTTGTTCAGACAGATTTGTTGATCTAGGCAGAGGGCTTTGAGTATTAATCTCCTAGAAGGCTGGGGTTCAGTCCTTATTTATTCAACCTATTTAAAAGAACATTTAGAAAAGTTGAAATCTTTCTCCTGGAAGTGGGTGGGGGGCAAGGATGGAAATTCTCCCCCCACCCCGCGCATCTTTGCTTTCTTAAAGGAGCCAGACCAAATAATGTTGCTTGAGGCGCATATGCCATTTGGATGCAAGGGCCTCTATTTGACCTTAAGCGGCCTTATTTACCCACTCCAATTGAGCCTGTGTAGACAAGCCCAAACAAACAAACAAAATACCATTACTTCAGGAGGGAGAAGAAAAGTTTAGGAGGGATGTGGATTTTGTCGCTGCAGTTACCGAGATGAGATGGATGGTGGGAAGAATAGTGTGGGATCATTAAGAGCTGCACCAGATACTTTTACAGCAAGAAGTGATGGAACTGGATAAGAACAGACACTTCGCATCTTTAACACCTACATAGCAGGCAGCTATGGCATTGTTATTTCCAGGGTGGGAATTATCATTCCTATTGAATTTGGCTGGTGTAAATGGAGGAGGATTTTGTTTTAGTTTCTTTTTAGCAGGAGTTTACCAAAAATCTGGGCATGGGAGAAACAGAAACGGACACATCTTCTCATTCCTTGGCGGGGGGGGGGGGGGGGTTGGAGATTTGAAGTTGTAGTTAATTTGGTTGAGCCACTGAGGCGAGTTTATTCCTGAGCACAGGTTTCCATTGTGCAAAGCGATGCCCCAGTCAGTTCCTGTCATCTATAGATACTGCTCACAATGCAAGATAAATCTGGGTTCTGAGTCTGAGTTTCCTACCTGCTCAGCGACAGAACAGAACTTCTTTCGTTGTCTTTGAAACTGTATGGAAGCTCCATAGCTTGCAGGACTTAAAAGGATGCAACAGAGGGCAATCAAGCCATTTTGCAGCCGAACCAGGAGGCAGTTTGTGCAGAGATGAGCCACACGGCAAGCCCTGATTGAAGCAGCTTTCATGTTCCTGCTTTTTGTCCTTTTCCTTTGCCAAAGGACAGGAAGACTCTATAATAAAAAAAGGAGTCAAATAAGGCATTGTAAAAGGTTAAATGCTCTCGCTTGTATCTTTTAGAAAAGCTTTTAGGAAGGTACTCTTCATTGGTGCTGCTGGGGAGCTGGTCTGGTGGTGGTGGTGAATTGATTGCTTTGCACTGTGGTTTAGCAGCTGGAGGCTCCTAGATTGGACTGTCAATCTTTATATACTATCCTTCTTTCCTTTAAAAGCTCAGAGCAGTGATGGGATCTGCGATGAGCAGAATATGAGAACTGGACACTTTGTCCCAGGTTGGTTCCCTGCCACTTAGGCTGTGATCAGCCATTCTTAATCTTTCCAGACTCTGTATGTCCTGTACTGTAACTCCCAGACAGTGGATGTGCTGGGAACGGATAGTGGGTTCAGGAAACCTGATTCTCAAGGTAGCAGCCTTCTTCCTTTTCCCTTCTCTTCCCTGGTACAGCCAGAGGTTGCAAAAGGTGCTTTTGGATTTTCACTCCTGTATTTGTCCGTTGCTGCAAAATTTCAAGGATTCCTCTAGCACCTTAAAGACTAACCCTTTTTATTTTTGATATAAGCTTTCATGGACTGCAGCCCATGCATTTGATGAAATGGGCCGCAACACCTCCCCCCCCCAAAAAAAACCCTGTCCCGAATAAAATTGGTTATTTTTTTTTAAAGTGCCACAAGCACCAGAACCTCCCCCAGACACCGTGACTCTAGGAGCTGCGGTTCCAAAATAGCATTTCTCCCAGCTCTGGGCACAGCTTCATGGCTTCCTCTTAAAAAAACTTGTCCAACATCCAAACTGGAGCATCTCGAGTCTTCAGCAGGGTGAGGCAGCTGCCTCATGTGGCAGAATATTGAAGCCAAGCATTGGAGGACGAAGCGAGGTATGTAACAAGCAGCTAGTCTGGTCCTTCCTAAGCTAAGCTACTGCCTTTAAATGGGGGTAGAGACAGCCAGTGTTGAAGCTACCTGCTGATCATTTCTATATTTGAAATAAGGGTGGTGGTCAGGGGGGCAGGACCATCTTGTCTTTTGCTTCAGCAGGTAAAACATCTTGAGCTAGCGCTGCATCACAATAGGAAAGGGGGGAGTGGAGAAAAAATAGCAACCTGACCCCTCTAGCACTAAGTTCTGAACTGGATATTACAGGCAAACTGTCATTGGAAGAGCAATTCCTTGAGTGCTGACCATGCATGACTGTCACAGCAGGAGCTTTCCTCGCTTCCAGGCATTGCCTTGAACTATAACACCCATCTTCCTCAGACGAGAGCCATAGTTCAGCACATCTGGAGGGCAACAGCTTTAAGAAAAACTGGTTTTGGATTTTATCCAGGGCAAAGATCAGACAATGCCCCATTCTCCAAGTCCCAAATGAACGTAAATCCTTAGGCTTACTTCAGCAAGTAACAAGCCATTTTCTGCTCTTTTGGGAATCCTGGGATCTGATGCTTGAGGTGGCTGCGTCTTTCTGCCAAATGGCTAGGCCTTCATATCAGCGTATCAGCCACCCAGAGTAGACTTCGGTCTAGATGGGCGGGATAGAAATTAAATATATAAATAAATCCCTGTGAATGCCTTTATTTCTTTTCCTAAACAATTGCATAGTGATTGGGCAATTTGCAGCCTTACTCTGTCGATCAGTCATCTGTGCTATTTTGCCATCTGGAGGGCAGGCATCCACTTTAATTACTCAAAGCTCTTGAATATCTATTATATCTTTACATTTGGAGGCTGTGAAATAACCTTGGAGGTATTGATTCGCCTCCTGCATAATTCTAAGTGCCTTGACTGGGATTCATGGAATGAGGTGCCTGGAAAAACAAAAGCAGAAAAAGGATTTCTGATGCGCTGGCAGGTTGGAAACGAACCACTGGAGTTTATGTATTTTACGATGATGCTGACTGACAAAGCCAGGAGGAGGTTTCCATGATAGAATGTATGCAAAGAGCTTTTCCATCTGCAGGAGTTGTTGGCAGAACCACTTGTGTGATTGGTTGGATAAGAATTGTTTAGTTATTTGAAAATAATCATGTGCCATCAAGTCAATTCTGACTTACGGCGACCTTTTTGCAGGGTTTTCTAGGTAGACACAGAAATGATTCACTATTCCCTTCTCCTGGAGGGTGCCATGCAACTGTGCAGCTTTCCCAAGGCCACACACGCTGGCTCTTCTCCTGGGAGGCACAGTGTGGGATTGAACTCCCAATTTCTGGCTCTACAGCTGGATAACTAAACAACTAAGCTATTTCTTTGCAGAGATTTAGTTGCCTCCAGATATGCATGGGACTACGAGAAACCCCTATAATCCCAGCCATCAACTGCATTTCAGATATTCCTGATTGAAAATAATATAATGGGACAGGATGGGCTACATATGAGAATGAATTAGTATATTTCTACATGCTTGCAGAAGATAAGGAGGAAAACAGGTTTCATTTGAGAGTCTGATTGCTTAGGCATGGAGTTTTGAGGGAAGACATAAAAGCAGGAAATGTACATTTCCTTTTAGCAGGTAATGTGATGCACAAACACTATATATTAATTGTTAGACCAGCTGTTACATATTATTACACGTTGCAATAATCTTCTGATGATACTTTGAATTAAATGCCATGTAGAACTACAATTGTTCCCTAACTATACTGAAAATATTCCCACATTAGGGCTGGCTCTTGGCCCTTTTGATGCCAAAATAGAGACTCCCAGCCGTATCTGATTGGAGAAAAATAAACTCTTGTTCCACCATAGCGTAACCAGCAGTACTGGGGCTTGTATTCAGAAATGTTATCTGTGTGATGCAAGAAATTCCTTGGGGAGTCTTCCTTAGGGAAAGCTATTTAAATGCATTTTTAATATGCATTTTTGTTCTGAAAACTTAACTCCCATAGGAACTGATTATCTAAAAGGTAGCACCACCATTTTGATAAGGGAGCAGTACCTCTGAGTATCCCTCTGGCTGCCAGTATTATTATGCAACTTCAAAGGAGAAGAAATGAATTTGAACAATGTGCTAAAAACATTGTTCTTGTTCTTGTTGTTGTTTTTGAAACACACAATTTCAGTTTTCTGTTTTACTGGGAAGAGTGCAATTGCATTGAGTCCCCATTGGAAAGATGCACTGAAGCAACTGTGATATTACTAAAATGAAAAGTTGCATACATTCATTGATGATAGCACAGTTGGGTTTGGCACAGGCTTATCAGTTGTGTGGTGCAATCTAATAACAGATTCTGTATGATGCTGTGCTGCTTGTTCAGAAAGTGTGTTCAGGCATTGGTTTAGATGAATCTAATTTGTGGCAACTACACAATGTAAAGCTTGAGGGGAACCAGCCCACAAGCCCTTTTCCATGTTCATCAATGCCTCTTTGGTACCTTTTTATTCAGCGGCAGAACTATTCTTTCTTTGGACCAGTGGGGATTGCATCATGTGTGCATGGAAAGATCTGTCTAAATGAGACCTCACCCAGCAGAGGGACTCTTTTCAGCATGACCCAACCTGATCTTGCTTTGTTGTGTAGTCACACCCAAAGTTCTTAACACTGCTGTGAAGTCTCTCTTGTTTTCAAACAACAAAATCCTCTGAAACAGAACAGTCCTGCCTGCATGCAAAAATCAAAGAATGACCTGAGGCCGAGGGTGTTCTTTCTGTTCATTTGTTTCTTATTGTGAGAATGGCTAAAGTGTTTGGATCTATTCAGTGTACAGAAAGGCAACAAGAGGACAAATTGGTAGATCTTTGTGAAATTATGGACCATGAGTAGAAACAGGAATGTTTTCTTTTCTCTGACTAATAGAATGGTCATCTACACATTACACATTACTAAAAAGGAGACCTCACTGGGGAAAAAAAGGATAAAATTTTATTGACTCCTAACTGCCCAGAATAGTGCATCACACTAATGAGGCAGTATAGAAATCAATGAAACAAACAAACAAATGAACAAACACTGGTTTGTGTAAAATTGTGTGGGCTAATTTATAGTTATAGATACAAAAATCAGAAATTATTTTTAATAATTTAAACAGAAAATCACAGTAGATCTCGCTTGAAAGGGGAGGACAGGAGCCAGATGATTTTTGTGCCTGTTAAGTCTGCTGCCCAAGTCCTTAGCATGCACTGGCAACTTCAAGGTCTCTGATTCCACCATTAAGTATTTTTTATTTGTTTATTTATTTTTGTTTCTTTAGATTAGACTTGGACTTGTCAGCTGTCCAAATGGAGGCTCATTCTCTCAGAAAGTGAAAATATAGCCCCCTTGGTCTCTCACAATATTAGAATTTCAGATTAGTCCTAAAATGTAAGCACCACAGTATTTGGTTCCTCTCATGCTATAGAATGGAAAGTCTGATGTAAGTATTAATGTTAAGAAAGTATTAAGAAAAGAGGATCTTGCTGTAATATTTGCATTTTTGAAATGTCAAAAGGAAGACAGCTTTTTCTTGTTGATATGCATTTTTTGGCTGCTAAATCTATCTGAAGAATTTGAGCACCATCCAGCATCTGCTAGCAGACTATACTTCCCCCTCCTTTTTTTAAAGTTGCCAGTACAGTACCTCATTTACATTCCAAATAGAGTATTTTGTTGTGCTCCCCAACAGCTTTCTGAAGTTTGCATAAAATTCCAGCTTACACAGTTCATCAGTATTAAAATCAGTATCATGCATCTTCACAAAACACTAGATTTTGCCATCTGCAGTTATGTGTGAATAATTCCTAAGGACGTGAATAAGAGGAGCTCTTCTGGGTCAGATGACAGGCTGAGCATGTAGTTCCCATGGTGGTCAACCAAATGCCAATGGCATGTCTATAAACTAAGGACTATATAGCTCAGCCCTGCTTGCATTTCCCAGATCACTGATACTGAGAGACATATGGCTATGTTCTAATGTAACAAGAAATCCATTGCAGAAACTGTACCAAAAAGTCTAGGAATGGTACCACCAATCTTAAGAGAATAGAAAAGCAGAGCCAAGGAATCTGTTCAAGGGCAGAAGATTTCCTTTCGAAAATGGAAGTCTTCTCTCAAAAAGTACACTCTCTAAAAGGCAGGAATTATTTCATTTTTAATGTCTTAGTTTATTTTTTTTATTATGTTGTATTTTCACTCCAAAAGAAAAACAACATCCTTCTAACGTCAGGAGAATATGATTAATGCAATCTGATTGCTAGCCTTAATTGATTCCATATGCTAAGCATAAAGTAAACTAACAAGACCTGTTATTAAACAAGATGAAAATAATAGGACTGTATGAATTGTGCACACACCCAGAAACAATAAGACAAGATGCTTGGTATTGGATTAACTAGAACGACAGCTTTATTCCCTTTACAGCTAAAATGACCTGCAATGGTCCAGACTGTCTTGGGGTCTGAGGCTACTAGAGATGCACACAGGGAAAAGGTTCAGGATTCATTTCTTTCTGGTTCTTTTGGGGTGCTCTTCGTTTTTTTAAATAATAATAATAATTCTGTACTAGTCCTTTTGGAAACTGGAAAGGGGCTGGCTCTATCAGGTTATTTCATTTCAGGACTGCCCCTCAAGACCTGGTGCTAAAAAAAAACCCTGCAAGGCAAGAAGAGGAGAAAGGAAGACTATGTCTTGGGGAATGGTGGCAGTGAGGAGGCAATGTCATAAAGGGGTTGGGGGGAGAACATGGCCTGGAGAATGGAGGCAGCGAGCAAAAGAAGGAAGGGAAAGACTTTATATGTGTGTGTCAAATGAAGGTTACCTGATAGAGGAAATCTGATAAAATAATATTTTCAGGAGCCTCCCTTTCGGGAAGCTAAAATTATCAGGTTTCACAGGCTCTTTTCTGGAAAGCCATGAAAGAATCGGTAAATGAAAAAGCCCAGTCCCATCTTATGGGATTTCCCAACCCCCATTTGTATTTCACAAAAGTACATCTCGAGTGGTTGCCACTTCATTCTTATAATTAGATGAGAGCAAGTGTGACCCTGTACAGAGAGATGGAGTACAGCCTAGGTTTGCTCCGACAGCCATATCTGTGTTGAGGGAGGGTCCACTGAGTCACAACCCCCCAAAGCCTGATACTCTCCTGAGCTATCCAGCAATTCATGCTGAATAACTGTAGAACACACCATACACATCAAGAGACAGCAGAGCCTGAGAAAGTTAAAAATTTTGGATTACAACTCCCCTGGCGGCTAGAGAAATTCTGGGAGCTGTAGACCAAATTTTTTCCAGGCTCTGCCATAGTGTAGTACCAACAGATCTGGAGCTCCTTTATAAACAGATGGTGTGCCCTGATCCTGCGATCCATGTTAGGAGAATGGGATATAAAATGTTTGCTGGAAAAGGCAATAATGCTAGGAAAAGTTGAAGGTAGCAGGAAAAGTGGAAGATAAAATATGAGATCAGTTGACTGAAGAAAGGAGGCCACTGCCTTGAATTTGAAACAGCTGAGCAGAGCTGTTGAGGGCAGGACATTTTGGAGGTTGCTCATGGATAGGGCTGTGTCAAGTCAGAGGTGACTTGACAGTACATAGTAACAGCAACATATAAATCATGCCCTTCTTTCTGCCCTTTTGTGATCAATACAGTGCCATTGGTTTTTAGAAGAAAATACGTAGATTACAATTCATAGGAACTAAGCAGTTTAATTTTAGAGACAGTGCATCCATCAGTTTTGAACAAAGATGTTAGGCAATGTTTAATCTGATTGTGGGGTTCTTGTCAACAAGAGCTTGCCATAGAAATTGTGTGCCTCTAGGTATGAAAGGACTTACCTGTTTGGATGATGTGGTTTTAATTCTGGATGTACTAATCTTTAGTAAACCTTTGGTAACTACAGGAAAGTATGCTTACACAGTGAAGAACAAGAAAAGTAATTTGGAGATTATTTCTTCTAAGCCATCCTGAGAGTCCAGCTTGCATTTAAGCAGATTAAAAATCAATCAAGGAATTCCCTTCCATTTAATATTTCATCTGCTTCCAGGTTTATTAAAAGTCATACACTCTTATTGCTCTAGTCACAATGACTTCCTTTCTTCCTTCCTTTTAATGTAAAGGAACCATTTTCTCCCCATCCATTTGGTATAACATAGTTTTGTGTACCTTAAGAACATGCCTATCCAGAACTCTCATAATCATCACCGTCATCTTAGAACTGCAGAGCTGGGAGGGACCATGTGGACCCCTGAGTCCAGCCCTTGTCAAGGAGGCACAGTGGGGAATCAAACTCCCAACATTTGGCTCTGCAGCCACAGACCTAAACAACTGAGCTATCCAGAAGTTCACATTATGTAGTGGAGAACAAATGAAAAAGACCATAATAACTGTGGGATTTTCTGTGGAAAAACTGGAACAAAACACAGCCACTTTCCAAGTCACCCGGCTGCCATTATGATCCAGAAGGCTGAAATCTGGAATAACAGAGAACTGCACTAGGTTTGGTGAAGGGAAATTATTCTGCATTGCAATAAATAACAGGCAAGACACCAGCTGATCTTAACTGACTCCCAGACAGGGTGCTGGCAAGGTGGCCAGCCTGTTGTGCCTCCACAGGGATGAAACAAGTTTTGATCCACACCATCTCCACTAAGCCATTTACTAGATCATCTTGGGCAAATCAGTATCTCCAAACCCAGGAAAAGTGACTTTTGGGAACTACAGTTCCCAGAAACCTTCATCCAGCATGAGTTTTTATGAACTGTGACTCTGTTAACCAAGCTATCTGAGAGACCCTATCTCCCTGTATGAGCCTTCTCAGCTCTTAAGATCTTTAGGGGAAGCCCTGCTCTCAGTCCCACCACTTATACAGGCATGTCTGGTGGGAAAAACAGAGACAGCTGCCAGGCTGTGGAATGTCCTTCCTCGGGGTCAAGGTTGGCCCCCTTCCCCTTGTCCTTCTGGTGACAGACAATGACCATCTTTTTTAGGCAGGCTTTAACAACTAATTGAACCGTTTTTAATCTTGTATGCTGGACACTATTATTATTTATGTGTGTTTTTAAGGTGTTTTAAAAAATTTGTGAGGGACGTGGTGGCGCTGCTACTTTAACTGCCATATACTTAAGCATAGTAAGTCACAAGTAGAGTAGACCCTACTGAATCATTGGAACTTATGGAGAAATTGACTCACTAAATCCCCATTGATTAAAGAGGTCTACTCTAGTGCCAGGGGATGTGGTGGTGCTGCGGGTTAAACCGCAGAAGCCTCTGTGCTGCAAGGTCAGAAGACCAGCCGTCGTAAGATCGAATCCACGCGACGGTGAGCGCCCGTCGCTTGTCCCAGCTCCTGCCAACCTAGCAGTTCGAAAGCATGTAAAAATGCGAGTAGATAAATAGGTACCACCACGGTGGGAAGGTAACGGCGTTCCGTGTCTAGTCGCGCTGGCCACGTGACCACGGAAACTGTCTACGGACAAACGCTGGCTCTACAGCTTGGAAATGGAGATGAGCACCGCGCCCTAGAGTCGGACACGACTGGACTAAAGGTCAAGGGGAACATTTATCTTTACCTTTACCTAAACAATTTGAACTAATTGTTTTAATACTGCTATATGTCTAATTGGTGTTTTTTTTTGTGTGTGTCACAATTTATTGTGGCTTTAGTTGGTTTGTTGCTTTCTAACTCAAGAGCCACACTGGCTCCCCTAACTGGGGGGAAGGCAACATACAAATAAAAATAAATACAGTGGTGCCTCGCTAGACGATTGCCTCGCAGGACGAGGAAATCGCTAGACGATGCCTTTTTGCGATCGCTACTGCGCTTCGCAAAACGATGTTTCCCTATGGCGATTTTCGCTAGACGACGAGGTTTCCCCATAGGAATGCGCCGACTAGTGGTGAAAAGCTGTCAGTGCAGCTGTCAGTGCATTCCGATGGGGACCCGCACTCGCTAGACGATGTTTCCCTATGGGAGATTTTCGCTAGACGACTGCGTTTTCCCTTGGAACGCATTGAAGAGATTTCAATGCATTCCAATGGGAAAACGTGCTTCGCTAGACGATGTTTTCGCTAGACAGCGATCTTCGCGGAACGGATTAACATCGTCTAGCGAGGCACCACTGTACATACATAATGAAAATAAACTGAAGACCAACTCCCTCCTCCTGAGCTTTGTTTCAAAATAATCCCCATCATAAGACCACAGGCATAAACTGGTAGGATAGCTTAGTAGTTTAGCATTATAGGTAAAAGCAAAATAGAAATAAAGTTTAAAAAAGACAAAAACATGGTGGCACCTTAAAGTGGTTTAGGTATCTGGTTGCAGAGCCAGAGGTTGGGAGTTCGAATCCCCACTGTGCCTCTTTGACAGGGACTAGACTTGATGATCTAAATGGCCCCTTCCAGCTCTGCAGTTCAGAGATTAAAAGATTATATAAACCTTTGAGCTTTGTTGGAGGGAGTGCAGGCTATAAATCTGAAAGAAGAAAAGAGATACAGGAATCACAAGATTGTACATCCAAACCTTTCACAGTTCACATAGTGTCTGAAGTTGAAGACACTTGCAAAATTCTTTGGCATTCTCGAGCCAGCCAAGTAGGGGAAAGGAGACGCTCGCTCATCCTCCGGGCGAAACGGAGACTGCAGAGCCAGCACTTTATCTTGTTTCTTCAATTACTGTGACAAATGGTTATCCAGAGGCAGCCTCATAGGCTCTGGATTCCGGCAGAATGTATTCACAAATTCTCCTTCTGAGCACGTTGGCACAGACCCTCTTTTCAACCTAACATGCAGGTACAGTCTGAAGGCTAAGATGGACAAGGAGGAACAGGGGAAATGTCACCCTTTCTCCTTCTACCTTTTTCTTTGAGGGTAAAAACAGTTTCACAGACCTTGTGTGTCATAAAGTGCAGCAATCTGAAGGGAGAGACCGACAAGAAGGAGAAGGCAACATCACCTTTTCCTCTCCCACCCTTTTCTTAAATGAAATCATTTATGGATTTTTTTTAATATATATGTATATTTGGAGGGGGGGGGAAATCCTAATATGCAGCTGCCGTGAGTGCAAGTTGAAGAACCTATTATTAAATTGTAGTTCTAGTCATATTGACCTTTAAAAAGGTTTTACAGAGGCTGTTTTAAAAATAAAACACAGCTACAGAGACAGCCCTTTGAAGGGGGAAATTGGCAATGGGGGAAGAGAAACAAGTGGACCCATCCGTCTGGTCTCTGCACCCCACTCCTACAAAGAAAAATGCATGGTGACCTGTGCATTGGCTAGGACACCACAGTACTCCCAGCTGTATCAGCGCCAGGGGCTTGTAGCCAACCCTGATGGCAACATCTCAGTCCCCAGGCCTCCTTCCAGCCGGC
The DNA here is from genome assembly GCA_037013535.1 of Intellagama lesueurii. Classification (NCBI taxonomy): domain Eukaryota; kingdom Metazoa; phylum Chordata; class Lepidosauria; order Squamata; family Agamidae; genus Intellagama; species Intellagama lesueurii. Next base: position 118,407,577 of record JBAJHW010000006.1, on the reverse strand, counting down.
AGAGGTCTGAATCACTCTACGCTACGCACAACCACTGTTTTATGAGCATAAAATACAAGAGGAAGAAGGAGGAGACATTTGGTGTAGCACCTATGTAGTAATCTGGGTGAAACATGCGCAAATATTAAAGGGGGACATGATGCAGCTTTATAAAATCATCCTTGGGGGAGTGAAAGTGGCTAGACAGAATACCTGTGCCCTCTCACTATAAAGGTAGAACTCAAGTTACCCAATGAAAGCAATTGGGCTCAGCATCCTAAAAAGAATGGACATCTTTATATAATGTGTAATCCATGTACAAAATCAGCTGCCACGGATGTGGTGATGGCCATGAAGTTAGATCATTTTTATTGATTCATTACCAGCAATGCTTACATGCTGCCCATTGTGTGGTGTGGCCTGGAGAATTAATATTCAGAATCATCAGGAAAAACAACCATTAAAGAATGCACAGAATGAAACATCCACACTATCTTAAACCAAAATCTATCAAAGCACCAACTAATAAAAATAATGACTACTGCAGAGTGTTCTAAAAGATCTGCTAAGGGTTTTTCCAGATGTGGAGCTTGTTCCTCTAATTACCAGTATTTTCCAATTCCCTGATGCTGATAATTACTGGGATTTATGTCCCAATGAGGATGGTTAATGCTGACGCTTCCCTGCCCTTCCGTTTTGTGGCTGCCTTCTTCCCCATTGCTGAACTTTCTCACATCGGGTGTTCCAGTTATCCTTGCTCCCTTGTTCTTGTTCTAAACCACCACCACCCCAACAAGATTAGCTGGAAAGCATCTTTCTTCATCACTGCCCCCTCTGATCAACAGTATCTCGTATGTTTGCTTCTTTTGGGACAACTTCCTTTTTAATTTGGGGGACCTCCATAGTGCAAGCAGTTCGCACAATGATTTTTTTCAAAACAACAACACATAACTCAGAAATATTATATTGCCATGTTAAAACACTATTAAACAAAGTGTATTAAAATAACCACCAAATTAAATGACATTTAAAAGTACAAACACACAGTATCCCCACGGTTTGTTTTGGTTTTTAAAGTAGGCTCTTCTCCCACAGCCACTCAGTTGCAAAAAAAAAATTTAAAAAAATTAAAAAGCCTGCCAGAATAAAAAGGCTTTGCTTGCCAGAAGGCCCAGAGTGGCCTTGATAGCCAGATGGACACTTAAATAAATAAATAAATAAATAAATAAATGGCAGGAGTGGGAGAAACAACTTAGCCTCTCTTGGAAGAGAATCCATAGCTGGGGGGGGGGGGGGCAACCTGGTGGTGGAATATGGTCAGTGTATTATTTATTTATTTATTTATTTATTTATTCATTCATTCATTCATTTTACCCCACCTTTCTTTCTAAAAGGACCCAATGCAGCTTATTTAATTAAAAAGACAATATGTAAAAGCTAAAAACAGAAAGTATACAAATATTAACAAAGAATTAAACAAGTACCAAAAACAATAAATAAAACCAATATTAAAAACATATTTAAAAGCAACAGAGTGCAACAATCCATTTTTTTAAATTAAAAAAAACCCTCTCAGACTGCCAGTCACTGAGAGAAAGCCTGCCTGAAGAGAAAGGTGTTTGCCTGCTTGCCAAAAGACAGCAATGATGGGGCCAGTCTGGCCTCCTGTGGGAGGGAGTTCCAGAATCTGGGAGCAGCCACAGAGAAGGCCCTTTCTCATGTCCCAACCAAGTGCGACTGTCAGAAGGGTAGGACCAAGAAAAAGGTCTCCCCTGATTATCTTAATGGTATAAGCTAGGCTTATAGAGGGAGATGCAGTTTTTCAGATAGCTTGGACCCAAGCTGATTAGGGCTTTATAGGATAAAATCAGCACTGTGAATTGTGCCTGAAAACAGATCAGCAGCCAGTGGAGCTGTAGTAACAGAGGACTTATAATATGATTACATCAGCCAGCCCCAGTTATTCTGACAGATCTGAAGTATACATGGCTGGGTAAGGTGCTTTAAGAGTGCTTTAAGTGCTATGGGGCAGTATATATAAGCAGCAAGCAGCATGCTTTAAGGTGGATTTGGGAAGTAATGTAGAACATTATGTTAGTCTGTGGGTGGTGAGGAACTCAAGCGATATACATGAATATCTAGGGATGGAGGAGTTTTTACATTCTTCCCTTCGCAAACTACAAGGTCATTAAAGTAACAAGGACTCTTGTGGCATCTTGAAGACCAAGTTTTATTGGGTGTAAACTTTCATGGACTGCACCCCATTACACCAGATGTGACATCAGCTCCAGCTCCTTGTGTGAAGAAGATTCCTTCAGCAACATCAGTTTATATCACCATCAGCTGCATCTTAAGAGGTGGACTATGCTTTATGAAAACTTAAGCCAATTAAAACCTACTTGTCTTCAAGTTGGTCAAAAGACTGTGTTTGCTTCAACCAGAGTTACTCCTCTGGAAATTTCTCCAAGCTCAATGAATCTGAATAATGTTTGCTTCTTTTTAAAGAGCTACGTGTTGAGGGACATGCCCCCAAAGTATGCCAGCAACCTGACCCCCATGTTTGAATCAAAATAACACTCTAAGCATTAGCTCCCTGGTACAGAGAGCAGAAAACAAGATGGAGGCTGGCCAAATATTTGAGGGAGCAAATCAGAGTAATAAGATGCTAAATGTGTTCAGTGTGGAGAGTAATGGGAAGAGCAAGAGCAGCCAAGGCCTGCGGGAGAAATTTGTCCCATGGGTGATTGGCAGAGGATGCTGATGACAGCCTGCTAGATTATTGCTGATTATGGGATGTTTACATTGGGAGAAATGGGAGGGATAACGTGCCAGAGGCAGGAACCACTGCAGAATATTAATTTCAGCAGAAGGCTGAAAACATTCTGGATAGAACAATCTGTTTGACATGTTTATTTATAAACTGAGAACAAATATAATGTAGCAAGAGACTATGTTATTCCATTTCTACCAGTTCCAGAAATGCTTTCCCAGAGGAAGGCAAAACTAGCTTTACTTGCAGGAATCTCGTTGCTAAAGATAGAAAAACATAGAGTAGGAAGAGATGGATGCTGTTTGGCTTGCGTCTTGGGCAGAGGCTTGGGCTGGGTTTGAAGGAGTGCTCAGTTAATATGAATTCCCTGCTTGACTTTCATTATTGAGCAACAGTTCGTTTCAGGAAACTGGAATATTAGAGATCTGTTCAAAGGAACTGGGTAAGGATAGGCAAGAAGAGGCAACAAACGTTGCTGCAAAATGGGCAGAATCCTGCTGTTTCCTTTCACTTGTGCAACCCTATCTCTTCCTGGAGCTTTCGACAATTTCTGAGCTTGCACAATGAGGTATTAACAGATATCTCCTTATGCAAGCTCAGAAATTTTTCAGCTATTTGCATAACAGACTGCTGCATGAGTGGAAGGAATTGATGGGATTCTGTTCAATGTTCAAAAACTTTTTTAAATGTATAAAAAGTTAAGAGGAACACCAACAGGTCCCATGGGGAGGGGTTCTTTGTGTGCAAAAAGAGGCAGAATGAAGAACAAGGTGCCCAGAAGCCTTGTTCTTCTGGGCACCTTGTTCTACTAGACAGTAGTAGAACAAGGTACAGTAGTAGAACTGGGTACCTTTTCTACTAGACAGTAGAAAAGGTACCTTTTTCGACTGCAGCTCCCAGAATTCCACAGCCATTGTGATCTTCACCAAATTTTGCCATTCACTCTTTTACCAGCTGACTGACAGCTGTATCAGGGCCATGGAATATCTTCAGGCCAGATTGGAGAATTATGTATCCTGTTCTCTGGCTACAAGTGCCCAAATGACAGGAAGCACACCAGATGAAGATGCAACCCCTCAGGGGTGTGAGAAGCCAGACAGAGGATATGACCACACTGATCCTTTGATGTGGGCTGGTGTGGTCCACATAGAAGCAGAAGAAAGGAAACTTTGACAGCTGCAAGACTCAATTGTGGTTTGCTCCCAGTAACTGCATGTGCTGGGAATGGACTAAACTAGAACATACCTACCTGCACCAAAAAAAGTAGAACCCCCTGACAGGAGCTCAGAAAGGTGCTGGAGGGGGCTCTCTGAGGGTGGATTGTTCTGCTCTAGCAATCAGGTTGTGTGGTTGCCAGAAAAAAGGGTGGACCAATACACACACACCCAGTGCATCAAAAGGCAGGACAATTTATTTATTTATTGGATTTCTATCCCGCCCATCTAGACCAAAGGTCTACGACAAGTGCTCATCTGATCAAGCCCTGCGTTGGTACACAAAGAAAACAGAAACTGGTGATCCAAAGGAGCAGGCGTTACCAAGAGTCAGAACACAAGTCAATCTCAAGTCATAAATCACAGTCCTACCAAGTTGTCAGTCCAAACAGGAATAGCAAGAAGCAAGGTCAGTGGAACATCACAGTGTATCAATAGGCCAGGAATTAGAGAAGGAGAAAGTGCAAGAGACCCAAAGGTACAGACTAGGGTTGTTCACAGAGAGACAAGGCAGGCAAAGGGTCAGGAATTAGGGCTTGGTTATTGCCATTCTGTGCAACCACAGATTATGTTCGAGGCAGTTGCCCAAGCAAGCAACTAAGCCTCTGGTAGCTGAGATGGCCTGTGTCCCACCTCAGAATCAGCTGCAGGATTTCCAGCAGCAGATTGCCCTAGAGATCTGAGGATCCCGTATCATTAGAGGCTGCCTGATCCTCTGTGCCACCAGGACCCAGAGGCTTCTACTCCTTTTGTGAAAAGGATTCTTCCAGCAAAATCATGACAAATAGCCATTCTTCCCCTCATCATTCTTTCATTTCAAGAACCTACTTTGGCAAAAACAAAACAAAACAGGTGCCATTTTCTTAGCTGACAGGCCTTGAAAATGTTCGTTTTTTGGAGTGCCATGCTGGCTGGGAGATTCTGCTAGTCAAAAAAGTAACTTTTCCAGGCTATTTATTAATGATAAGAGATACTCGGTAGCTGGTAGAAGACTCAGCTATGGGCAGGTTCTTGACTCAAAATTTAAGAGAAATCACGAAAAGAAAAAGGGGAGGACCTCATCGCCCCCTTCTGTCTTTGCTCATTTCTGGGAGGAAGTTTTCACATTTTAGATTTTTTTGGTGTAAGTGATGCAGCACATCTGCATTGCCCTAATACAGTGTAAAAAAAATTAACTCTTTCTGCCCCTCCACAGAGCAGAGGAAATGTTTAATTTGCCAGTATCCTGAAGTGGCTGTCTTCTTAAGCCCCTTCACAATATGGAAAATTAACAGCGGAAGGAGCTGGACCAAATAGGATTGCTTGAGGTCCATATGCCATGTGGATGTGAGGATCACACCAAATGGCATACTGAACCTTGACCTCTAATGATCTTATTTAGCCCAGTCCAATGACCCCTTGTAGTCAAGCCCATTGCCTGCAATAGGTTTTTAAACATGATAACCTGCCATTTGACTTACAAAGGTATCAATTGCCAATTAAAGGCTGATCCATGATTATTTCTGAAACCTCTCTGCTGTGTCAGGTTCTACTCAGTCTGGAACAGACCAAACTGGATATTTCAGGCTGTATTAATAGACAAAGATACCAGTGGAATACTCCATTCCCCACCACTGTTTCACAAGCTCCTCAGGCAGGTTTCTTAAGACATTAGGATAATTCTAACCTGTGCTTGAAAAAGTTACATTTGAAAAACAGCTCCTCTGTTCCCCAGCAATCCAATTTCAACCCCCTCTAGTAGTTGCTTTTAAGCTTTTGGAAAACAGGTCAGAAGAAACAGTCACACATCTCCTGCCCAAAAATTATGTTAAGTAGGAAGAGATTGGATGATGCCTGCTCTGCCCATGTGACTTTTCTTCTGGTGTACTGTTTCCCTGTCGTGACTAAGCAGCTGTTTGCATTGGTCACACCACTGTGGAGAATGTACCCATGCCAGGTTGTTTACAGCATACTTGAAGACCTGACCTGACTTGGGAAACAATTTACAGGTGATTTGTAAGGCTACTCCTGGAAGATGAGCATGCAGCTTTGGCCACCCTTACGTAGGTTACTTTCTTAGATGACAGGTTCCAGAATCTCTAGAGACCACAAAGGTTAGAATAGCCTGGGGATTCCTGGTGTTATAGTCCAGAAAAATAATTTTCTGAGTTTTCAGAGAATAAGCCAACAGGGAAATTAATTTTTCCCCCATAAAAGCAACCAGGATGTTGAAAGATTTGAAACACCGAGAGGGTGAGTGATGATACTAATAGAGATGTTCCTTTTTTGTTCATTCACACCTCCAAATTCTTTAGCTAGAACTATACATTACATTGGGATTGAGGGTCTGGGGTCCTCTACATGTTTTGGACTACATCTCCCACAGTGCTGTATCATTGGCAGTGTTGGCTGAGGCTTCTGAGCACTGGAAGTCCAAAACATGTGAAGGTTTTCTCTCCTCTGTTCCTCTAAACAAGTGTCTGCCACTAAAAATACTGATATCCATTTGATTCTCTGGCAATCTCCATGTCAAGGACAACTTAACCCAACCATAATATGTTTCCTTACTTCCACTTCCCCATGGTTGCATATGTTCAGGGAAGGCAACAGACAACACAACATCACAGTATAAACATGTGGGTGTCATTTGGTGTTGCACATTAATGTTGATTCCAGAGTCTGATCCTCCAGTTTTGCAGCAGATTTAAAGGCATCTACATCTGTAACTTATGTTTTCCTCCAGGGAGCTGAGGATGACAAACATGGTCTCAGATGATCTCTATGTGATTCACAGAAAACCTGCAGGACTCCAGATGGTTTAAGAGCAGCAATAGCAACAAAAAGCTCCCACTCCCATAAGAATTAAGCGGCTGAAATTAATAATGACTTGGGTGGGAGGGAAATGAGATGTTTATAAGAAAGGACTGCCAAACTTTCAGCTTTAAATACTGAAAACAGTTTATTGGCATGAGCCATGTATTTCGAAGCACCCTGTTATTTAATTCTATTAGTATGTGTCTGTCCTGAGCTGGTATTTTGCATCTGAGTCTGTGAGAGCTTTTTATTGTTGCTACTGCTTTGAGCAATGAGTAGATTCCTAGACTGGAAGAGTTCCTGAACCTGCACTGCACTCTCTCATGATGGCAACTCCATCAGCGATATTGGGTCACCCAAAATCTGATACATGGTATCTCTCTATTAGTAATATCCAACACAAATTTATTCATCGATGAAAGTCAGTAGCCTATACTGGTGAGCTGATACTTTCAACCCTCTCAGACACTGCCTGTAGAAGGGTCCAGTCCTGAGACTAGAATGGATTCCCCATACAACTTTACTGACTCTCTCAAACTTGTGGCCCTTAGCCATATTCATTTCTTTACATGCTCTCTCACAGCCACATAATTTACATTCTAGGGATGATCTTTGCTCTTTAGTGAGAAACTGGGAGGGGGGAAATCCTTCTTTTCTCCTTACAGAGAGATTTCTTTGTATGAGTTTCCCTCCCCTGATGAATCTTGTAGGAAATACCGTGGGATTTCCTGGATGTTTCATTATCTTTTTTTCAGAAGAAACACCAATCTATGCAGAATGATTACAATTTATGTGCAAAATAGCATCATTCTGGGGCAACAATGAAAGGGCATCAAGTTCTTGCTCAAAGGAACAGCCAAAAAAAACAAAATATGCAAACACATTTTTGTGGGAACCAGGAAATTTCACTGGTACAGGAGAAAATCCCAGCACAACAACACTTGAAGACTCGCTAAGGACAGGGCAAATACCGCCTAGCCTCTGACACATCCCTTTCAACATCACCCTTGTGAATGCCAAAAACTGACAAAATGTTTGCGACATCCAAAAATCAAGATATAGAATAAAATAAAATAGATGCAGAACCATTTATCTGCAATATTTAATTATGCTTCGGAATATCAGTGTCTTTAAGCACAGCACCTGATTCACTTAATGTGAAATCATTAGGTGTTTGTCTATTGCTTAATCTAAAGGACAACAGTTCTACAAACAAAAATTGTGATGATGCCAAAGAAGACCAAATATACCCAGATGCATAGCAGGGAGGGGCAGTTTTTGGTTTCCTCTGTTTCTGCCACTCTTCCTTCCTCTTCTGAATGATCCAAACACATTTAAAACCTAGTTTTCAATTCTAGGGTCACTTGAAGCAAAAAAAGAGGCAAAAATCACAGCAGTATGAATTATGAATAGAGTCTCGCACGTCGTATGTGACTGATGGTGAAGTCCTCCGCCTTCATGGGTTGGTAGTAGCCAGGGTAAGGAGGACAAGACACATCTATCTTGTTTTAGCATACTGGATCAAGAAATAATGCCTAGTATTGGAGTACAAGGTATGTATAAATTCCAGTGATTTGGTCCTGGAATAAAAATAAATTGTTTTCACTTGCAGTAGAAAATCAGATCCAGTAGTAAAAGCTGCCACACTGGGACCAGTTTGGAAGTGTTTTCCCTTTGTTTAGTACAAATATACTTAATTTTGAACTTGTACACATATTTTTGAATGTAGTTTCCAGAATGGTTATTCCTGCTCAAACATCCCATATTTAACTGATATTTAACTGGGAGGCTAGCATAGACCCCAAATTACTTACTTGTTGGTCTATGCTAATTTTCCAGTTAGACATTAGTGGACAATGTGATTCACTGAAACTCTCCAAACCTATGGAATGTTTGAAATGCATTTACTTTATTAGAGCACTTTTTAGCCAGTTATTATTTGCTGCAAGGAAACCTTTTGAGTCCCATTGATATGTATCTGGTCTTGAAGCAATAGCTTGAGGTCTGGATCTTAAAATATACAGCATGGTCTTGAAGCTTGGGGAAGAAAACTGTTGCATTTTCACACCCCTGCATTTTGTTTTTCTGTTGAGATAAAAAGGCTGATAAGCTTTGCCTGTGGAGTGTGTACAGAACACACTGATTCAAGAGAAAGTACTGGTTTAGTAATAAAGAGAAGCTGAAGTTCTGGATTTATGACTGGAAGGTATGGCAATTCTGGGTGCAGCTACACTAGCAGCAGGGAGTGAGCTGTTGTAGGCCACTCTGGAACATATATAATATATATCAAGTTAGCTTTTCTCCCTCTCCCTATATATATATATATATATATATAGGGAGAGGGAGAAAAGCTAACTTGATGCTGAAAACAGTGGCTACTTGATCACAATTCTGAGACAGAGTGTGGGAGAAGCTGACATATTGCCTTCAGGTTTCATCTGAAGCTGTCTGTAGGACTGTTAGGAACCAGCAAAGCAGAAAAAAGTTTGACTCCCCGCTTTTAAAGCCCAATTTTATATTTTCAAAAATGGGGAATCGAGCAAACCTCTTCGCCTTTCTTCTCCCAGCAATCCTTGATTGGTTCCCATTGAATCCTCAAAACATTACACCATCAGCTAGATAAGAGTGAACCACTATCATCAGCCAGTATACCCAGTGGAAAAGAATGATGGGAGTTGCAGTACACCAACATCCAGTGGGCCACGAGATGCTCAATCTGTACTAGTTCTTTATTTGAATGCTGCAGGGCCTCTGCACACATTCCATCTCAGGACCATAATCCTACAAACAGCATAACTTCAACAACAAGCCAACCTACTTTGTCCCCCCTTCCCTTACCCTGTAACATACATTTTTGGGGGTAATTTCTTGCCTCATTAGAAGATCTGGAAATATCAGTATACCAAAATACCAAAATGCTGGGGCCAGATTGTTAACTGGGGCCAGTTACAGTGATGACATAAACCCTCTGTTACATCAGCTCCACTGGTTGCCAGGCCAACCACAATTCACCTAAATGGCCTGAGTCCAAGCTACTTTAAAGGCCATATCTCATTTTATGAGCTTGCCTGGGTTTTAAGATCATCAGAGGAGACCTTTCTATCAGTTCCACCACTCTCACAGGTGTGCTTGGTGGAGACATGGGAGAAGCCCTTCTTTCTCACTACTCCCAGATTCTGGAATGTCTTTCCATGGGTTGCCAGCCTGGCCCCATCTTTGCTGTCCTTCCACAAGCAGGCAAAAACTTTTTTTTCCTATGCACCCATTTCTTTAGGGACTGGGTGTCTGGGGGAAGGGGTGTCTTTAAGGTGTTTTTCTGTTGGTTGTTGTAGGTTTTTCAGACTGTTTGGCCATCTTCTGAAGGTTTTTTGGTTTTTTGGTTTTTCTGTTGTTTTTAATATGTTTTTAGCACTGCCTTTATGAGTTTTTAATATATTTGTTTAATTCTTTTAGAATATTGTAATAGTTTATTGTAATAGTTTATTGTAATAGTTTATTGTTTTCAGCTTTTAATATTGTTTATTTTTTAATAGTATAAGCTGCCTTAGGTCGTTCTTAGAAGAAAGGAAGGGTAAAAATATTGTAAATACCTACCTACCTAACATCTTTAAGAGGTCTGTTGTACAAAAGGGTAAGAAAACCATGAAGTCAGGGAAAATGGACATAAAGTTCCAGATTTCTATGGAGAGAACTTTTTAACAGAGCTTTGACATGCAGTGGTTAAACTGCTGTACTGCAGCCAAAACTGTGCTCATGACCTGGGATTCAATCCCAGGTAGCCAGTTTAGGGTTCACTCAGCCTTCCATCCTTACAAGGTCGGTAAAATGAGTACCTAGCTTGCTGATGGGGCAATGTGTAGCCTGCATAATTAAGTTGTAAATCGCTCAAAGAGTGCTTTAGGTGCTATGGGATGGTATATAAGCAGTACACTTTGCTTTTGCTTTTAATGTCTTGCGTGGAACAGATTTGCTGGTCACTAATAATGAATTTCTAGGATATTGACAAAGCAGAAGCTGCTTTTCCTCTTTTCAGCTGTGTGTGGGACTGCAAGAAGTTAATGGTACAAGAGCTATGGTAGACATTTGCAGGCATGCAGAAACAGAACCACCTTAATTGTTTCTTTTCACCTTTGTTCTCTGCAACCACCATCCAAGAAAGGCTTAAAATGACCATAAAATATATAAAAAAACAACCCAGCAACGAAAGAGGAAACTAACTATTAATTATTGTGTCATGTTGTTATAAAGGAGAATGAATGATTCCTTCCAGATATTGGTGAATCTCTCTCTCTCTCTCTCTCTCTCTCTCTCTCTCTCTCCCTCCCTCCCTCCCTCCCCCTCCCTCCCCCCTCTTAAGGTCCCCAAGAATATTGTGGTAATGATAGAATAAGAGGTGTAGGACTAAATATGCTAACCTAAATATCTTGGAGTAAGACTGGGATAAAAATACCACAAATATACTGTATTAGTATGCTTAGTCCTTTTTGAAAAAGAAACCACCATATGTCATTATATTTAAAATGGAATTTGAGCTGGATTGCCTGATAAACCACAGACTGATCCCTTACATACACCTATACATGTAGTCATCCTATTCATGACTTAATGCTTGGCTAGATGGGTCAACTGGAGCGGGCTAAATAGGGTAGCTTAAGGTCACATAGAGGTCCAGTATGCTGTTTTGTGTAATCCCTGAATGCACATGACAGATGCACCTTAAGTGACCCTATTTGGTCAGCCTCCCTCTAAGGAAAGAAAGAAAACAAGAGGGGGATCCTCCTCCTATCTCTTCCTCCTTCCTGGCACAAGTTTCAATTTTTTAAAAAACTAGAAGGTACAAAACATCAGCCTTAATAGGCTTCTCAACACACACACACACACACACACACACACACACACACACACACACACACACACACATCTTGCTCCCTTCTCCCTCCCTCTGCCTCTCAACAGAGGAGCAGAGGAAGTTCTAGATTTCCCAGTCTCGCTATATGCCTGTACTTTCTGTCTAAGACAATTAACGATAGTATGAAGTTGAAACCAGATGGGAAATTGAAAGCAAAAAGACCATCAGAAAATTTGGTCACAATTATATACATGGTTACAAAGTAGATAGAATAGCTGACTGATACATAGTTATGTGTATGGTTGCAGAAGAGACAGAATAAATGATTGATAAAGACCATCAGCTACATAATCAATAATTAGATTAACAACATACGATTTGTCTGAATTTTTTCCTTCTCTCTCACTGTTTATATTTTTTTCTGATATGTGGAATTATTAGTAGAAGAGAATGTATAGAATTACTATGAAAAAGATTGATTTGTAATGTATCCGTTCAAATCCACCCCCTCTGAGGGTATCCCTATCCCAGCTGTCCCCAACCTTACCCCACCTTTATAAGAAGAGAAAAACTTAAAAAAAGAAAAAGAAAAAGAGTACATAAGAACATAAGAAGAGCCCTGCTGGATCAGGCCAAGGGCCCATCTAGTCCAGCTTCCTGTCTCTCACCGTGGCCCCACCAGATGTCTCTGGGAGCACATGAGACAACTAGATACCTGTCCATGCAGGCTGTAACTAAGGCATGTGTCACTGTGGCCTGATCTGAACAGCTGCTGCTAAAATTTGGACATCCATGTTCACAGCTAAATAAGAGTACATACAGACTATGAATCTGAATCTTCAAGAGACTACACAGTAACTCCAGTTATAGCAAAAGCTGAATCCAAAATTCCCAATTTGCCTTTCAGCTAATCTGGAGCACCTCTGCCTGGTCTGGACTAAGCTGTCATTTGTTTGATTTTATCACATCTATTACAAATCATTCAGAACTCCAATAGCTTACTTGAATTTAGGTAGAAAAGAGAGGTAGTATTAAATGATACTGGCATACTGGTGGCAGTAAATTTTCGAGCAGTAAGCAATAGGGATACACTTTTTCTGTCTCGTTCATGCTTTACATAATCCAGAAAGGTAATTTTATATTTTGGATGCTTCCTATAAAGATTACAGAAAAACAACTCAAAGAATGGCAGATAATGATAAATTGTTATTGTAATGGAAATAAACGAGTGAGGATTAATAAAAAATTATGGTATGTAACACAAAAAAGGGAGGTCTTGGATTACCCAATATAAAATTATATTATATAGCAAATCAGCTTAGACATATCCCAGATATTATTAAAGGTAATAAAAATTTAATCTGGACAGAAATAGAAATGGAGAGTAAGGAAGAAAGAGTGGAAAGTATATTGTTTAAAGAAAAAATTGGAGAAGAGATTAAAAAGATTATTAACCCTTTCCTTAAAAATATGGTAGAAAATTGGAAAAATTATAGAGGTTTACTGAGTCCACCGATCTCCCCTTTATCCCAGGTGGTGGAGTTAAAGAATTTCCCTGAAAATCTTTTTAAAAAATTTAAGAATATATTAAAAAGTAAAGGGATAAATAGGTTAAAAGACTGGATGGAGAAGATGAGAGATAAAGAAAATATAAAAGAGGTTTTAGGAGGAGAGGGGATTTCTTGGTTCAATATGATTCAATTAGAAATGTGGACAAGGGAATGGAAAAGTAAGGAAGGGAAAAGTAGAAAAATGACAAAATTTGAAGAGATTATTGAAAAAAGATTGAAATCAGAGGAAGAGACAGAAAGAAAAGGAACTGTAAATCAAATATACAAATTATTAATCCAAGCTGAACAGGGTACACAAGGATTAAAAATGCAATGGCAATATGATTTAGATAAAGAAGTAATAGGGGAAGAATGGGATAAAATATGGGATCAAAGAATTATGAAGAACATGTCAGTAAGGATAAAAGAAAACTTATAAGGTAATATGGAGGTGGTATTTAACGCCGGTAAAATTGAACATAATAAATAAAAATGTATCATCACAATGTTGGAGGTGTAAAAAAGAAAAGGGGACGTATATACATATGTGGTGGTCATGTGAAGTAAGAAAGCAAGAATGGAAGCAAGTCTTTAAAGAAATAAGTGAAATAACTGGACTAAATATTCAAATGTCTCCATCAATGGCTTTATTGAATTTGGTTAAGAAGGCTCAATTGTTGAAAGAAAATAAGGATTTAATAGTAATAATGATTACGGCTGCAAGATTAATTTTTGCAAGAAACTGGAGAAATGATAATCAATTCAGCTTAGAGGAATGGTATAGAGAATTATGGGATATGGCAATTAATGATAAACTGACATGTGATATGAAAATAAGAAGAGGCCAATCAAAAAATAATGATTTTGGGAAAATATGGAGTATATTCCTGGAATATGTATTTCGGAGAGGGAAGGGGTATACACCGAGGGAAGAAACAATTAATTTTTGGAGGAAAAATGGATTGAATGAAGTTTAATGCTAGCCCTGAAGGTGATGGTGGCACTATGTGATATGTAATTGTATTTTTATTGGGTGTTGTTGTTTTTCTGTGTGGTAGTAGGTTTTTAAAATAAAAAGGGGGAAAAAAACATAATCCAGAAAGGTGTCTAAAGCAGTATCTGTCGCATAGCCAGGCCACAAGTCAGATTCGCATATCATCCAGCAACACTTCTTCCGGCTGAGTACTTTGCCCAAGAATGGAATACTGCAGGCTAGCTGGAAATTATCCACTAGGCATGACTGAATCATACTCGTTTGCAAAGAGCCAGTCATCAGTATCTTTACTATACAGTAATTGTTCCCCCACCCAGTTATTTTTACATGCCAGGAAGGGAGAGGGTGAATAAGGTTAGTATTCTACTTACAAGCTTTCAATAAACGTTAGTCTTAAAGATACTACAGGATTCTTTGTTGTTTTAGCTGCAACAAATCAACATGGATATCGATCAGAAATTTTGGATGGGTGCATAACCTTTTTGCTTTTACATTCTGGCCACTTCAGTCTTCAAATCCATGCTTGTATGGATCTGAATTTGACTTACTTGAAGCCAAAAACTTCTGTTTCAGGCCCATCAATGGAGGGGGGGGGGCGTTATGCAAAAGAACTGGATCACACAAAATGATCTTCACACTGACATTTCATTCACCACACTGACATTGATACCTGTTTATGTGCTCTTTGTATCATCTTATCTAACATAAGAGGTTTTTCAATCTTAGCACCAATCTTCCTAAAGAATACCGTCAGATAACCAAATGTTTTTAAGTTCATGTGGTTCTAGGGATTTGGAATAACATAGAATATTCAGCCTTAAAACAGGGGAGATCTTCCCAAGGGAAAGAGCACACAACAATAGTAAATACCATGACAGGGGCTGGACTTGATGATCGGTAGGGTCCTTTCCAGTTCTGCAGTTCTGAGATTCTAAGATTAAATACTTCAGCAGTCTAGCTGTGGGTAAAATCCCAGCTAGGAAGGTAATTAACAGGACGCTTTGAAAAAGTAGGAATTTGAGTGTGGGAGCATTGTTTTGGATGAAGAGTGTGGTAGAAATATTTCTGATAAATGTAAATGAGAAGTGAAGTGAATTGATTTCATTTTATATAAATAATACTACAAATTCACCACTCTTTGCCATCGTTTTCTGATGTCATCTTTAAGCAGCAACCGTGTTGGGGACAGTGTGCAATCCATCTTATTATATACAATGGGTATTATTGATCCTCTATGATAGGGAAGACTATAATGAATAAGACACTGCTCTTCCTTACCAATGACAAGCAACATTAGCCTTTCCCTTAACGGGTCTAGCAATCTATTCATTTACCATGTACTTCTTAAAGAGCCATACGCCCAGTTTTCTAATCTGTTTGAAAAAATTAGGGCAACAGATGAGCCATCCTTGTGAAAGACATTCATCCAAGTGTTTTGGATCACGTCCAAAATCAGGTTAACGTGACAAGGAGTCACAGCTGAATGAGCAGGATAAAAGTTTGTTCAAATAATGAATACTGAAACGTAGGGCCATTTACAAGAAATCATGGATATGTTGTTTCCTTCAAGTAAAAAAGAAAGCTAACATTCCTATTTAGGGTGTTTCCAGCTACTGCTCTGACTAGCACTGACTGTGCCAAGGTAATGTCTCCAATATTGCACATAAGAGTTATCATTAGTGTTTTAACTAAATGTTGGTATGTCTCTTGAGCTAATGTTGTTAATCTGAAAAAGTTCAGGCTTTACTTGGGTTGATAAAGGTAGTTAAGAGGCTAACAAGCATGTTGTTGAACGGATCTTGCAAAACAGCCCCAGTCGCCTCCAAATAACTCTTGCAAAGGTACTATGTTACAATTCAGCACACAGCTATTAACATTAATATTGTTTTCATACTAGCACATGTAGACTTGCCACCTACCTACATAAACAGAGCTCAGCTGTTTTGTTCTTCTGAACTCCAGCAAAATTCTTGTCAGGCTTTTACAAGATCAGATTGGGAGTAACTCTAATGCTAGTGAATTTGTGTATATGCTTTTATTAGTAGCACTGGAAGGCATACAGTATGGCTGAGAATCATGGTTCAGGATTGGACACCCACAGAAATACAAATGTTCTGTTTCTAACAGTTTCTAGCACTTTGTTGGATCCTCTCAATGGGATTGTTAAGTGCATATTTATGAACAAAGTACTCTGAACTAAACTCTGGAGTGGCTTAGAATCATGAAACTGTAGACTTGGAAGGGGCTCCAACGGTCATCTAGTCCAATCTCTGGGCTTGGTCATCAGCTTGTTGTCTGTGCAGTTCTGGCAAATGGTTTGGAATATACCATGTAGAGGCCTGTTCCTCAGACCTGTCTTTAACGAACCAATCCCTAAGGGCCAATAAGAGATTGAGTCAGGAGATCTGGAAAACATTTCTTTAATCAGCTGAGCAAAGCAACGGGCGGACAGTCTCTTTCGAAACTGCCGCACTTACAAACAAGTGATCCCCCTTTTTATACCCTTAAACAGTTATACCATCCCCCTTGTACCACCCATTCTCCTGGCCCCTCCCTTCTGTCTATCACATTCTCACAATATCCTGATCATGAGTTGGCAGTTGCTCACCATCCTCCGCCTAGTCCTGTTTGCACATACATAATCCATCATGGAGTCACTTTGGTTCCCTTCATTTCCTCCCTTTTCTTTTCACACAATCCTGGACCAAGGTCCATGGTGGTGTCCGTCCTGAAACCTTGACATCTGATTGGCACAACATAGCATGAAACATTGCATAAAGATACAGAAGGCAAACAAGATAACAATAATAAACACGAAACCCATAAAAAGATTGGTGGTCTGCTGTATATGTAAAAGCGTGTTCTCCTAGAACCTGACTCTCAGGTATTCTGGTGGCGTTTTCAGTAAAATATGTTTTAGTCAAATTCCAACCCATTAGGTTCAAGGTCCCTGAGACTATTATTGGCCAACCTTGGAGCCCAGACTCTGGACCATGTGAGCAGACCCAACAGTCAGTAGCATTGAGGGTCGAACTGAGGTTATGCACAAGCTGGTAGCTTCTGCTCAAGGAGGAGGGAAACAGCACGTGGAGAATGAACGTTAAGGGGAGCACCAGAAGTCAGTTTTTCAGATTCAGTAACTAAAAGTGCAGCTGCCGCAATGGCCCAAAGACAACCAGGCCAACCAGAAATGCAGGGCTCTAAGGTCTTTGAAAAGTATGCCACTGGGAGTTTAGTGGGCCCCAACATTTGTGTGAGAACACCAGTTGCAATGCCATGTCCCATTTCCAAAAATCCTTATAATGCAAAGTCCTCAAATAGAGAACATATCAGACATTACACTGATAAGAACAGATACTACACTTGATCTTAGCCTTAAGAGGCCAAGAAGCAGGAGCATCTCTCACCTCTCCAATCAGCACATCTGCTTGCTTCCATTGTTTTGGTCTTTGGGAGGTAAACATGGCCCTCGTTTGCCAGTCAGATGGCTTGGATACACAGCTCTGAGATACTGTATTGCCAGCTCTTACCTGAGACCAGACTGTCTCATGTAATTTGACCCTAAATATGAGAAATACGGAGAAGGGAAGGGAAGCATGATGAGGCAACAGCTGGGCTGAAGTGTTTCTTCCAAGGATGGTCTGTGAGTCCATGTTCTCTTGAACTCTGCTCCAAAATTGTTGTCCTTCAGCAGCAGCCAGGCTTTCGTTGGCTTGTCTGGCCTTGGAGAGACACAGCTCACCCTTCTCTCTGCTCGTGGCCTCTGTTTTTGTTTCTTGCCCCCACCCTTGGCCCAAATCAAGTTGTCCTTGGCCTGCATCTGAGATCAAAACAGAGTGAATCCTGTACTGCCACATTTTTGTACCCGAATTCTGAGATCTTGTCTGACCTCCAGACTGGCAATGTCAAGGGTACCGAGTCCTCCTCCTCTGGTAGAGATGTCAAGTGGACCTGTGGCGGAGGGCTGGTGTTACACTCAAATTAAAGTAGTAAAATTTTCCCACATGTGGACCATCAACAACTTCAGCTTTTGCTGGGAGGAAATGGGCGAGGTCATCAAAAGTTCAATGTTTTCCTCAGGAGCTAATGATAAATTGAAATGGTGTTTGGGTGTGTACCCAAAGGGCGTGGATGAAGAGAGCAAAGATGACCTTTCCCTTTTCCTGTCACTGGTCAGCTGTCCAAAGAGTGAAGTCCGAGCCAAATTCAAGTGCTCTATCCTTAATGCAAAAGGAGAAGAAACGAAAGCTATGGAGACTCAGCAAGCCTATCGGTTTGTTCAAGACAAAGCCTGGGAATTCGAGAAGTTTATTAGAAGAGATTTCCTCTTGGATGAGGCCAATGGACTTCTTCCAGACGATGAACTCACTCTCTTCTGTGAGGTGAGTGTAGTACAGGACTCTGTCAATATCTCTGGCCAAAACTCCATGAACATGGTGAAGGTACCAGAATGCCGCTTGGCTGATGAGTTGGGAGGCCTTTGGGAAAACTCTCGCTTCACAGACTGCTGCTTGTGTGTGGCAGGCCAGGAGTTCCAGGCTCACAAAGACATATTAGCAGCCCGTTCTCCAGTTTTCAGTGCTATATTTGAACATGAAATGGAGGAGAGTAAAAAGAATCGAGTTAAAATCAATGACATGGAACCTGAAGTTTTAAAGGAAATGATGTGCTTCATCTATACGGGGAAGGCACCCAACCTTGACAAAATGGCTGATGATTTGCTGGCCGCTGCTGACAAGTATGCTCTTGAACGCTTAAAGGTGATGTGTGAGGATGCTCTGTGCAGCAACCTGTCTGTAGAAAATGCAGCAATGCCATGTCTTTCATGGACAAACAGATCAAAGGGACGTGTGCGGTCTGGCAGTAGGAGGCCAGTAGCTTGGCCCAATGCAATCCGGAGGGCCTGCCAGGCTTGCTGATGTTCCATTGTCTAATCCCAGGCAACGTCATTGCAGAGCAGGGAGTGAAGCAGTTTGGCCAGGAGAGAAAAGTTGGGGATCCAAAGGCGAGCAAAGCCAGTCATGCCCAGAAAACTCCGGAGTTGTTTCTGGTTCGTTGGTGGCGAAAGAGAGTTGAGAGCTTGTAGTCGGGCAGGGTGAATGTACCGTTTTCCAGAGTCTAGAAGATAACCCAAGGAGGACACAGAAGGCGAGGCCCAATGAATTTTAGTTTGGGATACTGTATAGCCGCAGTATGCAAGGAAGTTGAGGAGACGGACAGAGTGGGAAATAACCTCGGCTTGAGTTTTACCTGCTAGAAGGAGGTCATCCACATATTGTAAAAGAGTAACAGGACCAGGAGAAAAATGCTGGAGGTCTTGGGACAAGGCAGAAGCAAATACAGTCGGAGAATTGCAATATCCTTGAGCCAAACGGGTCCACTTGAGTTGGGTGGAATGTAAAGTATCAGGGTCAGTCCACTCAAAGGCGAAGAGGTCCTGAGATTCAGGTGCAAGTGGGATACAAAAGAAAGCACCCTTGAGGTCAGAAAACGTTTCTTTAATCGTTAAAATACTTTTTAAAAGTATTGGAGTGGGGAGATGAACTCTGGCATATACCATCAGTAGGAGGATATGATATTATCTTGCAACCTGCCTGCAGACAGGAGTGAACTGCAATGACACTTGTACATAGTCACCTATATGCACAGAAGAAAAGTGTCTGCAGTTTTGGAATTGTAGCTTGGCTAAAGCAAACCGAGAGATCAATGGTATGTCCCTTTTTATGGTCTTTGACAAACTTTCCCTGTTGCCTCATCGCAACAAAGGCCAGCTGAAGTGGAAAAACTGAACTGAACTTTGCCCAAAAGCTGACACCACCATGACATTTTGTTTTGTGGACTAATGATTCTCCCTCTTGTCATCTTAAAAAGGTGTTTCCCAACATTGGTTGCTCTTGTCAGGCAAACGAAAAATAAGATCTACCTGTAACTCCCTGGAATCCCTGAGCGTTGAAAATGGTTAAAAACACTGCATCAATTGGCTCTCGTCTTCCCAATTCTGGGTCATTTTAATCCATCTGCAGGAGAAACCGTTTCTCCCTACCTCAGCACTTTTACTTCGCAATACTGTTGCACTGAATTCAAATAGTTTTACTCCTGTAGGATAGTACTGCCAGTTCTATTTCAACATGTGCTAGTCACAAACCTATAGCCTGTGGTACTGTGGCTAAAAACTCAGGCTGTTGTTTAGTGCGGTCAAGTCGCCTCCAAGTTATGGGGGACCCTATAAAATGCCCTGTCCTCAACAGCCTTCCTCTTGTAAACTCAAGCCCATGGCTTCCCTTAGGGAGTCAATCCATTTCATATTTGGTCTTTTTCTTTTCCTGCTGCTTCCACCTTTCCCAGCATTATTGTCTTTTCCAGAGAATCCTTCCTTCTCAGGATGTGCCCAAAGTAGGATAGCCTCAGTTTCAACAGTTTGGCCTCCATGGATAGTTCAGAAATGTCAAAAAGGGCACAATTCGTGTACAAAGCCATTGTGTACGATCTCTATACAAAGCCGTCACTTGTTAAAGGTTGTCTCCATTCGTAATAGAAGGGAGGTAAGGAAAGAAAGCAGGGTGTCGTGACGGTCTGCACAGTGTGTGGATTGTGCCATCCAGCCTGAGGCCACATTTTGATTTCAAGAAGATACGAAGCAGGAGACTGAAGTTTTCAAGGTAGGAAGTTCAGCAATTCCGGGGAACATCATGGATGTCCATGGTGAAAAAGTGAAGCAGTTTGAGGCGAAGAAGAGGCTGTGTGAGGGAGCCTCAGGTACTTCAGTGCTTCAGTTTCAGAACAAGACTAGGGAGACGTGGGTTCAAATCCCCACGTAGCCCCGAGGCTCACCAAGAAGCCCTGAGAGAGTGAGAGGAATTTTTAAAAAGGAAGAGAGCTGTTTGGTGTGTGTGTGTGGTGTTGTTGTGTTTTTTTTAATTGTCACACAAGCTGAAACAACCTCCTTGACTTCTTCGAACGAAACAAACTGCAGTTGCGAGGGAAAAAAAAGAACAGGAAAGCAAGAGAAAGGTCTGCGCCCCGTGGCAGGCTCGCCGAATGGCGGCGGTTGGCGCAGCCCCCGTGACCCCCTCCTTCCCCCTCCAGCAAGACGGTTGGGAAAGGGAACATTCCGTACGGCGCGAGCTCCCCAGCCACGCGACATGGATCTTCGCGAGCGGACGCCCCGCCCCCCCCCCCTCGGCGAGAAGCGTCGCCTCACCCTCGGCCCCTTCCGAACGCGTCCCCACGCACGTTCCCGCCCTGTCAGCTCGCGAGCTGTCAGTTGAAGGAGGGCGGGTGGTGTGTCCCCGACGTCATATGGGCCGCCTGGCTCCCATTGGCTGGCCGTCCTCACCAGACTGCCATGTTGTTCGCCGGGCGACCCGCGAAAGCTCCGCGTCCGCCTTCTCTCGCGCGCTCTCTCTCTCTCTCTCCCCCCTCCCCCTCCGAGTCTCTCGCTCGCTCTCCCTCCCTCCCTCCCTCCCTGCCGTCATCGTCAGCAGCTGCCAGTGTGGAACGCCTGAGGGGCTCGCGCGGACGCCACTGGTAGGTCCGCGGCGGGTAACGTGACCGAGGGGGGGGGGGGTCGCGGCTTTATAAGCCTTTTCTGGCGGGGGCCGTGGCGCGCGCGCGAGTGAGCGAGCGGAGCGGGAAGGAAGGCGGATTACGGGGCGAGGGGACGAGCTGTGAGCTCCACACAGACCGACCGAAGGCAAGCCAGGTAGGAAACCCGGCGGGGGACAGTCCTTCCCTTCGTGGCAGAAGGGCTTCGCGCGTGCTTCATGGACAGGAGGGGAATGTGCTTCCCTTGAGGGCTAATGAGGACTCCATCACTAGGCGCAGTCTACCTCCGAGTGCTGGAACGGGGGGGGGGGGGGAAGGACAGTGAACGGGCAAAGCCTGTTGCCTGACCGTGCCCGGTTTGCTTGGGTGGCCTCCTCGCGTGTGTTGACCCGTTGTCGGCGAGGTGGGTGGGCGTTTCCCCTTCCTCCTCGCTCTTGAGGCTCTGCAAAGCAGGGCACCTTTTTCATTAATGAAGGAGAGGGCCTCTCGTTGAGGAGAGCTGCTGGAGGACTGCCCGGCGCCCCCCCCCCCCCAGGGTGACTCCCCGGTACAGCTTGTGTGAGAAGTGAAGACTCTCCAGTAGTACCTTCCTTTTGCAACAGGTAAAACGTGCACCGCCATACGTGGCTGCAGCTGCATATTGTGTGTAGAGGGCATAGAGGTTGGGCAGGATGCCTCTCGGGGGATGCTCAGCTATGCCTGCTGCCTGACCTCTCTTCTCCCTACAATATACAACTGGAGCCTTGTACCCAGGTGCACGTTTTAGGATACACAAGACTTTGTTGTGCTCACCTGTACTTGGGAAATACGAAGCCCTGTTTGTGTTGTACGAGCGAAGAACTAGCGGACAGTTGTTTATGGACCAAGAGCATCTTCCAAATATTGGGAGAGTTGAGGGATTTAAATGTAGACTTGAGGGCCCAGGAAGTCAATAGGAAGGGGAGTTCATAATTGGATATCAGAATAGGAGTATTTCTTCCAGCCTCATCAGTGGATAGTTTGTTTCTTCAGAAATTTGGTTGGCGTGGAAGGCAAGTAGTGATTATTGTCTTTCCCCTAAGGGTTTGGTTTGAGTCTCATCTGCCTCTGATGGGTTAGTATGAAGTTAGTATGAGACAGTTATCACTTTCAAGACTCTAGAGCAGTGAGTGGATCACAGTCTTGGGTGACCCAGGTGTTTTTGGACTGCAAATCCCAGAAATCCTGATCAGCACAGCTAGTGGTGAAGGCTTCTGGGAGCTGCAATTCAAGAACATCTGGGTTACCCAAGGCTGGGTTGACTTTGTGATCAGTCCCTTTTAACAATAAGGGACATTCTTTCTGGCTTAGGGGCCCTACCTTTGCCATAACTCAGTGACAGAACACATGGTTTTTGTAAAAGAGGTCTCAGTTTCAGTCCCCAATACTTCCAAGTAGGAGGGGTAAAGACCCCTGTCTGACACCTCTGAGCTGTTCTGCCAGTTAGGCAGAATAATGCTGAGCTGGTGAAAAGCGGCTTCACAT
Organism: Intellagama lesueurii; assembly: GCA_037013535.1. Taxonomy (NCBI): domain Eukaryota; kingdom Metazoa; phylum Chordata; class Lepidosauria; order Squamata; family Agamidae; genus Intellagama; species Intellagama lesueurii. The sequence goes on along the minus strand of JBAJHW010000006.1, from coordinate 118,384,380 downwards.
ATTCAACTTCATCTTGTAAAATAAATCCAACAGTGTAGACCAGTCCTATGCAGATTTATTTGAAAATAAATCTTGGTATATTATATATGCTTTAATTTTAAGTAATCAGACATAGAAGTGCAACCCTAGTGTTTTTTTTTTAGAGAGAGTGAAAGCCTAGCTCAACTGTAGCTTGTATGCACCATCAGTCTCGTGCAACATAATCAGGGTTGACAGGATAGGGCTAAATTAGAGCAATGGTCTCACTTGATTTTAAAGTAGTTTCTAAGGTTTTTACTGAATAAACACAAGTGATGAATAGCAGAGTAGCTACACTCCCAAACAGGAAAGTACCATTTGCCAGTGGATGGAAGTTTACTCTTGAAAGAAAGTAGTCTTGGAAGCTGCTGCCCAGATGTTAGAATGTAAGTTCCACAAATCAGGAATGTAACAGTGATGCAGATAGATTTTCAAAGGCCTTCCAGACCAGAGTCTTGTCTTCATGGTGTGCCCATCACCCAAGTAATGAAGGCCACCTGTAGGTCTGTGTCTGAAGCATACCTGAGCTATGATGTTCCCACTTAATGAGTTTTATCTGTCTCTGGCTTAACTCATTTGTAAAGAAGCTTACTTGGCAGCCTGACTAATGCCAGCACTACTAACAGCTGCTTCATGCATTTTCAGAAATCTGATGGAGAAACCTATGCCCAGACTGGAAGACCATACATGGAGTTGTTCCTGTACAGCTAGAGGAAGACATAAAGGCCCCTTAGGTGGAACTGCTACAGAGCTGGCAGCCAGGGTGGGCGAAATGTTGAGCACATCGGTCTCAGGTTCTCCCCTGACCTTAGTGGGTCATGGAGCACAGAAGACTATCAAATCTAACGTTGGCAGTAGCACCAGCAGCAGTTTGAACTTGAGCAGGGACGTAGTGCAGAGGAGCCTGGTGCTTTTTGTTGTGGGCACTTTTCTCGCATTGGTGCTGAATTTGCTGCAGATCCAGAGAAATGTGACGCTGTTCCCTGAAGAGGTCATATCTACAATTTTCTCCTCTGCCTGGTGGGTGCCCCCTTGCTGTGGGACAGCAGCAGGTGAGCCACTGGATTCAGTGATGCTTGTTTGGAGATATTTGTTTAGAAAACTATAGAAGATGCTAAGAGTGAGTTTATTATATCATTTTTGAAGAGTGTTTAATTGCTAAGTTTTTGTAATGTTCTTTCCTTCACTTATTGAAAGCCTTTTAAATTTGTTTAGTCAGAAGCTCCCAGAGCAGCTTTTCTCAGGTTGCTGAGCTTTTCTCAAGAGTGACTGTTATCAATAAGAATTTAAAAGCATTATTCATGTGTCCAGGTATTGAGCAAATTTAGAGAGCAGCATCATTAAACATAGACTACAAAAAGCCAAGTTGCTCCATTAAAAAAATTCCACAATTTGTAGTTGGGTTTTACTTTTCCAGTGACCAGGCATTATGCAGAAATTATGGGTTAAGTCAAAGTGTGCAGTATGTTGTCTTCCTGGGCTCATATTGCTTTAAGAGTTGGCATTGTGGTTGATCCTGGAAACGAGGAGTTTGCTCTAGCTATTGTCTGTCAAGATTCAACACAGGGGATGGCATGACTCATCACCACTCTCTGCCTTCTATTGGTTCTCTCTTAAAACTGGCGAGCCTCATGTTCCCTTTCTTATTGGTTGCCAGCCTGAACATGCCACACACTTGAATCAAAAACAAGGAAGTCACATGTTGTGACAGCAGAGGAGGGGAAGTGAAATTTGGCTGTGTGCCTATCCTAAGAGCAGCTGCAGCAGCTTCAGTTGCCAGCAGAAACTTGAGGGGGGGGGGGGGCAGGTGTTAAGTCAGATATGTCACATAGTCCAAGGCAAAATGTTCTCTCTAAATAGGAAGCTCCTTTGTTAAACGGTAGAAATGAAGCCTATATCTGCACGTTTAAAGCAGACAAATGGCATGCTACTAACTATACACTGAACACAAACAGCATAAATGAAGAGCATTCGTGACAGTTGTACTGTTTAGAGTACAGTGTTGCATGGTTTGCAGAAATGTTTGAACTGTAAAACCATTTTCATGCTTGTCAAACCTATGAACAGAGCCACAAAGAAAAGAGGCAGAGTCGAGATGACTCTGCAACAATAAAGCTATACAAAAACATGTCTGTAAGGATATTTTTCCCCATTTGATATTCAGGCTGATGTAGCATGATCTCAAGCCCAAAACGTAAGAAGGACAAAGGGCTTGAAGAGCATTCAAGTTTATGATTCAGTGCAAACTGTTCAGTGACCTGGTTAATCATTTTAACAGACAAGAGTATCTGTACTCAGTGGTGTTATTGCTGCGCTTTGTGCTTTTATTTGTTAAGGACAGGAGCTATATAGTTCTCCAGATATTGTTGGACTCCCATGGATTCCTCACCTTGACTGTGCTGGAAGATGTAGCCTAACAGTATCTAGAGGGCTACCTGTTCACAACCCAATCTAATTTTCCCCAGTGATCATGTGAATTAAGTTACTGTTATTCCTATTTTGCAAATAGCATCTTAGGCCTGAAGAAGGGAGGCATGACTTGTCAAAGCCACACTGCTTCAACTCACTATCATACAGGGATTTTTAATCCAATTAAATTTTATTGTTAGTGCCATGTTGGTAACTATAATTCTGAAATAACTACTTTTCATTTACTGTATGATTCCAGAAGTTATTTTCAGACATCATTAAATACAGTTTTCAAAACTTTTTTTTTCCTGGTACTAAAGGAATTTGCTGGTGGCATAGGACTGGACGCACCTGCCTCTTTGGCTATAGGTGTTACTCCAGTTCCATAGGAAACAATCACTTGGCTTATTACCATAGGCATGCAGTCTTCCTTCAGCAGTTCTGGTTTGTGTGGGTGAAGAGGCTAGTTTTGGTTAGGCTTCACAGAAGCAGGCAGAGTTTGCCACTGTTAGAAAACATGAACTATTCCTCATAGTTGTTTACCAGGTATACATGCCAGCATCACCTGGTCAATGCTGTTTGAAGTTAGAAACTACTCAAACCAGGTCTCTGCAATGTCTCTACATGCCATTCTGGTGGAGAAATAAGTTACCACTTGGAGTGCTCATCATTTCTCCCAAGCCTGGTGCACACCATGTAATACCTAAATAAACACCCAAGTAGAGATGATTTATCATAGTAGTAGCAAAAATAAAGGTGATCATTCCAGGAGTTACCCTACTTCAATGGTACCTGCTAAATAGTATTTGACAAGCAAGTAGTTCTCTGTTAATGAGGCAAAGTGCTTGTGTTAAGTACCATAATGGAAACCAAGTGCCCAAGTAAAAAAGTAAATCGCAGCTTAGTGGCAGAGCACATGCTTTCCATGCAGAGGTTCTCAGGTCTAATCCTTGGCATCTCCAGGTAGGCCAGGAAAGAATCTGGTATGAAGTGTTAGACTGCCAGTGCCAGTCATTGTCAACTATATAGTAGTTTGGCTCAATCTTAAGCAGGGTTCTGTTTTATTAAAATATTTGCATTTTAAAGTGGAAGGTGGTTTTAATGTGTAGAATTTCTGGAAGAAACTAGGAAGAATTACTGGCTCCTTAGTCAAGACAGTTTATCAGAATTAAGACAGATTATCAGAACTAACACTGTTCATAGCTGTACAGATCTGTGAACTTGGGAGCTTTTCTGGAAGCTGACAAATATTACATTTCTGTACAGCAGGACAGATAGTAATTATCCCTGCCTTTCCTTTTCCTGATTATCAGTGGTAACTCTCTAGCAACCAGAATTGGCAGGCTCTGAATTATAGCATGGCATCTTTTTTGAAACCATATGCCCATATTTGGCAGCACAATAAGTTTCTTAAATACCATTGAGAAATATAACAGTAAGGAATTATTCCTCTTTGTGAGATTTCACTGTGTATTTTGGAGATGCATATGTGCACTACCTTGAAAATAATAACCATGTGAGAAATTTGTCTTACTGTCTTACAGCTGTTATTGGCCTGCTTTACCCCTGCATTGATAGTCATCTTGGCGAGCCTCACAAATTCAAGCGAGAATGGGCCAGCGTAATGCGATGTATAGCAGTCTTCGTTGGCATTAACCATGCAAGTGCAGTATCCTTAAAACGATTGGCTAATTTCTGTCTACAGTGGGGTGGGTTGTGTTGTTTTATGCTTCATTTTTAAGTGCTTGTCAGTCAATATTCCGCCAGCTTTACTGGAAAAATAAATGTGGCAGAATGATTGCATTTTTCAAATGCTAATTCCACAGTGCTTTACACTAAAATGTTCATTTAAAATTGATAATGTACCTTGAAACTTGGTTCCATGAACTACTGCATTCAGCTAGTATTTGGAAAGATCTGGTGGGTAAGACTGCTTTTGTTACTATAAGGAACAGTCTCCTATAGTAATATAAGGGCTTAGGTCTGATTCTAAGACTGACAAAAGTGTTCATAACTCCTACTGGATGGTCTGAAAGATCTCCACATTGTTTTATGATTCCCAAATGTCTGTACAAGACACTACCCAGGAGTATCCCTAGTCATAGGGAGTTTAAAATGGCAAGTAGACCAGAGCTGATTGTGTCTCTTCCATTTGCCATGTTGAGGGTACCGATTTAGGTGCTGTCAACTCAAATGCATCTGTTTGAGTAGCTGGGCAGGTTCTGCAGAAGGGCTCTTTGTTCAGCACATGGGAGATTAGGAGGTCTCTAGCCATTAAAAACACTCTTTCAAAAAATTAGCTGATCAGAGGTGTCTGGATAGAACCGATAATTGTTGGTCAGCTACCGAATCAACCAAATCTATAATTTGTCTTTATACAAGCCAGTCATCACTTGATACTAGAATCAGAGTGGTGTGTATGTTGGTCTGGATTGGTGTGATTTTTGTAGGTCTTTCTTGATTACTCACAGATAATATTCTGCAGTAGTTTCTGTTTGATCATTCTTATTTCTTCCATATGCGCACAGTGGTTAAGCTGGGTTACTCTCTTAACTCTTAGAGGAAAACAGTATATCTGCAATAAGGAGGTACCGTAATTGTACTGCTGTTACCTGTTGTTTCTTCTACCTCACTGAGTTGGTGAGAAGTAAAGACAAGAGATAAGTGAAATGTGAAAAGTGTAATTGTACAAATACCATTTTACCAATGTGATTAGGCCTGGGTTTAAATCCTCACTCAACTATGGAAACTCACTGGGAGTGTGGAACTGATAAAGCCACTCCTTAAATATCTTATTTACCTTGAAAACTGCTTGAGTCACTGTAAGTGGGTTCTGACTGGATGGTACATAACAACATAAGGCTTGAATAAAGATCTGTGGGGGCAAGAAGAAACTTGTGAGGCTTTAAGGTCACATTTTCCTTAGCTTCCTTCTTAGAAACTGGATTTTGCAAACAATGTCCAGCTGTCTTTGACACTGGCAGCTTTGTCACTGGGTCTCTGGTGGACATTTGATCGTTCAAGAAGTGGACTTGGACTTGGAATTACAATAGCTTTTGTAGCTACTCTGATTACACAGTTTCTCGTCTATAATGGAGTTTATCAGTAAGTGAATCTTTCATCATGTTTCTTTAAAACATCCTATTTGTAAAGTATGAATTATGTTTATGCTTTTTTTTATACCCTTCATCAGATGTATGTGTCCACTCTTCTGCTAAAATGTGAATTTGGCCATCCTGTCTCAATGGCAATACATAATTCCTATGTATAAATTCAGGGTTTTTCTGTGCTAAGCTCTCAAGTAAGATTCCCAGTATGGTGTAGTGGACAAAGTGATGGACTGGGACTCTGAAGAACAGGGTTCAAATCCCCACTCAGCCATGGAAACTGGGGGAGTGGAACTGGTAAAGCCACTCTTTAAATATCTCACTTACCTTGAATAGGGCTACCTTGAAAGCCCTATTAGGACTGCTATAAGTTGGTCGCGACGTGATGGCACAGAACAACCTGTCAAATAATTTTAAACTTGACTGGGGAAATAAAAGTCAGGCCTGTATTGAAGAAGGCAGTTTCCTCCTCTTCCCTGCCCCCTCCCCCACATTCTTATGCCACTAAACCAGCCCTCTGTTTAAGCACTCATTAAGTACTCACAGGTGAGTACAGGCAAATGAGCAGGTTGATGGAGAAGGGATTGGTTCTCCATTCCTCTCTATACTCAGCAAAGAATATAGACAAGTTGCCAGAGAAAGGAATTTGCTGTCCCCATAGAAAAGCAGTATTTTCTTGGAGGAGGCTATGGCTCAGTGTTCATTGCTTGCCAATGCTAAGCAGTCTTGTATGGGGCTGGAGATCGGGCTAATAGGTTTTGTTGTATTGTGTAAGACTGTATTTTATTTAAACAGTACTAGGCACAGTTGGCCTCAACCCCATACAGGTTGTAATGATGCAAAAGTGATTTGATACAAGTAAAACTAGAGAACAGATTTCACAGTCAGGTATTCAGTACTGCTGACAAAATTTGGTAGGTCAATATGCCAATTCACAACACTGCAAGTGTGTCCATCCCCCCCCCCCCCCATGTTCCAGAATGAGAAAACAGATCTTGTTGAACAGTTGCTAAAGGTGCAGGTAATTCTAAATTTATTTTCTTTACCTTTTAGGTATACCTCTCCAGATTTCCTTTATATCCGGTCCTGGCTGCCATGTATATTTTTCTCAGGAGGTGTGACTGTAGGAAACATAGGACGGCAATTGGCCATGGTAATTATCATACAGTCTGTATTTAATAGCTGTTTAAAGAGAGTTCATTAGAAGTTGGTCCTTAATTATCACCTAATTATCATCTCATTTGATGACTGTTAAAAGAATAATAGATTTCTTTGAAACACATTAGATTGCACATCATGTCCTTTGGTGTATGCAAGCACAGAGTTCTGGGCTGCATTTCAGTAAGTTGAATAAGAGAGGTAAACACCTATATTGTCAACTCTTCTCCTGAATTGTTGCAACATTTAGGGCTGGGATGCTAGCTGTGTCATCTGTATTAGGAAAGCATAGCCACAGCCATTCTCATAATTGTTTATATGTCATATCTCTTAAATGAAATGAATATCTGTACACTATAGCATGTTTGAAGATGGTACTGCTAGTAGTGTTATTCATGGCTATTGGAGAAAGCAGTTGTCCATGTAAATAAAACAAGTGTATGGTAAAATATGTTGGGAGAAACCTAGGACAGTATACCTAGTATAGAATGACTTGTCAACATCTTTTAGAAATTGAGCTTTTCGATCTACCGTAATAATCATAATCAGGAAAGGCAGAAAGTCAGCAAGTGCTAGTTCCTTGAGCATGGAAAAAGCTGCACTCCTTCCATCTGTCAGCTAGCATGTTGGGGTGCAAGTCTTGTGTAGCTTGGACTGAATTGCCTTGTTCTGTTGCAGAAATGGTGTTTAATTTTTGTAATGCAATAAGTGCGCCTTCAGTTTTTAAAAACTACAGTAGTTTTTTCTTCTTTTTCCCCACAGGGTGTTCCTGAGAAGCCTCATAGTGACTAAATATGTGGCTCTGTAGTGCCTGTGAAAAGGTAGAATTAAGACCAGTTCTTGATTATAAACTTGGATTTTTCTTCTTGAGAAACATGAGTGAGCTCCCTATGTAAATTACTGGTGAAGAAAAATTAATTCACCTTTGAGTGGCCAAGAGCTTGCCGCAACATTTTTTTGGAGAAGTCCCTGGGCTTGGCTTGAATGCAGAAGAATCCAGCAAAGACTTAATGCATAGCAAGCCCATGCTTGGTGACAGTTCTTGTGAAGTCCTGGGTTTCAGCTGAAGGTCATTGAAACAGCTGCCATATTTCAAAGCCTTGAAACAAAACATAGTTACAAGCTTTGCACAAGTGCCCAAAGAAAGCTGAGTGGTGTTGAGAGGTGGGTTTAATAGGAATAGTATTCATCCAGATGTTCTTCAACATAGGGTTGCCTTTAAGACAAAACCAAAAGAAGGTGATCAGAATAAGAGTATAATCCTTCAGATGTTTGGTGAAGAAATAATCGACTATGGGCAGAGTCCACTCGGTTCTTTGCAGGCTCCAGTGAAGTCAGACGGAGAGATGCAAGGACCCTATCCATTTCACAGAAGCTTTCATGGGAGTACTTAGTTGGCGTGCTAGATGTGGTCCTTTTTTGAGTATATAATCAGTGGAAATGGAAACAGACTAGCTTGTAGACAGAGAAGCAAGAAGTCTATAAATTGCTCATCTGTTATGGTCACTCGGGGATTGATGATCCTCTGCTTCTGTTCTGCTGTTGGATACACACAGTTGAGAGGAAGTTGTGTTCATTAATGTGTGTCATCACATATCTGTTAAGTAGACGGGTAGCCTGTTCCCAGAGTGGTAGGCCAGCTGAAGAAGGGATGTTATGTGACTCCTTATGAGCTTCCTGGGAGTCAGTCTGCTTTCTGAGCCCGAACAAGTATTGTCATGAGAGGACCACCAATGTTACTGAATGCTTCTTGTAAATGAAATTGTTTCACAGAATGTTTTTGAAGAGATCAGTTTGTGTTTCTGTTTGGGGTTGGTGTGGGTTTTTTGCAATCCCATAGAACTTGCAATCTGTGATTGCCTTGTAAGGAAGAGTGCTTTTGTCACTACATTAAGCATTTGGGTGTTTCTAAGTAGTTTTATGGTGAGCACAATAGTCCTTTGAACAGTATAGGCCACAACTGACCTAATGAACCAGTATTAGGTCTCATAATTTAAAGTGCAATGTACAATTGAGACAAATCTGAGCCATGTAGTCTTCTCTTTAATATCTCCAGTGAACAATTAATATGAAAGATAAGACTTTTGAACTCACTTCAGTGCTGCATGGAGGCAAAGCAAAATTAGCAATAAGTAGTACATGATATTTTATACCTTCTACTCTTTTGAAAGGAATATTCTAGACTTTACATTCTGTGCTACTGCTCCATATTAAGCAGTTGATTTCCCCTTTCAGTTTCATATGGTTTACCCTGACAGTCGCTTATGTTTAAATTGAATGTAAAGAACTTACCCCAGTTTTTATTCAAAGAAATGTCCTAAAAAGTGTTTCTCAAATTAGCAGAACTCCAGTCTACTTTCTAAATGATTTCTGCCCCCTCTGCCTTTTGAGCTTCCTCAGCCTACTGACACCTCTTTGCTATGGGGGGGGGGGGGCAAAGTGTCCTTGTACTGTCATTGGGGTGCAGCCTGCTGCTGTAAGTATAAGGTCCTGTGCATTGCTGTGGATACAAGAGTCTCCTCTAACGAGCTTGAACAATGACAGTGAAGAAGAAAGCTCATCCTGAGGGCTGGTGGGATCAGATTTTGAGAGCCACACATGCTGATGGGGATAGGTAAGGACATTTTCTAGGCCCTTGATTTAGCTAGGAAAACAGTATAAGATAATTTGAATTTTTGGAAGATTGGGTGGGGATCATTTTCAAGGAAAGCTCTGCAGAGCTTGTGTAGGCAACTTTCTGTCTCCTGTTTTCTCGAATGAAGAGGTGGTCAGGAAAACTGTAAGCAGTGAGAACATTTGACTGCTCTGAAGGAGCTTCGTTGAAGTTTGTGGTATTACTGAATGATAAAATAATTGTTGCAACCTAAAAGTCTCATTTTTCATATTTCATTGGTTTTTAAAGGTATATCGATACCCTTTCTCTACTAATGTAAATATTGCAGTTTCAGTCGTATTAACATGGGTGAGTACGCCCTTATGGACATCTGTAATGCAGGAGTCACTGTATCCTCTAAATTTAGTTGATGGCTGATAACCATCACACTGGATACAGAGAACTACTTTCCTACATCAACAAACTTAATGATTAGATGTAACTAGAGAGGACAACTGTAAACTGTAAATATGTAATCATGAAATCAGTAAGTATTTTACTTGTAAAAGTTTATTTGTAAATCTGTGTTTTGAGAAGACAGCCAAAATGTATGTTAGAAGTTCAATCTTGCCAATACTTGTAAGTATCTGAACCAAAGTGATCAGAGTTTGTGTTACGAATAAAAGTGAGGGTGGGGAGGGTGTCTTGCACTATTGATTGGAATCTTCAATTCTCAGACTCTTAGGTTTTTCCACTGTGTGTGTTTTTTAAAAAAAATTAAAGATTTAAAAAAATGGCTCATGTTTTTTTCTAGACATAATTCTCTTGAATAATGTAAGAAGTCATCTGATCAATGCAAATCTTCATTACTGATTTGTCTGGATGTTATATTGTAGGTACACTATGCAAATGGACCCAGAACCTAAATCCCCAGTTTGCTATTTTACAACCTATGTTCTCTGTACAAATGGAAACACTTTATTGTTAGTGACATGCATTTTTCTCCCAGAAGCCTAAGAACAATCTACACACCTGATATCCTGTTGCTTCTTGTCTGAAGAAGATTTTCCAAATCTTCACTGTCTTTCTATACAGGCTCCAAAAATTATGAGGTTTTCCTTTTTCTGAAATCCATCAGTGTAACCACTGCCTGTAGCATCTTCCCCATGATTAAAGTGATCGCTCAGGAGCTGGGGGATGGTAATAGATACCCAACTCACTGAGCTGTCCAGCCAGCAAGCCTTAAATGGGGAGGATCTGGTGATTTTTCTTCCCTTAGCTTACCTATTTATGCTAGGTTGTAGTGGCATTTAGGGACGTGGTGGCACTGCGTGACCTTGCAGCGCAGAAGCCTCTGTGCTGCAAGGTCAGAAGACCAGCCGTCGTAAGATCGAATCCACGCGACGGAGTGAGCGCCCGTCGCTTGTCCCAGCTCCTGCCAACCTAGCCGTTCGAAAGCATGTAAATGCGAGTAGATAAATAGGTACCACCGCAGTGGGAAGGTAACGGTGTTCCGTGTCTAGTCGCACTGGCCACGTGACCACGGAAACTGTCTTTGGACAAACGCTGGCTCTATGGCTTGGAAACGGGGATGAGCACCGCCCCCTAGAGTCAGACACGACTGGACTAAATGTCAAGGGGAACTTTTACCTTTACCTAGTGGCATTTACCAACTGTTTGCTGCAAGAACGCTCCAGTGGTTCTGTATGGACTCTGAAGTAGTCTGTAAGCAGGCTTGTCATTCAGCCTTTAGTAGTAACACACCACAATTCCTCGCTGCAACACAGATTATGTGCCCTGTAGCGTCCAAGCTTTTACTGTCTCCTGTACTTGTGGTCAGAAAATTTTGTTTTTGCTACCTGACTTGAGCTGCAAGAGCTCCCTCTGGTGACAAATTCCTTTCATAGCTTGAAATACAAAGGGAGGGAAGTGTATGTCTCCCTGGAAGCTAAATTGACAAAACTGAGGGCGTTGTTGAACATGAAAAGACTTGCTGGGAAAGACATAATGCTAAGAAAAGTAGAAAGTACAGTAGTAGGAAAAGAAGAAGTCCAAATGTGAGATAGATGCTGGATAGCTCAGTGGTTTAGGTCTCTGGCTGCCAGAGGCTGGGAGTTCAATTCCCCACTTGTGCCTCCTCTGATGGGCTGAACTGGATGAGCCGTAGGGTCCTTTCCAGCCCTGCAGGTCTGAGACCCACGACCTTTAGTTTGAAAAAGTGGAGCAGGCCCGTTTGTGCTAGGACGTTTAGAAGTCACTGATTCATAGGACTGCCACAAGTCAGAAGACTTGATGGCCTTTAATAGCAACAGAGCTGTGTGAACTTCTTTATTGAAGAACAAAGCAAAAGCCTCAGGAGCAGCATCATTCTCTTCAAAGCATTTTGATCAGTTGTTAGGAAGAGAGATTGGACACACAAAACTAGGTAAATGTTTTTATTTTTCTAAAGCTTCCTCTTCAATGTGAAAACAAGGCAACGGGGATGATCGATTTGGCAAGTCCAAATGGTGGTTCTTAGACCTGATGACACAACCAAGTTTGTTGTGGTAGAAAGGTGCGCTGGGCTTGGGGCCCTCCTGCCCCATGCGTGAGTAGAATGTGGGCAAGGGAACTGATCCCATTGAAACAAGGCAAGGAATGAAGCAATGGCACCCCCTTTTTGCCCCTTCAAGAACAGCCAGGTAAAGGCACTATCTGTAGCTGAAAACCTTACACCATTCCTCCAGGAATACCTGTTCAGATGCTGTGGCTTGTCTTTCCCTGAAACAATGAAGCATGCTGAGGTGTGAAGGCATTTGATGTGGAGCAGGACAAGAGGGGCATGCAGGTGAATCTGCTGATTTGGTTTCCGTTTTTTCCTTCTGAAGAATGGGGGGACATCACTCTTCACATGGAATAGAGCTTGTAGTTTTCTTTTACAGCGAAGGCTCAGATTCAAAATCTGACTTGTGGCTGCAGGCTTTTTCTTGGTACGCCGGTCTTGCTTTAGTTACAAGAAGCTCATGAACTCATTAAAGGTATAACAGAACATCACTGTTATTGTAACTTAAAGAGGGATAACTTCCTTTTGCAGTATAATTAACTTTAAAGTTACTTTTCTAGTTACAAGGAACATGGCCTTATCAATTGGTAGAGGAGGAATATTAAAAAGAGGAATATTAAAATTCAGATGCTGTGTTGTGGTCTGCTGTGGGTGCTGAGGTGAGGACAAGATAGACCAGAAAGTATGTTTTCTACCATTGGTGTATAATAGTCAAATAGTTTTTTTCTAAGATAAAAGTAACTACTTCTGTTACCTCTGAAAAAGAAAACTAACTACTTTTACTTATGAAGAATAGCAAAGAGCTACTTTTTGCAACTATAAAAATAACTAGTTTGGGAGGGGGGTTGGAACTAGAACTGTAACTGATTGCTTTATAAAAGTAACTTTCCAGGTTCTGCTTTATTGTGAATTCCAATATCTCTGAGTTCAGCCATGTGCAAGTGGAAAAGACTGAAAATAAACACTTATGTATACATTAAGTTTTTGCTCCCACATGCCATGTACAGGTTTTGATTACAGCACTAGGTGGGTCATAGGGGGAACCCTTCTGTATGGAAGTAATCTAGTACTGCTTCCCAGCTATACAAACAAGCAGCTGAGATAGTGAGCAGTCTGGTTTCAGTTGCTGTTTTACAAAGCAGTTTTATGGACCTTGGTAGAAAAGTTGGATAGAAATAAATTAGGTACAGTGGCAACCTGTACTTGATCAGTGGGATATGAAGGTCTTGTTTTCTAATTTAAAAAATTTCTTAAGAAATATCAGGCCAGTAGGATCGTTCTAGTCCAGCTAGGATTTTGGTTCCCCTTCTACCAGTTCCCAAACATGCTGTTTGCCAGCTTGCAACATAGAGTTCTACAGCTGGCACCAATGGCTACTGCAGACAAGGAAACATGGACCTATCTTTGTTGTGTGTATTACGACCCTGCAATAACACACAACTATCAACACTCTGCTGAAACAGCTAATATGTTTGGTGTTTTTTCCAGACTCTGGTTGATTAAAACCCCAGGAAATACGCAGAAAACGATGTTAGGAAAGAGCTGTATAGGTTTGGAAGAATAAATCATGAACATTTATGGGACAAAATAATCAGAGAACAGGGGTTTTTTTCCTAGCACTTTTTGAGCTGAAAGAGTTGGTAAATGGGGCATGATTCCATTCACTTATACAGATGTTAGAAGGAAAAGTGAAAGACAGAGTAGCTTGAAGTCACTAAACATGATGCTTAGAGATGCCAGAATAACCTACAATATCTTGTAAGGATTCCTCAACATGTAGAGATTCCTGTTTGGGGGAAATCAGTTGCTTGTAATATCCCCAGGTGTTTGATAAAACCTTGAAACAATTGTGTAAAACTTTTGTGTAAAAGATGCTTTACACTTTAAAAAAAAAGTGGGGGCAAGAATCTTAGGTTTCTCTTAAAGGATCCATCCAGCACTTCAGACAAACCAAAGAAAATGTTGTTGTTGTTGTTTTCCTTTCTTTTTAAAAGGATGCAGCACCTCAGCAATAGTCTACCTGTGTCTTAAAAAGAAATTTCACTTCCCTTGCCCATCCACCAAGAAGTAGAGGTAAAGGTTCCCCTTGACATTTAGTCCAGTCGTGTCCGACTCTAGGGCGCGGTGCTCATCCTCGTCTCCAAGCCGTGGAGTCAGCGTTTGTCCGTAGACCGTTTCCGTGGTCATGTGGCCAGCGCGACTAGACACGGAACGCCGTTACCTTCCCACCGTGGTGGTCCCTATTTATCTACTTGCATTTACATGCTTTCGAATGGCTAGGTTGGCAGGAAGAAGTAGAGGAAAGGTTCAATTTGCCAATATCGTGAAGTGGCTTGTTTATTAAGCCACTTCACGAAACTGGACATTCCAGTTGGAAGGAGTCTTGACAGGAAGGCCTGCTTTTGGTCCATTCCCAACAATCACACATGCTGGAAACAGACCAAATCTACCTATATCAAAAAAGTAGAAGCCCCTGACAGGGGCTCAGAAAGATGTGGGTAGGGGTGTTCTGGGGATAGTTTGGTTCACTCCAGTAATTACATCATGTGATCACCAGGGGGAAAAAAGAGTGAACCCACCCATCTCTGCAGCAGACTAAACAGCAGGCCCAATGCTTATCTGAGTGAGCCCTCTATTAGTGTTGATTTTCCTGACAACATGAATAGAAAACTCACTTTCCTGGTAGATAATATGTGGAAGGCTTTAGTTCTAGTATGTATACATTAGATGGCCATATAAGACATTCTTGAGTTTACTGAAGGAGAAACAGAGTCCACATGTCAGGGGGGAAAATGAATTACATATTTTTAAAAAAATCCCTAGAAATGTTATTCCATTATAGAAACAGAGAAGCAAATAAGGCCCAGTGGCACCATGCTGAATGGGAGCCCCTGGTTGAGAAACCTCCCTGGTGTTTTTTTGTTCTGGGTAAGTCACTGTGAGGATTGGTTTCCCTTCACCTTTGGTGTGTCTCAGCAGCTGAACTGAGCCCAGCTGTACATCAGCAATCTGTTGGCCTGTTTGAAGATCCAAGGTTTCTGATTAATTGGAAGACATTTTTATATGTTACTTGAGCCCGTGTAGGGAACAGAGGTGCTTATTTCAAAAACTAAAAAGTGAGGGGCTTTGCCTTAGAGACCCAGGTAAATTGCAGCAGATGCTGTACCTGGCTGCTGATTAAATGAATTTTTAATGGAGGCCCTCTGGAAGTAGAACCTGCAATGAAGAGAAGTGAATGCTGAACATCTGGAAAGGGCTCTGAAGTCGAAAGATTTCTTGAGGCTGTTAGTGGGTGGGGGCCAAGGGGCGGAAATTGTTTTACCTGCCTGAAAAAAGAGCAACATTTAAGTTCACTCCCAATATAGGATTGGAAGGGGGGAATATTTATCCTGGCCTGTGAATCTGTCATTTGGTTCTGAAATAGTGAGAATGGTATGGATTCTGTATGTCTTTCTCCCTTGCAATGGTCAGTGGGAAAGAGGATCAGCCTGTTTGAGCCATTGGCTGCCTTTCCAGAGATTATCCCATATACCCCAGGCTTATCCTATGCTAGAGGGCAATGCCGTCTTGGCAGGCACATAAAGCTTTTCCTGATGTCCCATTTACTACCTGGCAAGCGGCCACTCATTATATCTTGGAATGGTTTCAATTTATTAAGGCCTTTTAAGTGTTTGTAACAGAATGCCCTGGCTCACATAGATGTTTCTAAACAATGCACTAAAATGAACCGGAGTAGTATCTTATAACTAAAACCAAACTTTCTTACAGGCCTATTGTGGTGTCTACCCTAAGTTATGCATTATAAGTTATGCATTATTCATAAGTTATTTGTTAATGTGGTTGTGAGGCAGGACCAAGAGAGGTGCTGAGAGGCGGAGCCTGGGAGAGAAGTTGAGTCGGAGTCAGAGACTGCTGGAGAGAAGAGGATAGTTTGGGGTTTTGAGGCAGAGAGTGTTTAAGGAGTGATTAGGCAGAGATTAGTCAGAGTGTGACCTGTGTTAATTAATATAGCAGAGATCAAAGAAAAATATTGAAGCTTTGTGAAACTTTAAGAATGTGCTTAAGAATTATTCCTGAAACCACATGTAATCAACAAACCTGTTTCTGTTAAAAAGTCAATACTGAATGGACCTTAGTCTTTCATAAAGAAAATAAGTTGATAAAGAGATCAACTGATGGCAGCGTGTCAAGAGGCGTGTTGGGATACCTTCGTGAGCTCTGTGTTGGGTGAAACAAGCAGGGGCCATGGGGTAAACGTCACACCTATCAACTTGTCAGCGATGTTGTGAGGGAATGGAATAAAAATTATTAAGGTACAGTACCTACTGTTGCTTATGGTGGGACGATGTTAGCTGTGGAAAAAGCCGAACAGTGCCATTACTAGACTTCTCTCTGTATAGGCCAATTGGTGTCAATGGGTAAGGCTGAGACCTTAGAAGCTTAAATTAACTCAGAAATTATCTGGGTTTTCTTGTGGAGAGACACTGATTTTTTTTTTCTGAGCCTGGGGAGTTAGAAACATCCTCTTGCCTGTCTCTGCCCTACCTCATTGTCTCCAAAATCTCCCTGCCAGAAGACCTTGAAAGGCATCCTTTCCAAAGGAAATAAAATTAAGTTGCATGAGGTCTAATACTAGTGGAATTTTACTGTATTGCCACTTATTAGAAACTTATGGAGAGCAGCCTTGTTAGTTCACTGCAACAAAAGCAACCATGAGCCTTGCAGCTTAAAGGCTAAGGCCACAATCCTGTTACATGTTGTTCTTCGTGGAAGGTGACTCCCAGAAACCCACCTGCCCGTTGTGCAAATAGTTGCACTCCCTATTTCTGATGTATAACAGACAACCAACAAAGCAGCACTGTTTGCACCGTGCAAACTGTGACAGCCCAAGGAGGTTTGGATCATGCAAGTTATATTTTCATATGCTTTTTGTGGGCTGCATCTGAAGAGGTAGGCTCTGAGCAACAAAAATTTATGGTAGATAAAATGAGTGCACTTCATGGTGTCACAGGACTCTGTCGGCTCATCCAGACAGGGCATTTGTTTTTTCCTGGAAAAACACAGGCTGTAGTGGGATTTGGGTTCACAAAGGTTTCCTTTTAACCGTGGAGGTAAATGAGGTGGGGGGAGGGATTAATATCCAGCACCCCCATCTTCCAAACCTCCCATGTCTTTTCCACTTCTGGACACAGTTTGCACGAAGAAACTTTACAGTGCCTTTTCACATCTTCTAAACACACCCTGTTAGTGCTGAATCTTTGCATTTTGACTCGGAATAAGCAATTAATCAAAGCACTGATTAAGCAGATAAGTTCTATCTGCTGAATAGTTCAGAACAGCTGGATAGCACGGTGGTTTAGGTCTCTGGCTGTGGAGCCAGACGTTGGCAGTTTGATTCCTCACTGTGCCTCCTCAACAGAGGCTGGACTCAATGATCCATGAGGGTCCCTTCCAGCTCGACAGTTCCAGCAGCAGCACTATATAATTCAGTTAATTAGCCTGTGTGTGGTTGCTGCAAAAGACAAACTTCATCCAGAACACACAGGGGAAAAACTGGAACAAAATTCAAAACGGGGTTGGGGAGAGATAAAGGTCTGGAAAACAGGAGCGGGGGGGGGGGGAATGCAGTGTGAAGCAATTTAAGAAAAACATCATCTATATGTTGAAGCACTTTCGAGGAAGATCTGAGCTTGAAGGAAAGTTTAAATGGATGCAAATTCCCTATCTGTATAATGCCTTCCTTATTTTTTCCCCTGAAAAGGCTGTTCACTGTTGGACTAAAGATTTTGCCAAGATTTGCTGCTGCTGCTGCTCCACATCTGGGCTTCTTGTTCCTCTTCAATCCCATAATGAACATGACCCCGAGTCCTTCAGGAGGAGAAACGGGAAAAGACAGTTTTCTCCAGAGATGGGAATTTGATGTCTTGCCTGTCAACAGCCCAGCCACAGTGCGGTGGAACTGTTTGCAAAAAAAGAGTGAGATAAGTAAGTTGGAAGTGGAGAGAAGGGCAAAAGATTTCCAGTAAGCGCCTGTGGCTGAGGTCTCCTGTGGATATTTTTAGAAAAACAAAACCAGACAATCTGCTAACAAGTATATGACTCTAAAGTCTAGTGCCTAATTAAACATCAGCCAGAGTTGTTAATAAGGGGCGGGGAGGGAAAGCACAATATCATTCTAATTAATCAACCCTGAAGGGAGGAGGGAGAAAAAGGGGATGCTGCTAATTTTTCTCCTCTGTCTCCAAACCTCACTCTCCATAACAAGCACAGTCGTTACCCCAGATGGTGAGATGGGGGTTCCTTCTAAAGGGAGCTAGGAAAGAGATCTTTGGCAATATCCTTTGGCATGTTGGAGGTAGAACTACAGCAGTTCACGCAGGGCATTCTTGTTCCTCATCCTTAGCTACTAGGAACTATGGCTGTGTTCAGAGCCCATGCCCAATCCCCCTGCCTTTCCACTGCAGAGGAGGAGCAAAAGAAGCCGACAAGAAGACTTACTGTATTCTCATTGAAGAATGGTTTAGCCTCCAAAGGATGGGGAGAGGACCTTGGGAATAGCATATGTGACAGGCATACAACATATGTAATAGTACATATATTAACTGCTGGATAGCTCAGTGGCTTAGACATTTGACTGCAAAGCCAGAGGTTGGGAGTTCGATTCCCCACTGTGCCTCTTTGACAGGGGCTGGACTTGATGATCCATAGGGTCCCTTCCAACTCTGCAGTTCTAGGATTCTAAGATTTATCTTAGAGCAGCCAGAATCCTATTGGTAACTTATACTGCCAGAAATGGAATGGCATAAATTGCAGCAGCAAATGGCCGCTAGTTAACAAGTCATTATTTTTGGTTAAAAACAAACTAAAAGTTTTTTAAAAATTTTTTTAAAGGCAAATAAAAAAAGACAAAAACATAATGGCACCTTAAAGCCTAACTTTGATTTTTTTTTTTTAATGTGAACTTTTGTGGACAAATCCACTTTGTCAGACATAAGAGAAAGAGATATAGCATGGCAAATATTTTATACACAACATCAAAATATAGATATCAAAATACAGAGATCATGGTTGGTTGGTAAGAAAGTCAGTGGAATCACCAGAACGTTAAACTCCCACTGACTTTCTCACTAACCAACCATGATCTCTGTATTTTGATATCTATATTTTGATGTTGTGTCGTGTATAAATATTTGCCATGGCATATCTCTTTCTCTTATTTCTAATGAAGTGGACTTGTCCACAAAAGCTCACATTAGTGTGTGTGTGTGTGTGTGTGTGTGTGTATTTTGTTTTGTTACTTTTATTCTGTTTTTACCTATAATGCTTGTACAGACTAACATGGCTACCTCCTCTACAAGCCACTATTTGTATTTCCTCTTGTCTCCTAGGTCACACACCTGGCATGTGATAAGAAATACATATGGCGACCACTGCAATTTATGCCACTGCATTTAGGCCAGCACAAATACCCCAAAGAATTGTGGCCGTAATTTGATACATACTATGTAGTGGAAATATCAATGAATTTGTTCCAGGCAAAGATGAAGTGGAATGATGACAAATGTGTTGACTAATTTCAGCGAGCCCTGAATTCATTTAAGTTGTGCAACAATCCTTACATATCTTTACTCAGCGGTGGAACCTATCAAGTTTAATTGGGCTTACTCCCAGGTAAGCAAGTGTAGGAAAACATGATAATTTACTGCATAGCATAAAATGTTACATCAATACATTAGCAACACAGTGTACATTTCTCCAAATTTCTATTCTGTATAATGTAAAATGTTACATTCTAAATAGAAATTGCACTCCTGTGTTGGAATTACTCATTCAAAAATCTGGTGAAACTGTACAATTAATTGGGTTTGGGATACTCTTTGAAGCTCTACGGACACAGCTTTGCAAAGTGGTTTTATTTCAAAGAGGAACCATTGCAGCCTGGAAATGTTACTTTTATGGATTACAGCTACCAGAATCTCCCAGACCATGGGAAATAACATTTCTAGGGAAATGTTATTTTAAACCCTGTTCAGCTATAGTACTACAACAGTTTTTCTTTTTTTTTTAAATGACCTGGGCTCCTGTCCCTGTCTGAAATGTCAGTGGTTCTCTATCTCTAATGTCTTATCTCCTGTCAAAGCTCAGGAACCGCCTACTCGAACCCCAACCGCGAACCCTTCCTTTGGCGTGCTCGAATCACGGCGTTCCTTCCGCAAAACCCGCAAACGACCCTTTCGCGCCCCCTGCTGGAGAAAGCGGGGATTACCGGCCGCGGGCAACCAACGCGGTCCAGCCAGTTGGGGGAAGAGTCTGCAAAAGAGCTTCCCAGAGGCCAGAATGTTTTGCTGCTTTTCTTTCCAATTAATTAGATCCTACGAAACAAGGTGTCAGGTTGATTAGTTCCGTCAGAATAACTTTGGAAGCAGAAGTCAACAGTCGCTAAAACGAATGTGTGCTTGTTTGGGTTTGTTTTTTCCCCTTACCAGAAAAGTGTCGCGGGAGGGTGTGCGTTATTTTGACTGGCTATGAACCGCCCTGAGTACTGTCGTGGCTTGCCCACTACAGGTGGGCGGCATACACATGTAATAAGCAAGCAAGCAAAGAAACCACCCACCTGACTTTGAATGGTAAGAAATTGGAAGGCTAAACCGATTTTCAGTTTCTCTGGCCTCATCTTTTCGCTCATTGAGCAGTTCCTGAATAAAAAAAATCCATGGGCTTGGATAGCTAGAAAGATTTCCCCAACCGAATTCACGCGACCGGGACGGAGCGTGGAGGGAACGAGCGAGGCATGTACCTTGTTCCCAAAAACCCGAGAGCCTGCGAGCTGGTATTGTAAAGAGAAGGGGCTGCAAATTTGCGACAAGCAACCGGGCTGGGATCTCTGACTTCCCTTCTGCTCCTGAAGTCAGACGCATTTCTCCTCCTCCCTTGGCAGGTTGGCAACGACGTCCTTTCAGCATGACTGGGAGGGAGAAAGGGCTGGATGCAGGCCAACGCCTTCTCCCCCGTGTTGCATCTCAGATCATCCTCAAGAGATGCCATCCCGCCCTGTGGGAAAGGGGAACTTCACCCCAGATCAGGGTGGTGGAGGTGGTGATGGGGCTGCCTCTTTCCACGCCGTGTCCTGAGAATCAAGAAATAATCAGACACACGGGAGGACCCCTGGAGAACAAGGTGGAAACCTCTCGTGTTGCCCCGGATTAAAATCCCAGACTTGCAGCCTCGGATAGACTTACTTAGGAGGAAGCCCATCGACTGGGCGCGCACCCTTACAGGTCTCGAAGCCAACTGACAACAGATCGCTCCCCTTTTACAGGAGAGCAAACCTTTCTGTTACGTTGCAAAGCCAAGCCTGGGGAGGCCCGTCTGTGTGTGAAAGGCTGTGCGCCTCCACAGGGCCACCCTTTGCAACGCTCGGACGCGAAGGAGTTATCCTTTTTCGTCGTCAGAGATCATTTCAAGGTCGATTTCAGGGGTGGAGGTCGGGAAAGAGGGCGAACTCGCCAAGCCCTGTGGCTGAATCCGGCGAACGGCTGAAAAGGTGAAGCTGCCTCGCCGGGGGAATTCGCTCGGGATGGGGCGGCACTTCTTCTCAAGCTGGGAATCCAAAACTCCGTTGCCTTGACATTTCTGCTCCCCTGGAGAGAAAAGCAGTCCGATCCTATCTACGGACCGTTGTTTCCGAAATCCATTCCCTCCCCAAAAGTACACCCTTAGTATCTCATTAGGACAGATGTGCTTCCCCCTAAGGAACTCGTATAGTTTGTTGTTTATGTCAATAAATGTCATTCAACATAAAATGGTTGTTGGGCGTTCATGATTTGGGACATCGCTCGAGGAGGGGGAGGAGGGGGCGGGCCCTTGACAGAATTAACTGTGAAGGAAAATCGGTGGCAATCCGCCTTGTGCCGTCGGGCTCCGGGGCTGACTTAATGGAACGCCGGAGGAACGGCTGCCCCCTTTTCACTCCTCCGGCAGGTGAGCGCAGGGCGAAAGGAGAAGGCCGATCCCCGCCACCCGCCAGAGGCCGAGCAGGCGAGGTTTGCTGCGGATCTCTCTCTCCCGGCCCATTAGGGAGGCGGCCCGGACGGGAGGAGGACGGGGCGAGCCGAGCGGGCTCCCTCTGCCCTCCGAAGCCTCCTCGCCCAAGAGAAGAGGCATCCAAGCGGCCGCCCGCTCGCCTCCCTCGCCACCCCCCCACCACCCCCCGGGCAACTGCCTCCGGGAGTTTCCGCTCCGGCTCAGCCTTGGGAGTTTCCCCCGGACGGCAGCCCGCTCCGCTCGGGGCCGGATTTCCAGGGAGGAACGGCGCGGGGGCCGGCTGATCCCGGGGCTGCGCGCTCCACTCCGCCTGGGGCGCCCGGCCGCGCCACCCCCGCTGCCCACCGCTCCGGCTGCGGGGGGGGGGGGCTTACTGGCAGCGGAAGCAGAGGGGCGATCCTGCTCAGCTGGGGGGGGGTGGGGGGGAGGGCGATCAAACCCACCCACCCCGGCTCACTCCGAGGCGCTGGGGGGGCGCTGGGGGGGGGGCAGCGAGCGGAAGTGGCTGCTGTCCTGCCTTTTTCTTGCAACAGCCTTCCGCGCGTCTGGACGGCTGCTTTCGGCTTTCGACTCCCTCGCTCTGACTGAAAGGCCGGGGGGGGGGACCGGGGGCGAGGAGGAGGAGGAGGAGGAGGAGCGGCGCCCCCAGCCTCCCAGCCGGGCAGACTCCTATTTTGAAAGCTGCCTGGCTCTCTCTCGCTCTCCTCCGGGGTGCGGGACCCGAAAGGGGTCAAGTGTCACTTCCTCTCGCAGTCAATCTCCAGTATCCCTTGTAAGGTTGTTAAACGGACGAATTCATTACGCCGGGCCGTGTGAATGGCGAAGGGGAGCCCTCGCGATGGGCGATCAAGAGCGTCCACTAAGCGCCCGTCCTGCACACGGGAAGAGGATCCGGCCAAACCGGGGCGAGGGGGAGGGGGCAGGGAAGCGAATCAATCTGGAAGGTTGGGTCTGTTTCTTTTAGAAACACACACACACACACACACACACACACACTTCCTTGGGAGAGTGATTTGGGAGGGAGGTGTAAATCAGCCATTCGTTTTCTCCCACCCGAGGTCGCTGAGATGTCTGGGATAAACCACAAAGAAATCAAACGAGCATAGGATACAACGAAAGCGACAGGGAAGAAGGGGTGCCGTGAACACGGAATAATATTATTAACATCAGACATGATGATGACGACGGAGTGAAGGGTATAAAGAGCCTAATTAAAGCAATACGGTTGCCTGACATCTATGAGAGTTATACACTTTTTTTTTCTTTTTTGAGTCCTGCCTGCCTCCGCCTTGCGAATGATTCCTGAATTTGGTTTGAAAGAGGGAGCTGGAAACACAGTAAACGGAAGCAGGATCAAATCATAGCATCCTCAACCAGCCGAGCGGAGTCGCCAGACGGTTCCGGGGCCCCCCTTTGTTTCTCCACGGTCATTACGACTTCTAACACTTTCAGCCAGATTAATCCAGTCGGTCGGTCGGTCGGTCGGTCAATCAATCAATCAATCAATCAATCAATCAATCAATCAATATCAATCAATCAATCAATATCAATCAATCAGAGGCTTGAACCAAAAGCCCTCATTACCCAACACACGATGTTACCTTTTCCGCCCCTACCTGGGGCACCTGCCGGCTACCTCCTCGGCCCAACAACTGACCTTAGCCGGGTTGCGGATCCAGGCCTAAGCGGGCACGGGAGAGGCGCGGGGACGTCCTTCTGGTACTGCGCGTCCCCGCGAGAGGGGGGGGGGCGACGCGCGGCGGAATCAAAACAGTTGCTGAAACAGCATTTGATGCCAACCACGTGGTTCTTAAAAATCAGCTGAAGACGTATTCCTGCTTCGCCAGCAAACACAGGCAAAGTGGGGGGGGGGGGGACTCAGCTTCGCACCCCAGGAAAACAGAACCGACCGAGAAAATGACATTTCCAAAGCATTTTAAAAAAAAATCCCACTGCATTCCGAAAGCGGGTTCAACAGTATGACCGATTTAAAAATGTGCTTTTTTTATAATACCTTTGTTTTGAGTGGTTGCTTCTGTTTACAGGGTATTATTTCTCCTAGAGATTCAGGTTTGTTGTACGTCTCTCTCCAAATAGACAACCCTTTCCCAGCTTAAGCTTGAGATAATACACGCATAGGTGAGTTGGGGGTATCAGCATCATCCTCGCAGACTCCTGCTGTGTACAGCAGCCATGTCGGGAAAAGCAAAGCAGGAAAAAGCACTACTTTCAGCCTCCCAAATTTAGAGGCAGGAGGGGAGAATGAACATGAGAACATGAGAACACGGAGAATGAACTTGACTTGTTCCTTCTTAGAAAGAACCGGAGCCTTAGAAAAGCCAAGGCAACTGTAGCGACCCATAAGAAAATGTCCACAATCCACAGGAAGGCAACACCTTCATTAGAGCCCACCAGAAAGTCCCAGCATAGTGAGCAAGCTTTCGAGTTATCCAGGAGTCTTCGTCAAGCTGTATGTTAGAGGAAGTGGCGGGGGTGAATGGGGGGGAGATGCTTTGATACAATGCCATCAGATCTGTGTGGGCCACAATTTGAAAAAAGAGTGTAAAATATGGCAGAGTGCTGTTGTTATTGTTTTAAGATGGAAGGTTTGCGAAGGAGTGTTTCCCCCCTTTCTGGAAAGGCCCTGCTATATATTTTTTTATTTGGTCGTGTCGTCTGCCTAGCAAACGACGTATTTTGTAGCTTCGTTTCATTAGCGAATCAAAGGAGTAGTCCCGATCCATGACAGTTGCATGGAGACTTCAAAACCCGTGTCCACGCCTAACTTCTGTATGTAACTGCAATTACATAGAGAAATACCATTGAAATAAAATATCTGTTATGCCTCTTTTCTCCACGTCTCCAGTTCTGAAACTCAAACAAGTCTTTTAAGTATCAAGAAAGGAGACCGTATTTGTACAAGAGGAAGGCAGGAAGAGATGCCCAAAAAGGGGATCGAAAATTAAAACGCCTTTTTGGTGATTTCTGATCTTCAAATTAGGCCAATCGAAGTCTGCTCTTTAAAACAGGTTATTCAAAAGTCGTGTCAGCGGTGTAGCCGGCATCACAATGAATTTGGTGGAACGGAGCCCTCCCTTCACTTCCATTTGAATTGGTTAGGATCTCACTCTACAGTAAATATACTTAATCAAACAAATTCCTGCTGAAATCTTTCTCTACAAGCATACATACGCTTGTCCTTTAAACATGTCGAAAATCACAAAATCTAATTAAAAACTAATAGAAGGGCCGCGTTTTGTTAATTTTTCGAACTGACTATATAAATCGCTCGACTCAGCTCCCCCCCCCCGCCCGCCCCCAACACGGAAGCAAGTTCATTTCAATTCCGCCGCCCCCCCCCCCCCGCCCAACATTAGATGAGAGATTTCTCCTGGCTGCCAGGATTGGAAATACGGTGTGTCAGGATGCGAAGCCAATGTTGTTTTAGCAGACAAGTGGTAATAACAAAACTATTTATGCAAGCCCATTAGAGCAGCCGCAGGAGGATCCTTGCCGGGTAGTTAAATTTTCTGAGCCAGAAAATTAAAAACAAATATTTAACTTCGCAATTTTGAACCCTTGGCTGGAACCGCTGTCAAACTTTTACAGCGCATATTCAATGAGTGACTTTCCCAGCCCTGTTTCCACTACCCCAGGGAAGCGGACTGAATGCGGTTTAAAAAGAGATTCACACGAGGCGGTCTCGATCCACCCCCTCCTCGCACGCAAAGGCCAGCTGCTGCGGGTTGGTGGGACGTTTCAATGAGCTAGAAAGCGAGATGTTGAATGGAGCCAAGACCAGCCTTTAAACATGAAATAATAACTTTCAAGTCACTGGAAGCAACGCATGTCCCTTTAGCCCCTGGATTAGGTCTTCCCATAAGGACCGTCAGGAATTGAAATTTAAATCAGAGCCTCGGCGCATCCCAAGACTTCTTTCCGAGGAGAACTGGCAAGGAAAGCCAGAGAACGCGCCCTGCCTGCTATCTCCGGCCCAGCGCTGCGTTTCAACAGAGTCATCCTTATTACTTCGCCACACACTTGATGGTAATCCGTATTGATAAGTTCTCCTGCCTTGCAGGGAGAACTTACTGTATCGATCCCAACTGCAGTTCAGCAATATCGACAGAAACCCGCTGGCTGTTCAAGGCCACAGCTTCCCTCCTACCGTGCTTGGGTTACCCCAATTTCCGCCTAGCTGGTCTCTAGCTTTAAAAAGTGCTCTCTCCCGAAGAAACTGCATTTATTTATTTTGCTCAGTAAAAATATTGTAGAATCTCTCCCGCCGGCCGCCCCCCACCCCCATCCCCTTTTTCTGATGCTTGAAGTGTAAGGATAAATTTGGTTCGTCGGGAGCGTGACAGCTTATGGACTCAGAACAATGGGTGCAACCCGCAGCCTGGTTAAAGCGAAGGATCTGAAATTTTCATATGGAATCATAGTTCACATCCTGTCTGTTTTTACTCCTCTTGACTCACAATACGGTTAAACTGGACTAAAGGCTTATTTCCACTGAGCCTGGGAAGGACTAAAACCGACTTAAGGGCAACCCCGCAGCCTGTTGGTGAATTGGCCTGTTAGGAAATTTGTATCGTTTTGCGAAGTTCTCATTACCGCCATCCAAGAATTGAGGGACAAAAACAAAAACCGACACAACGCCGAACTATTTTAAAATCCCTTTCATTTAATAATGGGAGACTCAGAACGCATCTAAAAGGTCCCGCAGGAACTGATTAGACTTCGGCAGCGCAACCCTAAACATGTGGACTCAAAAGGAAGTCTCCTTGATTTCAGTGAAATTTGCCCTCCAGTAAATTAAAACAGAATTTTTGTTCTTTATCTTGGTTGAATCGTGCACATACATTTAATAAGAGACATTCGGATCAAACCGCATTATTTTTATTCAAGGTGCCCGGTTTATTAACACATACATCTTTCTTTTCTATTCCCTCACAAACCCTTTTGTAAATCCAATCAGCAAAAGAAACCATGAAGGCTGATTAATTTTTCTGAAACAAAACAGAAGATATTTCATTCATCTAAGAAGAGGAATGGAATCGGCTTAGTCAGATCACTAAGAATAAAAATGGGCTTTGTTCTTTCTCCACTCCCCCCCCCCCCCATTAATGTCATCCCCTTACTTCTCAGTGACTGACAGATTCTCCTGCTTGAGCCCCCTCTCCTCCAAGATTCAGGTTGCTGTTGAACACAGTGGGATCTAACTTCGAGTGGAACTGTTTAGGATCAGGCTTTCTCATGCAATCTTGGTAACATTCACCCTTATAGGTGGAGGATCAGTCTTCTAATTAAGTAATAAATCACGCTGCCCTCCAAAAGCTGGGAAGAATGGAGACAAGGAAAAGCACGATTTCAAGTACAAGGAAGAATGCTAGAATTGGGTCACACTTGAAACACCTGGATTGGGGGATGGTCACCTGCGACCCTGTGGCCTTCATCTACAGCCAACATTCAAAGTGCTGGTTTTGACTTACAGAACCCTCAAAGTATTGGGTGCAAACTACCTGTAAGATTGCATCTCTCTGTATGCGCCCGTTGGGGTTTTAAGAGCAACAAGCGAAGCCTTTCTCTCTGTCCTGCCACACTTACAGATGCATTTTGTGGGGACACGAGAGAGGGTCTTCCCTGTGGCTGCTCCCGGCTTGTGGAACTTCCCCCCACAGGAGGCCAGGCTGCCCCGCTCTTTGCTGGCAGGCCAGGACCTTTCTCTTCAGACAGTTTGTTTTCCTCTCTCATCAGTATCTGGCTGCCTAAGAGGTGGTGGTGGTGGTGCTCCCCCCCCCCCCCAGTTGCTATGTTGTTTGTTTTAACATTGGAAGCTGCCTTGGGTTGTCCTGAGGGGGAAGGGTATAAATAATAATAACTAAATTTTCTCTTTATTGGGATATGTGCAGGTGGGAATGTGAGCATGGCCAAGAAGACAGTGGAAGCATGGAGGGAGGAAGGAGTGCTGACTGGTTACTTCCAGGTGGCAGGTAATGATCAGTTCCCACTTCACTGCTTGCCTCTCTCCGAGGGGCATTGTGAGATAGAGGAAAGACACAGGTAGGGCCTGGTGCTGATTGCTGTTGCTGCAGTCAGGATAAAGACGTACGTCAATCAGAGGCTGCGGGATGGGGGTGACAGAATGGGCTGCTGTGACCCAAGCTTGCCTCGTCTCTTGTCCCTGCCATGTGCAAGACTCCCCGCTTGAGAGGAGAGAAAATTAAAATGTCACCAATAGTATTGAACGTGGAGCCAGATAGCAGGGAAATGACGGCTGCTCAAGCTCCCTCAAGGATTTATGGCCTTAAAGATGTGGGCACCTGCAGCAGATGGGAGGGGGAGGCAGGGTTGGGGAGGAGGTGGGGCACACGCTGGAGGAGGGTCGGAAGAGTGCAGGTCTTCCAGATGTCAGTCCTTTCCAGTCTAGAAACTGGGATGGACTTCTCACAACTGGAGCACCAAAATGGCCAGTCCTTCGCCAAACGATGACGACGATCTACCGGTTTCCCCAAGAAGCATGCTAGAATTGGGTCACACTTGAGCCAATTCGTTGCTCCCTCCAGCGAGAGGAAGCAGTGACAGAAAAGAAGGATCATGTCAAAAGAAAAGAATGCAAAGCCCAGCAACTTTGCCCCTGAAGGGCCCACAGAGGAGGCAGACAGAAAAGGGTTGCAAGAGGGCCACTCCAAAGCCATACCTGATACATTGCAGGAAGAGTTTTAAAAAAGGGGGAGGGGGAATGAGACCGTTAAATGCCTAATCTGCATCAAAGGTGTCCCTTTGGTCACCTAACTTGTTGCCTATGAAACCGAGCAAGTCCTCTTTAGGCTAGCTTGTCAGTGCTCCTTCCTCTGTCAATTCCCCTTCATATTTTAGCTGCACAGTACGTTCCAAGATTTACTTCCAGATATTTGGGGTCAGAATTAAGGCAGCGCTTCCTGCCCATATTGAAAGTCCCTTATACCGCTCAGGCTATTTACAACCATATTTATTCATGCATATCCATCTTTTCACCCATTGAGCACAATGTGACCTATATTATTCCACCTGGCTTCATCCTGGCAACAACAGTTCTAGGAGGGAGGTCAGACTTAGAGATGGAGCCGCCGAAGGTCACCCAGTGGATTTCTTGGGGTAATGGGAACTAGATCATAGATCTCTTAGGTCCCAGTCCAACACAGCTAGCCAAAAGTTCTGTAATTCCTAATGTGAGAGAACACCCTGATGTTGATTGAGGCCTTACTCTTTATAATTGCTCTCCCACTGATTTTAGTGTAACTTACTCCTCACAGGAAGCCTCACAGAATCAATCTTATGCTCAGTTACATGGGAGCAAGATTTATTTAACTCAGTGGGCCTTACTTCAGAGTAGGCATGGGAAGCCTAGCCAGGCAATGGGGGGAAACACTTCCTGACCTAGGATACATTAACCTTCCCATGGATTTTCCTTTTCCTTTTGTTATATCTCCTCTTAAAGCAAAGTAAATCCAGTTAAAATTACAGTAAGCCAGTATCTATATGTTTACTTAGCATTATGTTCCAAGTAATTAACAGGAAGTTAGCAAGGAAATGTATACAGAGCTGCAACCTGTATGGGCATCCTAAGTATATCTTATAAAAATGTATCACAAAATTAACCTTAAGTTACATCCAAAGTAAGTCCAACTGCATTAATAAGTGTTAATAGTGTGGTCCTATGCACATCTACTCAGAAGTAAGCCTCATTGTTTCACTGGGGATTATTTCCAGATCAATGTGTCCTTCTCTAATAAAATTTAATCCTTTTCTGGTAAAATTGCGTAGAATTTTTCCCTCTACAGAAGAATCCTTTAGAACTGTTTCCATGAACTCAGTGGGACTTCTATTTTTCAGAAGTCCCACTGAGTTCAGGAACGGATTACTCCCAGGTCAGGGTGCACAACACTGTGTCTTTATACACACTTACCTAGGAGCAAGCCCCACTGAATGCAACCCCCCTTGACTTCTAAATAGAAATGCATAGGATTGAATAAGACAGACATTCAATATTTACTCTTAGGATCATGCCAGAATGAACTATTACTTATTCTTTCTGAAAGAAATCAGACATATTACAGTAAGGAAAAGGTACATAAATGTCTAGTTGCCATGATGCCCTTTCAAATAATCAAAAAGAGTCAAGATGGAGTGGAAGGCAGGAAAAGCCACAGCTTCAGCCTTCCTCTTTTTACTTTTCACACATACGCATGATCACTAGATTCCTTCTCCATCATCTGCCTTCTTCATTTACCAGCTGAGAGTTAAATGGCAAGTAACGAAAACAACGAGAACGATGCTGCGGATTTTTTTTCCTTCCTGCCCGCTCCCCCCCCCCCCGGCCCCCAACCAACCAACCACCGCCCCTTGTCAAAAGAGAGCAAGAGTTTCCAAGGCGCCTTCTTGCCCTTCCACCACGCGGCCCGCCAGGGGGCGAAGAGGCCCTAACAAAGCCCGGCGAGCCAATCCCTTTGGGTCCCCCCCCCCCCTCCCCGGGCAGACGCGTTTTTAAAACGTGCTCTCGCTGCAAAGGTCTCCTTTCCGATTTGGAAAGGATTTTCCGCTCTCACTTCCTATTCTCCTCCAATAAATAAATAAAACGAACGAGCAGTTCCTCCGGAGCAGCAGAACACGGCTTTTTGGCACCCACCCGAATCTGACCAGGTAGAAGCAGCGCTCCAAACCATCCTGTCTGCTGTACTCTTAAAAGTGCTGCTATTTAGATTGAAGTTTGCATTTGCAAAACGAATCCCTAGCCGGCTGCTGACCCCACTCACCTTGTCCAGATATTTAACCTATGATCTCCCGTGCGCTCTAGTGACAGGAAAATGAGACACTTCTTGGAGGACGTTTTGCAGGGCAAATGCATGGCTTTCAAAGATTTCTCTCTTCCCCCCCCCCCCTTTCCTTTCAGTCGCCGCAGCTAAAAAAAAAAAAGCTGGGGTGCCGCCTTTGGGGCAGCGATGGTGCAGGCTTGGAGGTCTTAGGAATTATGGAGCCTGGGAGGCTAGACAGAATCCAAATGAAACCACTCAAGGGAAACTTCGCTGCAGACAAAAACACCCACCCTTTCCCACCCACACCACATTCAATTTCCTGTCTTCTACTTTTCCCCTTGACTTATTTAGTTTGGCGGTCGCCCGTTGCAGAAGCTAAACAGGGAAACATCCTTCACACCAGCTCATAAGGAAGCTGGACGCAGTCCTTAGTCTTAGGGTCGGCTGTTTAAATAAACCATTTAAAAGAGTGTTCTATAATGTGTGTGTATAGACGTCTCCCTCTCTCCCCCTCCTCTTCCCACCCCCTCGCCTTCCCTGCCAACTGGAGCATTACGATCCGGGCGCATTTTGCAAACAATGAAGCCCCGGTATCGGCGAAATGGGCCGCCGGCTGTCCACCTGCCCTCCTGGTTCTGGGGCGCAAAGGGCCTGCATGAAATACCGGGGCTGGTATACAGATCCTTCCTGCACCACCACCCTTTCCATGGACAGAGAGGGACGTGGTCCCCTCGCCCCCCGAGAGAGGCCACGGGAGCTGGGCGCTGCTTTTCTCGCCCGGCCGTTCCTGACCCCACCCAGGCAGGGCGAGGTGCAGGAGATGCCATGAACTTGGGCCGGGAGGGGTTCAGCGAGCCAGCCAGCAGCCGGGTGTGTGTGTG
This sequence comes from Intellagama lesueurii, assembly GCA_037013535.1. NCBI lineage: Eukaryota > Metazoa > Chordata > Lepidosauria > Squamata > Agamidae > Intellagama > Intellagama lesueurii. Next base: position 118,352,833 of record JBAJHW010000006.1, on the reverse strand, counting down.
TGTGTGTGTGTGTGTGTGTGTGTGTGTGTGTGTGTGTGAGGACTGGAGGAGGCTTGTTTCAAAAGCTGCGGAACAATGGCGCTTGTCCGAGGAGTTGAGCGCGCGCTTTTCTACGGGTTCACCAAGCGTTAAAGCTTTCTCGAACAAAACGGTTCCGTCTGACCTCGGGCGCACAAAAGGCAGCACCCGTTCTCGTCCTCGCCCCCCGAAGAGAAAAAAGAGCAAGCCGGAAAAAAGAAGGGGACGGGAGAGAGGCTTTGCTCCCTTGGCCTTCTCGCCTCCAGGAGACCCTGGATAAAGTCCGGCCAGGGAGGCGCAGGGGACGGAGGGAGAGAGAGAGAGAGAGAGAGGCGCCCGGTCTGCCCAGGGGGAAGCCGAGTCGCCTCCTCTCTCCTCCACCTGGCTCCCTGCCTCCCTTTCCCCGAATTAGGCCGAGGCTGCCCCACAGCTAGAAACGGCATTAGTTCCAGAGTTGTTCACTGGAGGTAATAATTGGCCTCATTAAGGCCGAATGCGGGCGAGAGAGAAATGGCGCCAAAGCGTCGCCGCCCTCTCCGCTCCGCGGGCGGCCTGTGCGTCAAAGTCACCCTGCTGCGGACGGTCTCTTTTTCGTGGTGCCAGCCCTTCTGCCGTGCCCTCCGTCAGCCCTGATCCCCCATCTTCCCCACCAATCCCTTGGCGAGCCTCCACCCCTTTGGCAAGATGGCTTTGCTTCTGGAGTTTTGCCCCGGTAGCCATAAGGAGGCGTATCTCATTCTTGACTTCGTGTGTCACGGTTTGTTCCCAAACCGGGCCTTGAGAGGAGGAGTGTGTGAGAGAGTCCTCCGTTTACTTGAAATAAGGAAATCAGGGCTCTCTTACTTACTGGCAGTTTCCCCCTCCCCCCCGAAGCGACCCCAGGTGGCACCACTGCCACCCCCAGTGAAGCATTTCAGGGACCTGTTTTGCAAGTTTCCCTTTCAGAGTTCAGGGCAAGATTCCATAAAGTATTCCTTCCTGGCAATAGTCGCCGATGGCCTGACCAGCTTCTAAATGGCACCCTGCTCTCTTTATGCCTTAAAAAGGCCCAAATCCTCATCCAAAACCACCAGGCTTTACACCATTTCCAAGTACATTGCACCTGACCAGAAATATGGAACTATAAGTACTGACCAGCTGGTATAGAAATGGTTATTTATAAGTGGTGGTAATAGACTTTTGATGACACACGTTTCACCTGCAATTATTACATTTGTCTTCATCTGGAGAGAATATAATAATGTCAATATATTCTCAGACGGAGCCAGAATTATGAAGACTGGCAGATATATTCAGGGGGTATACATAATTAAGCCTTGCTCATACATACTACAGGGAGGACTGTAAACTCACACATGCCTGATGTCATGGCCTGATTTCAAATACTCCTCTTGAGTGTGCATGTTCAAAGTTAAATCTAGATTTCATTGGTGGGAGACCAGGAATAACACAACAGTTTCTATTCATAAGAGAATGGAAACACATACAGTTTGTACGTTCATCCTTGAGAGCAGGAGCAGATTTCTAGCCTGTATGTGTTTGGCTCTTCTTTTTACAGGGAATCTTATTTATTTATTTATTTATTTATAAATCTTGACAAAAACTGATCATATTTCTTAATCTCGGAGCCCCATCCACCCTCTGTGTTTCAAACTTGGCACCTGTGCTTAATCAACAAATTCCAACTTCTCGTACCCTAACATCCTCTCCCCCCACCCCCGTATAACCCCTACTCATAGTCCATCCTTTGTACAACATCCTCCTCTCCTCCATTACATCTAGAACACAGTTCACTAGACTGGCCATGTTAAATACATTTTCATGGAGGGCTATTCCTAGTGACATGTACTGTTTGTGGACCAGCTGAATCCCAAACTCAGGCCATTGGTTTTTGGCACTGCTGACAGCTAACACATGAATGACCAGCACACATAACAAGCATTAAAACATCATTAGGTAAATGTGCCCCATCCGCTATAATTCAGATCAAAATGGCAATCTGTAGGTGCTGTAACACAGTCATTCAACACCACAGGAGTGGTTAGGTAGATTGGTAAATACCAGTAGATTCCTGGGTACAGTATATTGGCAAGGTCTTCTGACACCTACTTGTCTAACATCCCCTTCTGCCCGTTGGTATAAAAAAAACAGTTGGGGAAACCTGGGAATGGATTTTTCTCAGACTGGGTTGTGAACTTTGTTCTGGTACTGTTCACAAATTCCTGTTCAGAGAATGTGTTCAGGATCAACCTATTCATTATTATCTTATTCATTATTCAATATCAGTCTTTTAGAGTGGAAAGCCCAGTCCGTGTGGGCAAGTATTTTGCACCTGCATTGTTCAGTGATACTCATTACAAAATCTAATGTAGATACTACAAGCCTACAACCTGGCTAACATGAAATATGGCTTCTCCCTCCTAAATGTGTTCTGCAATATACCTGTATGTATTGTATTATACACTTACGGTATTTAACAAAATGCACATATATAGTAGAATAAGTTTGTTTGGTCTAAAGCATATTTAAAAATTTAAAACATTTGTATCCACTTTTCAGTCTTCTCCTCCCATGGCAACTTACAGTAACTAATAAAAGCGAAACAATTCATTGTCAAAATATGAGAAATTAAGTAAAACAACTAACAATATTAATAGAAGTATCTCATACATAATGGCATATAGATAACTTTTAAAAAGGCCCCCAAACAAAGAAAATAATATATTTATTTCTGGGGAAAGTATTTTATCCACTAGCGCCAGAGTTAATTATATATGTTCGCTCTCTCTATTCCAAGAACCTCTGTTTCATGTTATGCTTCATTCTGCATATTTTTGTATGTTTTATTCTTTAAGTTCTGCTGTCACTTGTACAGAGTAGGCCTTATTTAAAACATTCATGTATGTGACTCAAAGTATTGCCAAAAATCTGTTAATTCACCCTAGTTGTTTGTTGATTTTCCCACAAGTTTTCTCATACATGGGTATCAACTTGATCATTTATTTATTTTTTCTTTGATTTCTAATTGCTTTTCATTCCAAAAGGATCCCAAATATTAAATAATAAATGGCCCAAATCCTGTTGCTTAGTATAGTAATTGGCACTAGAGTAGACCTATTTAATCAATGGGGACTTGGTGAGTCAATTTCTCCATAAGTTCCAATGATTCAGTAGGGTCTACTCTACTTGTGACTTACTATGCTTAAGTATGTTGCAGTTAAAGTAGGCCCATGTGAATCAGTGGAACATATGGGGGAGCTGAATTACTAAATCCACATTGATTCAATGGGCTTTCTCTAGTGTGATATGCTACACAACAACAGGATTTTGGCCAATAAGTTAAATATAAATACTCCGTCTATACTACTGATTAACAGTACTTTGACATCTTGCAAATGCTGTCAGCTGAATTTTCTGTTTCCTGATTGTATGCTCTCAGCTCTCACCCAGGTCTAAAGATACTCTCAGCTCTCACCGAGGTCTAAAGATGGGTGAAAATACTTGGTTAGGTTGATTTTTTAAAAAATAAGAATCATTCAGATTTTGTGACATTTTTCATAAATATGTTTGAAAGAACTTGACATGTTAAAAAAAAAGACTTGGAAGAAAATTAATACTGACATTCATCTCTTCGGCCAGAGGGCTTTAAAAGCTTGACTCTTTAAAGACTAGGTTTGAGCCTATGTTTATGTCCTAAATTAGAGTTTCTTCTTCTCCTTCTTAATACCTAGCAGAAAAGTACAATACGGGCCTCTCCATACTGAGAATATCTGAAATAATTGAATTTGGCCAGTGCAGATGGATGGGAATCCCATTCTGTTTGCTGGTTTTTAAATAAGCTTGCAAAATTGCATGGATTTCTTCCCCAACTGAATGGAAAGAACATGAGATTTTAAAAATTCAAAACTGAAAGAAAATAAAACTGATAGATTCAGTCATCCCTATCAGAACTCCAGGGTTTTTCACTGTTTAAGGGCCAAGAGAGAAGAAGTAGGCACAACAGGCTTCACATGGCCCCTAGTGAGGCATGTGCCTTGCAGAGCCAGGGTTGCTGGAGCCGCCACCTCCTACTGATGGCCTTGAGACTCTCAGATAGATCTGGATATTGGCCCTGCCCGAACAGATCTATAAGGAATGCCTTAAGACCCACATTTGCTCAGCATCAGTACTGGAAAGTCTTAGTTTTAGGAAAGTTTTATAAAGCCCTTGAAATATATGAGATAACTGCAGCATGTCTTCTTGGTGTGGGCTTTTCCAATCTGGTATCCTCTAAATGTATTGAGCATCAATTCACAGTTATCAATTTTAAAGTCAAACAAACTTATAGCTTATTTTCATTTTGTTTAATTATATTATCTTTTAAGATAAACAATATATTCATTTTTCCATATATGGAAAATAAAACCATGCAGGTTTTAGGTCATTGTACCTTGTACATTGTACCGTGGTGGCGCTGCGGGTTAAACCACAGAAGCCTCTGTGCTGCAAGGTCAGAAGACCAGCAGTCGTAAGATTGAATCCACGCGACAGAGTGAGCTCCCGTCGCTTGTCCCAGCTCCTGCCAACCTAGCAGTTCAAAAGCATGTAAATGCGAGTAGATAAATAGGGACCACCACGGTGGGAAGGTAACGGCGTTCCGTGTCTAGTTGCGCTGGCCACGTGACCACGGAAACTGTCTTCAGACAAACACTGGCTCTACGGCTTGGAGACGGGGATGAGCACCGCGCCCTAGAGTCGGACATGACTGGGCTAAATGTCAAGGGGAACCTTTACCCAAAGACACTTCAAAGTCAATTCAAAGGCATGAGTTTGTCTGGCTTTAACCATCTCTACTCATAACCCTGTAAATTGGGGAAAAACATAAAGCATTTATTTTCTTTCTGGTCCAAATTATGAACACAGTGATATTTCTGATACATATTAGGTTTTAAATAGGACCTAGATTAATAATAGTTACTCTTTAATTCATACAGTTAAAAAACATTGTCAGTTCTAGCTTCTCCTGTACTACTGATTTCAACATTTTGCCTTCCAGAGCTGAAGCATCACTATACATCTCCTCCGGAAATTGCCAATATCTTCTTAGTCTCATTAACCTCAGCTTTTCTGCATAAGCAGGAGTGAATGACACATCTATACAAATAACTGAGCTTCTTTTAAATAGCTGAAGGTCAAATTATACATTAAAGGAAATATGTGTTTCATTCTATTACATTGTTTTCCTTGAGGCGTGCAGTTCTTTCACTTTATAAGTGGGCTTGCAAATAAAGCCTGTGTTTACCTCCCGAAAACCAATCACAAAACAAATCAGCTCCTGCTAGGGTAATCAGACATATTCTATTACTTCAGGGAGCTGTACTTCTAGTGCCATTCGAAGTGCATCATCTAGTTTGGGCCTGAGTCAATATAAACAATTAAACTATTCCATGGTGGCTTTTTTCTTGCCAAGGTAGCTTGATTGGCAACTGCATCCTCCTGCCAACTGAACCAACCACGTATCAGATACAGATGTGTAGTAAAATATATGATGAAGTAGTAATCAGTATGCACCCCAAATCACCTGGGTTTTCCTAGCTGTCACTGAATGGATTTTACAGGAAAGACAAAGCTTTGTTTTTCCACTTTGGTCCCCAAACCCCTTTTTCAATGGCAAAGCTTAGTCATAAAGAATAAGGCGAGAATAAAGAGAAAATAATCTTAGAACATGTGTTTTCTACCTTCCATGCATCACTGAATGAACATAGGAAGCCTCTTTCTTCTGGGCTTAGGGAAAAGGGCTTCCAAGACAGAGTGTGAAGCTTTGAATTCTGACTCCTTGCAGTTGTGAATGACTGGTTTATGAACTGTGGTTGTGCAAATCCCATACATAGCGATTTTGCTGTTTTGTGGCATTTTGTGCGTCTGACATTTTGTGAAGGCTTAGTTTATTCTGCTGGTAGTTGCACATAGCTCTGCTGAGCAATGGTAGCAGCGGGGGCATGAGTCCAATGCTAGTTTTTGAAAGCAAAATCAAACCAAACAGAGAACAACCTCAAGCTATCTCCTACTCTGTCTTGCAATTTCAAGAATTCTTATTATGTTTAATGTTTAAGCATCTCCCTCCAGGTTGTGTTTCCTGCACAGTGTGGACAGCAACATTTATCCAGTTCTTTTTTAAGAAGTTGCAAAAACATTATGTATATTCCCTCCAGCAAGGCTATTTCTGTTTATTATATGGGGATGAGATATTGTTCTACTGGCACCAGATCAAGCCTCACAGGAGAGTAATGCATGAAAGGCCCTTAAAAGACTGCTCAGTGACAACACTGTGATTTTGATATGGCCATATGGTATATCCAACACCACGTGTACAATATTTGGCATAATAATAACTGTGTGCTGTCAAGTCATTTCTGACGTATCACAACCCCTTTCCCTTCTTCTGGGGGCCTCCTTGGTCTGCAGCTTGCCCAAGGCTGTACAGGTTGGCTCTTCTGGGATGCACAGTGGGGAACTGCACTCCTAGTCTCTGGCTTTGTAGCCAGATACCTAACTCAGTGAGCTTTCCAGCCAGTTGTACTTTGCATACTGCGGCTGAAATCCTGTTGTTTAGCATAGTAATGATTAGATTAAGCTCATTGAATTGATGTGGATTTGGTAAGTCAGCCTGTCCATACGTTCCATTGATTCAAATGGGACTATTCTAACCAGTCGCAGTTAGAGTATGCCTATTTGAATCAACAGAATGTGCGGAGGAGTTGACTCAGCAAATCCCCATTGATTTAACGGGCCTACTCTAATGCAATTTACATGCTAACAGAATTTTGGCCATTATATTCCATTCTGCATTCTTTATGAAGTACAGTTCTACTGATTCTGGATAATATCCTAAGTTGAAAATACTAAATTGTATTAAAGAAAGAGCAGTGGTCACCATCCAGGGATATACAGTAAATACTTCTCCATTTGAACTGTACAGAATATTGTTGCAGAGTTTTGAATTTCTGGTAGAATTCTCTTTTTGCTACACAGTAGTACAGAGATCCACAGAGGAGAATAGTTTCAAGTTTCCCAAAGGTCCACCTCTCATTAACTGGCACTTAAAGTCTGAATAACTCACTGTAGGACATTCATAGAAGAAAGTATAAAAATGTTTCTTTACTTACAGTTGTTTGAAATTGTAGACTTGTGTATACTGCTTTCTTTATTGCACACATACTAGCAACCAACCAAATAGATCAACAGCAAAAAAATAACCACCAACAACCAATGAAAGAGAGGGATAGAACACTCAGCAGAGAGGGCAAGTCTATCTTTGAATTCCAACAGCTGGATGGAACAATTGGTTAGTGGTGGATAGATAATCAGCCCATCCCAGAAAACGTCCCTCCCACTCACTCAAACTACAGACAGCATGCAAGGCTATAAATAAAACTCCAACAAATATTTCCTGATTAAACCCTCATACTACGCTTCTGTGTCATTGCTAATTTTAAAAAGAGTTTCTTTAGCATAAATGAGGCAGCACCAGTCCTATTGGTTTGATTGTACATGTAGACTCAATGTCATTAAGGAGAGTTTCAGTAGAACAGCTGTTCTGTTTTATTGCCAATATCATATTGATTTCCAGCTTGGTCATATTGAGCTCTTAACTGTATCCTTGGTTATCTAACTTAGATGCTCTGCTATGTGGGTATTGGGCAATAACTGTTCTAAGCTGCTCTGAATGAGTTTGATCATACTTGGGTTGATGCTGCAGTGCAGTGTGATAGGGAAACTTGGAAAAAACAGTGTTGAAGAAATATGTCCTCTCCAACTCATCTCCTTTTCACACACATTTAAAAAAATAATAATTAATGCTACAGTTTATTTTTGGATGGTATTCCTGATTTGGATTACCTTTTTGGACTATCAGTTTTCATAAAATTCTCAATTTCTTTTCCCTTTTCACTATCCTCAGAAGATTCAGTAGAGTGGGACAAGGGGTAAATGTCGCAACTATAACTAACTAACTGACTAACTATTACTTTTTACTGGCTTCTTTTTTAAGGCTATGAACAAGAAAGTGGAGAAGAAACTAAGAGGGAACGGCACGTTTTTAGAAATATGCAAAATATTTTTGTCACTTAAGGCTCCAATAAAAATAATTTATTATTTTTATTGTAGCAATTTGATAATATGTTTTCTTTTAAAAGTCTGAAAAGGGCTTGTTGTTGTTGTTTTTAGTCGTTAAGTCGTGTCCGACTCTTCGTGACCCCATTGGACCAGAGAACGCCAGGCCCTCCTGTCTTCCACTGCCTCCCGGAGTTTGGTCAAACTGAAAAGCGCTACTCTGTTCTATTTAAAAATACAGAAACAATCAGCAAGGAATCATGTTGTGTTAGCTATAATTCTTAATCCTTTGTCCCCCATGAGTGGGAAGTTGTTTTATATGAATTTCATTGCTCTGGAAAACAAAATAAAATAAAAAAAAGAAGCCTTTCCTCATGGGCAAGGATGTGATTAAATGAATGGAGTCCAAAATAGTCTGTGCTGATCCATTGAAACTGGATACTTATTTAAACCAGCTGCGTGTTTTCTCTACAAACATTCTCCTAAACAATCCCACCCCCAGTCGTCTCTTAAACTATATATTTCATAATGCACTAACAGGTTGGCTAAGGAACTGGTTTCTCTAGTATTATCACATGTTATTTGTTTATGGAAGTTAGAAGAAAAAGTAATCTCTAATAAGACATCTCCCAGGCAAAGGGAATGGGGAAAATGGCAACAGCAGTTCATTATAAACCAATGTAAAGTAATGCATTCAGGTGCAAAATTCCAAATTCACATATACACTGATGAGATCTGAATTGCCAGGGTCTGATCAAGAAAGAGGTTTTGGAACTGTGCTGGATAGCTTCATGAAATTGTGACTATGGCTGTCCTAAAAGAGAAAAATTCCATATTAGGCATGACTAGAAAAGGAATCAGAATTAAAACTGCCTGTGTCATGATGCTCTTATGTAAGTCTGTGCTGAATGTAATTACGCTTAGATAGCTGCTGCATCTGAAAAAGCACAACCTGGAAATATTTCCTCCCCCTGCACCCAACTACATAGTCATAGACCATGCAGGCTAGGAGACTCTGGGATATGTAATTCAAAAAGACAGCATTTCTAAAGTTTATGAAAAAGTATACTCTAGAACTGGAAAAGATGCAGAAAAGGACAGCCAAAATGATTGGAACAAATCCACCACAAGGATTGGATCTAATGTCTGGGGTTATTTAGGGTAGAAAAGATCATATGATTCAGGAGAGCAGAGATGGATAAAGTTATTTTTTTGGGTTACCATGCCCAGATTCCACTGCCCTCCCAGTATGGCCACTGGCCATGGTGGCTGGAATATTCTGGAAGTTGTCATCTGGAAAACTCACCTTTGCATATTCTTTGATAGAGATGTATATAATTCTGCATAGTGCAAAAAAAAAAAAAAAAAGTGGGTAGAAAACAGTTTTTTTCACTCCCTCACACATATTAGGATCTAGAGTCATCCATGGAAGTGGAGTGGGAAATGGTATGAGGCGGAAAACAGGAAATACTTCTTCAGATACTGTCTAATTAAATTGAGGAGTTTCCTACCAAAAGATCAAAATATGTAGCAATTGAGACTAATGCAGACAGGACAGATCCTTGGTGGATGCATTATATATATATATATATTGATGCAGTTATATATATTTTTGAATAGCCATCTAACTTCCACTGTGCCAGCTTATATACAGCAGCCACAGAATATGGAGGGGAGAGGGAAATGTGACCTGCTACAAATTCTGAGATATTCTGAAAATTATTTTACATGCATTACCAGGACTGGCCACTAGAGGGCACCAGAGACCATGCTATGTATTCTTCACTAATAAGAATTCACAGCAAGGTCTCTGGCTCCCTGTAGTGGCCAATTCTGGTAATACATGTGAAAATAGTTTTTCTGGATTTTTTTTTATTTTTAAAAATATTTTCAGACCGTGGATAAGTGAGACCGCGGATATTGATACCATGGATATGGGGGTCCTACTGTAGTCCATTTTGTACAAGCTGGGGTTTCTTGACATTCAAAGGTGGTCATGTTACAGTAGTTTATTTAGTTAGTTATATGTCATCAGGTCAGAACCGACTTATAGCGACCCTAACCGAGTTTTCAAGATAAGTGAAATAGTTAAGGAGTGGTTTTAAATCCACTGTTGACTCAGCATCATCAGACTTAGCATTACAATTACACTCCTTAAATGTCAAGGGTAAGAGACCCTCCCTGTAGATTCCAGTACAATTTGCACATCATTTGAAAAAGTCATGGAAATGCTTACTTCAGCATTAGCACAGGCATTTATTTGTAATGCAAAAATTCTAAAATGCATAGCTGTTTTTGAGGTGACAATGCATACATTCCAAAGCTAGTCTTGGGCTTTCCTCTACATTTGTCCCCACCCCAACTAACTCATGTTTATGATTTTTTTGAGTTTTATATTTTCAGATATTTCTAAACTTAATGCTTTTTGTCAATATCATATTAGCCTGTTTGACATTATGTGATACCATGGCATATTCTTCTTTCTGTTCAGATACACAGACTTTGTTCCGTATAATTTAATACTTGTATTTATGGATACAGCCATTCTTTAAATAAATGACAATAATTTTCAAAGCAGAGTCGGATAAAAATCCTGCTCTGTTTGCCCATTTTGTCTGCTACCGTGTCAGTTTTGTCTTCCGTCCTTCCCTCCTGCAGACTTGCCATCACAAGCAATGAGGGCACATAGAACTGGAAATCTTTGCTGTTTTGAAAATGGCAGAAAACTGGCGGATCAAAAGTTTAGCCTAGAGGCTGCTGTCAGTTTTCTCAAGGAAATAACTTCATACACTTTTCTGAGATTTATAGGCTGGATGATGTGGCAGAAGAACAACCCCAAAACCAACTGAAAATGTCATTGTTAACAGAACTAAATACTCATGTGTAGAGCTAGCCCTATAGGGGAAGGGAGCAGGAACTCCATGCCTCCACCATAGACTGCACAATTCAGGTTAATTATTGCTTAACACCTACTGTTAACTCACGTGCAGTAGTGAAATACTGAGGTCACACAGAGGCCGATATCCTCTTGCATAACTTACACCATGCAAGTAGGATGATATTATCCCACTGTGGTAATATTTAATTGAAACCTTCCTATTCTCCCCCCTCCCCCCTTCCAGACTCCTGGACTGCCTAGGGCTCCCTTTCAAGCTGGGATAGAGGAAGTTTTAATATTCAAAAATTGCTGCTGGATTGCCACTGCCAGGATTAGGACTCAGTGGCAATCCACGGGTGGTTTTTAAATATTAAAGGCTACCTTCCTCTTGCCCTCTGTCCAAAGGCTCCCCAAGGCTTTCCCGGGTCAAAAGGAAGACCTAGAAAGCCTTGGATTGTGAAGGGGGACAAAATAAGAAGATTCCAATTAAATTAAATTAAATATTACAGTGAAGAATGATGACATCATATTACTTGTGCAATGTAAAGTTACCCCAAGAAGATTTCAGCTAGTGACTGCTAATCTCTACTCTTGAAATAAATAATTATCTATGATGTAGTGATTTTACTAACATTAGTGATGATAAATGGGTTGATATATTCTGGATCCATTTCTCCAGAATTAGAATGTGTTTCTGAGAACAGATACATCCTATGTTTTATCATTTCTTAGTTCCTAGCAGATGTATACCACAGAAATGGGCACTAGAGCACAATCATTTATAGTCACTTCCCAGTTGCAGATATATTATGTACCTTTTTTTAAAAGACAAGAGTTTTAACAGTGGTGATAAATCCTGTTTGGAACATAAATATAATAAAGCAAAGCAATGTGTGTTGCTTACAGTATATATGGCTCTATAGCCCTTAATGCACTCTCTGGGTGGTTTACAATTTAATTATGCAGGCTACAAATTACTCCCCACCACCCAGCAAGCTGGGTACTCAATTTACCAACCTCGGAAGGATGGAAGTCAAGTCCACCTCAAGCTGAGCCAGCTACCTGAAATTGTACCTGGGTCATCATGACTCATGATCAGAGTTTTGGCTGTAATGCTGCAGTTTAACCACTGCACCATGAGGCTCCCAGTTAGCAGTACTAATGGTTGCAGTAAAAGTAGTATTAGACAACATAAATTTCTGCTGGTCAACGACCTCATGTACCTCTTTTAAATTTTTAAAAAACTATGTATATATTAAAATGTATTAAAAATAAACTATACAAAAGCGGAAAGAGTTATTACTTTTCTCCAAGCCGTTTTGTGCTTCAAAAGCATCAGATTATATCACCCAATTAAATTAGTATATGTCTCCATAAATCAGTATGGGAGTTTGGAGGATCACTGTAGGAATCTATATGACTGTTACAATACTAAATGAAAAGGAGCCAAATTTTATAGAACATATCTGTGCTGGGTTTCTGGTACATTGATCATGAGTGCGCACTGAGCTTTCCATCAGTGCTAATTTCCATCCTGTATATTCCCAAGCATTACTGAGATTTATTGAGAAAAGTCTGTGGAGTTTTTTTTTTTAAAAAAAAAACCCTTTTAAATTCATTTCAGCGACTGTGAGAGAGCATTGCCTCAAAGTGGCATATTGATGGTATTACACTCCACTTAAATCGAGTTATAGAAACAAAAATCTGGTTCCAAACTGCTGGAGGGGCTGCAAAGTAATTGGTACATATTTACATTCCTGGTGGCACTGCCCTAGAGAATTTAATTTCTGGTTAAAGGTATTTAATATAATTGGAAATATAACATCACAAAGGATTATGATGGCCCTAGTATTGGAACTAATGAATTTATTTTTGAATTCTGATGCTTTGTGACTTCAGATATTTCTGATATTAACTCCAATAAAGAAAGGTGCCCATATACAGAGCCACTGGTTCCTACTGATAAAGATTTTACGGTCTGGTATTTTATCATATTTGGTATTTTATCCACTGAGATATAAACACCTCCCCAACTGTACAGCATGGCTAAAGCTCAAGGTATCTGTACATGGTCCTGAAGGAGTGAAAGACCTGGCAAATGGCCGGTTACAGTGCACTGGAAGCTATAAGGGGTATTTGCTGCAATCGCACTGGCCTGAATTTTCATCACCGGTCTTGGAGTTGTTTTATAGAGAGGCAGCCTTGGATTCTGTCATTATCAGATATTCATAAAGGCTTACCTTGCTGCTTATAAAGCTTTAAAATTAAATTATTATTTGATTGGAATATCCATTTTTTCTTCTTGGTCTTATATTTGTCTTTCACACATTGCTCCATACAATTCAAAAACTCTATACTCACTTTCATTCTTTTAAAAGGTAACTGCTGGAAATGGAAATATATTTTTACTCATTCTTTACAATTCTTTCTTTACGTATACGCATACACCAGATTCCCACCAATTGCCCTCTCCTGCTGCTGTACCCATCTATCATCAGTGTTCAGAGTTGTGGGAATCAGCTTGATTCCCTTTAAATGTGCAACAGAAGCCCTGCTAATTAAAGTCAGAATTAGCGAAAAGTCTCCCCTTGAAACTACCCCTTTACAATAGTCAGCACTTTACAGAAAATAACGCTCAGGAGGCCACTTCTAGGTAGAAAAGGTTTTAAAAAATACTATTCAGCAGGCTTCACAGAGGATGGGAAGTTATGAGAAGAAAAGAAGAGAAGGTTAAAAAGGGAGCAAGAGGTGGATTTCTCAGCCCCATGTGGCTTGAGACATCTCCATGCTGCCTACAGGCATCTTGGAAAAAAGGACTGGGACTAACAAAACAAAGAGAGCAATAAAAACATGTTGGGCCAAAGGGGGAGGAAGAAGAGGGGTTACTTGTAGCCGTGGGAAGATAGACCCATTTAACTGGTAGGTAATGCAAACAAACAAACATGCAAATCAGTTTGGTGAAAAGCTCTCTCTCCGCCCACATGACCATGTGTTAGATCTGCATGCAAGATTGCTGATTCACCGGTAACTTACACCTTCCTAGAGAGTATCCCGACAAGATTACATTTTGATGGGCCCCTATGGGGAAGAGAGATTGGAACATCTCATTGTGTAGAATTCTGTCTAGGCTTCTTTGGATCCAACCCATTAGCCATATGTTTGCATTGTGAATTGTACGGAGGAATCATGGACAACTTTGACACTGAGAATAGGAAGTGACGCTAGATACCAATAGTAGATATTACCTTCTATTGTGGTAGGTAGTAGATATCTACACAATTTCGTTTCAGAAACAACAACCTCTATAGAATATAGTATTTAGTTTTCCATGTGTTTCTGGCTGGTGCAAATGTAGGTACATCTGGTGGATATTGCAACACTGAAGCTATTAACTTAGTCAGGAACAGGAATAGTGAGAACTGATGGAACAGACTAAATTACTAACATCCCAGCACCAGGCTTGATGCTAGAGAGGGAGGGTGCTGTTCCCTACATTGTCAGTCCTTAATGATTATTGTTCCTGACTGAGTTAATGGAATGACAGATCTAGGGCTCAGAAGACATGGGTTCGAAATCGGCCATGGAAACTCACTAGGAGGTAGCAGTGGTAAAACCACTCCTTAAATATATCACATAACTTGAAACTCCTATTGGAATCACCATACGTTGGATACAACTTGATGGCACATAGCACACATATGATAGCAATGAATTAGTTATTGTTTGTGTCACATTCCTACACTTCCAAGGCATTTGTATACTGTTCCTAGGTGAGACATCATGTAGCAACAGTTTCTGAAACTGCAATTCCTCTGTGTGGCTTTGCAATAATTATTTCTTACTGTGCCCCCAGCACAGAGGATTATAAGAAAGATGAACTTGATTTCTCAGCAGAATCTTATCACATCTCTTTGCTTTTGCTGGGATTTTCTTGATGCCTGTTGGAATAGTATTGACCCAAAGATCAACACTTAATAAGACATAGGTTTCAGTGGATTTGACACATACCATCGTGGAGATACCATCGTGGAGTTTCTGCTACATTTTCAGCTACAGACAGGTGTATCCGCTTGGGCAACCTAAACAAAAGAAGTGCCCAGCCTTGGAGAATGGAGTTCCAAACTTAAGCAATTTTCCCCTTTCAGTGTGCACTAAACAAAGGGGATCTGCAACAACATTTTGTTCTACATTCTCACCTTCTAGCATGAATGCGTCTGTTCAGGATTCCTGCTACCCATACTCTCCTCCAGGATGCCCCATTCCACTCACTCTCCAATTTTCCAGTTTTCTTTTCTGACAGCCATCCAAAATTCTACAGCTACTGAATATATTAATATGTTACTATGGCCTTCTGCTCATTTAGGTTTTTTTTTTTTAATCTGTATTTCTGTTCTGCTCCAAACTGTGCACTTTCTTTGAGCATAGAATCATAGAATAATTGAGTTGGGAGGAGCCTATAAGACCACTGAGTCCAATCCCCTTGCTCAGTGCAGGAATGCAAATCAAAGCAGATCTGACAGATGGTGGTCCAATTTTCTCTTGAATGCCTCCAGCATTGGAGTGCTCACCATCTCCTGAGGTAATTGGTTCCATTGTCATACTGCTCTAACAGTTAAGAAGTTTTTCCTGATATTCAACCGAAATCTGGCTTCCTGTAGCTTGAGCCCATTGTTACATGTCCTGCACTCTGGGATGATCGTGAAAAGATCCTGCCCCTCCTCTGTATGACCACCTTTCAAGTATTTGAAAAGTGCTATCCTATCTCCCCTCCGTCTTCTTGTCTCAAGGCTAAACATACCCAGTTCTCGAAGGCTTTCACGGCCGGGATCTGATGGTTGTTGTGGGTTTTTCAGGCTCTTTGGCCGTGTTCTGAAGGTTGTTCTTCCTAACGTTTTGCCAGTCTCTGTGGCCGGCATCTTCAGAGGACAGGAGTCAGAACCAGAGCACAGACAGAGTTCTGACTCCTGTCCTCTGAAGATGCCGGCCACAGAGACTGGCGAAACATTAGGAAGAACAACCTTCAGAACACGGCCAAAGAGCCCGAAAAACCCACAACAACCATCATACCCAGTTCTGTCAGTCTTTCCTCACAGGGCTTGATTTCCAGTCCCCTGGTCTTCCTTGTTGCCCTCCTCTGAACTTGCTCCAGTTTGTTGACATCCTTCCTGAAGTGCGGTGTCCAGAACTGGACACAGTACTCTAGAATATAAATCCCAACCAGTACCAAACATAGAGGAACTGGTATTTCATGGCTTTAGAGACTGTGCTTCTGCTAATGCAGCTTAAAATAGCATTTGCTTCCCCCCCCCCCCAGCCACATTGCACTGTTGGCTCATATTCAGCTTGTGATCTACAACAACTCCAGGATCCTTCTTGCATGTAGTATTACTGAGTCAAGTATCCCCCATCTTGTAATTGTGTGTTTGTTTTTCCCCCTAGGCATAGAACTTTGCACTTATCCCTGTTAAATTCCATTCTGTTGTTTTCAGCACAATGCTTGAGCCTATTAAAATCTTTTTCAAATTTGCTTCTGACTTCCAGGGTACAGTATTATCTATTCCACCCAATATTCTGTCATCTGCAAATTTGATAAACATTCCCTGCACCAATTCATCCTCATGTTGATACCATTTGCATTCTTCAGTGCCCCCTGCTTTTAGCTGTAAGTACACATGTCCTGAGTTCACTGTTAGAGCAAATAGCATTACTTAACAGAGTTACACTCTCCTCTAAGCAGTAATTTTTTTTTCCAAATGAGAAAGTGGGATTTTGAAAGCGAATTCAGTGCTCTCAGCTGATGTGATAGCCCTGGGATATAGGGGCTGATGCTGTTGACTAGTCTTATGAAAATTGTTTTGGTAACTTAAAGATTAACAAATTATATTTGGCATAAGCTTTCATGTAACCTACTGTTTTGAATGCAAGTGGATTCTTCAGAAGCTAGTTGGTTGGGTGTGCAGAGTTTCCAACCCAGGAGTCTTCAACATGCACATAGGGAGCGGCACCGAAGAGGAACTCCACTAGCTTTCAGATTCTACACACACTGCTGATTCTGAACCAGTTCCAGTGACAACCCCATATAAATCTTGTTACAGTCATCCAGTCTAATTGCTGCTTTTTATCTTGCTAGAACAGGGGTGTCAATCGTGCAGCCTAAGACTGTTTTTGCGTTTCCAGGACCCTGCCTGGACCATGTTGATAAAAGTGGTTTTGCATCATCATCACCACCACCACCACCATCATCATAGATGAATTGCTATTCCTGGAAGCCTCCATAAGTGATTTTGAAAGCAAGTTGCAGCGAGGGGGGGTGGGGATATCTTTTAAATAATAATTTTAAAAGCCCTACTTCTTTCAAAACCAAAAGTAGATATCCAGATTGCAGACACTTCTGTTTTTGGTTTGTTTTCCCTGCCTTTTTTTCCACACTGGAATGGGCTTTGTATAATCCTTGGAAGATTCTGACAGATGGAAACTGGTCCTTGAATCCTAGAGCTTAGATATACTTGGTCTAGAACCTCCCACCATGTATGTAACTAATTGGATGGCCTTGGATTCTAGCACTAGGGAAGAGGGAGGAAGCCTTTTCTCTATCCCCTTTTCCCAGACAATGCATCACTCTGTGCATCTTTGCTGTGTCTTCCTTATTAATTTTTTTCCCTAAACTACCAGGACCCAAACATTGTAACATTTCCTTGTAGGTGTGTTGCTTCAAGCCCTTGGATCATTTTGATTTCTCCTTTCTACATCTTTTCTACCTCTCCCAGTACCCTTTTCAAGGTGTGGAGATCCGTGCTGGAAACAGTATTCCAAATGCAGTTGTATATGAGCATTATGGTATTGCCATTTTATTTCTGATTCCTTTTCTAGTTATATCCATTGTGGAATTTGTACTTTTCACAGCACTGCAAGTTAGATTGACATTTTAATTGAGCTGTCTACTGCAATTCAAAGATTTCTTTCTTAGTCAATCACCACCAGTTCAGATGTCATCAGTGTATACACTGAGGCTGGGATTTCCCCCCAATGTGCATCAGTTTATGCTTGCTCACAGTGAACCACATTTCCCATTTTAATTTCTACCTGCTCAGTTTGGAAAGACTAATTTGGAGTTCTTTGCAATCCTTTTTGTTTTTGTTTCAGCCACTGTAATTAATTTGTTGTCATCAGAAGACTGAGCTATCTCAGAGTTCATTCCTACCTCCAGGTAATTTATGGCCAAGTTAAGAAGTTCCGGTCCCTATATAGAGGATCCCTGAGGTACTGGTTTTATAGCTAGTCTCTATTATAGCTCTTTCATAGCAAAATACTGTACACTTTTCTGCATGAGTCAATAACATATTTCATCTATTATTTTCTTCATTGCTCAATTTCTCATCACTTCCAACCTTAATAATGTCATGGAAAGGTAGCCCATATTTGGTTTACCTCATTTCTTGGCCTTTCTGTACAAGATGGTATGACTAGTATTCTCAGCGATTTGGTCCTCTATTATTTTACATAAATTTTTGTGCTTGTTGTTGGTCTTTGTTAAAGTTCATGCTGACAGTGCACTCCTGAACTGTGCTGTTCCAGTAATGAAACACTTATCCTGTGCTTGTTTACCATTTTTTAAAAAACCATGTGTGGCCTTCAGCAAGCTACACAGTCCCAGGATGCCCCCAGAAGAAGGGGAAAAGGTTGCCATACCTTTTGACTTAACAGCACACAATTATTATTATTATTAGTCCAATGTAAACTGCATTTACTTAAGAGCGAGATCCACTTGTGTTCTTTAGGTCTTTCTAACAAGTAAGCATGCATTGGGTAATCTCCAAGGCATTTACCAGGTCAAGTAAACACAAATAAATTCTCTTGAAATTATGATCCGCACTGCTGTCAATCCTAAAAGCATGGCCCAAAGCATAATATTTTATATTTATTTTCATCAAAATACTTGTGCATAGGGATCTCAGTAAAGTTAATGGAAATTACATGAACTATCCTTGGGCCTTGTAACAGGAATCATCTATGTTATTTTGGAAACACACCTTGCATGTGGTCTTTGAGCAACATAAATATATATCTTAATATGTTGCTGCTCTGCAGATCTTCAAGAGAAAGAGGGAGGCATGGATATTGTATTTAAAATCCCAAATAAAGCCCTAAGTGTTTGTTCCTGTAACCATTACTGCCTATGTGGTGCACAGTACTTAGACACAAGAAGCCAAGTATGAACGCTTTATCCTTGTATTCAATAATTCAGTAAACCGGCCAGAGGATTTCTCACTAGCTCTTTATTGCAATTCAGACCGACACTTTCCCCCCTGAAAAGCCATAGGTTTAATAAACACACAGGGCTTACCCTTGAGCTCAGCACGGATCTGCAGTAAGTACTTTATGACAGATTTGCCACATTTTTTTTAGAAGTAGCAGAAATCCCAATTGTTGGAGCTGATACTTTTATCAAAGCTCCTCACCTCTAGGGTTTTATGTGCAACCTCTCAACTCCCAGCCTTGGAAATTGGGGACTGAACACATCAGAACTGCAGAGAGAAAGATGAAAAGACAGCTTTCTCTGAAAGAAGCTAATAATGGCATTCTGTTTAGTTTGTTGATTTTGAGGGAAAGAAAAAGAAAAAGAAAAGAGTCAGCCTTTTTATTTAGAAGTCTAATATTAGTCTGCTTTGTTCTCCACCTTGTTAAATACAGGCAAAGGTCTGTAGTAGAGAGCGTCCTTTTGAAATACAAAAGCTGTATATGCATTATATTAATTTTCACAAGAACATATTCAGTGTTTGGTATCAGAAAGTGGATTTGGTTTTGTACCAGCGAAATGCAGGAATTTCTTATAGAACAACACATTTATTATGACATATGCTTCCATGGGTACATTTGGATATATTCCTACTAAATGATAATTACACTATGCATCTTATGAAATGGATTGGATCCATAAAAGCTTGAGCTGTAAGCTTAATAAATTGATTACGATGCCATAAGATTCTTTGCTATATCTTGTTCTTGGTAATAATGATTGACAGATATCTGATTTTCATGCATACTGTTGATTTGGAAAGAAAATACTGTAATTCCTTAGAAGGTAAATAATAATACACAAAACACATTGTCTGAAATCTAAGTATAAGATTCCTTCACATCTCAGTGTCTGGAACAGTTTCACCAGCTAATTTTTCCTTGTTAGATAGATGTTAAAGGCATAGAATTAGCAGCACTGGAAGCATTCTGAATCTCACTTGTAGTTTCTAAAAGTTAGGAAATACTGTATAATAAATCTTTTTTAAAAAACACCATTTTGTTGAAGTCTTGGGAATTTGCAGTTGCACCTTGTGCCCTTCTAGGGTATAGCTACACTAGCAGCAGGGAGCAAGCCAGTGTGGGCCACTAGGGAATAGTTGGGCTCAACATACCATCTACTTCTCAGCCCCACTGGGTGAGGCTCTGCCTCTCTCAGTCTCTCATGTGTGCGCTCCTTTGCTCCTGCATGTGTGCATGTGCAACTCCACCCCACCCCCTGCATGCAGGGTTCTGTCCTGACCAGAACCAAAGGGGTTGAACACAATCACTGTGTGGAGGAGGAAGAAAGCTGTGTGGAGGGAGGTGGAGTCAAGTGTGCACGGAGCTTAGAGGGAACCTTGGTTGGGCTTGATTAGAACAATCTAATCAAACCTGATCATCATTCTAATCAAGCCTGACTGTTCACACAGAAATGGTTCCTGCCTATATCGTGAAGTGGCTTAATACCTGCCTCAGGATATTGGCAAATTAATCACTTTCCCTGTTGGGCAAAGGGCAGGAGAAGTGAGAAACATTTTTAATGGTATGTAAACTATTGCTGATATATATATATAACTGCTGTAGTGCATCAGTGATAGTCTACATAAAGTCAATTCCCACCCACCCCACTTCTCCTGCCCTCTGCCACGCAGGGAAAGTGATTAATTTACCAATAGCCTGAAGTGGCTTGCTTTGGATTGGTTCCAGTGATCATCCCCACTGGAACCGCTCTAAACCAGAATGATCCTTCCCACACCAGAAAAGTAGAAACCCTTAACAGCGTCCAGAAAAGTGTGGGTAGAAATGCTCTGGGAGCAGGCTGGTGAACTCTACCAAAGACACTGTCTGTGTTGGAGAATTTGATTAATTCATTTTATAGTTATCAGAGTATCAGGTACAAACAACAACTGCACAGAGAACACATGAGAGAATAGTTTAAATCTCTGTAGCCCACCCCTTTTCACAGGGACTAGGACTTTATATGTTGAACATCACTGAAAGCATTTTAAGTGGGGAAAAAGTATCTTTACTTATCGTTGATGTCTACAGTTTGTGGGTCATTACACCCAGCCAATGAGGATTGAGCAACTTGATTGCATAATGAGCTGCAAATCTTCCTTCACAACTATTGTGTAGCATGCATGCAGAAGTGCTTTGTGAATGGCACTTCTGCTATCCTGCAATTTTCAATACTGTTGCTGCAGCTTTGCACTGCACAGGTGAAACAGTGCAACAGGATTCTAGCCAATGTTAGAACAGTCTGTGAATCAAATTCTGAGAAAGTTGGCCTTTTTTCCATCGTCCTTGTTCTGAAAGACTCAATTCTGAAGAGCTTTTCAGTTCTCATACACATTCCTGTCTATTCCTGATAAAACATCCCCTTGGCTAAAGACTTCTCCAACCTGGCAGCATCCACCCACCTGCCTGTCTAAAAAAAGAGAGGAATATGCCAGGGGAGCCATGTACCTCAGGTGACAATACGTCTTATTATAGAAAGGAGGCAGCCTGTACTAAGTGCACTGAGAGTCGAAGCTGAAGAGTGCCTGAATGGACAGGCCCCTGGTTTGTTTGTTTTTAATTTACCACTCAAATGACAATTGAAAGACAACACGGGGGGTGGGGGTGGAGGAAGAACCTCATTCAGCTGGTTTCTTAATACTGTACAGCAAATTAAATGGCACCGTTTTCCTCCTAGAACACTAAAACAACATTAAACTAAGTGCACAAAGGTGGTCTTGAATTCAGAGTATTAATGTAGCAAGTGGAATAGCCAGTGTGATTCAGTAGTTAGAGCGTTGGGCTAGGACAGAGACCTGTGTTCAAATTCTTATTTAGCCAGGAAGCTCCATAGATAACTTTGGGCTAGTTGCTTTCTCCCAGGCCAATCTACCACACAGGGTTACTGTGAGGAATGATACTGTATGTGAGACTGAGGAAGCACCTATATTTTACCTTGAACCTTTGAAGGAAAGGTGAGATATAAAGATAATTTCAAAAATTAGTCAGCCTACAGCAATCCAGATTGTTCACACATTTCCACAGGTGGTAAATGTGTTTATATATGTGTGCATGCTACTGAGAACCAAATAAAGGTTCCTCAGAACTGGATTCAGGAATCTGACCCACTGCTAAATTCTTAATGTGGGATGCTAATCTCTTGTTAGGAAATAGTGTATTTGCTATTATTCATGCAACTCAATGCTGTTATATATTTAGTTACAGCAATAGGCAGACACTGGGTACATTATTTTCATATCACCCTTTTTTCCTCTCATGTACAAAGTATGTTCTCATTCCCAAATCTCAAGGGAATTTCTTTGTAACTCATGAATTTCCCTGTAGATGGGATACAAGTACTTCTGCTTCTGCATAATCTAAGAAAGGTACAGGTTGAAAATGGTGAGGACCATTCATATTTCTTGTTTCTCTGCTCCTGAGTAAGGTATGAACCATACCTCCCCAGGTCCCACAGCCTAACAGCATATGAAATGACCCTAAGGGCACATACCTTAGTTCTTATCTTTTATAGCTGTGCTTCAAGTTCTGTCAAAAAAAAAAAAAATTAAGGTCCCGTTTACTGCCATACACCAGAATTGATAAAGAACTACAAAAATATTTAGTCCTTTTCTAACTGTACTTTAAGTATTTTAAAAATACAGTACTTTGTACACTATTGATATTTTCAAGTCTGACACTCCTCAGATGTACACCGCTCTGCTGTACAGTTCACCTGAGGCTTTTTAAACCTCATTCAGGCACCTCTGTCTGTCTCTTACTTGGAATGCAGCTAATGATTCACTGTCTTGCTTTGACTAACATGTCAGCTCAGGGAATCTGCATCTCATGATGATGGTAGGAATTGTTTAACCTCTTAGGAACAGCACCTATCCTAGCTCCCGTGTCACTTAATCTACCCAGATGAGAAGATATCTGGTCATCCCATCTCCACAAATCCTTGTGCAGCTGTCATTTCTTAGTGCAAAGGCAGTCATTTAGAGGCTGCTTTGTGAAAACAATACTAGTATGTCCTGGACATCCCAGTGCAGGACAGATGGAATGCTAGACTTTGCATACCTGAACAATGAGATACTAGTGATTTATAAAGACTTCATCAGAGAACAAGGAAGTCTTCAAGGTTGCATCTGACTGTATGTTACTGAATTGTATGGCTTTTGTTGAGTTCTAAGAATATTAGTGTTTCTATGAAAAAGGAGCAGGTTTCCACATTTTAGTGAGGTTGTGCGCAACAAACCTCTTTCTTGTTAGATTGCTTACATTAATTTTAACATACTGGAATCATAAAAATGCTCTTCCTGCTTCGGAGCGCTAGATCCATTGTAAAGCTTGGAGGAACAAAATCTACTAAATAGTCTCTTTTACCAAAGACGATTTAGAGTCCGCCACTTGGTGTGTTCTCCTGTACCAGTTTTCTGTATATTTCATGCATTTCTTTTATATGATCTTGTCACCAAAGGTCATTTGTATTTTCACTTATGAAATACACTTGGTGGCTATGGAAGAATGGTTTGTGCTGCAACTAAAACTAAAATATTCAAGGCTCTGTATTTTTAGCACACTCCGGAACAAGTCTTGTGCTCCCTCTGCTGTTTTGTCTGGAGCAGTGACTGGACAGTACAGTAGGTGCTCCCAGAATGTACCAATCTAGTAGCTGTAAATGAAGATCTTACAGGCAGGATAAATGAACATTCAGTGATTCAAGTCCATTTTGGACTTTCAGAATAAGTTGTACACATCTGTATGGAATTTCTGTCCATATGAGTGCTAAAGCGTTTGTCAAATACTTAGGACAAAAACCAAGGTGATAGAATGAGTCATCTACACTGAAAAAAGAGAAAACACTATCTGCATTAATAAGGCCTTCAGCATTATTAACTCAAGATGAGTTATTGTTGTTAATCTGTCTTTATTGATGCATTTTGAATTCTTAATCTGTATTTGTATTTCTGTTCTATTTGTCTCTATTTGAATTTTACTGTCAGTTGCCTTAAGTGCAGTTTTTGCCTTTAAAGTTAGAGCGTAATCCCTCTCCAAGCAAAATTTTCAGCAGTATTTCAATTATCAAAGTTCATAGGGGGTAGCTGCCTGATGTTGAAAGCCATTTTAGCTGCTTTATTTTCAGTTTTCAGCTATGCTGTACTTGCAACGCAGTCTATCTCTGGCTGCTCACTAAACTGACTTATACCAGCCTGTCTTTGAAATCACAACTCCTTCCAATGGTTGTTGTAGGTTTTTTGGGCTGTTTGGCCGTGTTCCAAAGGTTTTTCTTCCTAATGTTTCACCAGTCTCTGTGGCCGGCATCTTCAGAGGACAGGAGTTAGAACTCTGTCTGTGATCTATCCCACATGCTACACCAGAACACAGACAGAGTTCCAACTCCTGTCCTCTGAAGATGCCAGCCACAGAGACTGGCGAAACGTTAGGAAGAAAAACCTCCAGAACACTGCCAAACAGCCCAAAAAACCTACAACAACCATCGGATCCCAGCTGTGAAAGCCTACTTCTCTTCCAGCATTCCCTTTACAACAGAGTGGAGTGAACTGTTTGCTGCATCTGATAGCCTGGAGGATGCTAATGTTGTTCTTATATATTCACAAAAATAAGGGGGGGGGGGGAGATCCAGGAAGTCAATACTTGAAAAAAAATCTAGAATAAAATAATTAAGCAGTCATTCTTTTAATATTTAGAAGGAAAATGCTATGATCACAAAATGCCAGTACGGGTTTGTCAAGAACAAGTTATACCACACTAATCTTATTTTCCTTTTTGATAGTGTTACTATTCTGGCAGATGAGGGAATGCTATGGACATAGTTTATGTTGGTAGAATAAATACACAGTGAATTAACCAAATAGCATTTTTAAGCATCAATCAAACAGGGAAAGCACTCTCTCCAGACAAAAGGAAAAATAGTAACACAAACACACACACACATAGGGGGGGGGGAGAGAGCTCCCAAAAAATGAAGAAAAGCAAGCAAGCAAATAAAGGCAAAAACACAATCAAGCACTATTCAAAATGCCTTGTTTCCAGAGGTCATTGTTCAATGACTTTCCCACTTTTTGCAATCTCGAGATTTTAAAAGGGAAAGAGAAAGGGTAAGAAAACAAACAAACAAACAAACAAAAAAACCAGAATGCCTTGCCTGTCTGTAAAGTTTAGGACAGGATTACAATTGCATAAGCATCATTTGCCAAACAATCATTCAGGAGTCTTTCATTTTTCCTACAACAAAGCAATATTTTAAATCATGTGCTCATTTTCAGTGCTCACTTGGTGGTCAGAATCACATCAACAGGCCCCAGTTTCAAAAGATCTGGTGCCCTATATGAATACCCAGCCACATGCAGGTACAGCAAGATGCATGTAGGATTATGCAGTCTGGTGCATTTTGATCAATGTATGCCCTTCAGCAACTGGTTCTTCTTAGGCAGAACAAACTATATTTTAAAAGCAGCATTTTAAATATACAATTTTCAAGTTTGCAAAATACTTCTCTGCATTGTTGCTAGGGGAAGGATGCAGGTGTTGTGAGACTATTATACATTCTTTTACTAATCTAATGGATTTTAAAAAGAATCCTTCTTGCATGGATATGTGTTTATTTTTAATATTGTTTTCAGTCAATTGTATACATTGTACTGAAGGCAAAAATAAATGTTGTAAAAATGATGATTTCAAGTTTGTCTCCAACACAGATAGAAGGTGGAGATATACAACAGGCAAGTCTTCCAAGAAATGTGAACTTGTCAGCCATTAAAGGCAAAAATAAATAAAGGAATGATTTCACTACCATACAGCTTTTCTGAAGCAAAGGGTAGGAGAACAAAAAGGACTATATAGCTAGTAATTTGGAAAAAAACACAGTACATTTTGCACAGGCTTAAAATGAAATAAGAAAAATGAATGTCTGAATGCAGAACAAATTACTTAAACGACAGCCTCTGAATTATATTTGCTGAAACCAATGGATTTTAACATGGAAATAGACCACATATTTATATGACCTGAGAACACAGTTTCCAGCAGCATCATAGTGCTTCTTTTTCAAACCTCCTTTAATGTGACCTTGAGGATCCTCACCGTTGTTTATAGATCACATAAAAGTACTGTGTGATTCCTGTAATGCATGTATGACACTAAAAGCATTTTAAAAGTTCAAATGTTCTGAGTTTAAAAAATGTAAGAAAATGTTTGTGTTGGGATACTTGTTAGTCATCCCAAGGCTTTCAGTAAGATATGACCAGGTCTTGCTCATGTTTGTTTGTTTGTTTTTGACTTGGAAGAATTGATGTGACTCTGCCAACCCCTGACACATCTTTTCATGGGCTGAGTGAACCAGGATATTGCATTTGCATTTTCAGGTATAATGGCCATCAGTCAGTGCTTTCTTCTTTCTAGTCTAAATTGTCTATGATCTGTGAACAGTGATGAAGATCAGGAGGCTCTCAGTTGTGTGCAGTGTGTATATGTTGCCTTTTTGTTCAGTTCCCAGAACCTCTTAGTTGAAGTGGCCGCTGGCCATATGGTTGGGGGATTCTGGGAGTTGTGGCCCATTTCTTTAAAGAGTAATGTTATCAAGCACTGTGACTCACCAGCCCTTGGAATTCAAGAATATCAGTCTGCTGCGGAGCTGTTAAGGAGCTGCTGTGTTAAGTGTAGACAACAAGAATTATGATTAAGGCAGGTGACCTTGGAGCATTCACACCCTAGACCCTTTAGACACTTGCCTACTGTGTTTAGGTCAACACATAATGGGCAATACTTTCTCAGGGAGGGTGTTTGGCCTTCCCACTGCCAGATGAATTCTGTAGACTTCTCGGTGAAGGGGGATCAAGGGAGATCATAAAACACTCAGAGACTTGCTGATTCTCTCTTTCTTCTCCTTAACACAGAGCTCCCAGTGCCCTGAAGATCTCTACCCAGCTCTAGCCATTCATCCAAAAGCCTGATTCAATTTAATTAATATTTTCTTCAATACAGAGAGGTCACCTTTAAAGTAAAAAAATAATCTTGCCTCAGGTAGCTCCTATACTCCAATTCAATAAACAAAGCAGCAATAATATAATAATATGATGATGATGTGCTGTCAAGTTGATTCTGAAGAGAGCAACAAATATTTTCTCCATCCAATGTGTTTATACAAAGGCATCTCCTGATTTCTTTCTCACAAAATACACTTCTGCCTGGTTTTTTTCTAGGAACGTCTAGGACCTGCTCTCTCTGCCTCCTTTCCACTCTTTTTAGTAGAATGCTAGAGAATTTCCATTGCTTTTCATTCCATTGTTAGTAAAAAAAATTTGTCCACAACTTTTATTACTAGTTTGCTGTGCATATTTTACATATGGATTTTTTTGCAGTGATGGAAGACTCCTAACATAATGTATCATAGTAACATTGTGGAGAGGAAAAAAAATATTTAGTGCAGCTTTTGTATTTTGTTGAAAAATAGTTGTAACCCCTATGAAATATTGTTTCAACCTAAAAGGGTCGGACTAATAAAGAGAAGGGCTGTGAGTAAGAGATTTTTATCCAAAAGGGTGGGATGGGACAGCGTTGCTGTTGCCACTTGGACTACTGAGATCATTATCAACCTGGTCTAGGTATAATTCCTATATGTTTGTGTTGGCGAGATGAATCCACATATTGAATTCATGAATTGCGTACAATTGAATTAGGGTTTTGAAGATTCCACATGTGGAGCTGATTCGTCTATATATTCGACACCCAGCCCAGTTGAGGAAGATGTCTTGAATTTTTATTTGAATTTTAATTCAAAGGACATTTTAACTTTGCAAGTCTAAAAGCAATGTCTCTATTGGTGCTGTTGCCTAGGACTTGGGTGCACAAATTGTAGCATGTTGTTGTTGTAATTACTCATGTTGTCTGTTATATAGCTGTGAATAAGAAAAGACTCATTTTGTGAAATTGTATTTGCAAGGTTCATCAATAGATATCTAAGTAAGCAAATAGCTCCATAGAACTTCAAGTGTGTTACAATCACATGATGAAAATAAGGCTCAGATGACAAAAGAGTTTAAAATGTGTCAGTTGCAAAGCACCTGTCCCAGGCCAAAACATCCATGTGCCTAGCAGCCCAATGTCACCCCCTCCTACTAATAAATGTTGGGCCCAATTCACTAGACTTTCTCCTGCATGTACTTTCCTCTTTTTCTTTTTTAAGATTGTGGAGCTCAGATGGTGCAGTGACAAAATATCTTCAGTCAGCCTTGCTTGAAACCAGATGAATATTTCAGTATTCTCTCAGATTTGAAACTAGAATTTGTATTAGTACTATCCATGCCCTTCTAATGCGTTTTCCTCAAGAGATTATCTAATAAATGAGTTTTCTGGAAGAAATGTTTGCAGAAAGATTAAATTTTCAGCAAATGTCACAAAATATTGTGAGATGAGCAAGACTTGAAAAAAATACTGATGAAGAACCTATGCCTATAGCTGTGGAAGTTATTCCTAAATTTGTAAAATTGAGACCTGCAAATTGTATAGCAGGAAAGGAATCAGTCCAGTCCAAAGAACTTCTAAAAATAATACTGTCCTAACTCTTTTGCATGAAATCTTCCATTTTCTGAATCCATTGTGTGGTTCCTGAACAACCTGTGGGAATGTCTGCCATGCTTCTCCAAATTCATGCTTCATGTGGGATGAATCTTGCCAAGGACGCTTGGCATGCAGTGGAAACAGTCCTGCTGTTGTGCTGATTTTGTGCTAAAGCATGAAAATCGTTATAGCCTCATTTAAAGGGTAGAAGAGACTAAAATAAAGATCAGAAAAGCAGTTTCTATACTCAAAATTATTTTTTGCGTACTAAAAATGATTGAGGAGGAATTAATAGCAAACTCATCTATCAATTTCACCAACACAACATTTCTTTGAATTGTGTATCCATATTATTTATTTATTTATTTATTTATTTATTCGACTTGTATGCCGCCTGCACCCTGCAAGGGTCTTATGAGATAAGCAAGGCTTGAACTTTTGCTGCTGCTATGATTCCCAAACTTTGATCCTCAGATGTTGCTGGGCTACAACTCCCAGAACCACTGAATATTGGCTGGAAAGTTGGGGTTTGAGATCCAACATCATCAGGGGACTCACATTTGGGAACCACTGATCTACAGGAAGGCACTGGAAGGTGGGAGGAAGATCTCTGAGGAGTCGTACACGAGGAAAGCTATATCACGGTTAGCTCATCTGCAATCATCCTGGCAAAATACGCAAAGCAGTCATATAATACAACATGGCCAGAAAAATAGTTGGTGCCTCTACTTCTATGGGTGTAGTTCTTTGCCCTCTTTTAGTAGAAATGTTTCTGAGCTGCAGAGTTATATCACACATGCTGGAAAGAGGTTGCTGAACTAACCACATGCTGAGTGGTCATCAAGTAAGTACTGGTATCTTTATCTGACAGATACAGTCTCCAAAATGAGAAAAGCAGGACTTCATTCTTTACACAGATATTGGAAGTTTCCTTAGATCAAATTCTGCAATTACATGGTTCTCCTTTTTTTATTACATGATAACTTTTATGCCCAAATGCACCTAAACAGAATTGTATTTGTGTACTAATTAGCTAAAGAATTCCCCAGATTAACCTGGGACCTACCTAGACCAGTGGTTCTTAACCTTTTTGTTTACCACGGATCCCCTTTAAATATCTTTTGTTGCCGTGGACCACCAAGACTCAAGATTTAAAACCCTAAAGTGCATCAAATATTTATATAAAGTTTCTCATGAAGGGACTCATTTACAGATATTCCTTGCTATAACAGCAACACTTTTTAAAATGACTGGAAGAAGCTTCATTTTGCTTTGAACAGAAATCAAAGAAGAAACATGATCACGAAGTCCGTCCAAACACTCACTCACACTGACACTGACTGACTCCAACTCTCTCTTCCTGCGGCTTCTGACTGTCTGTGCAGCAGCAAGAAATGTCACATGCTGTCTCTCAGCCACTCAGTGTCATTCACTTGCATGTTCTCAATATGTGCAGAAATACAAAACAGTTATTTGCTATCAAACAGTTATTTTCATAACTGATTTTTTACTTTTGTTTGTTTTTAATGGAGGTGGTAGGTTAGAGAAGCCAAGTTTTACACGAACAAGCAAGGGAAATTTAGATTTATTTATTTATTTATTTATTTATTTATTTATTTATTTATTTATTTATTTATTTATATTATAACTGCAAAAAATCGTAACATTTCTTCAAGCCTTCACAGATGCCCTGTGAGGACATTGCAGCCCCCCCCCCAGGGGTCTGTGGACCACAGGTTAAGAACTTATGATAGGTTCCCAAACTTTTTTGCCCCATAGACCACTTGCCAACTTATTTGTTTTCCGTAGACCCCCTGCCCCCTGCAAAGCTTTGATACAAGTCTAAACTTTCACCCCCAATTTTTTCTCTCTCTGATGTGGACCCCCTGCAAGTCGAAATCGACCCCTGGGGGTCCATATAGACCACTTTGGGAACCTATATAGTACTCTCAGAATGGTGCCATGGCACCAGCCAACAGGATAAAGAAGAGATCTGCAAATTCAAGACCTGCCAACATCATTCTCGAAACACGGGGCCTTCTGGTATTTTCATATATACATACCCACTGGAAAAGAGACTACCATTCCAAAAATCTAGACACTAGAAAGGGTTACTTCATTACTGGAGCTGAAAGTTTGTGTAACACCAGATGTCAAACATTCTGTAAACACTAATGTTACTATACCAAGCACACTTTATGGAAGTCTATGATATTAAAGCATATCTACCTGAACAGCTTGAGGCATTCATCTGTGAAAATGTTTAGCCAAGGAACAGACACACCTGTTGAAACTGTTTAAGACAGGAGTTCAATAAATGGGTGCTGTTTGAAAAGCCAATCACATTCTAGAGATACCCCTGGAGAGCCTAAATAAGAACCATTGTACTGCAGATTTCTGTGTAAAGAAATGGAGCTATTTGCCCTTGATTGTAGGAGAAGGTTATAGGTAATGAGGGGAAGAGGCAGAGGAGACCAACAGGATTTTGGAACAGTTCACATACCTATAATAACCTATATTGTTTGAAGGCACAATTCATATCTCCTACGCAATTTCCTTTGACATGAATGAGGATTAACATGCAGGTTTTTTTCCACAGCTCCTGTTCTTTTTAATAGCTCTTGCAAGGAGAAGCTGGTGGATGATGCTATTTGAATGTAATAGTTTGCCTGGTATTCTAACTGCTGTCTTGTGGGAAATGTGAGAAAGTGGGAGGATATGGGTGGCCTGCCAAGCCTAGGGGCAAAGCACCGAGTATTATCTGGAGAGCTGGGATCTCTTACCAGTTTTGCTATTGAGATTATGTGCCAAGTTGTGTGAGCTTATTTCATCCATGATTATTAAATTCCCCTTGATCTATCTGGTATAAATTGAAATTGAAAAAGGAACTAAAAATTAAAATAGCCTTATTCCCATCTTGGTTCACTGCAGTTGAAGTTTACAGTGCCTCAGTTTCTTCATCTGTCTCAATGCCTTTTACTACTTCAAAGTAGCATTTGAAAGTTGTAAGTATAAAACTTTTGCTTATATACATATATTACAGAGATTTCAGGACAGTGGGTGGTTGAATGATCTTTAGTCAAAGTCCTTTGACTGCTCAAACATCAGACCTGTCTCTAAATTATGATACAACATTGCACCTGCAAAATAGGTGTTTGTGTTAAACCATAAACAATCTCATTGCTCCAGTCATTAGAATCAGAACTGGTGCAGGGGATAAAAACTAAAATGCACAGAATTCTTTTTAAAAGAGACCTGCTAAAATTACTACTTGAGCAAGTGTGTAAAAGCTTGTCCTACATTCTATTTTGGAATTTAAGAGGCCTTACAGTGATAACATAAGAACACTCAAAAGTCTTCAAACATGATAGCTACAAACAAGTTTAAATGAAATAAAATTTGCTGAGTGGTGGAGAATGTGTTTACAATGTAATGTAGACCAGAGACAAGCCTCCTCAAAGGGAGCATTTCATTACTAGGACGCCCCCGATCAAGGGTCTTTTCTTTTGTTAGTGAATATAAGATGCATCTGAGGAAGAGCCTCAGCACAAAAATCTTCAAACATGGACAGGTTAGTCCAAAAAGAGGCAGTACTTTGAGCATGATACCCAGAACTGTAGTAGATAGAGTGATGGACTGGAACACAGGAGTCATGGGTTTGAATCCCTGCTCAACCATGGAAACTCACTCTGTGTGTGTGTGTGCGTGTGTGCATGCATGCGTGCGCGCATGCGCACCCAGACACACATAACTAGTAAAACCACTCTTTAAATATCTCACTTAACTTGAAAGCCTTATTAGGGTCACTATAAGTCAGTTTCGACTTGACAGCATATAACATATACACTGCAGGCATTTGGTTCCCAAGTCTTACAGGACTTCAAATACAAGAGGCAGCATGTTAAAATGTGCCCAAAAGCAAATTAGCAGCCCTTATTCTGTAATCTGTGTCATTTTAAAGGGCAGCCCCATATATACCACATTGAAGTATACTGGCATACTTTATGTATCTGATGTATATACATTGGTTATCTTGATTTTAATATGTTGCTTTTATATCTTTGTAAATTTTATATTTATCTTGCTAAAGCCTATGGCTAATGCAAATAAAATGCTATTTGCTGTTCCACACTGAAGTAGTTCATATGGGAGGTTATCAGAATGTAGATCACTGCAGCCAGATTAGTCCTGTCTAGGGAGATCACAGTTGATGAACCAGCTAAAGATGGTGAAAGGCAGTCTATACAGTACTAGCAAGACCATGTGAGCCTCTAGTGACAAAGCTGTACTAAGGCCACACCAAAACTTGTGCATGTAGTTTTTCAGGTGTTCATTCAATCCCATCCAAACACTAATTTCCTGGAACAATTTTGTAAAAATGCCTCCATCCATTTCAGTCTCACACACCTCTTACTTCATCCCTGCACTTCTAACAGTTCATCACTTTTACAAGCTCACCTGCCTCAAATGACAAGGAGATTTAGAGCTGGATATCAGCTGAGGTACCCAGTGTGGTGTAGTAGATGGACTCAAGTGACCTGGGTTCAGTTCTCTGGTTCTGCCATGGAAGCTCACTGGGGGTGTATGGAACTGGTAAAACCGCTCCTTAAATACCACACTTATCTTGAAAACCGGCTTATTAGGATTGCTACCCGTGTTTCCCCGAAAATAGGACAGGGTCTTATATTAATTTTTGCTCCAAAAAAATGCATTAGGGCTTATTTTCAGGGGATGTTTTATTTATTTCATGTAAAACAATCTACATTTATTCAAATACAGTCATGTCATCTTCTTCTGGTTGTTGCACAATGCTGCACAATGGTGGAGGGCAGGGTTTCACTTAACTGGAGCTTATTTTTGGGGTAGGGCTTATATTACGAGCATCCTGAAAAACCATACTAGGGCTTATTTTCAGGTTAGGTCTTATTTTAGGGGAAACAGGGTATAAGTCAGTTCTGACTTGATGACATATAACAACAACAATCATCAGCATACCGATGGCATTTCACTCCAATTTATTGGATGATCTCACCCCATGGTTTCATAAAGATGTTAAAGGGCAGAAGGAGTAAGAAGAAATCCTGCTGGCCTCTATACCAGCTCTGCCGTAGAGGTGAGCTGCCTCTCCCATGCTATCATCTGGGACTGCAGACAGGAATGAAGCCGCATAGTTCCATGCCTGAGAACACTTCCCCCAGCAGTTGGGTGTCAAATAGTAGCCATAATAGCAGTCTGTCCATGAGACCCATCACAAAGTGCAGACATTCCAGATCAGAGTGTGGCTGAGCAAGTCTCTTGCAGAGGAAGAGAGAATCTTGTAGAAACTACAACTTCCTCTCCCCAGTCCTCCAACCTATGTTGGTACCGTACACCATACTGAGCTCTGCTGTTGCATGCATGAAATATAAACTGACCAAGTTTATTAATGTTACATGAGCAGTGCAGTGACTCCTGCTGATGAAGCTGCTACCCATGCGAAAGGAACCCTGTAATCTCTGTGCTTCTTTCCTTTCCTTAGGTTATTATGAAGGAAATACACCAATCTTATTTTCTATCATTGGAGCAGTGGGTGTCTTGGCAGGAGGAGCCTGAAACGGCATACCCATTAGGTATGGCTGACATTTGTACATGACTCTGACTTTGTACAGAATGACATTGGCAAAGTTGGAAAACAAACAGTGCCTGCATCTAATGTCAGTAATTCCCTTGGAGAATCTAAATGCACATATTTAAGAAAGCAATATCCTCCCCCATGGAGCATGTTCTTTCTCAGTCTCTCTCCCCCCCCCACACACACACACATGCCCACATCCCATATATCACAAGCAGTCTGATTACTGAACTCCGGAGAAGAGAATGGCATGTGGTTTGAGTAACAGAAGTGTGAAAGAGAAACTGTAGAATGCCAGATGCATACGTCACACTGCAAATGTCACTCAGCACCTGGGGAGTCTTTTATTTTCTATGGGGCTTCAATTTGACACCACAGAACTTCATATTGTGAGACTGGAAATGTGAGAAATCAGGAAATGGTGAGCTTGGGGAAGAATAGCTGAATGTCTAGAGCTGCTTGAAAGCAGCAGCAAAATGTGTAGCACAACCAGAGGAAAAATAGTGGAAAACGTCTGGCTCTCCAGATGTTGTTGACCTAAAGTCTGTGGCCTTAATCCAAATGCTATTCCCATCTAGTGCGAAAATTACAGAACAATGAGTAAGCATTTAGAGCACAATTGATTTGGTTCTAGTTTGGACCAACTGGATTTAGATCTATATCTTTAATGCAGACCTGCCGAATCTGTATATGAACTGACAGGATAGAAAGCACTATCTGTATGATACGTTTTTAAAATTAAATAAATACGAGTTTCTCTGTTTCCCCTACATGAACAAATTTTCCTTCCAGAACATTTGGTGCCATTAGATCAAATCATAGTGTAAGAATTCTTTTCAGGGGTGTGTGGATAAATCAGAACATTATGCTAATATATAAAAATGACAAACCATGTGCAGTATTTTGCTATTCTCTGATGCTATATCGCATTGAATGGAAATATCATAAAACCTGGAACTAAATTTTCCTTTGAAGGTAAACAAATGCACCTCTTATATTTGAACCAACTTTGATTAAATTATGTGAATTGTTGGGCTGGAAAGAGTGACTTCTTTCTCTTTTAACAATCTTTTAGGAATGGCTGTAAGAGAATGGATTTCATCTACATGGGAAGGTGCATTTGCCAAGAGCCCCTCAGCTATATAACAGTAAAAAGATCATAGTGTTTGTCCTCCCTTGCATCTGGACATCCTGTGATTTGGTTACCTGCTGTGTGAACCATCTGAGCAACATTTTAGATTAAGCTACATTGCACTTAAAGAGTCAAAGCAAAGCTAAATCCTTCTGGCTACAGGCATTACATGAGAACGTGGGTAGAAATATTTACCTAATGGCAGCTCGTAATGAAGGACGCAATGTACAGCTTGATGGCTGCTTGCGTTAACTCTCATCCATCAACCAACACAGGCAACTAGCTGCCATTGGCAATGCTTGTCTCCCAATACCTTATTTGTGTTTCTTCTCATGAATACAGAAAGGCAGGCATGCCCACTCTGGTTTGTAATGATTTTCAGCTATACCAGTAGCTGGTGATCCAAGGGCAGCCCCGCATATTCCCTGCATGTCTTCTCTCCCTCCTTTTCCCATTTGACTGCACTGTCTCATACAGACCACCATCTTTCTGAATCAAGAGCGGCTGTGGTTCCCTAGATGTTGTTGGACTACAACTCCATTGCCACCAGATTGTGCTGACTGGGACTGATGGGAGTTGGAGTCATGCAACATGTGGAGGGCCACAGGTTGTACATCCCTACTTTAAATTTATTTTTTAAACTCCCAGCATTTATTTTTGGATTTCTAGTGAGGAAAAGCCCACCCACTGCCTAGTTAATTGGTTCCATTTTAAACTGCTGTTACCATTAACAAGTTTCACCTGATGTTCTTTCTCTAACCAAAAGTCACTCCCTTGGGCAAATTGTTTTCTCTCTTCTGTGTGACAACTCTTCAGAAATGTATTTAAATAGTGCTACCATGTTTTCCCTCAGCCTTCTCCAGGCTAAAAATTCTCTGTTCCTTCAACCATTTCTCACATTATTTGTTCTCTATAACACTGGCAATCTTCATTGCCCTCCTCTGGCTTTTTTTGTTAAATCACTATAGTGAACTGATTTTCTATTCTATTTTTCTATTCTGTTTTTAGATATGTATCTAATTTTGGATTTCCAGTGTGGTGTAGTGGATAGAATGATGGACTAAGACTCTGGAGAACAGGGTCTGAATCTCTGCTTAGCCATGGAGACTGACTGGGGAGGTGGAACTGGAAAAACCACTTTCAAATATCTTACTTACCTTGAAAACCCTATTAGGGTCGCTTTAAGTCAGTTCTGACTTGATAGCACACAACACTCAAACATTTACTTTAAAAGTATGTTCCTGAAGTTTGGAATTTAACTGGTGGTCAGTGCAGTTATATATTATGAGGTCTTACCATTGCCAAAAGACTTATACTTCAAGGTTGGAAAGATAATCACACACCATTCATCATTCAATAGTAAGAAGGCGTTTACTACTTTAGCTACACATGAATGTATATTCTGCTGATGCCAATTCCAAATGAAATCTTTTCTGAACATATCGTCATCTTACATTAATGTGTGTGCTTAACCTCTGGCTATATTTTGTATATCATCCCTTCTTCTCTTCTCTTCCCCACTCCCTTTGTATCTAACTGATAGTTGTTCTATCCAGCCCACACCTAATTAGCTTGCTAATCAGAATACCATGGGCGATTTTGTCAAAAGCTTTGCTGAAGTCAGATATATTAAATCTACAGGATTCCCACCATCTAATGGGGAAGTTACTCAATGTTTTAAATATAAGATAAAATTAGCCTGGCAGGATTTGTTCTAGATAAACTGTTTTGGCTTCTAGATACGAATGCATTGTTTTCAAGTTGCTTGCAGAGTGACTGCATTATAATCTGCTCCAGAATTTTCCCTGGGATAGATGTCAGGTTGATGGATCTGTAATTCCCAGGTTTCTCCTTTTTGCCCTCTTTTGAAAATGGTGGTATTAGCTCTCCTCCAATCATGTGGACTTCATCCGTCCTTCATGATTTCAAGAAAATACTAGATGGTGGATCTGAGAGTTCTTCAGACACTTCTTTCAATACTCTTGGATGCAGTTCATCCGGCCCTGAAAATTTGAACTTGTTCAAAGTAATAAGGTATCCCTGGACTACCCTGTTTTCCCGAAAATAAGCCCTAGTATGATTTTTCAGGATGCTCATAATATAAGCCCTGCCCCCAAAATACACCCCAGTTAAGTGAAACCCCACCCTCCACCATTGTGCAGCAACCAGAAGAAGATGACATGAGTATATTTGAATAAATGTAGATTGTTTTACATGGGGAAAAAAATAAAACACCCCCTGAAAAGAAGCCTTAATGTGTTTTTGGAGCAAAAATTCATATACGACCCTGTCTTATTTTCGGGAAAACATGGTATTTGTTTATCAATCTCAAGCTACAATCCTGTCTCCTCCACCTGTACTTAATATTTGCCTGGAGCATCATAGACTATTTTTTGGGAAAAGACTGAGTTAAAGTAGGAATTGAGCATTTCTGCCTTTTCTTTCTCATCTGTTACCATTGTCCCATTCCCATAGAATAGCGAGCAATTGTTTCTTTTCTCTCTTTTTTGCTACACACATATCCAAAGAATGCTTTTTTTGTTGCTTTTAATGTCTGTTGCTAACCTCAGCTCATTCTTGGCTTTTGCCTTCCTGATGCCATCCCTGCAGTTCTTTGCTATTTCTCGGTACTCTTCCTTTATGGCCTGGCTTTCCTTCCACTTCCTATATTTGTCCTTTTTAAAAAAAATAAAAAAATCAGGTCCTCTCTGAGCTTTTTATGAAGCCACATTGGTCTTTTTTGCTGTCTTCTATCTTTTTTTCTTGTTGGAATTGTTTGCAGTTCTGCTTTAAGAATTTCCTTTCCAAGAAACTCCCACCCATCTTGGACTCTTAGGACCTCCTGCCATGGGACCTTACTACTATTGTTCTGAGTTTATTAAAATTGGCTTTCCTAAAATCCAGTGTATACATGCAGTTACACTCTGCTTTTGTTTCATAGCATCATGGAATAATTGAGTTGGAAGGGACCCATAAGGCAATTGAGTCCAACCCTCTGCTCAATGCAGGAATCAGAATCAGATCTGACAGATGGTGGACCAATTTTATCTTGAACGTTTCCAGTGTTGGAACATTTCCTTTGAAATCAAGAACTCAAGTACAGTCCTTCATTACAAGTTGTCACCCTGTTGCTTTCTTATCTCTCAATAAAAGTTCCCACACATTATCACCCTTCATTGTCTCTCTTGTTATGAAGGGTTATATGACTCCATCTCTCCACTCACTAGTGTCTTCCACCAGGTTCTTCAGAACCATTGCAAAAGTACAATAGTGATTTCATAGTTTCACTGGTTCAGAACGTTTCCTAATTTTCCTGATCCTGGAAGTTGCTACTTTCAGTTTCTTCAGTACTATTGCAGTTGTCATCTTCTTCCCTGAGCACCTTTCCATGAGGTCAATGCATACCTCTGGCTCTGAAATGATTCTGCAACTAATAATTAGTTATCTTTATCTGGAATGAGAACTCAATTCTTCTGAAGGCCATAAAATCTTAGAGACAATGACTAAACATGACATTTCTTATATTGGAAGGGAATATGAAGATCCTACAAGCAAATGGTGGATTGTTCAGTGGAAACCATTGCTTTGGAGAAGAAATAGCTTTGCTGAGAACTAAACATTGTGGGTTTAGTGAGCTAAAAATCCTTCTCATTGCATTTTTGGTCTCTTTATTCTTGTCTTATATCAACAGATTTTTAAACAAGCTTCCTGTCTGATTTTGCTCCTAAGAAGTTCTCAGAGGATGGTAATGTTACACTGAAACAGACTCTGGATTCATTCATTCTGTATTGACACTGCATCTAAAACCACGATGGCAGAGATGTTCTCCACAATCCTTTGTCTATTTTGTGGTTAGTTCTGGTGACAGAAGATTTTATTGGTTTTTAACCATCTTCATTAGCTGCTGTATTCTCTGCCTGCAGAAATAAGAAGAGGCATTCTGGGTATTCATTTATCAGGAAGATTGTGGCATGGCTTTTTATCCTATATCAGTGCAATCCCACATTGTGGAAAGAAGCAAATGAGAAACTTTCTCCATGAAATATCAAGCAAGGCTTTATTTGACATGTGTCTCAAAAACACTGCTACAGATAAATCAAAATCTTCTCTTCTGCTTGATGAACATAAGAAATTAAGAGCATAAACATAAGACTTGTGTGGTACCAAACCAAATAGCTATCTAGTCCAGCATTCTGTTTCCACAAATGTCAACCAGATGCCTATCTGTGGGAAGCACAGGAAGCACATGCAAGAGAACTGCTCTGCTTGTAGCCCCAACAACTGAGACTGCTGGGACTGAGGGCAAGACGCACTGTCTGTGGCACTGGGGCAAAGTCTGGGCTTTTAGGTTTCGGAAGTGTTGCTATGATAATATCCTGAAGCAATGCAGTGGTAGGGTGGTGCTCTAGGTCTCAGTTTCAGCATGCCATTATATTAGTTCTTCTTAAAAGCAACTTCCCAAGCTTCATGTGTGGGTAATATGTAGCCATGAAGCTTAGCAGCCATTGGTGACCTTGTTGTTGTTGTTTAGTCGTTAAGTCGTGTCCGACTCTTCGTGACCCCATGGACCAGAGCACGCTAGGCCCTCCTGTCTTCCACTGCCTCCCGGAGTTTGGTCAAATTCATGTTGGTAGCTTCGATGACACTGTCCAACCATCTCGTCCTCTGTTGTCCCCTTCTCCTCTTGCCTTCACACTTTCCCAACATCGGGGTCTTTTCCAGGGAGTCTTCTCTTCTCATGAGATGGCCAAAGTACTGGAGCCTCAGCTTCAGGATCTGACTTTCCAGTGAGCACTCAGGGTTGATTGGTGACCTTACATGAATTTATTTAACCCTTCTTCAATGTTGTCTGACTTGGTGGCCACCACTCCACCTTGTGATAGTGAATTCCACCATTACCTCCTTTACCCTGTCCTGAATCTCTTACCATTCTGCTTCATTGGATATCAGGCAAGAAACAAAACAAAACAAAAATTAAAAAAAATAAAGAAGAGAAAAACTTTGTGGCCCCTTAAGGACTAATTGCTGTATTTTCATGTGAACTTCTGTAGACAAGTCCACTTCCTCAGACATTGGAAGATCCCAAGTCTATTAGGACAGAGGGAGAAAAATGTTTATGTTCTCTGCATCATGCATAACTGAATCCACCTCTATCATGTTCTTCCTCCTTGCTTCTTTTTTTGAGCTAAATACTCCTAAACATATCTTCACGGGGGAGTTACAGCAGCTTCTTCATCGTCTTTGTTGCCCTTTTCTGTACTATTTCTACAATATCCATTTTGAAGTTTGGCCCAGAGCTTTATGAAACATTTTAAACACACTACAGATTTCGTGTGATATTTACAGCAAGAGCTTCATTTCCTTCCGTTCTGGTAAATATTATTATAGAGTTTCTAAAATCTTTGCTGTCCTGGAGGCAACCTATGAAATTTTAGCTTCGAGACAAGAGATGTCACGTCTTTGTTCCCAATACTCTGCACTGAAATACCTGTCAATTGATGATCACTCTCTCCCATCTGAGGTGCCTGTTTCCATCAAGACTTTAAAGCGACGAATGCAGTGATGAGGCTGGGGGTCCTCTAGATCTGTGAAAAAGAACTTGATCCTGCAAATCAGTGGTTGCCTTCTGGCTTCTGCTCCATCGCAGGTTCCTCCCCAGTTGTGCCTGAGTGTCCTTCCAGGGCCTGTCTGGCCCCAGAGCCATGGGGCTGTCTAAAATTAAAAATTAAAAAAAATCAGAAACTAACGACTCGATTCATGGTTCATTTGGGAAAATTTGTAACTTCATAGTTCATGGACTTTCACGAACCACGAACCAAGACAAACCGCAATTTTGGTGGTTCGTGCCCATCTGTACTGTGGAGCAAACAAGAGGACTGCCACCGGAGGAGAAGAAACAAAGAAATACAGTCTTCCCTCTGTTTGCCTTCCTCTGTTGCCCAGATCGCCTCTCCATCCCTCCACTGGCCATCTCTTGGGTCTTCTTGGTCTTGCCTTCCCACAGGGTGGGGCATCCTTGGGGTGTTGGCAAATCTCAGCCTTAAGCTCTCCTCAAACTTTGGACCAGAAAGAATTTTGTTGTTGTTGTTTAGTCGTTAAGTCGTGTCCGACTCTTCGTGACCCCATGGACCAGAGCATGCCAGGCCCTCCAGTCTTCCACTGCCTCCCGGAGTTGGGTCAAATTCATGTTGGTCGCTTCAATGACACTCTCCATCCATCTCATCCTCTGTCGTCCCCTTCTCCTCTTGCCTTCACACTTTCCCAACATCAGGGTCTTTTCCAGGGAGTTTTCTCTTCTCATGAGATGGCCAAAGTATTGGAGCCTCAGCTTCAGGATCTGTCCTTCCAGTGAGCACTCAGGGTTGATTTCCTTCAGAATGGATAGGTTTGTTCTCCTTGCAGTCCAGGGGACTCTCAAGAGTCTCCTCCAGCACCACAGTTCAAAAGCATCAATTCTTTGGCGGTCAGCCTTCTTTAATTCTTTAAGAATTAAATCTCAGCAAACAGTAGTTCTTCCCTCCCTGCCACTGGCCACATTGAAAGCTTTATGGTCCAGACAGCCTAGAAGGAAGTGCGACCAGACCAGCGAGAGATTAAAACTTGGCCTGGGATGCTGCCAGTCAGCCACTGGCAGGCAATTCTGTGGCCTTCTGAAGCTTGACTCTTGCTTGAATCCAATTTCTTTCCTGGGACTTCTATGCCTTTTTTGTTTTAATGGACATTTTTATTTTAGGATCCTCTTACTGGGGAGCCCCCGGGAATACTGATTTTTGCAAACAAAAAATCTAAGAGCAAATAGGGGGAGGGAGAACACCACAGGACA
Source organism: Intellagama lesueurii (assembly GCA_037013535.1). NCBI lineage: Eukaryota > Metazoa > Chordata > Lepidosauria > Squamata > Agamidae > Intellagama > Intellagama lesueurii. Next base: position 118,310,427 of record JBAJHW010000006.1, on the reverse strand, counting down.
AACACTTTCATCTTGTTTTCATCTTGTCTTGCAGAGCCTTTTCACTTTCTCCGGGGTGCTCTTCTATCCCTGCCTTGCCTGCCCCGAATAGCAGGTCTAAGAGGAACAAGACCTCTCGTCCATCTAAATTTTAAGCCTGGGCACAAGAAGAAGGGTCAGAAAGTTGCACCTCTTTCCAGCCCAATCTTAGGCATGTTTCCTTCGAGAACTCCCGCTGATTTTTCTGAATGATTCCCAAGTCAGTAGGTATCTGTCTCCTATAGCTGCTCCCTTAACTGCCCGCCAAACCTTCTTTGTTCTGTGAGGCAAGACAGACACACTGGACACATCCTTGAGTTTCCTAAGAAAGATGCCAGGAACTGGATCTTATCGTCCCTTTTTCCCAGTGGCCTGTGGCTGGCCTTTGCAAGCTGCCCGGCTTGCCTTTTCAGGCTGACAATCTCCTCTGACTTCCCTTTCACCCTCCTCCCCCCCCCCCAACTCTGGTTTTGATCCCTTGCTTCAAATTTTGGGACCCTTGTCCCGGATTTCGAGGAAGGTGGGGGCCTTTAATCCGCCCTCTAACCCGGTGACCTCCTTCCCTTAAGGAGCTTTTCCCCTTTCATGTCCCCCGGCTTTTGAAAGTCTTCTTTACAAATAAAAGCAATTTCCTTTCGGAACTGTAACCACGACGTGGGGAAATGCTTTATAAAACAATAAAGGGTGTGCGCGGCTGTCTTCTTCTTGTTCTGGCGTTTAGGGTCCGCAAGGTTTGTTTGTTTAGACGCTTTCCTTCACAGAAAGGGAATTTGAAAAGCTTTAATTAAAAAGTGAGAGAATGAGAGAAAGGTGGGAGAATCGGGCCGGCCGGGTTGGGCTGGAGAGAGGAAGGGAGAGATGGGGTGAGGCTTTCCGTTGACAGGTCCGGCTGAAGGCACCCCAGACGGCGGAGATAAACCTCTTCCTGAAGAACCTTCAGGACAAAGAGAAAAAAGAAGCCCGCATTTCTGTGCAGAATGAGAAAGGAGTTCAGAAATAAATAGAATGGCCCATGCCACAATGAGGTGGGATCGCTTCGTAGCCAGAAAAACTAATTCAGCCATGCGACACACTGTGGTTTTATTCCTGCAGGCTGCTCTCCTGTACCTTTTGGGCTCATGACCAAACCGGCTGGCTCGAAGAACCAGGCGAACTGGGCAGAGGCTTCTGGGCACCTCTGCCACCTGCCTCTTCGGCACTTCGACGTTTGCTGAAAGGGATGCCTAAGCAAAACCTCCTTCCTTCCCTTGGCCCACTTGGCGCTCACTCTGGCTCTGTCCTCCCTGCCTCTCTTCCACTCCCGTTGATTGGGAGGACCAGTCACCTAAGTCCCACGGTGGATTAGCTCGGATCAATTATTTGTTGAGCTGGGCGCGGGGGGGGGGGTGCGGGTGGGCGGCCGTCAGGACTAGGGTTGACAGCTTAGACCACTTGTTGTTATGTGCGGTCAAGTCGCCTCTGACTTATGGCGACCCTATGAATGAGTGATCTCCAAAATGTCCTGTCCTCAACTGCCCTTCTCAGCTCTTGCAAACTCAAGCCTGTGGCTTCCTTTATGGGATCAATCCGTCTCGTATTTGGTCTTCCTCTTTTCTTGCTGCCTTCAACTTTCCCCAACATTGTTGTCTTTTCCAGAGAATCTTGCCTTCCATGATCTGCCCAAAGTAGGACAGCCTTAGCTTCATCGTTTTTGCCTCCAGAGAGAGTTCAGGCTTGATTTGATATAGGACCCACTTGTTCGTCTTTCTGGCAGTCCAGAGTATTCGCAAAACTGTTCTCCAGGACCATATTTCAAACGTATCATTCCCCCCCCCCCTTGCCAGTTTTCTTAACTGCCCTCGTACCTTAACTGTCCTTACCTGTCCTTACCTGGGGATAAATCTCGCTGAACCCAGTGAGGATTACTTCCAGGTAGACACTAAAGGACTGGGCTAAATTTAGATTGGACACAAAAGGAAAGTATCCCCACCTCCCAGACTTTGCTTCTAGACATCACACAGGCTGATGTAAGATCTAAGAGAAGGCAATCAGTGTATGAAAGTATGTATGGATGTTAAGGGTTTACAGCCCGCTTTTCAAAAATTCCAGGCGGTTTACAAATCAAGCTGACCACAACAATAATGCAAAGTAACGAATATACAATTAATAAAATCATTATATGTTGCTTTGTCGAGAAGTCTGAAGGAGGGAGTCCAGGAGATGACTTATTTCCTCAGTAAACACTTTAGAGCCTCTTACTACACACAACTGAGATCCACAACAGATGTGGTGGAAGGAAAGTTCCCCTGAAAGCAACAGGACTTTCTTTCCCCTCACAGGTGTGGGGCGCTGCCATCTTCGCTGTCCTGCTGACAAAAATGGACCTCCAGTTCTGTAGCTCTACACAAAGGAATGGTGTGGATGAAGTGGACAGCGGGCCACAGCCTCTCCTCTGGAGGTGTCTGCAGATTTCGGCCAAACAAAAACATGAAGTTTGGTACTCTAGTACATTCCTTCCTTTTTATGGCTCAAACGACCTTTTCTGTTTTTAATTGCCTGACTTCTGCGCTCGCCCTCTCGGCTGATCTTCCTCGGGACAAAAAGACTAATACGGCGCAAGATTGTCGACAGTGACACTCAACTTTCCTGAGCCCAAGAGTGCGGCGGCGCGCCTTTACGCACCAGCCGGGAGCTCCACCCACCCCTGGAGGGTTCGGCACAGGCGGGGAGGGCCCCCCCGGGGGAAAGAGCAGTGACTTGTTACAGGGTTTTGTGTGTTGTGTTGCCGTTGTTCTTTGGCGTGGAGTGGCCAGCAGTCCGTGCCGGTTTGCTCCCCCCGCAGCGGATTAATGTTAAAAAAATCTATCATAGATGCACCGACCCCCTCCGCCGTGGGAGGGGATCCAACCTTTTCAGGGCAACCTGGCTTTGAAGTTTCCCCCCTCCCCATTCGTCCTTGACTGAATGACTCCTGCATTGAAACTGAGCAGAGATTGCGGCGGGGTGCACCGGACCAGATCCGGGCAGAGATCTCCCCTTTCTCTGATTTGTGTAGCTGGCAAAAAAAAAAAAGCGCTGTGTTTAATTCATCAATTCATTCACTAAAATAAGCGGGGGGAGGGAGATCCTGACACAGGCGCTAGGGAGGGCTTCCGTAAGGGTAGCCCTGCTAAACCCGGCAGAATTGCCTATGACGCTGCGCCATGAATATTGCATTAGATACCTCTACATACAGGCAAATGCCAAGCCCTCCTTGGCAAAATTAGACCTGCCAATGTCTGCCATTCTGTAGAAGTGAAACAATAACCTTTTGTCCGGTAGGTATTTCCCCTCCTTGACTTCCCGAGCTGGCTCCTTGAATCAGCGAATGCTCTTTGCGCGTGGAAATTCGCCCATCCACCCCGAGCTGCTACCCCTTCCAGTTTACCTAGTAGCAGTTCTAATAAAGCTGAGTCAGCTGGACCGACGAAATCAAAATGTATAGAGCAGAAGAAGCAAACGTGTTGCATTCAGCCAGAATTCAAAATACACAGCACGATCCCCATCCTAATTAAGCCAAAATCAATGGCATGTGAAACGACCCAGTACTTTAATTTAGCTGAGTTATGGGATCTGCTTGGAAAAGCCATTCGCTTCTAAGTATATTCTGAAACGCGGCTCTCAAAATGAAAGTCTTATACGTTTGCAGCTAAACTTCATCGGTATAGTGTTTCCTATCGATCTTATTTGACAATTATACAAAAAAAGCAATCAACTGCTTTATTTCACTTGAAAAAAGAACATTCCATCAGCTCGACTCGCACCTCATTTAAATCAGACTTAGCTTAATTAAAAGAGTAGAGTATGGCTTAAACAGATCGTAGATCGCCACTGACTCCTTTTTTTTAATAAAGTTATAGATTTTTTTTAAAAAAAATCTTAGTTTGAAATATAAGCATTTGCTACCTTCTATGACTAAGAGTCTGTTTTTCAAAATATTTACTCCGAAGTAAATATTGATTCCACGGGAACTTACTTCCAGGAGTGTTTAGAATATTAGTGCTCCTATATTACTGTGACGGCCAAATTACCTTTATTTATTCATTCGTTTATTTCCTATAATCAAAGCATAATAACCTAAATTGTAACGCAAAAAACTTTAATGGACTTAAAAGATACCGATAATGTTTTTCGTTCGATATAATATTTTTGTTGTTGTTCACTTGAACTGGCGGCATTTTGTATATGTAGGCAGGCAAAACAAGACGAAATGTAGTAGCAGAATGAAAAAACTGTTTACAAGATCTAAGATTGCAATTGGTGGACAAGATCCAAGGGTATACTTTGGCATCCAATGACAGTGAAACCTTCTGCCTTCCACTGTAAGCCCCTCTCCTCGCACCCCGTCTTCCAAAGCAGGTTTTGAAGGTTGGGGGGGGGGGTGCACGGCAGACTGTGGGTCACCGATTCTGGCGGAAGCAGCAGGATCCAGCAGAAGTACACCACTGGGTTCGGGCCCCTTGCTAAGGGAACTATTCTGGCTAAAACAAAAAGAAAAACAAATCCCATAACCGTATATATGTCAACTCAAGACTAATCTCATCGATCTTAATGGGCTTATTCCCCAGTAAGTGAATAGAGGGCTGGAACCGAAGAAGCAACCTGATCCTTACAGGAAAATACGTGTTCAGAAGCAAAAACCCAGGGCACTGGATGGAACTTATTGGTTAATTCCATGGCTCTGTGGTTAGCACGGACGGAAAAAAGCAGGAGCTCTGGAGACTAAAACTGCCAGCATTTAGGATGATTTTCTGGGAGTATGAAAGAAGGACGTTTTGAACTCAAGATAGGTGGGAGAGGATTGTGATCATTCTTTATCTTCTGTTCACAGTCTTCTGTTCAGAGATAATTATGTCTGAATTCCAAGAGTAAAACGGGCGAAGGAAGGAGAAAGAGACTTTTATTATGTATTTTATCTATTTAAAAATATTTTTGCCCCGCCTTTCCCCACAAAAGGGTTGACAAAAATGACCTGGAAAGGGGACCATTATTGAGCTTCGCATATCTGAATCTTAGACTTCCCCCCCTGAACGTAAATAAATGCTCCTGGCCAGAAACTCCTCACATCAGAATTAGCGGGTGCAGGTTCAACCTTTACACATTTAGCCAGAAAATGCCACACAGTTTTCCGGGTGACATTTCCTTGCCCAAGTATCTTAGGACACTAGCTTTGAATTGTTCACAGCAAGGTTACTTCTGTAAAACCAACTTAAGCTATCATGCTCTTACATAGCATTACTCGAAAGAAGAAAGTCTTATGCGATGCAGCGTTTAACATGTTGAACTAGGATTAGGAAAACCTTGGTTCAAATCTCCGGCTGAGCCATATGTGAGTGAGGTGGGGGGCTTATCAATCTCTTAGCCTGGCCCACCTCTCAAGGTTGTTGTGAGGATGGAGGAGAGGAGGCGCGTCATGTACACTGCCTTTGAACTCAACTGAGGAAGTGCCACAACAAATAAATGAATGAATTCGAATGGATATTTCCAGATCAACATCCATAGGGTCAGGTTGCTGTGTCCATTGGTGCACATTGGATTTCAGAAATGGGGAAGAACAAACAAACAAACAAACACAGAAGCATTCCAGGCATGTTTGTTAGCTGATTTTCCTCTCCTAATTACCTGCCACCCCCAAAATCTGACCTTGGAAAACTTTCTGTCTCTTTGAAAGACTACAGCCCCATACTTTCAAACTAGAGGTCTTGGACGGAAACTGATCCCCACCCCACTCCGGAATTTGAGTTCAGGTAAGAACTCCTAGTGCTGTAGCTTTGATCAATTTAATCCATTTAACTGGGTTTATTTTTCTATGCAAAAAATTCACTGCAGTTAGGATTCAGAGTACAATGAATCTGAAAAGCCAGGTGGAATTTTCATCAATGACATATTCTCATTAGAGCCTAAGGTGGGGGGGGGGGGGGCAAGAAAGTTGCCATCAGCAGGTACCTCTTCAAGCAAGGGGACTTTTTTCTTCAGAGTTCAATGACACTGGTCAGTCTTAGCCTGTGGTCTCTTTAGCAATACCAACCTTATAGGCTGGATCCAAATGTTGTGACTGGAGTAGTCATTGAAATCAACAATAAGTCTGTCCTAACTAACGTGACCCATTAAAGCACAACCAGATGTGAATCCAATCTCTTCAAAGATTTTCCTTTTAACTACAATCTTTTAAAACATGAGTAAATGTTTCTTTGTATATCATTTCCTTCGTGCACCAAATGTACTGACATCTCTGAAATACTGCCAGAATTTAACCCTCATCTGAGCTTCTTGTCCTCAGAGAATCACCTGTCGCATAGACCCAGAGTATGATGCTTCTTTCTAATGAAGCCGGTGTGAGAATTCAAATTCCACTTCAGAATCTGTCCAAAATATTCTTCATGATATGCCTGTCTAATGTAATGGAGATCTGAAAAAAATCTGCAAGTGAAACACAAAGGACAAAGCAACCAGTCAACTTTTACTGTTCCTTTAGGGTTACACTTCTTTCCTCGCCTTTAAACAGCTGGAAAGTAGCATTTGGGAGACCATAAAAGTTGATTATCTGCTGGGGCATTTGGACTTGGAAATCATGCCGTTAATGAGAGCAAGGACTACTTCTGTCTCCCAGTAACTGTGGAAGTGCAAATCCAAAGGAGTTTAAGAGAATTAGCTACATTCGTGGGAAGTCTAGGACGAGATCCCATTTCCCTTCCAGGTCTCTGTTAATAGTGCAGTTGGTATAGAATTGCCAGACTTAACCGTCACAACAGAAGCTGTTGTGTCTATAAGGATTAACTCTTGCAAATCCTAGGAAAAACATGCGAAACTTTATGCAAGATCCTTAAAAATGACAGGAGAGCAGAGAGGATATAGGATGAAGAATTTGTGGGAATCAGAGAAATTTTGTTCATATTTTGATTTCTTTGCTTTGCTTTGTTTTCTTCTCTTCAAGAAGACAGTTAAAAAGTAAAAATAAATTTAAGTTTCCAAAACGTAGTCCAGTCACATTCAGAAAATGTACCTTAAAAGATGGATGAGAATACACAGACCAATGGACTTAACTTAAAAGTTTAAGGAAGCACAACAGTAACACACACACACACCTCCATAATTCCATGGTTTACCTTTCTTTCTGGCATTAAAGGTGGTTAAAGTTAACTCCAGGATCCAACAGCTGCCTTTAGTTATATTATTTAACTGAACAGGCAGGTAACCTTCCAGCTGTTTTGTTGTTCAGACAAAACTTCATCGCATTGTTTCATATTCCCATAAAAAGTACTGGAATCACCTCATATTTGTATTATCTTAGTAAAATGACAAACAAAACTCATTACACAAAATTTCTCTTTCTAAAGAAAATGGTACCAAAATAAAATTATTTTGGATTAAAAAACTTGTATCTTTTGGAGATGTATATGCCATTATTTATATAACTGTTGAGAAGAATTATATCAATAGAGACCTAGAGATAAGTAAATGACCTCAGATAATTATCATTTTAACCTTAACAGCATCCAGTAATTTAAGGAAATAATTTTACCAGACATGTATGTATGTCAGAACAGAAAATTAGAGCCACAGAAATAAACTAAGGAAAGAAAAGATAAACAGAAAGAATAGGCAGAGAGAGATTTATTATGGGGCGAGGAAGAATTTAGTTCTTCCTAATCACACAGCAGAAAATAGAAGAATCATGGCAATAAACTATAGATTATCCAGCAAAATATTTTTTTCTTGTTGTTTATGCCTGAAAATGATTTGAGATTTCAAGTTTCATCTATAGTAAAAAAACAAAACAGCAACAAACCAAAAACACTATAGTAAAAAAACAAAACAGCAACAAACCAAAACAAGCCTCTCCTTCTTCACCTACCCCTTGAAATGATCACATTTTGGTGATAGGGGATGTTCCTCCTTTTTCATGTCCCCTATGCCCCTTGGGTCACTAGGGAATCATACATATGCTTTGTCCCAAAGCACCGTTTTGTACACTCTCTGGGTCTACAAAGACTTGGTTCTTCATATCCTTTATGGTGTGCGTGTTTGTGTGTATAGGGTTTTAGATATATGAGGAGCTTTGCACACACTTCAGAAAGGGCAAAGTCATCCTTTGACTACATATACACACACATATACACAGTGTGTGTGTGCATGTGTGTGCATGTGTGTGTGTGCACCTGTAGAAAGAGAACGTGTGTCTGTGTGAGAAAGAGAAAATCAAAGAGAGACCTTTTTCTTTACAGAAGAGAATTCTACTAAAACAATTAGTGTAGTTGACTGATAATATATAAAACATTCTTCACATCCCCTTTCAGGGCCAGCCATTCTTAAACACCTGTATCAGACTGCATGTGGGTGGTCAGATATAGAATGAAGTACTGTACTAGAAGGGCGGGTGTGTGTGTGTCAATTTGATATGTGCTTGACACACTGGTCTCAGGTAAGAGACAGAGTGAAAAGCCAGGGCTGTTTCCCCCAGTGGCTGAAGGATACTTCCAAAATAACAATTTTTGTGAAACAATTCTTTTCCTTCACCTCAGGTCAGTTGGTTTGGTGAAATGATATAATGCATGTTGTCTGGACGGTTCTTTTTCTCCCCACGTGAGAGAGGTACTCCATCCTAAAATCGATTGAACCCAATGGCCTGCGGGTTGCTACATTTTCAGTGAGTGGAAATTTTTCTCAGATAAGGTGTTTAGATATCAAGGGGCAAGGCTTGGGGATGTGTCTTTTACTTCTCTCTCTCTCTCTCTCTCTCTCAATCTCTCTCTTTCTTTCTCTTCTCTCCCCCCTCCCTCCCTCCCTCCCTCCTTTCTTTTTCTTTTTATTTTTTGGCATCTTAGTTTATTATGATATTGTAATGTTCTACCATTGGAAGCTGCCTTGATTATAGGGCTATACAAAAATGGGGTGAGGGATATAAAGTAATGGCAATAAACAAATGAAATCGTCTAAGCAAGCGTTCATGAGATGTTGCTGCAGGTGAAAGTGCTTAAGGTAGCAAGTAAAACTGCCTGATTGCCTAGCTTAGTGGAGGACAGTGCTGGACTGTAAAGATACTGTCAGTCAAATCTTATACAGCATTTCTGCTTAGATGTAAAATCCAAAGAGTTTCAACTGGGCTTACTCCCAGGTAAAATTGTATATGCATGTGTGACAGAACGCGTTGAAGTGTCCTGTGCCAGGTAATCAGAAGCAATGTTTCTTGAGAGAAAGGTGCTGCCTTCTTGTCCTGCTGTTCAACATCTCCGACCGACATTTGAAGAGCTACTTTGGACTGTCTTTTCCCCATTTTGTCTTTGATGCAGTGTCCTAAGCGATAAGTTAATTTACTGATCGGTTACTTTTACCATCATATGAAAATCAGGCTTAAACTATTTCTTCTCCATTCTTTTCTGCTGGATGTATTGGCTCAAAACAACTTTTAAAGCTGATTTGGAAGTTTTAGTCAGCGGAGCAACGACTTCCCCTTTACATTTAAATGAACTCGTTGCCTTGTAGGTCGGCTTGAATAAACTTCTACATGCTAGAAGCATTTGAGCTGCTTGTTTTGGCAGTAGCTAAACGTGGTAAATGTTGTTTGTAATCTTTTAGTTGAGTATTTTATTCTCCAAACCCAACATCTCTAGGACAGTAAATTGTTTTAAAAGAAGTTATTTAGGTTTAATTTAGGTTCCTTGAAATCTGAAAAGTTCATCGAAGCAGGAGTGTGGCAGAGAGAACTTCAGGAGTTCTGTGGGATGGAAATCTACTAAATTATGTGAAATGTATTTGCAAGCAACGTTCTAGCCTGTTTGTACAGGAAGTGGATGTGAGAAATCAAAATTAAACACACAATGTGCACAATTTTAAATTCTTGTTCTGACCAAGTTCTGGTCATATTTGCTTTGATCTTTGGGGGCTGTTCCCTACTAAGAGCTGGATCATACCAGATCCTGCAGAAGTAAGCCAAAGTCTAATAACTCTTGCCATTGTTGGTTTTCTTTTGCCACCCTTCCCTCCCCCCGCCCCTGGCCCAAGCTGCCATGATTTAGCTTTCAGAAGGATCAGGGCATCTCTTCCGACAATGTGAAAGACAATCCCAGTGAGAGTCTGGCCTATCTAACTGCTTTCATTACTTTTAACTTTCACCATATCAACCAGTATAAGCTGTTGGGGGCAAGGTTAGGGAAGTCATGATACAAAGGTCCTTTAGCCCTTCTGTGGCATGACAGTCTAGCGTTTCCCTCAGAACTCCAGAGCAATCTATATGCCAAGCATGGACTAGAGATATATTTTGGTTTATGTATGTGGATGGGTATGGGCATGTGTCTGAAATGCAGAGCATCTGAGTCTCCTAATCCTATGCAACAAACATGAAATAAGGGAAGTAAAACAAAAAATGAAACCAACCAGACAGAATTGGCAATAGATTCCTGATCATTTGGATGCCAATGAGAAGATCACTAATAAAATAAGATGCATTTGAAGACTGCCAATCCCAACCCAGTTATTCCTGCATATTTGGATTAGGTCCCAGTCCAAAATATATTTACCATTACCTAAATCAGTGGAATTTATTTCTGAGGGATATCATTAGGGTAGATAGTAAAGTATTTTAAATCTAGTTATTCTGGTTTAATTGGGTTGTAGATTAGGAAAAAAAAGTGTTAAATAAATTCAGCATACATCTGTACTAAAATAATCCAGGCATAGAGCAAGGGAAGCCAATTTTTAAAATCTTCACATAAGAATTAGCTTCACTATGACTTTCACCTATTGATAGAATAGACTGGAATAGCAGGAATGTCTGAAAAAAGTTTCTGGTCTCCTTATGTCCATTTGCAGTAGTAAATACATAGCCTTAAACATATGTATATACAATATTATATTAGTATGAGTATTTGAAATATGCACATATTTTCAAGTTAGAGTTTCATTTGAAAATACAGTTTTTGAAAGAATTTCTTATAATAAGATCGATGGAATGTTTAGATATCTGGTCAACTATTTATCCCCAGGAGTTTCCATTACCCCTACCCCCCTTCTCCCTCCCTCGATTCCCTACAGTGGTGGTGGGGAGAATAAAACTGGGATTTAAGCCAGAGCAGCGTCAGATTCAATAATTGTTTTGCGTCCAGCCTTTGTTTATCATCTACACTAGACTTTAGCTAAGGAATTCTTCTGAATTCCTCGCCTGTAGCTGAGTATTTACTGAATCAAGATAATTTTAACAAATAGAAATGTTAAACTGTGTTCAGCAGTAAGTGACAAGAAGCGTTACCTGATGCTTTGGACAGCTAATGTTTACTTCAAGATATTTTAAGCTCAAGTCAGTAACTTGGGGTCCGCCCTGCAGCGAAATATTTGAAGTGCAACACCTTGGACACGTTTAATTATGGGGGTACTGGCAAAGCCAGGTCTTCTAAGTAATTAGAAAATACTTCTTGGGAGACAGCCTAATCGCTTTCCATGGGGCACTTCAAGAAATTAACCTCAAGGTCCTTGTTCAACCACAAACGCTTTAGATCAAGAGTACTTGATCTCTATGTGTGCCAACGTACTGTGAATTATATAGGGTCTTTTTTCACAGGGGGGGTAGATTTTTTAGAATAAGAAATGAATATAACATTTTGGGTGACAGCAGAGCAACAGTTAAAAAAGTGGTGGAGATGGGTTTTGAATTACAGCAACACGTACTTAAAGGCTTAAGAGGAAAATATCAAATTTCCAAGATCGTTTTCCTCAATCCTAAACACATTTACGTAGAAGTCAGCCTCGTTGATTTAAAGGGAACTCACTTTCAACTACATGTTTATGGTGCCTGTACGTGTTCGCCCAAGAAAATCAATCTGTTTATTTTAAAATTATATTTCTACAATTCTGCAGGAGCAACCAAGTTTGCTGAAACGAGTTAAACCTTCCCTCTTCGAATGTTTTGCATTCCTCAGCTGAGTCCAGCTGTCGAGAACTAAAAATAACCCTACGTTACCATTGCTAAATGAACAGCAGCAGCAGCATCAACAACAATTAAACGCCGCACAGCAACCAACCACAGGAATATACTGGATGAGAGCGCGATGGTACGTTAGGACAAATTTGTTTGTTTTTTCGACTCCTTTTCTGGGAAGACTTTCAGAAGTCTGTTCGTGTGTGTTTCCCCCTTCTTCGGTGGCTTCATTCTCATCAAAAACAATTTCATCACTATTTATCCCCAAGAAAAACAAGAAGTGTGAAACCTAGAGCAAGAAAAGTGGGAAACACGCTGAGAGCCAGCAAGAGGTGAGTCGGATCTTCTCCCGCTGCTGGACTTGAGTCCTCGTGGTCTTCCGATTTCGCCCCTCTTACTCTAGTGGTTTCCACTCTGTCTACTCTACTCCACTTCCCATCTTTCTCCTCTCCGGCCAGCCTTACAGATTCCCAAGGTCCCTCCGGAGCAAGAGACCCGAATGGCATCGAGTGGGCCTAACCCGAAAGTGGGGAACGGCGGTGTTTGAAATCTTGGAAAGGGACAGAGGCAGCTCCTCGGGCGCTCGTTACGCCTGGGGCTTTGAGCTTCCTGTTTCGTCTTTGGCACGGATTGAAACGGGAGCGTCATTCTCTCCTATCCACAATAGTTGGTTGACAAAATTGATCCCTTCTTCCTTCTCCTTCTCCTGCGTTTTTTTAAAGTCATGTTAAGGGTACTGGACTTCATCGACCTTTGGGTGACTTTTTACAAATTCAAGAGCAGCCAAGCAAAGATCCGCGGATGGCCAGAGAAGTAGCTGAGTGTTTTGGTTTTGTCCGCAGGCGGGAACATTGGGGATGGGGATGGGGGTGTGTGTGAGTTTAGTAGAGAGTTGTTGTTGTTTTTAAAAAACCTTCTTGGTAGGCCCCTAGGAGACTGTCATGAAAAGGGTTGGGTGGGGTCCATTGGGGGCGGTTCCTCTTGTAACTACTGTCAGCATCGTTTTCAGAGCCTTGAAAGTTTTAAATAAAACATTTTATTTTAAATTTTTTAAAAAATATTTAAATAGGCAAGCAGCGTATTATTTTCCTTTAAAATATATATTCTTAATTCTCATCAACTGATTATTTTGATTAAAAGTGCTTGGGGGGGAAGGAGGAGTTTTCACGTCCTCCTGCCTGTCAATGGGAAACCCTCTCTGTTTAATATTGTTTTCGAAGCTAGAATAAATAATCAAAGGCTCCTGTTCAGTTTCCAGCTGAATGATTCAATTATTATACCGTCTTATGTTTATTGCACTGCAAGGGACAAGGAATAACAGCCCCAATACAGGCTTGTAATTTTAAAAACAAACAGGAATTCCCTATAACTGAACCTCTTTTCCTGCAGGCTAGACTTCAGGATTACAAAAGAGAAAGCGGGGGTGGGGGGGGTGGGGGGGGGGTGCGAAGAAAACACCAACAGAGACCGAGAAAGAAGCTACTCTAAAATTAACTGGTTTTTATTCTTCCTTTTGAACCCCCCCCCCTTCAAATTAATCACTAAAAACTCCCTTTGTATCGCACTGGTTCATTTAATATTATTTTTGCAAGGAATTGTGGGATTTCTCTCTCCCCCCCCCCCCCCGTTTTCAGCCTTCCTCTCCTTCCCCCTCCCAATTCCAATTGTAAACAATATGGGTTTTTAAAAGGCATCCTGGAGCCTTCCTTTGGAGAAGGGATATGGAAGGAAACAGATTAAGGAAGGCAAGGGCTGATGAATTTATTGTGGTTTAAAAACGGGGGTATTTCTGCATTCCTTCTTAAAAATAAAAAGCTCTCGAGAAGAGAGGGCGCTACAGCTTTAAAATCGGGGGGGGAGGGGGCATACAGAGACGGGAGGAGGGGGCTCCTCCTGTCATTTACTCGAGTGCTACTGTATCACGTGTGGAAAAGGCTTTCCTGCCATTGGCCAAAGGCACGTGTCTAGGATACCGGCCTCGCAACGTCACTTGAGGAGCTCTATTAAAAATAAGAACAAAAATCCAGAGTGAAAGTATTTCAGGTTCAGTTTAAGTGGCTTCTAAATTTACACCTCCAGTACAGACAGCCAGGGAAAGGAAGTCCTGGGGAGAAGCAGAGGGGAGAGGGAGGGACGGAGGGAGGGAGAGACATAGTGAGTGAGAGAGACAGACAGACAGAGACAGAGAGAGAGAGAGAGAGATTTCCCCCTCATTTTCTCCAACGCAACTTGGAATATTTGGCTCAAGGGGGAGGGAAAGCCTGAGATCGGCTGTGATGGTCCAGATGCCTCTGTGCGACTCAAGCCCGAGCTTGCCGTGTGCGGTATAGAGAGGAGGCAGACGCCTTCCACAGCCAAGCAGATGTGGCTTCATTGACTTTTTTTCCCCCTTGACGGATCGTCACCATTTTTGTAAGGATACCGCTGGCCTCTTCTCCGTCCTCGGGAGCCGGACGAGAGCGCTGGGGGGGCGGTTAAGGTGGCTGAAGAAAGTCCTAACGATGAATCCCTTGCGGGGCAAAGCACGCCGGAGGGGGCGGCGAGACTGAAAGGCTGAAGGGGGGGCAGGAGGAGACCACCACCACCACCACCACCCCCAAGTACGGCACGAGACGGGAGAAGACGCAAAAGGAGAACCCCCGATTTTGCGTGTCGGTCTCTTCTCTAGATCGCGCCCATCGCAGTTGCTTCGTTTTTTGCAAACTCTGGATTTGGGATTGCTCGGCGGCGGGCTCGGGGGTGGGTGGGTGGGGGGGTGGGGGGGTGCGCGCGTGTGCCTGTGCGCGCGCGCCTCCGTGGCGGAGGAGCGGGGGGAGAGACACGACCCAAAGCGAAGAGCCCCGAAGCGCGCACAAACAAAAGGGGGGGGGGGAGGGCAAGATTTGGGGATTCCGTGCGTCCAGCATGGAGGAGAATGAGCAGCGCCTGGGGGACGAAGGCGGAGAGCAGCAACGAGAGGAGTCGAGCAGCGGCAGCGACGGAGAACCCAGCCGGCGGAGGGCGATGCTCCTTCCCCGGGTGCTCCAAGCGCCGGGCAACCACCCGCACCAGCACCCGCCGCACCGGATCACCAACTTTTTCATCGACAACATCCTGCGGCCGGAGTTCGGGAGGAGGAAAGACGACGGTCACTGCGGCGGGGGCGGCAGCGGCGTTGGCCCGGAGCAGCCGCACCACCAGCATCCACAACAGCAACAGCAGCTCCTCGTCTCCAGGAGCCCCTCAGCCGCACCGGCCTCCGGTTCCCCGGCCGAAGGAGGAGGAGGCGGCGGCGGCGGCGGCGGCTCCAAAGCGCTGGTCCCGGCCAAGAAAGGAGGGGACTCGAGCGAGCAAGAGGGAGCCTTGAAGTCTCGAGGCGGCGGCGGCGGCGGCGGCGGCAGCGGCGATCACTCCCTGAGCTCTGACTCGGACAGTTCCCAGGCCAGCTCCTTCGCCAGCGGGCAGCCCATGTTGTGGCCAGCCTGGGTCTACTGCACCCGCTACTCGGACAGGCCTTCGTCAGGTAAGGGGCGACTGCCGACCGGTACCCTCGGTCTTCCCAAAAGGGGTCCCCCCCCAAACCCTTGACTGGATACTGCCTCTCCTCCCCCCCCCCACCCCACCCCCGGGACGAAATCGCCCTCCTGTAGCAAAACAGCTCGCTTTCCCAAAACCTAGATGTAAAGAGACAGGCGGTAAAACCAGGCGATCTGCGTAATCGTTTTTCTTGCTATGTTTGTTTTGTTTTGTGTCAAATGAGGATCGGGGAGGGGAGAGGTTTTAAAACAGCGAGGAGGACAATTCAAGAAGAGGGAGAAGAGCTAGCGGGAGGCTTCCCTCGGCAGGCACACAAAGCGATCTCCAGGCAGTTCGGGGGAAAGACCGAGTTCTTCCAAACACAGGCGGTTGATTACAAGGTGGGATTGGGTTTTCTGTTGCACCCCCGTTATACTCAAATGAGGAGGGTCTCCTAAGGTGCTCCCTTCTCTTGAGCAGGCGAAGCTGACCTTCGGAAAGGCCACAGAATTGGAAGTTCTGCTCAGGAGCCCAAACACTTCCCCGGCCGCTTGTCAACAGGCCTTAAAACTTGCCCCTTCTTTTCCTGTCTCGCCCTCAGTGGCTGGTGGCCCCAGCTCTTCAAAAGGGCGGTGGGAGTTCTTTCCGGGGCTTTAGGAAGGAAAAAGAAGAATCGCTGGGAGCGGTGGGAGTGTTATGGGGGCTTCACAAGCCATGCCCAGGATCCGCGGAGGGAATGGAATGCCCTCCTTTATCACCGGGGAGGTCAAAAGCTCCTTGCTTTGAATTGCAAATACCATAAACATTACCTGCTTATTTATAAACGATCGGATCCCAAATATTTGGTTCCCCCCCCCCAAAAATTGACGTTGTAATTTATATCCAAAGGGAGATTTTATTGTGAAATAAATCCGAGTGGGTTAAAACGAAGCGGAGAGCAATCATCTTTGCTGCCCGGTCGTATTTCTGTCTCATTCGAAATTTGCTCCATTGTTCTCCAGTCCCTTCCTTTGTTAATATTTAATTATCATAGATCCTTACAATGGGCCGGGTCAACGAGGAAGTAAATCCCTCTCTCAAAATGCTCGTAACACGGATGATTATCTAGATACCAATAATTATTATTTTTGCATATAAAATTTTGACAGTATAAAATCTGTAGGATATTAACGCGGCAGGGCGATCTACTTCAAAACAAACGTTTATTGGATTCACTGCACAAGAGACAGGGAATCGGTCGCATTCTTGGGTCAATATTATTAGAGGAACAGTTATTCTGTTTTCCTGCTCATGGTTTTGCATAAATATATGTAATTCCTGTTTTTTAAAAAGTACGCAGTCCATCGAGTATGACCTAACTTAGCGAATCTTCAAAAAGGAGCACAGTAAAGGAAATCCACGTATGGGAGAGAGTTAGTTAGGAGGAGAGTGATTTCTGCTTATTTCCCTGAGTGCAGGAACACAGGAAGGGTTTTTATTTTTATACTTTATTTTTTACCGGAGAGCAGCCTCGGCCTTTCTCTTTATGTCGTGTAATAAATACATAAATAAATATTCCGAGAAGTTGGGGGGGGGGGGAAGGGGGAACCCGGCCTAACCCCGCTATTTCTCCAAAGCTCAAGATTTTGAAGCTGTGGTTGGTTTACATTTTGGCTACATGAAAGAAAAGTTCCGTCTCCCTCCTTTCAAGCCTGGGGGATCATTCAGAACCATCTTCTCAGACGATTTCACCTCCCCCCCACCCCAATACGCCGGCCTCCTAATTATTAATGAAGGCCGCAGATCCGCTGCCAAGACGCGCTTTCTCAGATTGACTTCTCTCGCTCTCCTAGACGTGGGGGCAGACGGAGGGTGTCCGCTCGGGACAGGGCAGACCGGGCAGCGGGCAGCTCTTGTGGCCGAGGCGAGGTTCCAGAGCAGCCCGCACCCAAAGCCGGCCGGATCGCTAGGGAATGGGGAGAGGGAGCCCCTCGCTCGCTCTTTGAGTGACGCGGCAGCAATCCGACGCTCTCCACCGGAGAGTGAGGAAGAGCAAAGGAGGGCCATGTGCCTTGCGTGCGCTTAAAGCCAGGCTCGCGAACGACGGGGGCTGAACCGCTGCCGCGGGGAGCGCGCGTAAAATGGCCGAGGAGGGACTCTTGTCAGGCGCTGAGCCGGTCCTTCGCCCAAGGCTGGAAGCAGAAAGCGGCTCGAGCCGGTGCACAAAGCCCCCCGGGGGAGGGGGGCCCCGATGGCTGCTCAGAGCGAGCCACAACAAAGGGGAGGAGAGACGGGGGCCCCGCTTCTGCAGCGGCGGCAGTTCGTCGCTCCTTCCCTTTGCCCAAACGCGTCGCTTCGTCTAGCAGGCGAAGGCGAGGGCCGCTTGAGAGGAACCATATCCAGGCCTGCCGAAGTAACGCGTGCCCGAGTTCTCTCTGCGGAGAGCCTGGGCTACGGCCGCTGGTCTGCCTCCCCTAGCCGACCGGATAGAAGGCAAGCAGTGAACTTGGATGGAAGTGAAAGCCTGGGGGGGGGGGGGGGGGGAGAGAGAGAGAGAGAGAGAGAATGAATGCGGGGCAGACTGACTTCCGCGTGTCGTGCAACAGCCCCCTAACGGAGTTGGCGGCGATGCCCTTGGCCTGGGTCCGCCTCTCCCCCCCCCTCCTTTACACAGAGTTCTGAAGAGCTGGAGGGGGGGGGGGGAGAGAGAGAGAGAAGGAAACAGATTCCATTTGGCCAGCAGACTCCCCAAGACCAGCCCCACGGTGCCCACTCTTGGGACAGTGAGGAGAGGGTGTCCTCTTCCTCGACATCCTATCTAGCCCCCCCCCACTTTAATTTGACTCTAGACAGAGTCAGTGGAGTTGGTGGCCTGCACTGAACTAGATCCCTGTGGTGTTGAGAGAACCAACGGGCACGTAACGGGAGGGGGGGGTGTAGAAAAGGAAGGAGAGGGTGCCCCCCCGTCCCCGCTCCCCATTCCCTCACCCAGTGCTACTAATTGAATTAAGCTTCCAAGCCAGGGCAGGGTCTGGGCTCTCTTCCAAGGTGCCCCCTTTTCCTCCAACCTCTCTTGCTCTGTGTCTCCTTCTCTCGCCGCCGACCGTAGGCCCCCGGTCCCGTAAGCCAAAGAAGAAGAACCCCAACAAGGAGGACAAACGCCCCCGGACCGCGTTCACCGCCGAGCAGCTGCAAAGACTCAAAGCAGAGTTTCAGACGAACAGATACTTGACCGAGCAAAGGAGGCAGAGCCTGGCGCAAGAACTCAGCCTCAACGAATCTCAGATCAAAATCTGGTTTCAGAACAAACGGGCCAAAATTAAGAAAGCCACCGGCAACAAGAACTCCCTGGCGGTTCACCTCATGGCACAAGGACTGTACAACCACTCCACGGCCTCGAAAGACGGCAAGTCAGACAGCGAATAGATTGCGGGGGGGGGGGGGGGAGAGGGAAGGGAAGGATTTAGTCGGAATTTATACGATGCAATAATTTAATTAAAGAAAACACACAAATAAGGGCCAGTGTATAAAGACTATACCAGCATAAATAGTGGGGAAACATTGTGTATTAGATATAATTCTGCAATATTCTGTGTGTGTGTATATATATATATATATATTATATATATATATATATTATATATATAATTTACAGTTAAGGTGTTGTAAAAAGATCCAAAATATCTGATTATAAAATATTTTTGATTTTTTTTTGTTCTATGGAAATTTTAGATGCTAACTTTATCAATTTTTTTAAAAGCTTAAGTTGCCTTTTTATAGACTTAAGCACTGTTTTAAACGGACATTGGACACTGTTTTTTGAAATTCAAAATATTAAAGACAAGGTTTTGCTGAAGTCCAAAGATTTTTATTGCTGCATTTCACGAGACTGTGAACTGAATAAATAGCTCTCCTATTTGTTCTATGAGTTTTAACGTTTCTTTTTCTTTTGTTTTCTTCCTCTTGTGTTTGGCTTTTGGGTGGGTATAAAAGAATAACTTTAATATACACAATATAAATTATAAATGGAATATAGAAACCAACTAACCCTCCGAGAATATATATATATAAAGAAATTAGGGGAAAATAAGCCTCGGCACAGTATTAAGCCTAGCAGCTTTTCGGTACTTGCTCTCATTTCCCTGTTAGACTGCAGTAAAAGTGTATGGGGGGGGGGGGCGTTTCGTAGAGCGACTCAGAAAAAGTTGGTAGGCAAATAGTAACAGACTTCAATGAGGTGTTAATTTGGTAATTACTCTTTCCCCGCCCAAGAAGCGTGCTAGAAAACGTATAAAAAAATATATCGTAACTTCCAAGACGGGGTCCTGGAGAAGGAAAGCTTTTGCTTTGTACTTTACGTAGTTGGGATGGCCTTTGCTCAGTGTGAGAAGCTGGGGAGAACCCCACACGCTTCCGAGCTTGCCTTGCTGTTGTATTTCGTTAGCTCATCGCCATTCCGATCTGCTAACTTAGACACTGTTTTACTTTGCCTCTTGTTCGCTGCTGCCTTTTAAAGTGGAGTTCAAAAAGCAGTTTTGGCCTGATGGTTTTAGCTTTGCAGTACTTTGGACAGCTTCCCACGGGCCCCTGTGGCATTTGTGGAGGACTCTGTGTTTTGTGTAAGAAAGCTGGGAGAAAGGGGGATAGTTTTGAGGGGGTAGGGAAAGCTCTCAAATGTGACCGGGTTCCTGTAGCCCGAACCAATTCAAGAAATAAATACCTTGAGAAGAACAGGGGAAAAGGGTGGGGGGGGGAGTCAAGAAGAGAGTTAGGGCACCATTTACAGCCACACTGACTTCTGTTATGCAAATAGACATGGTAGAAGAGGGAGGGTCGTTTCTGAAAACTTTAGGTTAACTCTGGGTTTTTATTTAAAAGGAAAATAATCACTGCCAAAAGTAGGTAAGCCTTGCCTCTCATTCCTGGAAAAATGAGAAATTTTAAATAAAGCTAATTCTTTTGAAGGATTGGTCAATGGCAGTCCTGTTTTGGTTTTTACTTAAAACCACCCCCCCATTTCTTTGTCCTTTAGGGGTAGTGGAATAATTTCTGGTCCTAAAGTGAGGTACAGTGAAGCTAAACATCCCTATTTTATTTAAAACTTTATCCCATGTCTCCATCTCTTCTCCCATTACTTTTTAGGAAAATTCGAGTGTTCAAAACATTGGCTAGAGTCACAAGAGCCCCATGTGGGAGGATGCTGTACAATGATTTAGGGCAGTGGTCTGGTTGATAACTGAGGGTGAACTTCTCGCTTTGCCTTAAAACCTCTCTTGATTTCACAATGATAACAGACACACATTGTACATATTAGTATTAACTGGGGAGGGGGGGAGGGATAAAGAAACAAAATATAAAATTGATGCTAAAATTTTAAGTTCTGCGAATAACCATCATCTGCTTCGGAGACAGGACTCAACGACATTGCCTTTTATGAAGAAAGCAAAGGTGTTTTTTCGGTTTATAAAACATGTGCATTTTACAACTGCCAATATCAAATATTTATAATCTTATGAAATATGAATGTTTCTATTTACAAGTGTGGTCTCAAAATTGTGGACATTTTCTCTGCATTTTGTGTGTTTAAATCTTTGAAGACTACATTAAATAAAAAAAAAATCCCAATTTATTATGAAACTCACAGTGCCTGCATCAAAACCTTTGTTTGGAACCATATAATCCTAAAAGTGCACTCCTGAATCCCAGGAGAATTGTACATAGGTGTAAGAGATTTGTGAATGCCAGTTTAGAAGAAGAATGGTTTTGCTATTAGATGGTTAATCAATTTGCTGAATAATTAAGAAACTTTAAATGATTCATCACTACAAGAGGAAAGAGTTACTAATCTTCTGAATATCAGAATTTGAAAGCATTTAAGGTATTTAATATATATTATGGTGATAACACGTATAACAATTTCTTCTCTTCTGACCAGTTTATACACATTTGAACAGCTAGAAAAGTGGTTTAGGATATAATCTTGTATTACTTGGCTACCTGGGAGCAAGTTCTATTGTACCTATTAAAACTTACTTCTGAGTAGACATATATCAGATTGTACTGCTAGAAAAGGTTGGTTATGAAATCTAAAGTTATGCAAACCCATTAATATGGGAAATAACAATAGTACGTAATTTTGTGTTGAATGTCCTGCCCAGGAACTAAAATCCACATAGTTCACTTGTCCTAATGGAACAATGGATGTGCTAACCCTAAATATCTCAGCCAAATTTCTTATAGAGAGAATTGAAAAAGTAGGTCTTTTGGACAAAACTTTATTACTGAACCTTATTCATAGTGTAACACATCAGAATGTTAAACACCAATGCATTCAAGAATGGATTATTACATTAGGGAAAAAAAATAATTTTGGGTATCAGTAGAAACTATATAAATAACTTAAAATATTCTAATAGTTGTAAACCATGTTGCAGTTTCCTAAAACAAGTAAAAGTAAAAACAATGTGTACAATTAAGTTTTTGTAATGGATTCTGTTTCACTCCAAACTTACTAGACCAAGTAAGAACTTTTTCTGAAAAGACTAAAAGAAGAAGAAGAAAAATATCAGAGTTTTGTAGGAAATACTGTCTGCTATTTTGTAAATCATCACATGCTGAAGGATGCTGTAGGCTCAAACATAAATAAATGAATTTACTCCATTGTATTCCAATGAACTCTACACCAACTGTGTCCTAATTCAAGTGTATGGCACAAAAAATGAAAATCATGTTTACGAAGACATAAGAATGTTAACAGAGTAATATCGAGGTTTCAAATACATCAGTGAAATGGAGTCTATGCATCTGGCTCAAAAGAAGTTCATTCTATAAGATCTTAAGCTCGACTGTGTTTGTGGAGGTTCACTCCCACATAATTTCTGGGGTAAGAGCAGAGTTAGTTTGTTGTAGCAAGAATGGGAAGAACACTATTGCACCTATCAGTCTAATACATTTTATTTGGTATAATGTTCTATGGATTGCATCAGATACAAATAAGTGTAGGGACCAGAAGGTGACAAAATTGCTCAGTTGTCAGTTGCAATGGGTGTTGGAGAATATCTCCACACTTTCCTTTTTCAGAAGCTAATGCCTTAACTCAAATCAGCAGAACTACAAGAGGAAGAACAGATAATGTTTTGAGGCAATGGATCATTTGGAAACTCGGTTCTTTGCTAGCTGGTGTGAAGACGCAGATCCTTAATAGGAAAGCACACACGGAAAAAGAGACCAGGCCCAAATGCCTTGTTCTGTGTTGGGTGTTGGGAGGCAGGAATTTACAGTTTTCTCATGTATCGTCTCAGGACTATTTGACCCAGATGGAATTTAAGGTAAAGCAAAATACTACTCATTTTACTTCCTCCGCCCCCAGCAACTAAGATTCTACTGAAATATGCAGCTTTATCACCTGAATTACTCCATCAAAGCCAGCCAAACACTACAGGTACCTGTAACTTTTCATGAGTAAAACTGTATTAATGTTGAAAATGTGGTGCGTTTCTTGTATACAGATTTTCATGTAAAGACTGATACATGCAGTTCACTACAAATAATTTACTCCAACTGCAACCCAGTTAGACCAACACAGTTATATTAAATCAGTTTTACTCTCACTGAAATCAACAAGAGTAAATTGGCTTCAGTTTTACTACTTCCTATTAACTAGATTGGAGTCCCTCACGTAGTAGAATGTAGGGCCACTTCCATTTTCATGCATTAAGAAGTATGCCCTTGCATGCATTGCATATATAGTCATCTGGATCATAAGTCTTTTTAAGCAGATGAAGAAATATCTTAAATGTCAGCAGTAGGAGAGACAAATGGCTGTATTTATACTTAAAACACACTCTTGAATAGTTTTAGTAGAAAGTAGATTCTCTTGATTGCAACAGAGATTAATTTCAAATAAGTAAACTTTAAGGTCCTGGCTATAAATTTCCATTCTGTATACACTTAATCGGCAGTAAGTTACACTGAAGTCTACTGAACTTATTTTTGATTAGATATGGATAGGATTTTGGGGAGAACCACCTTTTATTGATTTTCTTTTAAAAGTTGCATCACTCCAGGATTTTAATTGGGTTCTCTTCACAATCATCACAAATAATGATGTTTATTAGGGAAAGGAAATGTTTCTGTCTTCAGACATGAAGGCTTGTAAAATAAAAAAGTGGGTATCAGATATTATCATCTGAAAATACTATGCCAAATTATGTATTAAAACCATAATCATATGCAGTTACATTTAATACGGACCTTAACTTTAAGGAAGTGTCTTGTTTCACAAGCAATTTCTTCTGCAACACAACAATCTGCTGAAGGAATCGTTCCATAGCAATAATACTGTAATCTGTAATGTCTCACTCAGGCATTCCAGGACATATCCAGGCACTATATATGCAAATGTCTTTGTCCTATTGTGCCATAGGTATAAAATGTAAGAGATGGATTTGTTGACCATTTACACTGGTGTATCCCCACGAAAAATAATAGGCTACTTTTACCTAAGTGGTCAGAATGTCACCCCTTAGAGAGGGGAACTATTTAGCAACCTCAGGGTTGTGGCAAAAAGTCATTCTGCATCCTGCTGATTTAATATCCGACCTGTCTATTCAGTCTCCGCCCATCCAGTCATTCAAAGGGCCCCGGGATATCTGGATTTCCAGACAAGATTATCTTATTACCAAATGCTCATAAGATGGTTGGAAGATATATTCTGTAAAAATGCTACACCTGAATTTGATAACCGTTCATCCTGATTTCAATCAGCCAACATAAATTTATGAGAGTTGTTAGATGGAGCGTCAGACAAAACCGAAACAAAACAAAAACGGAAGAGTGTGGTAGCCTCTTAACGATTAACTTTTATATTACATGTTACACGGAGACGGTTAAGACATTTTCTCACTTTCAGTGGGAAAGAAATGGCTTTAGTGTTTTCATAACCAAATACTACGAATAGCCCAGGCCCTGACAACGTGAAGTCGTTGCTGGGGGAGGCTGGAAAGAAACCTGAAAGCTCCTTCCTATGCAGAGCGTTTCCTGTGGCGTACTGATGTTAACAAACCCTGGAACATTTCTGATTCTGAAGTCACTTTATAGTGTGAGAAAGTACGGAGAAATCCCCACGGCTCCCTAGGGGGAACGAACCTAATAGGGCTCATCCACCCGCACAGGGCTCCGCTCCTACCCATCCAACAGCATGGGACGTCCTGATCCAGAGCACGTTGTTAAGGTCTGGGGCAATTTGGGTATTAAGAAGGAACGCAAAGGAAGGGGAGCTGGATTTCTGCAACAGAGCCGGACCTCTTAGGGCCCGAAGCAAGGGCGGAGGGAATGCGGGAAAAAAACCCCAGTCTAAAGGATTTACGGTAAGGGCACAGCACACAAACCACAGTGGATGCATAGCTTCTTCCCTACACTTGCCTCACATTTCCTACGAAGGACGTTAAGAGTCCGCAACAGCATTTGCTCAGGCAAAAATTTGGAGAAAGACGGCAACCAATTAATGCCAGAGAAAGGATATTAAGACCAAAAGGCACTCTTCCGGAGTAAGGGATGAACGCAGCCTGGGTGAATTGAAAGCATACTCCACCTGCTTTTAAAGCTTCACCTGCTTTGGTTGACAGGCCAAAGGCCCGTTTAGGCTCATCCTAGGGTTTTTTGAATAGTAACTTTAATATTAGCTCACTGATTTCTTGTTTCAGTCAAGGAAGAATGTCCTTTTAAGTTGGTCAAAAAAATAATATTCCTCTTTTTTTCTTTCTTTAAAAAATTGGACTCAAATCCGCACTGGTGCATTTATGCCCTCTCTCTGTTACGTATAGCTAGACGATAAGAGAACTTTATTGCAAAGGCTTTCTGTACACCGATAATCGCCTACAAACCCATACATAGCATTATTGGCACACACGCCTTAATAGCATCGGCCTCCTTGAAAAGCACCGAGGACCTTTCTAGTTATGAAACCTTTTGGGGAACGGAACGGAAGGAAAGCAGACTCAAAACAAACAAACAAACAAACAAACAAACAAACAAACAAACAAACAAAACCCCAAAAAACAAAAACAATTGCCATTGCTCCAAGCACCAGCCCAGCTCTTTTTCGGCAGAGTCTCCTTTATTTAGACAACCGCTCTCTTCCTGGATTGTTTTGTGGGCGAAGACGCGGCTGTCCAGCGCCGCCAACATCTTCCCCAGGACGCCTCGGCCCCTCGCCCCCCCCCGCGCCCGCCCCGCCCCGCGCCCCCCCCCCCGCGCCCCCCCCCTCGCCTCGTCATCGCCGGATCCAGTGGCCGAGGGCTTTCTCCGCGTCCACTCGGTTCCCTGGCAAGACTCACTCTGGATTGGTAGCAACAGCACCTTGGTCCTGTTTTGTTCTCCTTCGACCAGGGAAGCCCAAATGGCCTTCTTCCTCTCCATCCCTTCTAATCAGATGACTTTTTTTGAGTGTGGGGGGGAGAGATTTCATAGAACAGGGAGTCTCCAGAACACCTTAATTTGGGAATAATAATAATAATGGGTGATTTCCTCAATGCAATCTGCCAGCAGGCTCTTTCAAGAAAAAAAGGGGGGAAATGAAGTTTTGTTCAGGCCCATTAATGAGATTTCTTTTTAAAGGACTTGCCCTAGGCCTCAGGACTCCTTTTGGCTGATGTACTACTGTATGTGAAGTCTGAAAAGAGACAAGAAGGCTTCTAAGTCTTCCTCTAGGTACACTGACCACACACCCACCTCATCCACAT